>JAOTON010000492.1:117500-717500 GCA_034440635.1 Lepas anatifera | reverse complement strand
CGCATGATAGCTATCGACGTAGTCATCAGCCCGTACGATCACTGTGGACTGAAGGGCCAGAGGAACTGTCGCCATCGCTCCGAGGGCATGTCTGCATGCCACTGTCCTCAGCCAGTCATAAGGAGCGGCAGAACACCGTTGTATGTATGAATGGCACGTGGTCTCAGCAAGGAATCACCGTGCTTGCTTGCACTTGGACACTCTCCGGCCAAGCTGTCAGAATTGGATTAGGACGACTCACCGCTAAAACAGCTCGGGATAATAGATGGGCGTTACTACGAGATGCTTTATGGGCCGGCGCCACCAACGGTAGTTAGTTTTCAGTAGAAGTTCTGGTGTCTATTTCACAATATTTTTAATTTATATATGTTTATAATCAATCAGGTCCAGAAGAACAATGACTGGCACGAAAGAGAGAGAGAGAGAGGGAGAGAGAGAGGGAGAGAGGGAGAGAGAGAGAAAGAGAGAGATAGAGAGAGAGAGAGAGAGAGAGAGAGAGAGAGAGAGATACCTATATTAGAGTTAATCTGAGCTTGAGCTGGGTTTGATGGGTTTGGTCGTCCAAATACTTGACCTGTTGATATGAGTGCAGTCTGGGCGGCTGAGCTAGAATGTTAGAAGAGACAGGGTCAGAGGTGACAGCTGCACCGGCATTTGCAGAGTAACCGCTCTGTAGACATTACGTGAGCTGTGCAGGTCACTGCTTAAGTGCCGACCCCTGCCAGCACACACTTTAAGGGTCACGATAGCTTTGTGCATTGCTAATAAATGTCCCGCCCGTGCTTGTAGCCCTGCACCATCTCTATCGCAGTGTACCCCATTGAGGCTGTTCTCTAGTCGCTGACATTTTCTCGGTAAAACCTGATGTGAAAATGAGGGATGCACAGGCCGTTGCACGTACCACGTCAGCTTGCTGAACACTCAGTCACCCTGCGCTTCACCATGACCTTCGGCGCACGGTCCTCTCGTTTCTCATTGGCACGATGTGAGAGAGCTTGACTATTCTGTTTGACACACAGCGCTGAAATTAAGCAAAAAGAGAGACAGGAAAGTACGTGCATTAACATGGTTGAGTATGATGGATTCAAGGGCGCAACCCAGGAAGAAAAGGAAGGTAACAACCTTCTTGAGAATCCATTAGTACCATGGAATTTCCTCCACCCGTGCATGCGACTTCCCCAAATGGTAGGAAAACCCAACCTTCCCCATCAAAGACTAAGCCTTGTCTTCTCCTTGACGTTCTTGCGAGCCTCTGCAGCTCGAGAGCAGTGTTTATTCGTGCTGAGACAAGTGCCACGTGTGTTTCAGGGGACTGGCGAGTTTCAGTACGTGGACGTGACGGGCCAGTCGGCACTTCTGGGCGACCCCAGCCTTCTGAGGCCTGCGCTCCCCACCTCCCCCTCCGCCTCCCGGCAGAGACCCTGGCACGACCTGGGGCGACAGGCCGAGGTCGACAAAATACACATACCCAAAATGTGAGTGGATGACGGCTTTGCTTATCGCAGAAGACTAACCGTGTGCTAACACTGGTGGATCCAGGGGAGGGGAAGGGGCCGTGGCCCCTCCAAAGGCTAAAATAGTATCTTTTGGCCCCGGCCCAGAGGCTATATTTTGAACGTATTTCTTTAAAAAATACTATGTTTTCGCGATTTTTATCGATTTGGCCCCCCCCAACGTTGGCATGGCTCCCCCAAAAGTTGCTCCTAGATCCGCCAATGTGTGCGAACTCAAATTATGGAGAACATGGACAATCCAGTTGGAGTGATGTTGATGATTATGATCATTTCCTGAGTAACATGAAAAAGATAAAGTTTTTTTTTAAATTTTACGAACCATATCAGTAGTTATTTCCAGATTTTTTATATTCTCATGTGTGCGATGGTAATTTTGCGATGCAAAGAAGAAAGTTGATATTGCACTAAGCGAAGAAGGATTGTGAATGAATCTGGACATACCTGAAAACAAGCAATATTTAACATTTTTTATTAACAGATTCAGTGTTAGTTCGACGAAACTATCATGGTTTTTACTTGCATGAAGAAAGCCGGCAGAAAAGTGACTTATTGAATGTGATATGAACGTTTTTAATATACGGCGGAGTTCCATTGCCACTGTATCCATCTTTAGCATTCTTATGCTCGCAGCAGTGCAGTTTACACGGTTGTCATTTAAAACGCACAGCACAGCACGTTCAGGGCAAAACGTGGTGGTGATGCCAGGGATAAATTTGTTGAGATAGGTGTGGTAAAACAAGTGGTAAATAAATGGTAAGATAGGTGTGAAAAACGCAATATTTTTCCGATAAAAATGGTCTCTTAAAAATGCAAAATAAATTGTTGTCTCAGTATCCCACTGGGTTTGGGGCTTTTAAGAACGCAAGTAATTATCAGAAAGAAGTTAAGATGCTGCAGTTTTTCGTGCTGAAGCCCTATCTTACCTGTTGAACCGCCAGAAATAGTGCCGGCATCCCTGCACACGTTTCTGGCTGTGCCTTGCGTGCCGTGCCTTTTCAAATTGCCGTGAGAACTGCGCCACTGTACCGTATGGCATGGTGCTGATCTCCACTGCTCCGACTACCAGCGCGTGTTCACGTTCCAGCTTCTCCAGCTACGGATTCCGGTTCTTCCTGGAAGCGCCGATATCGACCAGTCAGCGGCGCGAGGATGACCGGCTCACTTACGTCAACAAAGGCCAATTCTACGCAATCGCCATGGAATATGTACCTGACCCCGACAAACCGCTCAAGGCCACCACAGTCAAGGTGCGCGCATTACGGAAACCGTGGAGCCGTGCCGACTCAGGCCTGGAACTGGTGGAAAGTGGAACTGAAACCCGATCAAGTCTAGATCATTGCCTATAAAAGCAAAGCAGTTGTTCACAAGATTTTCTCTTCTCTTCTAGTGTTAATCGCAGCATTGTCCAAAGCGATTAAAAGGATACATGAACTGAAGTAGCAAGCCCGCTCGCTTCCCTGAGCGATAAAGCTAAGCTCTCTCTCAGTGTGGGAGGTAGAGCCTATGTCGGTCCACTCATTCTGTGGGTTTGAAGAACCCATGGAAATCCATCGGCTCTTTTGAATCGAGTTTTCTTGCTGTGACAGCAAGATATCTTCTTTTTATCATTTTCTTGGGCTAGCTCTAGGTATAGCGGAGCGATTTTACCTGAAAAGTCAGTTTTCCTCATCATCAGTCGTCGAGCCAGTTCCGCAATGTTGAGGTCAAGCTTGGAGCTCTTTAGATTATTCTAATCCATCGCTGAAGATTTTAAGTACGCTAAGCCACCATTCTGAGTTTTAATGACAGATCCAAACTTTACCTAGCCTTGCTTGTTTTGATTCGGCGAGTTGGCTTGCTGGCACCTATCTGCCGGCAAGTGTCGCCTTCCTATGGCCTTGGCTTCATCGCAATGTGCAAATGCTACATGTTTGTTCATATGTAATTCAACCAGAAGCAATTACAAGCAATAGGGAGTAAGACATTCAGACAGGCGTTTTGTGTTTAACGAAAACGAATGAGGGTGACGGCAAAGATATGCTTACACTTATAGACTACTGTTGCATCCTTCATCTGCTATGAAATACTTTGGCTTGTTGTGCTCCCAAAGCCCTGGTATACCAAGTACCAAAGATGAAAACTATTAAAATCATTTTTTGCTGCTATGCTTGCGAAAATTATGTTTGCTGCTGAGAAAAATTTTCTTAAAGCAATTGCGTAGAGGACCTACAAACTTATGTGTAAATGATTTTTCACCATGGTGTCAACGTGCATGGTGACATATTTTGCAACACGATAGTGCAAACATTTTTTGGAAGTTACACATAAGTTAAGAGCTACATTTCCCTTTCATGGATGTTTTCCGAGTCTCCTGCATTGCTTTGGATTTGGTTCGCCAATTTAACTCAATTCGCGTGCTGTTTGAAATTCTGCCTAAATGGCAATTTCAAACATCGGAGAAATGTGCATCATAAGATTGGCACAGTAGGATTTATGGAATGTCAGTAACATATTAGAACGCATTGTGTGCATTGTGCACGCTTTGTTGCACACTCCATCTCGTCATGACTTTCGTGCTCTACTGGTATGTATCTTACAAACGTTTCCTAACCAAAGATAGCGAAAGCAGGCTTGGTATCTCTATTGGAGGCTGTTTTGGGAACCCAAAGCGTAAGCCGTACATGAAATATAAAGCTTGCATACATGATTTGCCTGCCAAAGTCAATGAAATGTACCGTTCTGGGTCAGAAATGTGTCTCATCTGATCTAACTGCGGCATTCCGCGGGACAGAGTATAATACTGCTGACCTTCCGAGAGGAGAAGAGCATCGAAGATGAGACCAAGGCCTGGCAGTTCTGGCACAGCAGACAGCACAGCGTCAAACAGCGCCTGCTTGACATCGGTGAGGCTGCTGCAGAGTCTGTGACCCTGCCGCCCCAGCGTCCACCTCCTCCCGGTTCCCTCTGCTTCCAGTTCCTCCCGGTCCCCCTGCTTCCAGCTCCTCCCGGTCCCCCCTGCTTCCAGCTCCTCCCGGTCCCCTCTGCTTCCAGCTCCTCCCGGTCCCATCTGCTCCCAGCTCCTCCCGGTTCCATCTGCTTCCAGCTGCGTGGAGTTGCATGGACTGCATGAAAAGTAGGCTGTCAGCGTTAGGTCTGAAGAGACAATCGTCAAGCTCCCAAGTGAAACGAGTACTAAATGACCACAGAGCCCGGGGTGGTCTTAAGCCAAAATAATCGACCAGCTTGAGGGTATTCGTCCCGCAAGTAGACAACCACGGTAAACGCATCAACTGTTTAATGGATACTTCAATGAATGTAAATGTTTGAAAATTGTAGAGGCGTTTCCAGGTTATAAATTTGTATAGTGGCTGTAAACGAGTCCTTAATTTCGAAATTTCAAAATCAATGATATAACCTTTCTGAACATGTGAAATTGCGGAAATGCTGAGGACAAATATTTACAAATCTTTCCCGGTAGTTTTTCGCAGGGCATTCATAAATATGAAATGTGTCTACACTTAAGCTGATGTACAATTATGAACCTGATCTCGAGTCTCATAACAGTTGACTAGATTCTGCCATTTTATGACACTATTTCCGATTCCAATGCATACAGAAAATTGTATGTGAGTATACCCTGGATGTTTGCAGCCGCTCGTATTATTATGTTACAGCGTAACTTTACAGGAGGGACCTCCTCACTGACGCACCTGTTACGCCGGCAGACACCAAGAACAGTGTGGGCCTGGTGAGCGGGGTGGACGAGATTGCCCACAACGCCATAGCCGTCTACTGGAATCCGCTGGAAAGCTCTGCCAAGGTAGCTGTCCGTCTCGGATAGTCATTTGCCGGAGCTTCGGGCTCCGCCTCGCACGTGCAAGCTTCACTCCATAAGGCAAATGTGCAAATAAGTTTGTACTCAAAACGCTGCGAACATTAAGTTCGGGTGATTATTTAAAATATATTTTTTTAGTACTAGACGTTTTTTTCGATAGGGAGCTGTAAAGCCGAATGACCATTTTGAACAAAGGAGCTCTTTGATATGCATGATCAGTTTATGTATTTCTGAGTTGTCGACTACCGTCTCATATCAATATGCCAGAGGACAATGGAGTCCACATATAAACCCTTGTGAAAATTCACATATTCAATCGGAGAGTTGAAAAGTGAATCAAATATGTTCTTGCTTTCCAAAATAAGCCAGCATTGTTCCCAGGTCAGCGTGGCACTGCAGTGTCTCAATAATCCGGCACTGTTCCCAGGTCAGCGTGGCACTGCAGTGTCTCAATAATCCGGCCTTTTCCCCAGGTCAGCGTGGCACTGCAGTGTCTCAATAAGCCGGCCTTTTTCCCAGGTCAGCGTGGCACTGCAGTGTCTCAATAATCCGGCCTTGTCCCCGGGTCAGCGTGGCACTGCAGTGTCTCAATAATCCGGCCTTGTCCCCAGGTCAGCGTGGCACTGCAGTGTCTCAATAATCCGGCACTGTTCCCAGGTCAGCGTGGCACTGCAGTGTCTCAATAATCCGGCCTTGTCCCCAGGTCAGCGTGGCGTGGCACTGCAGTGTCTCAATAATCCGGCATTGTTCCCAGGTCTGCGTGGTACTGCAGTGTCTCAATAAGCCGGCCTTTTTCCAGGTCAGCGTGGCACTGCAGTGTCTCAATAAGCCGGCCTTTTTCCCAGGTCAGCGTGGCACTGCAGTGTCTCAATAATCCGGCACTGTTCCAAGGTCAGCGTGATACTGCAGTGTCTCAATAATCCGGCATTGTTCCCAGGTCAGCGTGGTACTGCAGTGTCTCAATAAGCCGGCCTTTTTCCCAGGTCAGCGTGGCACTGCAGTGTCTCAGCACGGACTTCAGCAGTCAGAAGGGGGTCAAGGTACGAGAAGCAAATTAAGCTTTGTGCGCGGACATCTATTACTTTTTATGCATACTTACACCGTGGATAAGTGTGATGACCTGTGTCAGCTTGTATTGAGCTCCATATTTTTGTCATGTGCATCAAGTTTCTAATTGACATTTTAAGGTTCAAACCGATTGAAGCAATTTCTCTTGTCATTGCAGTATATGTAGGTAAAGCCGCATCGGAAACTTGCAGAACTAAACAGTCTTAGAACACGGATGAATGAGTGGTGGCGGGGACTAAAACAGCCTTTTCTCCCGGCTTTAGGGCTTGCCTCTGCACATACAAATCGACACGTACGAAGACTGGCGCGACCCCACGGCAGAAGTGGCCCAGAGGTCGTACTGTCAGGTCAAGTCGTTTTGCGACAAGGTGAGGCTGGAAACGGCTTACAATATAATTCAGATTTGCTTGGACGGGACAAGGGAGAGGAATTACGGAACGGAATGAAATGGATCGGGACGGGACAAGGGAGAGGAATTACGGAACGGAATGAAATGGATCGGGACGGGACAAGGGAGAGGAATTACGGAACGGAATGAAATGGATCGGGACGGAATGACAGCTTTCAGGGCTCATTCAGAACGGGACGGGATTTTTACAGTAACACGAAAATGGAATGACGGGGCGGGACCTCCTACTCGATACATTTTCTGTGACGGTTTGGGACGGGATTGACTTACGACTTCGATGGTGTCAGAGCTGGTTATATTTTGCTCAAATGCTTGCTAAATAATAAAAGACTAGGAAGAGTTAAAACTCAGAACTCAATGAGCCATAATTGTAAATAGTCTGACCTGACCTGACCTGACCTGCAGGGGGCGGAGCGGAAAACCCGAGACGAGGAGCGGCGCGCCTCCAAGCGGCGGATGACACCAACAGGCAGGAAGAAGATGGAGGAGATGTACCACCCTCCATCGGAGAGGACGGAGTTCTATAGCATGGCCGACACCACCAAAATCACGCAGCTGTTCCGGCCAGACCTGGACACTGAGAAGGTAGAGAAACGCTGGAGGAGGCAACCTTTTGATACTATACATCGGAGGGAAAAATACGTAAGGCCGTGTTCTGAGCTGGGGAGACACTGCACGGCGCCACTGACACAGGCCTTACCGCTACTTTTCGCTTATCTGTTTTCGATCTAAGCACAATTCGCGTGACCCTTGGACTTTTATGCATAGTCGGGAGATGAGAATGCGCTCATATATGAATATTCTTCTGCACACTGGAACCTCAGCTCCTCCCCGACTTGACATTCTTGGCACTCACGTTACAACACATGTCTCTGCGATTCTTCTCTGTGAACAGTACCCGCGCTCAACAAATTTGTGTGCTGAGTTATTCTAACAGTTATTCTTTCATTACAGATCGGAAATGTGGAGCTGCAGAATTACTATGCGCAACAGGACAGCGAAAACCACTCCATGTAAGCCAACAGCATGTGAGCTTGGCTGCGCTCTGCTGCAACGGGCCCATTAAAAAGCACCTCTTCTGTTCGCTGTCGCTTTCCTGTGTGTATTTATTGAAGTTGAGCTAATTCTATTTTCCACTGCATCTAGACCAAACCATTGAGAATGGGTCCTGATTTCGCGGTCAGCTGGCGCGCGTTTGGCTCAGCCTGTGGCACACTGCTGAGTTCTGCGGTGTCGCGGGTGCGAGCCTACCCAGAGGCGGGATTTGGCGCCCTAACCTAACTCAAACCTAGGGTACTTACCTCCTCCTTCTACGCAATATCACCTCAGTTGTTGGAATGCCACTAATACCTAAAATACACCAAAGCACTGAAAGGGGATCAAATGATTCTTGGGGCATTTTAACCTCTCTCCGAGCTAGGTACTTTGAACCTATCAGCGTTTTGGCACGGTCGACTTCTTCCCAAACCGGCTTCGATTGGAGCCCCCATTAGCTCGACTGCCTTTGTCGAAGCATGAGCGCTCGTCTAAAAGCATCATAGAAAGGTTTTGTTTATAGGGAAAGCGATGAAGTTACTGGCACTGCTTCTCAGTAATTTTTAATTCAAAGGTTTTGGTACGAACATATTTGGCAGATCATAGGCCGCTCCAGGAGCAAGAAGCCCGTGCCAATTTGTCTGTAATCGGGAATTTTTTATGAAAGTTGGGGCCTGGACCTCTGTTTTCCGACGCGTATGGATTGCACAGATTCATGAAGTTTTCAGACTGCAAGGTTTTATTTTAGAATGTTCTCTTCTATGACAACGAAGCCTGGAAGAAATGCTTGCTTCGTGGAGCCTCGCCAGCTTGAACAAGGGCTATATTTTCCACAGTAGGTACAGACGTTGAACTTTGGCATTCCTATATAATTCATTATCTATTTATATCATTTCCCCGATATTCGCATTTTAAGTACCAATGTTGGCTATAAGTTCATGGATGGCTACACAACAGACCGCAAAAAGTAATTGCTTTTGCTAAGATAGCGGCTGAAGATCGATGATAATTTGAAGTAGTCCAGTGGAATTTTCCGATGACCGAGTTTATGACGGGTACTCGTAAACCCGAATACATTCCCTGCTGCTAATGTTAAAGGCCTTCTCAGGGTCAGTATTGAAAGTGTTGGGCTGGGAATCAGTCCTATCCCGAGTTCAAGCCTCAGACGCAACCATTCAGACATATATATATATATATATATATATATATATATATATATATATATATATATATATATATATACAGTTCATTTGCACTTACTATCATGCATGTGCTGGCTTATTGACGGCTGTGTATAACGACTCGATCGTCTGCATGACCAGCTCTTGCTTGCCCCTCTGTGTTGTCTGTATTCCCCTGACGCCGCTGTGACGTCATCGATGTGACGTCACAGGTACGATGAGTCATCAGAGGTGTCGTCACCGCCAGTGCCCCCCGTGGGGCCGCCCCCAGGCAGTCCCAACCCTCATCCGACCCAGTACAGCTTGCCCCCGCCCCCGTCGCGCCTCTGCCGCCGCCACCACCCGAGCTTATTGACGGGTGAGTGCATCACGCTACTAAAATAACAGTCAACGAACGCTGCACTGTCAAGAGAGAAAAATCCGTATAAGGTTCTGAAAATTGGCACCAGATAACTGATGCTGGTCCTAGGATTGTCTTGTTCATTTAAGCTCCCGGTATTATTTTATTTATCTTCCCTAGCCTGTTGGCAATTATACTGAAAACGCCTAAGCTCTTCCCGACAGATATACCACCCACCTCGGAACTGAATTCAGCGAGGGAATTGGGATGGAGATTGTGATTCGAAAATGGTCATGGAAATTCGATACAACCACTCATTCTGTCTGGATTTCCCATGCTCACTCTAATTCTTATGTGTGAAGTAGAGAGTATTCAGTCCGTTCTCCTAATGCCTTATGCAGAGTTCTGACACGTAGTCGGATCCTTCTGGTTGGTTGGTGAGCTTCAACCACGATACCGTTCGTTAAACAAAGATATCCGGTCAGCTGGGAGTATAACTTCGTTCAGAATTGTTGCTTCGAAATAAAAAGACGCCAATAATTACACCGTTTCGACTTTGCTGATCGGTGGAATTTACCGATTGGAAAAAACATCAGAAACGTAGGTGTACGTTTGGTACGCAGAATAAGTGTTGAGTTTCCCGTGTTCTTGTGTTGATTTACCCGAGAACTCGCTCTCGGGACACCAATGCTTATGCTCAGGCAGCTCGTCCTGCTGATGTCTATAGCATGCATGAGCAACGGATGCCTTAACAGTGCTTCGCCGCAGCGGTTTCAAGATCAAGCTTATGTTTACCAACGAGAACGATAAGCGACCCAATGCTTTGTCATGTAAATTGCTTTAATACTCTCAGGTGGCAAACAGAGTGGCATTGTGGGGAGTCCTAGGATGATGCTGACGACTGCAGAGTTCTATCTCTTCTCGTGTTATTTAAGAGATATCCGCGAAACTGCTCAGTGCCCTGTTAATGACTTTTAGATCAGTGTAATATTGTTTGTTTTTAACTCAAGGGAATTTCCATACAGTTCATTTAGGACTTCTCTCTGTCTCCATAAATTTGATTTAGCAAAACAGCACTTCGAAATGTGACCATTATTGCAATTGTTGTATGGTGCCGAGTGGTCAGGTCAGGCAGAGGCCTAAACTTGACCCGGCCCAAGTTACCATCGGACCTGCCTTTAATGCCCATAATGCCAATATTTCGGGGAAAAGATGCCGATAACTTTTGTTAGGCTGCCACGCAATGCATTTCACTGACCATGTCATTAGCGTAGAATTTGACTGGAGTTCTCCTTGTCCTGCAGCAGTGTGCGGGACGATACCGGGACCTTCCTGCCGCTGGCTAAGCGGGCGCGCCTGACGCCCCCTCTCAGTCAGCGGGTCATGCTGTACGCCCGCCAGGAGCAGGAGCAGGTCTATACGCCGCTGCACGTGGCGCCACCTACCACCGCCGGTCTCCTGCACGCGGTCAGTTGAGAGATGGCGCTGCGTGCTCTCCAAATGGTGACATTCTGCTGTTCAGAAAGATGGCGCGGTAGTAGCGGGTTCTATGGTGTTGATGATTTAAACAAGTCGAGAGGTGGGGGGCTTTTAGTTTCTTTACCCGCAAACGAGAGTAGTTTTAGACCTAAGCTTGCTGAGGCATTGGGGTTCGGCAGGCAGGTGTTTGCAATGTTTGTAAATGGCATGCGTACTGTAGGTGTTGCAGCGATGCGCGTTCAGGGTGTTCACGGGTCATTATAATAAAATTGCAACGTGTCGAAGTGGATGCGCAAGTGTTCACTGTCATGTGCGGTATGGTACTGGCTTATAAGCAAGTCGGTGGTTGGCTGAGGTTTCACTCGGTTTCGATCTGTTCACCGTTGTTCTGGTGGAAGTCGAGCACCCCGGCCGAAGCACTTTCAGGGTTAGCACATTTCAGGTTGAGGTGGGCGACAGAATAGCCTGGGATGCTCTAAAATAATGGTGTCATCGCATGCTAGAAACCAAGCCATGAGATTTTAGGGATGACATCGTAAGAAGCTAAGTTTCTGACATCGATAACCTGCTCATTTCAGATCCAGAGCAAGTACAAAATCAATGCCTCTTGTGCAAAAACTCTCTGTCGGAAGAGCAAGAAAGGGTATGTAGAGCATGCATATCGTTTGGTATAAGGAAGCATTATGTTAGAGCCTTGTAGTTTAGTTTCACGACTAATCATCATGCAGGCAGTGCACGGCAGCTGAAAGGGCATGCAACGGTTGGTTCGTGGCATTGCCTTTCAGAAGAGCCGCGTAAATGCAAACTAACACTTGCACTGAATGGGAATGGTCAGAATTAACTTGCATTAGTCATGCATGAAACTTGATTTTCACCATGCTTTAGAGTCAAACTCTACTTACTGCTAGGCTTGTAACCGCCTAATGAACGTTGTTGGTAATACCAGTAAACATAGGCGGATCCAGCCGGCAAGAGTTGGGGAGCACTTGTCACCCCGATCGACCCGTGACGCCCTCTGAAATGGTCCTGGCGCCCCCTGAATGGTCAAAGGTACCCCCTCCCCTCTTAATGTCGGCTCCCATCCCCTGACCCAGAGTGCGAGTATTGATGCCCTTACGATAGGATTTAGCGCCCGTCGGTAACTTTTGCTGTAAAAAAGTGGCGCCCTGTTCCGGATGCCTCTCCGGGCATGTGCCCCCCTCCCCTCGATCGGCAATCCTGTATCCGCCTATGCTAGTAAGAGATTACATTTGCACCACCTCCTTTTAGCACCGTTTAGATGTATCTCCTATTTTCAGGACAATAGCGATTATGGACGACGATATGATTACACACTACTGCAATGAGGACACATTCATCCTGGAGATCAGACAGGCAGAGCAGGATGGAGCCTACCACATCACCATGGTGGAAGTTGGCGACTGATGCAACTAAAGCTTCCCAGTCCCCCAGTCCTGCCAACATAGGCAGACGCATACTGAAGAGTGGGATTCTCAACTTGTAAAAGTCGCTATGCTGTCACGACATGTTCAAATCACCAAGAACCTGAGACCTGAAGAAGTGCGCTACCAGTTTATTTTGTACTCGAAAATGTTGTCGTTGCTTTAGTCACTAGTAATCACGAAAATCGTAGGGCAATTCAGGAAGAATTAAAATAAAAAGACGTCAAATGTATTTCCAGCTTTTGCTGCACGTATTCAAAGCCGTATTTATGTATTTACATGTCACAGAAATCAGACTTGTGTCCCCTGTCTGCATGCGTAGTACTTATTTTCCACGATTATACCAAGGTTCATAATCGCTGGCTTGGACGAGTGCAATCGAGCTTCGAGACCGTGTCATAGTAAGCTTGGTGTTGATACGCTGATGGCAGCGCGCCTGTCTGAAACTACTGGTGAAGCTCACAATGAAGGGTGCATTCTTGAGCTGTTGGTTGGTTGTGGTTTGTGTAGAAGTCTTATCAACATAAGCAGTAACGGTGATTACTGATTTAATTCAAAGCGCAAGATCTCGAAGAGAGTAACCGGAGCTTTTGTGAGCGTTTCGGCTCGTTGGCCTACCACGGGGTGGTGACACACAGCACGGTCGTTACAATGGTGTGTCCGTGTTGCTAGAACACAGAAATGCTGCTAAAAGACAGACATATATTTGACTGAAGCACTGCTCATTCGACACAATGGGCGGATTATGTAATGGGTGGCCTTGTTGCTTTTGCCATAAAACATCCGTGTGATAAGGCGCAACTGAGCAAGCAGATTTGTTGTAAATATGTTAAACACGTTGCTCGCGTGCCAAATTGTTAATCAATATTTTGATGATTGCAATGGATCTATGGTGACATTGTTTGCGGTAGTATAGATTTCTCTCCGTGATTTTTGCCCTCAAACACCTGAACAATCTTGCATTGGGATCCGAATATGGTACTAAGTTAAATCGCACAAATTTATTCTCATCGACTGTAAGGTTACCAAATGTTTAATCATTACTTTTAAGACAAAATCATTTCACTAAAGGAAATTTAATTTTTTTAGTCAGCCACACAAGCACGGTGTGTGACGATTTTTGCGACCGCTGTCGGCATCAAGCCTCCATTCTCCGTGTGAGGTAGACGATGTTACCATCACTTCAATCACTGTCCGAATTGTTAGATATATTGCTTCTTTTTGGGTAGGAACTCGCTCCGAAACCGAATGGGGGTATTGCTGTGTATATAGTTATATGATGATTTATTCACATGTTGACTGCATTCGTACATCACTGACATGCCCCACACTGGGTTGTGATTTGACGGGCAGCTGATGGATGCAATGCCGTTTTAAATTATTCCATTATCTTCCGCAAACCAGCTATTTGTCCTCGTAAATTATAAGCCTTGTAGATCTGCTTGTCATAAAAGAGAAGCTTCTTATTTAAAATACCAGCCAAATTATAGCATAGTGAAGAGCTGCTAATATATATTTATTAAGGCCCACATCCCTTTACTCTGCGTGAAATCGCAGTCCTTGTGCTGTGTCTATATGTAGGCATGCAAATGCTTTAGTTCTGACACTACAAGCAATGATGTGAGCGCGGGAAGTTGGCTGTTCTTGAGATGGGCTGTTTGTCCGGCAGTTTTTACGCCGGTCCGTATCAAACGGTAGGACTCGTTAATTTGATGTGCTTTTAATTTATTCTCGGTTAGGAGCAGTATTTGTGTCCGATAGCATTGTCAATGTTTTAGAAGGTTATTCATATACCGGATATTTTGTTGAATACATTCCATATTCTTGTGTTTTCTTATCCAGCGAATGAAATACTCGCATTCTGGGTAGCTCTCAGTTTAATTTCGCAAACACTTTTTCCATCGATCTGGTGCGGTTTCGAGGAAGCAAGTGTATCCAGTTCACTGAAAGAGACCAAAGGGAGCAAATGTAATGTTGAGATGGCCCGACTCTTTCGTTGGCTTGCAAACACGTCTGCAATAGCAATAAATCAATGGCAGATAATTATAGCTTCTACCCTTGCCTACAACATATGAGAAAATATATTTTGGCTATATGAGTGACACGGCATGCCGCCATCAATAAAAAATGTATAAAATAAGGCCACTTATTTTCTTCCAAATTTGGTTCCAATGTATTTCAAAAGCATAACCTCCGTCCACGGAGCTGTAAAACTATTTCAGGAGTGGTTCCGAGGTATTGCTCCGGAAATTTACAGAGGCCTTTTGTAAACGTTTTTGATGGTCCACATCTTCACTAATATTTAAGCTAGCAAAATCAATTATCTATTGCCTTATCTATCATGAAGCAGCCAAAATGGTTGTTTCGAGTCTAAGCTTGTCTCCCCTCCCCTTCTAACAAATCGGTGGAAACTCCTTTGCTGTGCGAGGGCCATACCCGCGCGTCCCTGGGGAGCAGGTTTGGACTGTCCAGACCGGGACAGCTTTATGGGGCAACTACTCATCACGTCCCTCCGACCCGATTGTTCTAATTAGTGATACAGCTGGTCTCGAGCCTGGGGCTGATGTGTTTGTCGCCTGGGGGCTTATCGACGCACTAACGGCTGACTTATAAACACTTATGCTATTATGGCAATGCGTCCTTTGTCGCACCAGTCTGTGACCTCTGGAGTATAAGTGAAATGGGCTGCTGAACACGGGCTAGTTACAGCTGTCGTCGCTCCATCACGGCTTCCAAGTTTATGGAACGATTATGGGAATTGGTTCCGAGAATTACCTGTGGAGCGTGCAGGCACCCCTGCTTTGCGTTGACGCGCGCAATACACCGCGTACAATCACATGGTCACAGCCAGTTCAAATATTTTACACCTCAGCACTACGTGTGGAACCCAAATTTCAGGCCTGGACACCTCTCCGGATATGTTTTCGAAAAGTTTGGATGGTCTTTGCGATATTTAAGATGTGTGATGTTGATCGATTCATCAGTGTCCTGACGCCACATGCTTCTACACACAGCCACTGAATTTTAAACACTATTCGCCGTCGCAGGCTATCCAACATCGCCGAGCTCCTGCTGTCTCTCCAACGCCGGAAGGTCCTTGGTAACAGTGTGTCACGTGGGCATGGACTACTTTCTGTAGGATCGTTCCAGGGGCCAGGCGCGACCTGGATCTTGAAATGATCGGTGCTGACCCCGTATGTGTCCACAGAACTGATCTAATGACGCGCTAGTTCTGTACTCTGGCGTGGATACACATCTCAGACATAACAGCAGTGACAGTGGCCTCCAAACATGTGGACGCTTCGGGAAGCAGCTTACGGCATAAGTTTGCCAAATAAGTGCTGATGAATAGGCGGACAATCATAAGCCCTGTTCCAGCTGTCAGCACAGTTTTGTCAGCAGGACCTTTAACCTCTCCTCCAGAAAAGTAACATCAGCGTCACAATCGCCTCTTGTTTGTGCTAAGCAAAGGGAACTCAAACCTTTACACCATTAAAAAAATTAGACTGCCACTTCGTACACTTACTATTTTTCATCAGCGCAAAGAGCAGGCCGTCAGCCCGTAAAACCTCTAGAACTAGTTCCCGGGGAGAGGCTACAGTCCTGTGACGTAGGCGCAATGCGGCCCGCTGATTGGTGCTGACAAAACTCTGCTGACAGCTGGAACAGGGCTATGAATTGATAGGTCTGTAAATACTCCGTTGCGGCGCTTTCAGGAATGTAATGCATCATTTTCGATGGTCAATACTTAGCTGTATCTCCATTTCATTAGCCATAGAGGTCTGCAAGGGATGGAAGGGGGCGGAGTGGGACGATCTGGGACACCGTTTTCCAGGACCTTTCGGGATGGGGTACGGGATGAAATTTTCGAAAAATCATAGGGAAAGATGGAATGGGACTGAGTGGGACCACTTACTGAATGATATATTTTCTGGGATCAATATGAATAGACTTGGGATGGATAGGAACAACTTGTAAAATGTTGACTCAAGTGGCGTGGAGTTTGGTTGTTCTAGCAGAAGCAAGAACTGGCCAGCCGATTCAGGAGAAAATCGGTAAACGTCGTCAAATACAACAATGGTGTAGGGTAAGTACTTGAACATTAGGGAAGTGAAAAATTCAAACTATATGGATCGTTCCTTAACATTGTTTTTATATTGCACTAGACTTTATGAAACTCAGAAGTGAAAGAATTTTGGAAATCGGACCACGGGAACATGAGCAATATCGAGCATTTATACCTGGATGTTTGAGAAACTTTTGGCGTTGCAGTCTCCTTTGGAAACCTTTGGTGCTAACGTACGGTGGTTTAAGCGCTAGCTGCTAGAGCAGATCACGTGCGTTTTAAAGACCACCCCAAACAAAGGTTGCAGGTGGAATATAGATCCCAACTAGTGGATTGGTATATTTTGGTTGCAGTGGCGGATGTAAGAGGGAGGGGGGGCAGAGGCTCAAACCCCTTCCCCGAAATGTCTGAGTGCCTATAGTAAATGCATGACTGGAGGCTTTCCGAGGTAGTGACGGATTGACAGGGAATCCAGTACGATTACAAGACACAGCAATCCCTCGACCGATTTTTGTTCCATGGATAGGATCATGTCGTGCTTCGTATAAGATGTCGGCATCAGTTCGTGAAACTTGATCCCCGCTTTAATGTACTCGTCGCGCCTCTCAAACCCTAGCACGGAACGTGACGCCTCGGTCACTGGTTTAAAGAGAATGTAGCACCTTGGTTCCACGAATTTAGTGTATATAGGGTCATTTTAGCCGAAAATCATAAAAACGTCCTTGATTTCTCTGAAAAATGCACAATGAGCTCAATATTTTGATTTTAAAATGCTCCTCTAGGGTGAAAAATAAACCTCTGCCTGCGGATGACGTCATGATAAGGCAACTACTACCATATCCAATAGGCTTCAAGGGTTTCAATTGACTGATTACTTACCGTGACGTCAGCGCTATCCTCACACCAACAGCTGACAACTGTGTCTGCCTGGCTGGGGTAAATTTGAAGTACATTTCAGGTAGGTTTTTAGCTTTTATCCACGAAAAGTTTGAGTTTCAAGACAAATTATATATTGAACAACGGGTTTTCCATCATGCTTTACAAATTAGCAATCTCATTTAAAATCACGTTATAAAGGTACCACATTCCGTTTAATTGCAGTGCCGATCACATCAGGAGTCATTTTTCTCGCAAATCTCACATGCTATTTTTTCTCGCTCCAATCGGCTTATCTCTTTTTCATCAGTCGACCTTCCGCAAGACATCCCTCAATGTTGGTAGCCCTGAAACGGGAAGCTCAGCCGATGGGCCAATCAGATCTCTATCCCATAGTTCTCGCCTGAGTTGTCTGCTCTTATTCCTCGGCATTTCGGTTTCAAATACAGATGCTTAGGAAGTCGAAGAAATACGACTGTTCTCGCTTTTTTAGAGCGGCGTCACACAAGTAGCACCTTCCGTGTAGATACAGAAAAGAAACACACAGATGTCGATTTGCATTTCCGACGACCTGGTACGTTTTACAAACTGTCTCGACGCAAGATCACTTAATGTTGCCTCCCCCGACTTTTCCCAGTGTTTGGGTGTGTCACAATCCAAACCAGCGAAAATGTTGTAGTGACTAATGTGTTGCGAGCGGTAACTTGTCCCGGCACCAAACATTACCTTTCTCATCCCCTCCAATTTGCGGATATCTCACTAAGGTGTGCACTGAACATGAAAGCTGTGAGCACCCGGTGGCAACTTAAGCTGCCATATCTTCTGGGATAATGGTCGTTGCTCCGGTGGCATGCTGTGGCAACTCATGCCAGCTTCCGGTAACTTAGCCTCAGGCAACTACAGTTGCCATTGGCACTCGCCTTAAAAGAGATTCGTCGATGAGTCTTGCATATGTCTAATACACAACAGATAAGTGGCAGATCCAGGATCATATTGGGGGAGGGGGAGCTAGGGGCTCGGGCCACCCCCGTCATAACCTCGGACAGCCTCAGGTATGCATCTGCTATAGGCACTCAGATATTTCGGGGAGGTGGTTTGAGCCCCTGCCCCCTCTTGCATCCGCCACCGCAGCTGAAATATACCTATCCACTAGCTGGGATCTATTTTCACCTCTTGCATGTGTTTAGGGTTATTCCCACACTTCAAAACGCACGTAATCTGCTCTAACAACCAGCCCGTAAGCCACCGTACACTAGCACGAAAAGATTTTCAATGGAGACTGCAACGCCACAAGTTTCTCACACATCCATGTATAAATGCTCGATATTGCTCATGTTCTCGTGTTCTGATTTCCAAAATTCTTTCCCTTCTGAGCTTCATAAGGCCTAGCGCAATAGAAAAACAATGTTAAGGAACGATCGAAATAACTTTGATTTTTTCACTCCACTCTATTGAACATATCCGGTCCTGCAGCCATGCTGAAAGGCACCATTCTGAGGAGACGATGAATCCGGAACACATGAGCCAGCCCCTTTGCAAAATCATTTAGCAGGTGGTCGCATTTGTTTGTAGACGGCAGTGTGCAGTGGGCGGGCAAGCGAGTGGAGATGTTTCTACTTTAAAGGGAATGTGGCACCTTGGTCGAATCCTGGAATTTATTGTAATTAGGGGTATATTTAGCCGGAAATCATGGAAGCGTCCATGATTTCTATGAAAAATTTACAATAAGCTCAATATTTTTATTTTTAAAATTCTTCTCTAGAGAGAGAAACACATATCTGCCGGTGGATGATGTCATGATCTGGTAGCCACTACCATATCCAATAGGCTTCAAGGGTTTCGATTGGCTGATACTCACTGTGACGGCAGCATATGTCGTCACACCAACAGCTGTCAACTGTGGCCTACTGCTAAGGTTACATGTAGGGTAAATTTCCGGTATGTTTTTAGCTTTTCTCTGCGAAAATTTTGAGTTTGAAGGCAAATGATATATAGAGTACCGGGTTTTCCGGCATACTTTACAACTTGGCTATCTCAGTTAAAATCATGTTATAAAGGTGCCACGTTCCCTTTAACGCTGAAGACCGACCTTTAGCGGCCTTAAAATGATACTCTCTTTTTCTTTGTTAGCAAAAAACTTTTGAGAACTTGTGAAAGATAATTAGGCAATGGAAACATAAATAAGCTAATGAGATCATTACGTAGACCATTTGCCATAGCTCGGTCCAAATAGAAACGTTTGAATTATTTCATTCTGATATTATTGTGTTCGATAGTCATGGTTGATTTGAACAACCAATAGAACGGTCCTTAACCGTATTTATTTCCAGATATTACCGAAACCGAAGGGGTGTTCAAAAACTCCCAAAGGGGACAAAGGTAATTCAGAGCCACGCTGGGGCGAGGGTTGCGTCAACGAAGGCAGTGGCACTTGCTCTGAAGACACTGTCGTGCAGTGTTCCAAAGGCGATAAGAACTCAAACGTACCCATCCATTGCATGTATGCATACACATCTGATCAACCCAGTCAGTGACCGGTACGATCGGCAGCGTGGCCAAGAACTGCACCCAGCGTCACCTATACCTGCGGGCCACTGCAGGCATAGGCGTAGGAACGGGGGGACCAGGGGGGCCATGACCCCCAGTATTCTCATTGGGGGGCCAGACCATTGAGCTGCCCCCCCCAATATTTTGAGGTAGATGCTCATCCACAAATTTAACCATATTGTGCTGAAAATGATTGCAGTGATATTTATCATTAAACACGAAGAATGAGTAATTCTTTAGTGTCCCAGCAAATAGAAAACTGTAATGGACCCGTGCCATATACACTCTAACTGGGCTTGACTCAGCCGATGAAGAGTGAAGTTCTAATCGCCCGCAACCAGCACCTCCTGAGTGGAGGATTCCGCCGGAATGGCTTCAGTTGAATTTTGAGCTCGCGCGAAAACGTCATCTCGCGTTGCGCGGAGCCGCGCGAGAACCCGCGGTGATTTGCGAGAATGGAAATATCAGCCGACGATTAATTATTTTCCTGTACCAATTGGCAGAGCGCTAGGGCAGGCGTGGTGCAAACGTTTGTTTTGTATCATCTTTCCAGTTGCTGGAGACAGCGACGAGAACAATCGACATCCGAAAATTTTTCAGAAAGAAGGTAAGCGAGCAACGATGAGTGTTACCACAACGGAAAAATGTGGCGTTGGCTAGTTAATCTCGAAGTTCCTGCTCACAACAAAATTTCGTTCTAAAACCAATAGTTATTTGATTTGGGCCAGTTACTACCCTGCGTTCATGTCCCTAACATAACCCGGAAACTTGTGCAAGGGCGCAGCCGGAGCATTAGCATGGGGGGAACAGCACCATGGAGGGGCACTTTCGAGGAAAAGGGGCAATTTTGCTAGCTTAAAAAAACGTCACCAGGGAAATGCTGACGAATGCCTCAGTCTGTCTGGCCGAATCCTGCTGCCGGAGAAAACTAGGGCACCTCTGGGGTTTCATGGGCTGCTTCACATAGGCACTCAATTTTCTTCCGAGCCGAGCGTCTGAACTGGTTCGGAGCCCTGAGTTGGCCTAAAGCCGCCAGAGCAGATCTAGGGGCTCTTTAAGGGAGTTTCCCGCAACATTAAGTTCTATTAGGGAAAGTTTCGCGAGTTTTTCCCGATTTGGCCCACCCAAACGGGTGGTTTGGCCCCCAAAAGTTGCTTCTAAATCCGCCAATGCCTGGGAATCAATGAGCGGTACGCTCCCCTGCATCCCTTTGGCTGCGCCTCTGACCGAGGGGCACATTCACACTATACACAATTGTAAAAGTTAAAACAACAGTTAAAATTATCAAAGAGGTTGGGGCACTTCAGTAGGTGAACCTATACCATTCTAGGTAGACACCTAAATGAGGGAATGTATTCTTATTCGGAAGAAAATTCACAACGAATGTACACAGTTACGTGATTAAGGGGCAATTCCGAGCTAAAGGTGCATCCATAAAGAAGGTGCACGTTTCAGCGGCCGAGGGGCACTTTCATTCAGAGGCAAATTCACAATGGAGGTACACAGTTAAGTGGTTGAGGGGGCCCTTCTGAGCTAAGGGCACATCCAAAAAGAAAGCCCACGTTTCAGCGACAATGGGGCACTTTCATCCGCAGAAGGCACCCGGGAACTAATGGGGGCACGTTCCCCTGTGCCCGCTGGCTGCGCCAGAGCCAATATTTCGCCAAAAAACAAAGCTTTTTTTCAAAGCATGGTCCAAGTTTATGTCAGCAGCCCTGGCCCGATTGGCAGACACAGGAGGGGGGGCATTCGATTGATTATTGGGTTTTAGGGGCGCGCCAACCTGCGAGGTCATATAGCGCCCATAACACTTCTCTGCAGTCAAAGCCTATAATTTTGTCTGTCTGTAGGGGAAGTAAAGTCTTGTCTAAAGCAAAATCATATTTACATTAACATTCGCCCGGGTGGGGGTCTTTAAAGACCCCCTCGGGTTTATTCGAAGTGACCAAAAAAACGCTGCAAAACTTGGTCTACCTGTTCCTTCATCATTTTCATATCTTCCCTGAAAATTTTAGCCCAAGGTCATATGAGGTCAGGTCACCAGGCCAGGTAAAGTGACCTCACCCAAAAATACTTGGGACTGCATAGCTAAAAGGCTGGTTAATTGCACAAGTTGAAACTCATACCACATATTGGGCCCACCAGGACCTACAACATATGTTCCAAGATTTTTAATATTGGTGACCTAAGGTCATGTGTAGAGCATGACCTCCCCATTGTAAGTACATGGGGAAAATCACGAAATGAGCTTTTCTCAGTAAGTATCGATGAAATCAACTTCAAACATCGGTTACGGCTTGCTCTTACCTCATTTCTGAAGTTGATGCTAAAAATTTGGCTTGTCAACTTTGAAAAGTCACCTTAGGTCAAATAAGCATTTTTAGTGTTTTACTCTATAAATTTTGAATAAACAAAGATAGAACTTTTATTTCATCACCGGAGTCACTGAATAGTCGCTGTAAGTCAAATGATATACATCCTGACTATACCAGGTCAAGTTGGGTCAGACCGCTGACCTGGGTCAGGTCAAATTTCCAAATTTGACCTGGCATAGCAACATTATATACCATTAGATTTGTATTGACGAGACGATTGCAATGGTGTATCAACTATGGCTGTATCTTGCTTGGTTTGGAATTTATTAGCGAAAAAGGAAACGCCCTTATGCACGGGTGGCTATGGACATTCCCAAGAACATGCCCAATATTCAGTGACCTGTAGCTCCCTAGGCTTTGACCTGACACGAAAATGAATGTCACTGCAAGGAAAGAGCAATTCAAGCGCTTTCGAATGGTGTTAGAAAAATGTTTCTAGCTATCATAGCTTCTGAGATATATGAGGTTTCCTTAGTACACATCATTTAGCGATTTTGACTTAATTTGACCTCTTGTTACCTTGATATTGACCTTACGAGAAAAATGACCGAAGTATTTTCGATATCATTTTCGAAGAGCTTTCGATTGCCGTTTTACGCTTTTTTCTAGCTCTCTTAGATTTTGAGATCGTGGGGGTCTTTTTAGCCCCCCCTCCCCACCAGGGCGAAGGTGGCTCCTTCCCGCCACCGGAGCAAGGGATAAAAAGTGATTTGTTCACACCGTGGTTATGATTCTCACTGTGCGGATACGTGATCACAGATTTAAACAGGTTTGCCGCGCCGGCAGGCGCTCGGCGCGGGGCGCCGGGGCATCACTTCCGGCACCCACCCCGCACCAACGGACCCAGGGGCGCGGGGGCAGCCTAGACGCCGGACTCAAGCCCGACGTCTAACGGAGACCCCCCGTCGCCCCCGGACTCAAAAGGCCCCGGAGCGAAAGGGAGGACCCGCCAAATCGGCGCCAGGCGCCTACCAACACGGTTGTCTACCACAGCACACGTATTTAACTAGGATCAAATATTATCGTAAAGTCAATGTCTCTTAGATAGGACAGCACCCGCTCAACCATACTGGAGTCACGGCCGATCAATTCTAAAAGGGGGGCCATTCCGGCCATGACCCCCCCAAAGCACTGGAGGGGGCCAAACTATCTTTTGGCCCCCAAACGCCGGAGAAATTTTTGAAAAAAGGTGTTTACACTAGGTCTGTAGAGCAAAAAATTTTCACTCCCACCCCCTCCCCCTCCTGGAGAGCGATCATGTACTAGGAGAGATATCTTATACTAGGCCTATCGAACACTGAAAAAGGTGTTTACACTAGGTCTGTAGAGCAAAAAATCTTCAATCCCACCCACTCCCCCTCCTGGAGAGTGATCATGTACTAGGAGAGGTATCTTATACTAGGCCTGTCGAACACTGAAAAAGGTGTTTACACTAGGTCTGTAGAGCAAAAAGACTATTCGCTCCCACCCCCCCCTCCAGAAGGAGAGGCAGACATGGGTTTGGCCCCCCCCCCACCCCAAAATACGGGTCTGCGTCCGCCCCTGCCTGCCCCCCAATAATTTTACCGTTCCTACGCCTGTGACTGCAGGTCATTGAATGCAGCCGGAGTCGAATGTAGTGACGATGCGTCTCTACAATGCACCTCCATTCTCCCCTGCCCCGCTCCCTACAGCCAGCAAAGCCATCTCCGGCATCTTCGGCAGTTTGGGAGAGCTTCTGAGACTAACATACAGAGACCCACCCTGATTTGGATGAGGGGGCATACCATTATTAAACGGTGGTGCAGTGACGGATAAAGCACGCGGCACTGTCCCGCATAACCTGATTTCGGGTAGCTTGGCAATTCTTCTATCATAAAGGTGGCGAATCTAGCTGCGCCTCTATCAGAAAATTAGCCCAGAGTGGAAATGTACCGATAACTGAGAGCTCTGATTTAACGCGCGACGGATCTCGGTGGAGACAGATTTGTATATTGCGTTCCATGGGGTCGCACAAGTGTTTGTTGGTCTCATGTGTTATTGGCTGTTACAAGGAATAAAAAACAACAACAAAAGGAACATAAGAACAGAATTCGTGAAAGCCAGAGCAGAATTAGTTGGCACAGATTATACATGATAAGGCCAGAGATTACAAAGGACTCATAATTTTTGTCTCACATAAAGCACAACGTGCACATTCCCAGGATACGGTATTGTGGCAACTTCTACACCATTTCATGTTTCGACCATAGCAGCTGAACTGTACGCCTGAAAGAAAAGATGCGGAACATATTTTATACACAGAAATGTATGTGCCGTGCTGTGATTCGGAATCAGACAGATGCGCTCCAAACTCGCATTTTCAGCACAATTATAGGTCTTTTGGTATCGTTTTTTTACTTTTGCTGATTCTTGACCTAAAACAATAACTAAAATAGCACTCTTCAGAACGTATTCTGAATGTGTACACAAAATAATCGGAACTATTAAAACATGTCTACCGTACTTTCTGGAATGTGTGACGGCCAACAATGACTGGTTTTCAGGTTTCTCTGTTTCACCCACTGTTCCTCAATCGAGCATATGCAAGGGTGAAATATTAATGACATGTCTCGCACATCACAGATGCTGTGAAAAGCACAGTGAACTTACGTCAATCTATGCTATAATGGGAACGGGCAACAAAACCACAAGGTCACCCCGTCAGTCTGCACGACAGGAGACTTTCCGTGTCGCTTCTGCCCCGGTGGAGAGGTTCCTCATTCACCCATGTCAATACTCCCGGATATGCTCTGCCATGGATTTGGGAAAGTGTGTCTGTTGGGAGCGCCCCTAAAAATACAAAGAAAGTCAGTAATTGTCATGATGAGCCTCCCATGCTCCAACACCTGCAATAGAAAAATTCTAGCAATGGTCATTTCTGCACTAATGCACGTGGAGCAAATAATTTATCAAAAAGAAGCATAAAAGTTTCATTTTTAGTAAAAACAGCCACAGAAATTATAAGTATCTACTGTGACAGGAGTTGTAAAAAAAGCAATTGATGTGGTGAGGTTCATCCAGCAGCCATTATTTAAAACAGCAATCTAAAAAAACTCAGCCATGCCGAAAAACAAGACAAGACGATCTAAGCCCAGGTCAGATTGAGCCGACGTTCCACTGGGAGACTCGGATCCCGCACACGGTGGTTCTGATGCTGAAGTCCACCGAAGAGGATCTCATTTTGAAAGCATGCCAGTCACTATACAAGTTCGCCCACGAGGGCGAATTGAACCAAAACATTTTAATTCAGTACGACGTGCTCGCCCTCCTTCTAGACCATTTAGAACACACCAATCGAAACGTGCGTCGCATGGCAGCGATGACTCTGAGCGAGCTTTCCGTCAACTTGTCCGTGCAGTCAGTGCTGGTCTCGCCCGACAATGTCGTACGTCTAGTGCGCGTCCTCATGAATGACGCCGACTGTGTGGTGGATGAAGTGGCGAGCTGTGCACTGCTGAGACTAGGGTCGGACGCAGCCGGGCGTGCTATGCTGTTGCGCACCGATGCTGTTGAAGCTCTTGTAAAACGACTGACATCTAAAGATCCGGATGTGCTGAAGACGTGTTTAGATACTCTTCTGGTGGTTTTAGATTTTCCAGAAGCGGTCGAAAAATTTGTTCAGGGGGAGGTGTACCAAATGCACTAGATCTCGTAGAGAGTGAATATCCCGTTTTGCAAACACTAGCCTTGACAACTCTGAAAAAGGCGATGTCCTCAGTTGATGGTCGCGTCCAAATGCGGGACGCTGGAGGCCTGGAGAGACTCATAACAGTGCTGGAGAACGGACGACTGGATGACCTCCATTCCAACACCGTAGCAGTACTGGACGGTGCTATCCATGATGCTGACAACATTCGTGCTATTCACGAATTCAATGGCTTGGAAAAGATTCTGGTTTTCGTGCAAACTACCACAATTTTGGACGTCTTGGAACAATCAGCCTTCTTACTGGCACAGATGGCGCAGCATCCAGACATCCGGGACATTTTCCACGAACTAAGTGTGGAACCTGTGCTGGTAACTAATCTCCTGGAGACGGGACACGCAGGCAGCCAGAATGGCGCTGCTAGAGCTGTAGGCCACATGTGCAAGAAGCTGGAGTCCCAGGAGGAGCTGGTCCGGCTGGGCGTTGTGTCCCTCCTGCTGCACATGGTGACCAGTCCCGAGACGTTCCAGTCGGCAGTGGTAGCGCTGGCCGCAGCCACAAGAAACCACCAGCTGGCGTGCCGACAAATATGCAGCAGTGATCACCTGGAGCGGCTCGTCAGTCGGCTCGGGATTCCCGATGACGAAACCGTATCCCACACCGCCATCACGCTGAAGAATATGTCGGAGCAGGAGACGGTGCGTCCGGTGGTGGCGGCAGGATCGGCGCCGCAGCAGCTGGTGAGCTGCTTGACCTCAGACAGCCCTGTATGTCTGGTGGCCGCCTGTGAAGCTTTAGCAGTGCTCTGTCTTAATTTGAGCGCTCGCAGTCAAGTGGTGAATCACGGCGGTTCAGAGCTCTTCATGCAGTTGCTGGAGCACCCAAGTGCGCCGGTGAGAGACGCCTGCGTGGCGACGCTGCAGGTAATTGGATCCGACTTCACCGCTGCTGAGCAGCTGAGCAGTGGAGGAGCTGTTGGATCCCTGCGGGCTCTCAAAGCCACCTCCACCCTTCGGATTATCCTCGAAGTAAATCTATCAGCCCTGTACAGTATC
Source organism: Lepas anatifera (assembly GCA_034440635.1). Lineage (NCBI taxonomy): Eukaryota > Metazoa > Arthropoda > Thecostraca > Lepadidae > Lepas > Lepas anatifera. The sequence continues at coordinate 690,632 of JAOTON010000492.1, read as the reverse complement.
TTCGGACGGCTGAGTGTGCGGCATAAGCTGTATGATCTATTCTTCGACTGTGGCCGGCAGGAGACCTGTACAGCTGTTCCCAGTCTATCAACTGTTATGACTGAGCCTTTGAGCCGCACCCGCACCATATATCTTATCCACTCCGGCATATGCCCCTATCGCAGCGACGATCATCCGAAAAAGGCCCAAAAGAAAGAGGAGAACACAAAGGACGAGGAGCAACCAAAGGAAGAGGCGCCCACGCAGCCAGACCAGCTGATCACACAGAGACTATCAGAACCTGAGGAAAAGGCGAAGATAGAAGACGAAAAGAAAGCGACTAAGGAGGAATCAAGGAAAGGGGAATCCGAAATTAGCAAGGATCAGCAAGAAGAAACCAGTACTGAAGACGATCATACACAAGGCGCAGGGAAAGAAGAAAATGCACCAGCTCCCTCGGAAAAGGATAAGAAGACCGAGTCCGTACATGCACAGGTAAAACAAAACGACTCGGTCTCAGTGGCACAATGCGATGATATGGGAAGCTCATGGGAAGGAACGACCCAAGAGGATGAGAAAATAGTCCCGCCGCCGGACGCCCGTCTGGCTGGCTTTGTTGAACATGCCATCCAGCACGTAAAGCCGCTGGAGTTGGATCGCGAACAAAGCTCAGCCTTAGCTAAATTTGTGTCCGATATGTTGGGAGGTTCGGTGCCTCGGGAACACTTCGGGACATGGTCAATGGAAGCACACATTTGCATGTTGAAGCGCCAGAAACAATGCAATGTGATCAACGTGGGAGACATTCGCCGTGGGGGCCTCCAGTGTCGTGCGCTGCTGTTCAAGTTTCTGGCTGACCAGATCGACCTGCCGTGCACTCTGAACCGAGGCGTGGGTGGGCGCCACTGGAACACGGTGCTGCTGAGGGGAGAGGGCCAGCTGGCGCTGCTGGAGCCCTACCTGGACACGGTGGTGGACCTGATGCACGAGCCTGGCAGACTGATGTCGGCGGACTCCGCCGAAGGCGTGGAGTACACACGAGGATTCAGCTCGCACTGACGCCTCGCTGGCAGAACTGGTGTGTCACTCGCTTATCGGTGATTCAGAGCACAGATAGAGCTCATGAATTTTTAGGCTTCCTGGTTGAAATATGATCTCTGTGATTGCCATGCGAATGCAACTGTTGGGATGCGTTGATGTAATTAATTGCCGCCTTTTTAATGTAAGTATGTGACGTCAGGATGACCTGTTTCAGCAAAGGTAGAGCAGCCGTGGAGCCTCAAGGTAACTATTCGCGGGAATCCGTGTCTTATACCGGACGAATGTTTTGATTCATCACCAACGTATAATGAGACTTTAGGTTGTACACTGATTCTAAAGTTATAGAAAATATATCAGCCTTATTGGAATCCTCTCGTTTCGCCCAATCGAAATATGTATCTTATGACCTTGTCAGGTCAAACCCTAAGATTGACCAGATCTAAAGTCGGGCAAAGGTTAAATAAAAGTCAGAATACATTAAAATATTTATCATTGGAACCGCACTGGCAAGCCAGACACGATGACGTCAAAATAAACGCTCCGTAGCATTTCTTTACGAAGGTACCGACCTTCAGCCAGTTTTGAAATGTCTTTCAAATGGATAATTTATGGTGCTAGCCTGGCCCTAGGTCATCGATATAAAAACCTCGTGAGCACAAATTACCTTCCTCGGTGACATGTGATGTATGTAGACGTGAAGTAAGTCCCAGACCGATCGATTAAGTATGCACTTACTGCTGCACAAAAATTTCCAAGATTAGGTCACCTCACTGGACCGGTAGCCTGACCTGATATGATCTGGTTCCAGAAAGACCAAGTAACAGGAATACCAGGTAGGGCGGTGCAGCGCACCACCGTTTTTGGATATCAGTAAAACATTTTAGCGGGGCGGGTGTTCACCCCCGCCCCCGCGTACCGGTGCGTGCTAAGAGATGAGCAAGAAGCCGAGTTCACTTGCCTTATTACTACGATTTTATGGTGAAGGTTGGATATGCTATGCCTGTCTTCTTAGTCCAGAAGAACTTAAACATCCGTGAATTAAACCAGCGTAGCGTTCTTTGGTGATGAAAATCTTTTGATCTATATGTTGATACGTACAAGGATTATTCCCGGTTAAATGCAGCTAATATCTTGGTATATGTTTATTACTGGCTTCTCTAACAGCCATTCCTAGGTGCTAAATATAAATAGGTGCAACTCTAAATGATTTAACAAGTCAACATAGAATATTTACAACGTAACAGGAGGAAACAAAACACCACACAGACCCTTACATATGGAAGAACGTGGTATTGAAGGAACAGTCAGGCCGCAATGTCAACAATTTTTAAATTATTAAATAATACAAACTAAATCATAACAAGGACAAAATGCCACTAAACAATATCATTGCAGCAAATTGCATGCTGTAACGAATGGCAAGTAAAGTATGGTACAAATTACACACACCAGACTGCTTATCTTGTCTATATGCTTGTGCAAAATAAGTCGCCGGGTTTTCTTAACATATTTACGGATTGGCAATATCAAGATCACTCGGTAAAAATGCGGCCAGATCGTTATTTCTGGGCTAGATAATTATATTTAAAGGTCAGTTTGTCTTATGTTTTTTTGCCAGCGGGCATATGCAGACAGACCGTTATATAGTTTCAGAGATTTTACATCCGGCATCACCCAACTGAAAAACGATAAATCCACGGTGAATACGATGAATAATTCATTTCACTACATCGTATTCTTAACGATACCGAACTGACTGCATAACTGACTGATACTGAACTGACGACGAGCGTAAACACAACTCCAGTTCAATGACCGGTCCCTCCCACCACTTAGCGCGGCCCATCAAACACTACTTCAGGCCTCGATCCTGATCAGCGCAGAGTGGAATGATGCTCCTCCCCTGCTCCGCTGCATCAGCAGGAGCCGGCAGCTGCAGTAACATGTGCTGCGGCGCAGCGGCCAGTCCTGGGCCGCGTCTGAGCACGCTGACCTAGATGGCAGTCAGCGGGCCTGATCCGTACCTGGGGCTGGCGCCTTCAACCGCTTCCAGAGCCTGAAAACAGAACCCTGGTCACATCATCCATCAGACTGCAACCATGACTGCAACCATGATTGCAACCTTGACCTTTATTGACCTCGTCCTAAACTTAAACTAAGCTTGGTAGCCACTATCGGTACGTATTTACAACAGCTTCCAAATGGCCGGGCCAGCACTGTTGTAAATTCGGTCTTATTTGAGACAAATTGAGCCTAAGTCGAACGCGCACGATATTTTACCCTGAAAGTGTATAATACAACTTGTGAGGTTGAAATTTCTAGCTATTCTAGTTTCTAGGATATACCAGCTTTTCTAAGTAGACCTCATTTAAAAAACGTTGACCTTATTTGACTTCCAGTGTCTTCAAAATTGACCTGAAGAAAAATTTACCCAAGCAAATTCGATTGCATTCGAGAGGAGACTTCGGTTGCTCTTCTCAGGTCTTCTTGGCTTTCTTAGTTTTCGAGTCAAAGAGGGTATTTCTGAACATCCCCAGGGCAAACGTGGTTCATATGCACCATTGCGAGGAAGCTCAACCTAAAAAAACGCGTCCAATTTATATTATTTTATTTTGAAATAAACTTGCTAAGGTACTAGCACACATGCATGAGAGATATAACAAGCATATTACACAATCTATTTCTTCAACCCCACCCCAGTGTGCCTCCGGTCCACCTTCATCTTCGCCCCAGGGGGGAGGGAAGGGCTCGAGCAACTTCCCCCTCGACCTTAGCTCTTGTACAAGATAGTGAATAAATGCGAACGGTGGAAGATGTGAGTACAATGTATGAAAATGAAAGCTCTATCATCATCATCATTCAGCCTTCCTGAAGCTGTGACTTCCGCCAGGGCTGCGGAGGAGGTTGTCGGTTCCGACAACTACTCCGGGTGATACTTATACCCAAGAGATGCTCCCAATCCTCTCTCTGCACTAAATATAGGCATTACTTCTGTAGAAAATATGCAACCCACAATCACAGGGCTTAGATAAGCCCCGTGATTAAGTGAATTCAAAAACGAGGCCCGGAGTAAACATCGATGCAGTAAACATCCTGATATAACTGCAGACAAAATTTCTGCTCAGAAGTACCCCAAAATAGACTCTTCTAGTATTTTCTTCTTTTCTTTTTTAATGCTGGGTGGTTGTTTTCAGCACCACATAGTACTTCAAACCAGATTATAATTTAAAACTCCATTTATATTTGACCCCACAGTCCTGCTTTTCAGCCCGCACACCCACCCAGGATGCAAGAATTGGGACTTTCACGATGATATGATGCTATCCGGCACTCCTCATCTCCCTTCTGGCTGCATCTTTAAGAACGACGCCCTAATCCTGGTCCAAATCACCTCTCTCAGACCGAAGCACCATGACCACTGCCCGCAATTAAGCATGGAGTCGGCCCGTGCTCGACAGTGAGCAAACATTCCAGAGATAAACACTTCACATTATCTGTCCATACCCCCACCTGAACGAATCGGTCGACGACGTCGGCGTGCAGCACTCTGTCAATGAGGTCGTCGACGTCGGCGTGGCGTCGGTGGCGATGGGGCCGCGCGCGCTGCAGGTACCACCGGTGGCGAAGGTCCTCCAGCTTGTTGCTCACTTGGCGCGAGCTCACCGGTAGGTAGCCGTACTGGGCGGCTCCGATTCCGGCCAGGAGAATGGCTCCGGCCACGGGACCCGCCAACTGTGGGGCCAGGGGAGCCAGGTCACAGGCGTGCACCGCTGAGGCGGATTCTCTGGAACTGGGGGAATTGACCAGGTAGTGAGCTGTAAGACAGGGTGACCGAGCAGTGAGCTGTAAGACAGGGTGACCGAGCAGTGAGCTGTAAGACAGGGTGACCGAGCAGTGAGCTGTAAGACAGGGTGACCGAGCAGTGAGCTGTAAGACAGGGTGACCGAGCAGTGAGCTGTAAGACAGGGTGACCGAGCAGTGAGCTGTAAGACAGGGTGACCGAGCAGTGAGCTGTAAGACAGGGTGACCGAGCAGTGAGCTGTAAGATGGGGTTTCGGATCTCAGTGATGCGGCTTAAGCATTAGCCGCAATAATGAGTATCTGTGTAGTGTCGATAGAGTAGGCAGAAACAATGCGGATATGATGAATATTAATATATAAGGTCAGCTTGCCACGCATTGTATATACTCGCAGCAGCCACGGCATTTCTCAGACTACGAGTATAAGGGTAAGAGAATGAGAGTAAAACAGTTCCGGCATATCATGGACTGGTATCTACTTTTTATCGTTTTCTGAAACAATCCGTAATTTTCATGAATCTTCAAAATACCAACTTTGAAAATTTGTTTACGCATAAAGAGGCCTCGTAACTTGCAATTTCGGGCATTCCTGTTACATAATAGTGCATTCATCAGACATTCCTGTTATACTACTGGCATTATTCACAAAATAAATCGGCAACAGGTGGGTGTTTTGGGATGTGCCGGATGCCTCTCGACGTGCCCAATATTTGCGCTGTGATCTCAAGATTCCGCAAATTGTGACGATGTGTGATATACGTGCAGTGCACCCGTTAGCGATGGATCTGAGATACTTTTCAACTTCGCCATTTAAGAACATGTTTAATGGCTCAGTCTCTTGGTAAAAGGGACAGACATGAAGGCGTCTCCAGGCGATCATGGGGCAGTCCCCTGCTACTCTTCGGCAACAGTCTTTCCTCAAGGGAGCGTTTCAGTGAACATACTACCACATGTATATGTTAGATGAACGACACGGTGGCGGCCCGCCGCAGTCAGAGACGCATCCCCCCCCCCGCTGAGGTGTTGGAGGGCATGCCCCATGCAAAACAGGTGGGAGATAGGCAGGGATGTCGCCCCAGTGATGAGCGGGACAGACCGTTACGAGACGGGACGCATCCCATCCAGCCGTGGTGAGCGAGCCGAGCTGGGAGGCGAGTCTTGGCCCCAACAGCTGTATTTCAGAACGCTATCTGCGCCGTTCACAAACTCTGCAATTGGGAGCATTCACGCAGCACCACGAAGGCAGTAGGGAGAAAAGGGAAACAATCTGGGCCAAGTTTAATTGAGAAGGGCACGTTCCCCTTCGTTCACCAATGAGGGGACGCATCCCGCCTACTTTCGATACCCACGGACCTACTTGGCTTGGTGCATCGACTACAGCAGTAGCAATGCGCTGCCTCCCATTACCGGCAGCAGCTTGCAAGGGATAATATGTAAATACGATCAGTATTCAGGTTATGCGCTGCGAGCGAGGGCAACGAACTCTGCCATTTAGGGTATCAGATTGCTGAGGCTGGAGGCAAATTCTAAAGAACTCTCCAAACGGTGATTGTAATATATTTGCGCGTTATTTATTGCGTTTCATGCTATCTTATTAGGATCACTCCCAACCGGCACACTTGCGCAATGAGTGAGTGGTGAGATACTTCAGACTTATTCTAAAATGAAGATGCTATGTTCGCGAAATACAATACTTAACGCATGAAAATTAATACTAGTATGTCTAAAAACTAAAAACATGTATCTATCTCTACCAGGTTTGAAAAAGAAACTGTAAACGATTTATTCAAGCTTTTAAAAACACACCAGCCTTCCTTACTATCAACCACCACACAGTCGATTTTGACCACGTAATGGTAGCTTTATTCGCGATACCATCGGTATAAAATCATGCATATTAAAAAGGCGAAAACCTTCCGGTCAGCGGCGACAGTGTCAGTCAGTGACGGACAGTCCAATGGACCCGCGTGCCCCACTCACCACGACTGCAACCTCCTCCGCTTGCCAGCAGTAGCTAGACTGTTTTACCGTCGCCATTCCTGAATATATTTATTGCTAATGATAATGTCACCTCTGAGCAGGGGTGTTGCCACCATAAGCACCATGAAGGCCCTCCACCTGACTCAGCAGGCCTCCTTTGGTACTCAGAGTCTGGAATAGCCCCTTGAGTATCAGAGCCTAGCTACCTGCATATAAAGGAGGACTCCTATATGGCCTATGCAGGAGGCCCCATTAGCCATAAATAAGGCCCATATCGGCCAATCTAGGATACTTATTTACTTAAAAAGGAAGCCCCCAACGACACACATACATGGCCTCTTTAATTAAAAGCGAGTCACCTAAAACAGCCTATTCAGGAGGTCCCCTTACTTATAAAAGAGGCCAACTAAATGACCTACATGGATGCGCCTATACTTATAAAGAAGGCCTCTAAACGTCCGCATAGGAGGCCCCTTACTCGTAAAGCCCCTCAACAACATGAGATCCCTAAAAGCTAGGAGGCTCCCCTCAGGACCAGGGATAGAAGGCCCCTTCGATCCTGGCCCCCATGGAGAGAAATCCGTGGCGACGCCCCTGCCTCTGAGTCTTGGTATGACTTACACAGGTCGCACCTCTTTTTTATAAATTTTGTTCAATCTGTTCCTAGTAAGGCTGCCGGAGTCGGGGTCTCACTAAAGTCATCAAGGGACTTGTCACGGAGACCCCGACCCCACCACCCGAACGAGCAACTCCCTCAATGGAGGGTTAATTTAGAAGCCAAAGTTTAACGTCCCACAAAGCACAGGGACGGCCGCCCCGCTCAGGTCATCCTCTCAGTCAATTGCCAGCCGACCTACATCGGGTAAACTATTGAGCGCCGGAGCGCCTCAGGGGAACCGATCCCAAGCCTGGACATGCACTGCCACTGCATGCTTCCGAGCAGCGGGCCGGAGCCCAACGCTCTACCAACTGAGCTACCGGGGCGGCTTTCTCTATTGAGGAAGAGGACCACACGCAATTGGCAAGGAGTGTGACCTGTGGACCAGATGAACTGAGTGCCCGCACACGAAAAGCGTGAGCTGAGGAGTTGACTAAGTCACCTTGCATAACTTTTATAATGTCTTGAAACAGTTGCGTCTTTCCCGAAAAGTGGTCTGAGGTGAACGTTGTTCCAATCTTCAAAAAAAGGATCGTGAAGAAATACAGATAATTATCCCTAAGTTTTGCTACTGCCACTTTGTGCCAAATCTGTCAATACGTTGTTTGTGTTCAACTATAGCGCCACGTTTCGTCGCGCCAGTCTCAGTGTCAGCATGAATCTATTAAACCTGGCTCATGTGTGACGAATCTCGCCTCAGTTCTCTCACATGGGGTTAGGGAGGGCAATCACTTGGAAGCTGTGTCCACCGATTTTTCGAGTGTTCTCCAGAGTGTAGATAGTCGTCTTTTGTTGTACAAATGCGGCTGTGTGTATGACGTATGACCTTGCCGGATCGGCGTTGAAGTGTTTGTCTTCGTACTTAGCACGGCTTAAATAACGAGTCGCGCTTAACAGCAAGATGTCTAAGTAGGCAACTGTAGTCTCAGTAACACAGGAGGGAGGGTATATCTCTCGTTCGTTCTTTTCTCTTTATGATTTACCGCAGGTAGTTTCGACTAATAGCGCAGCTCCAACCAAATCACACAGAACATAGCCTAGGTCATATAAGGTAATAAATGAGTACCACGAAAGTTCGGTATGACTTCAAGTAATGTTCCCAAGACATCCGAAGCACCATGAAGCTGTCAAGCCTTGACATGAATTCGGTAAAGACATAGTCGCGTTCTTTTCTTTTAAATTACATTTGAGGTCAAGCTAGGTCATTCAGTAAGGTTAGAAGGGTTAATTTAGATCCAAGGCACAAATAATGGTACGAAATCTGTGGTAAGTAAGTGATCAGCCTTCATTCGACATCCATATTAAACATATATCGTATCCACACGGAAGGTACTTCCAATGAGCGTTTTGCCCTATGGTGACGACCTCTGTGACCTGTTACTAATTATGAGTTACCTACAAAAGAATCTCCTACCACTGGTTAGCTTATAACCTGAGGATCACCCTGTGGAAAAAGTTAGAAATAAGACTTAACAAATCCTAAATCAAAGAAAATGTCACAAGGTAACGAGGTCAAAACCTGTCCTGAGGTCGAATTTTTTTATTTTTCAGACATGGTCAATTGTATCTTCTATCCAGCAGTGGCGGCGCTTGAACATTATGACAGCCTGGGCAAGATTGGTTTAGACGTAAGGACGTCGCCCAGGGTTTTTACCTGATAGTGGACAGGGGCGGATGCAGCAGGTCGCCTGGAGAGGGGACAAGCTCAAGTCGGGGAGCAAAAATAATATTTATGTTTAAATATGTAATATCATAAAAAAAAAAAAAAATATATATATATATATATATATATATATATATATATGTCGGGGATTGTGGAAACGGCTATGCGGCAGTATATGAAGGTACAAGGCAATATTCAAGAAGGATGGGTAGGTAGGTAAGTAAGCCGGGAAGAACAAGGTACTCACGAGAGCTTCCCATTTCAAGGACGGTTTCGGCACTTCATTTTTTATGACGTCCAATTTCTCGCTGTACGATAGAACGGATTTTTTAAATTTCATCCATCAGATTTTGTGCCAGGCCTTACGTTCTTCATAAGGGTTTCCCAAATTAAATATCTTGCTAATAATTGCCAAACAACTGTCCCGCACTAGAGGAGGCTAGACATCCACGAACACAAGAAAGTCAGTACATGAATCCGCTGTAATCAAGGCCCTAAGACGGCGCATCGTACGTGCTAGCATTGAAGGCAAGCCTAGGTTGCTGATTTTACGAGCCAGTACTCGCGTCCGAATGAATCTGAATGAATGAGTTATTAGGACATGTCAATCAAAAATCACACGTTAGGTTTGCCACGGTTATATATTTAGGAACCGTGGGTTTTAGGCAGATTCAACAGAATCGCGAAGTGCCTAAGATCACATTTGTTGACGATCACATTTGTTGACGGTAAAAGCTGCGAACGTGGATTGTCAGAGATGCAAATTATCGGCTCTCTGACCCAGTGATCCGAAAAAGGAATATTCTCTGCCACTTAAACATGGAGACAAGTTAAATTTCTTCCACATAAAATACATACCGACTTCGACATTTAGAAGCGGCTAGGCAGTGCCTAATGTGCCTCTATGGAAGCACCGCCACTGCTATCCATGACAATTCATTTCAATTAGTTTGGATCAGCCACTTTTAAGAAAGAAAATTATTTTCTGTTTCAATGTTTCCATTCACCTCAGAATTTAGATGACTTCTATACGGTGACCTCTTTGACCTTGGGATCTGAAAATGGGTCAAAACTTGTATTTTGTATAGGGGACCACGGGTAAAAAATTTGGAAAAAATCTGAGGGGTCATGGTAGCCTTTTTGGTGCCTGCCTTGACGATTTGTGCTAGAATAAGACCCTCTTATTGCAGAGGGTCCTCGATTCAGTGACACAATGGGCGACCGACTGGAGGCTGAAACCATGTTGAGCTATTAACATGCGCATATGACGGGGTTTAGCCACCTTCGCTTTGACGAAGGGGCGGGTACCCGAACCCCACGATCTCGAGAACCACACTAGATAGCAAAAACGGTAAACGGCGTTGGGTAGCCCATCTACTTGCCATTGAAAATATCTGAACCATTTTGTCAGGTCACATTTAAGGTCACTAGGGGTCAAGACATGCCTTCATAGTGATAACATGTAAATGAAGGTTTTCGGTCATTAAATATGAAGAAGTAAAAATAGGCAAAACAATTAGACCATTGCAATCCTCGCAGCACGCGAAATCTAATTATGTATATTATGACCTTGCTAGGTTAAGTCAGGTCAAACATGACATTTAACCCGACCTGAGGTCTTTTCAAGGTCACATTAGGTCAAAATTCATATGATTAGAAGCGCATTAGAAAGACGGAACCAATCTAAATGAAAAAAAGAAACGTTGTATCGCCATTAATTACTAAGTTATTCAGTTAAACCCATTTTCCCGTGTATTTCCAATGGAGAGGTCATGGCTCGTGTCTGACCTTAGGTCATCGATATAAAAAATTTCGGAACATATTTTAGAGGGCTCGGTGGAGCCACTATTTGATATGAGTTTCAATTGCATAAGTTCACCCTCTTCTGACTTATGCTATCTTAACACGCGCATTGACGGGGGTCTGAGCCACCTTCGCATTGACGGGGGGCGGGTACCCGCCCCCCTAAGATCTCGAGAACCACGGTAGGTAGCGAAAAACGGTAAACGGCGTTGGGCTGCCCATCCACTTCTCCATCGAAAACATTTGAACCATTTTTTTGGCAGGTCACATTTAAGGTCACGAGAGGTCAAAACATGCCCGTCATAGGGATAACATGTAAAATTCAGTTTTTCGGGCATTACATCTGAACAAGTAAAGATAGAGCAAAACGACTTGAACTATATGAACCCTCTCAGCAAGCCGAATCTAATGATATATAATTTGACCTTGCTAGGTCAAATCAAGGATTTGACCTGACCTGAGGTCAGGTCAGGGTCAAATTATATAAAATGCATATCATTAGAACCGCAAAGCCCAGGCGAGTCTAATGCAGCTAAAATAAATGCTCTATCACCATCCGTTCCTGAGTTATTTCGTAAAAACCATTTTTCCCATGTATTTCCAATGGAGAGGTCATGCCTCGTACCTGACCTTAGGTCATCGATATCAAAAATACCGGAACATACGTTAGAGAACTCGGTGGGGCCATTATGTGATATGAGTTTCAATCGGATAAGTTCACCCTGCTCCGAATTATGCTATCTTAAACTTTTTTTAGGTCGGGTCACTTGACCTGTACTGGTGACCTGACCTGAGATGACCTAACCTTAAAATTTTCACAGAAGTTGTAAAAATGATGAGGGAAAAGGCATACCAAGTACGGCGGCGCTACGCGCCGCCGTTTTTCTACTATCGCCGAAAGACCCGAGGGGGGCGGGTACCCGCCCCCCGTCAATGCGCGTGTTAAACCTTTTTTAGGGCAGGTCACTTGACCTGTATTAGTGACCTGACCTGAGATGACCTAACCTTAAAATTTTGACACAAGCTGTAAAAATGACCAGGAAAAAGGTATACCAAGTACGGCGGCGCTACGGGCTGCCGTTTTTCTTGGTTTTTCTATCTCCAAAAACCCCGAGGGGGCGGGTACCCGTCCCCCGTCAATGCGCGTGTTAATCTATTAATAAGCCTTTGTTTCACACACGCATCAACATTGTTTCTGTCTCCAATGAAAGGTCGCAGTCCTGCTACGACAGGCTAACTTTATCACAAGGTACTCACTTTCCACATTTTGAAAAGCGCATCCTCCACTAACATGTCCAGGTAGTAATCGTTTGTGTTGAGTAGGTAAATCGCTTGAATGGGCAGCGGCACCATTAGCACCAGCACTGGCAGGAGCTGGGACAGCCTCATCGCGACAGCCGCGGGGGCAGCGATTCTGCTGCCGAATTACACAGCACCCTCCACCGGTCCCACCAACACAGCCAAGAGCCCGGCTCAGAGTCACAGCGCCATGGATGCTGGACGCGGCCAACACTTCAAGTGAGACCGAGACACTTCAAGCGAGACCGAAGCTTCTCGTCACAATTCCAGCTGAAGCACCCCAGGCCAAATCAAGCGGCACTCTTGAATACAGACGCAATTCTTCAGAACAAGTTTCGAGCGCTAACGAGACAGAACAAGTAACGAGGACAGAAGAGTCCGGGTAAGGACAAAAAGAGGAGGTTGATGAAGGTGATAGATGTGTAGTGCTGTCTCGAGGCTGGAGCGCTTAATCCACTAACCGCGTTCTGTCTCCTCGGTAGTTTTATCTTACATGATTTGTTAAGGGCTTCCTGATATCGGTAGACACGATGTCAGTAAAAACGAAAGCTAACAGAAAGGAGGAACGAGAGAGAGAGAGAGAGAGAGAGAGAGAGAGAGAGAGAGAGAGAGAGCGGCAGGCACCTGGCTACTCCAAGCGCTAGCCGCACGTTCAAGAAATAACTGCGCAGCAAATAGAAAATATGCATGCTTTCAACAACCAGAAAATTTTAAACTCTTAAAACTTGAAGTGATTCAAGGGCACAGCAACGTGCATGATGATGTTAACTTACTTAGGCCCCGTTGGGACATATCTTGTACGTTTAAGGTAACACCCTGGGATTTGAGAAGGGTAAGCCTTCAAACCCGGGGAAGAGTTAAAGGAACATTTGGAACATAAGGAACATTATCACTGTGCATACACGCCTCCTTTTGTGCAGAGTTCAGAAATAACTATGTATGTCCTTGAAGCACACCACTCATTGACTAATTTGTCCCGAAATGAAAAGCCCTTCCAAAAGAAAAAGGGACTGAGAAAGTAAAATGTAAGTGAAATTACTCATAAACATGCGAAGGCACCGGGTGATTATTGTTAACACGATGTATCTTGTAATGTACTCACATCTAACAAAACTGGTAAAAAATAGTTATGTACCAAACGGGATCACAACAGAAAACCTTCAGTGTTACGGCTACCATAATGTCTCTCTAACTCTCCAGGCAAATGGGGATTATCCGGTCTTTATGCGAATTTACTTTCTGTCGGGCATTGTGACTCGTCCAAGATCTGAAAGTCACTTCACCAAATTTCCATACGACAATAAGACTATAAAGGTGACAGAACGGGGTCGTAAGATTAATCGTTCCAGTCCAATGGAGCGATGTTGTGATCTGCCCGCTTCAGCCGATGTCCAATCTGCCCGCTCTGTTATACCCTCTGTTCGCGTGGGCCTCCAGGACCAGCGCGGAGTGAGAAATAGAGGTGTCAATCGGCTGCCGACCACAGCGAAAACCGAGAAATGCCCCAGTCTGATTTGGAAATGTGTCGGACACACCCTGCAGGTTCCACCACATTTTGGACACCACATCCTTTCGTCTGATGTAGTGGCTACATTATAGCTGATTTTCCGGACTCACGAGTGCCCTACATCCAGTGGTACCGCGGGGAGAGTTGTCGGTGGTACCGCGGGGAGAGTTGTCGGTGGTACCGCGGGGAGAGTTGTCGGTGGTACCGCGGGGAGAGTTGTCGGTGGTACCGCGGGCAGAGTTGTCGGTGGTACCGCGGGGAGAGTTGTCGGTGGTACCGCGGGGAGAGTTGTCGGTGGTACCGCGGGAAGAGTTGTCGGTGGTACCGCGGGGAGAGTTGTCGGTGGTACCGCGGGGAGAGTTGTCGGTGGTACCGCGGGCAGAGTTGTCGCTGGTACCGCGGGGAGAGTTGTCGGTGGTACCGCGGGGAGAGTTGTCGGTGGTACCGCGGGGAGAGTTGTCGGTGGTACCGCGGGGAGAGTTGTCGGTGGTACCGCGGGGAGAGTTGTCGGTGGTACCGCGGGCAGAGTTGTCGGTGGTACCGCGGGGAGAGTTGTCGGTGGTACCGCGGGGAGAGTTGTCGGTGGTACCGCGGGGAGAGTTGTCGGTGGTACCGCGGGCAGAGTTGTCGGTGGTACCGCGGGCAGAGTTGTCGGTGGTACCGCGGGGAGAGTTGTCGGTGGTACCGCTTCGGCCCAGCTATTATCGTTACGATTCCGTGCTTGCGTGGTATAAGCGCGGGTTGCCGTCATCCCCATCTCATTTCCTCTGCTCTCTTAGTTTCGCAGTGTAACGCTTTGGCTTCTCTCTCTCTCTCTCTCTCTCTCTCTCTCTCTCTCACTCACTCACTCACTCACTCACTCACTCACTCACTCACTCACTCACTCACTCTCACTCTCACTCTCACTCTCACTCTCACTCTCACTCACTCACTCACTCACTCACTCACTCACTCACTCACTCACTCACTCACTCACTCACTCACTCTCTCTCTCTCTCTCTCTCTCTCTCTCTCTCTCTCTCTCTCTCTCGCTACGCACGATATCATAATGGGACTTCGTTCAAAAATGGGAGGATTTGCTCATAATGTACATATATGGCAAAAGCTATAGCACTTGGACAATGTTTCTCCCGAAAAGAAGGCATGTTGCCAGGGGCCATGGAAGCAGAATTGTTTACGCTAAAATGAAGGTTAATAAAATCAGCCATGCTCAAATATCGGAATTTTCGGGATTCGATTACCTTTTCCCCTTCTGATATTGTCAGGAATCAGCGTTAAATCAAATGGTTGCGCTATTCAGTGAGCGCCCTTAGACCTCTCGTATTTAGCAGCGTTTTTGGTGCATACATCTGTGATATGACTAAACAGTGGTGCAGTCACGGGGCATGAGCTATCATGCCCCGTCGCTACTTTGATATATATTTAGTTATAACTATGATCCCAACTAACATCGTTGGCCCATGCTATGCCTCCTTAACGGAGTTTGTGGCTTACAACTCTACCTAGAATGTCTTTATTTAATCATCTAACATGAGACATGCAACTGAACGCATATCCGGATTAAAATCCACGGGGGCCGTTAATAAATTACATCACGCCCAGAAGGGGAAGGGGAAGGGGGTGGGCCGAAACGTGACGTGCCGTGACGTGGGGAGGGGGAAATTAGCCGCACTGTACATTTTGTATCGTGAGATCCCTTAACGTCTGAAATACAAACTGATCACCGCGCCATCTTTTTTATATCGCAACAACCAAAACATGCATACACACGCCCTTCCTTGCTTTCAATTTTTCGATTCCTGAGAACCAGTCTAAAAAGAGCTCACTGGTCCATCTTCAAAGCCCATGAATATTTTAACCAATCGTTGAGGAGGCGGATTAAAAAAGATGGAACTCAAAAAGTAAAGAATGGCGTCTCGGACGTTAAAAAGTGGGGGGGGGTCGACAGATGGAACTCAAAAAGTAAAGAATGGCGTCTCGGACGTTAAAAAGGGTCGTAAGCACATCGAAAAATAGGGGCCGTAATTTTTGTTCATACATTACGTCACCCTCTGGGGAAGCGGGGCTGGCCAACACGTGACGTGCCGTGACGTGGGGCGAGGGGGGGGGGTAAAAACGCACGAAAAGCGTGACGTAATTTATGAACGGCTCCTAAGCTAGTTACTTATCAGCTAAGCACATTACTAGCTCTGAATCACTTCTAGCACATGCATATATAATTATGAAGAAACGAAAATCAGGGAGCTTGCTATCAATAACACCACGCGTAAGAATCAGGAACAGACTACACACCTTCCCAGCGCCGTCGAAGGCGATGCTGATCAGTTCGCAACTTCAGCTGTACACACATTATCAAACTTCGGCCTGCGGCCTCGGCTAACGCCGTTTTGGCGCAGGAGAACCACATGACAATGTGCTGAAATCAAACCATATTTCGTTCTCAATGTATCTTCATAAGCGTGTAAGTCAATTTTATCATTATTTTCTTTGAAATAAATAATAAAGATCACATCGTCACCCCCGGATTCGAACCGGTCACCCCTGATCCAGAGACAGTGCCTCTAACCACTTGACCACCGTGCCATAATTTTCACCCTCCCACTAGCCGAACACCTGTGACCCGTCAGGAGGTCACTGGCCGGTACCACTCAGCCGAATATGACGGGACGCTGGCGCCGGGTGCTGTGTTTGTCCGGAAAAGGTACGACATAAAGGTGCTTCTAGAAGACGAACCAAACATTATTTTGGGCTGAAATTACTTGTATCGTCGAGCTAGGATCCTAAGCTAGCTTCATACCAAATTTCATCCACTTCCATTCATTTTAAGGACTTGAAACCATGGTGAGAAGCAAAGAAAATCCGAGAAAATTACCACCTTGTAAAACATTCTCCGATTAATTACTCGAAAGTCGTTAGAGATAAATGGGTAGTATAAGTAAGTGAAATGACCGCAAGGAACTTTCCTATCCAGCCATGTCACTTCTGAGTTTGTGAGTGACATGAGCTCGGAACCAGGAAGTTGCAAATATAAAGTTTTTTTACTCAACTTTTAGTTATGGCTATAAAACAAAGAATTTCAATATCTCCAATTTCCATCTCCAAATATTATGAGGCGGAAGCAATGCTCTTTCGTTATCTGAAATGGAAACTCACATCCGTCAATTAGATTGCGAGATATTAACGTAGGAATGAAATTAGCAAAAATGCAGTCTTCCGGGAAAACGGAAAAAACTAGGCCAAAATTTTAGGTTTTGCACTCAAAACTATGTCTAAGCACAAGAAAATTGACCTAGCTACCCCTAGGTAACTGCCTTTCAGCTAGCTGAAGCGTGCCTTCTGATATTTCGAGCGTCCAAGTCGGCCATCCACTTTAAGTAGGTTCTTTGCTCGCGTGAGAAATACCGCGTTTTCGCGCAATAAATATTGTCGGACAAGCTCAATTTTTATTCCGTAGCTGGCCCTTGTTACCTATTGAAAAGGACATAAATTTCAAGCTCGTAGCTTAAATAATAAAAATTAGAAAAATATAAAACAGAAAAAGTTTGTGCCAAAATTTTTCAAAAACTATTTTAGATTTCGACTCGGGGCTTTAGTTTGGGAATCTGGCGTAGGAGGGTTATCACCCTACAAAATTGCAAAGCTCTGGCATCAATTCTCAGGCGGGACAGACAACAACAGACCTCGGCCTGCGGCCTCGGCAGGTGCCGCTCTGGCACAGGAGAAGCTGGTGACAATGTATGTTAGTCAATCAGTTCGATTCACAGGCGAGTTTTTTCAGCAGTTTGATACTTATAACAACGCAGTGTTGGAGTTTTAGGTTTTGTGTTCTCATTATGGCTCCATTCAATCCCCTGTCTAGGCCCATGTTTTCCTAAATTAGCATGTCTCTGCATACTGCACCACGCTTGCCCTTTGTTTATATCATCAAATAAATAAACACACGCATAATGTTTGTTTTGTTAAGCAAAGACTGGGCATGACGAGAAGAAAGGAGATACAATATAAAATATAATGGGTTTTCCGACGGTATTTCACCCATACCTGCACATTTTCACCAAATTCAGCCTATTTGTTACCGAGTTATGCCCCAGCTCGAGACCTCAGCCCCACCACCGAACTGATGTCCTGGATCCGCGTATGCTCGAGCTCCTTACCCCAACCCCTTACATATGTCCTGGATCTGCCTATGCTCGAACTCCGTAGCCCCACCTCTATACTGCCCTGGACCCGCCTATGCTTGAACTCCTTAGCCCCTACCCCTAATGATGTCCTGGATCCGCCTATGCTCGAGCTCCCGAGCCCCACCCACGTACTGATGTCCTGAATCCGCTTATGCTCGAGCTCCTTAGCCCCACTCCTGTACTGATGTCCAGGATCCGCTTATGTTTTAACTCTTTAGCCCCTACCTGTTTTAACTCTTTAGCCTCTTGATGTCCTGGATCCGCTTATGCTTGAGCTCCTTAGCCCCACCTCTGTACTGATGTCCTTTATCCGCCTATACTCGAACCGCTTAGCCCCACCCCCGTACTGATACCCTGGATCCGCCCCTGCTCGAGCTCCTTAGCCCCACACCCATACTGATGTCCTGGATCCACCTATACTCCAGCTCTTTAGCCCCACTCCCGTACAGATGTCCTGGATCCACCTATCCTCGATCTCCTTAGCCCCACCCCCGTACTGATGTCCTGAATCCGCTTATGCTCGAGCTCCTTAGCCCCACTCCCGTACTGATGTCCAGGATCCGCTTATGTTTTAACTCTTTAGCCCCTACCTGTTTTAACTCTTTAGCCTCTTGATGTCCTGGATCCGCTTATGCTCGAGCTCCTTAGCCCCACACCCGTACTGATGTCTTTGATCCACCTATACTCGAGCCCCTTAGCCCCGGCCCCGTACTGATGTCCTGGATCCGCCTCTGCTCGAGCTCCTTAGCCCGACACCCATACTGATGTCCTGGATCCGCCTATGCTCGAGCTCCTTAACCCCATCTCCGTACAGATGTCCTGGATCCGCCTATGCTGGATCTCCTAGCCCCATCCCCGTACCGATATGCTGGATCCGCCTATGCTCAAACCCCTTAGCCTCTAACCCAGTACTGATATCCTGGCTCCGCTTATGCTCGAGCTCCTAAGCCTCACCCCCGTACTGATGTCCTGGATCCGCCTATGCCCGAACTCTTTAGCCCCTACCCCTCTGCTGATGTCCTGAATCCGCTTATGCTTGAGCTCCTTAGCCCCACCTCTGTACTGATGTCCTTTATCCGCCTATACTCGAACCCCTTAGCCCCACCCCCGTACTGATGCCCTGGATCCGCCTCTGCTCGAGCTCCTTAGCCCCACACCCATACTGATGTCCTGGATCCGCCTATACTCCAGCTCTTTAGCCCCACTCCCGTACAGATGTCCTGGATCCACCTATGCTCGATCTCCTTAGCCCCACCCCCGTACTGATGTCCTGGATCCGCCTTTACTCAGGCTCCGGAGCCACACCCCTGCACTGATGTCCTGGATCCGCCTATGCTCGAGCTCCTTAGCCCCACCCCCGAACTGATGTCCTGGATCTGCCTATGCTCGAACTCCGTAGCCCCACCTCCGTACTGCCCTGGATTCGCCTATACTCAAACTCTTTATTCCCTACCACCCTACTAATGTCCTGGATCCGCCTATGCTGGAACGCCCGAGCCCCACTCCCGTACTGAGGCCTGGATCCGCCTTTGCTGGAGCTCCTTAGCCCCACCCCCGTACTGATGTCCTGGATCCGCCTATGCTCGAACTTCTTAGCCCCACCTCCGTACTGATGTCCTGGATCCGCATATGCTCGAACTCCTTAGCCCCTACCCCCTACTGATGTCCTGGATCCGCCTATGCTCGAGCTCCTTACCACACCTTCTTCCTGATGTCTTGGATCCGCCTATGCTCGAACTCCGTAGCCCCTACCCCCCCCACTGATGTCCTGGATCCGCCTATGCTCGAGCTCCTTACCCCACCCCTTACTCATGTCCTGGATCCGCCTATGCTCGAACTCCGTAGCCCCTACCCCCCCCACTGATGTCCTGGATCCGCCTTTACTCGAGCTCCGGAGCCACACCCCTGCACTGATGTCCTGGATCCGCCTATGCTCGAGCTCTTTAGCCCCACCCCCGAACTGATGTCCTGGATCTGCCTATGCTCGAACTCCGTAGCCCCACCTCCGTACTGCCCTGGATTCGCCTATACTCGAACTCCTTAGCCCCTACCACCATACTAATGTCCTGGATCCGCCTATGCTGGAACGCCCGAGCCCCACCACCGTACTGATGTCCTAGATCCGCCTATGCTCGAGCTCCCGAGCCCCACCCCCGTACTGATCAGCTGAATCCGCTTATGCTCGAGCTTCTTAGCCCCACCCCCGTACTGATGTCCTGGATCCGCCTATGCTCGAACTCTTTAGCCCCTACCCACGTTCTGATGTCCTGAATCGGCTTATGCTTGAGCTCCTTAGCCTCACCCCCGTACTGATGTCCTTGATTCGCCTATACTCAAGCCCTTTAGCCGTCCTTGATTCGCCTATACTCAAGCCCTTTAGCCCCACCGCCGTACTGATGTCCTAGATCCGCCTCTGCTCGAGCTCCCTAGCCCCACAACCATACTGATGTCCTGGATCAGCCTATGCTCGAGCTCCTTATCTCCACCTCCGTACAGATGTCCTAGATCCGCCTATGCTCGATCTCCTTCGCCCCATCCCCGTACTAATATCCTGGATCCGCCTATGCTCGAACTCCGTAGCCCCTACCCCCCTACTGATGTCCTGGATCCGCCTATGCTGGAACTCCCGAGTCTCACCCCGTACTGATGTCCTGAATCCGCTAATGCTCAGCTGCTTAGCCCCGTCCCCGTAATAATGTCCTGGATCCGCCTATGCTCTAAGTCCCTAGCCCGACCCTCGTACCGATGTCCTGGATCCGCCTATACTCTAACTCCCTAGCCCGACCCTCGTACTCATGTCCTGGATCCGCCTATGCTCTAACTCCCTAGTCCCACCCTCGTACTGATGTCCTGGGTCTGCCTATGCTCGAACTCTTTAGCCCCTACCCCCATGCTGATGCCCTGGATCCGCTTATGCTCGAGCTTCTTACCCCCACACCCGTAACGACCCCACCTCCGTGCCCCCCGAAACGACAAAGGCGGATCCAAGGGGGAAAGGGGACAGGTGCCCCCGTAGAATCTTAGCGCCCCCTGAAATTGTCCCGGAAACCCCTGGAAAGTTCGATGGCACCCCCTGAAATGTTGTTTTCCCCGAGATGCAGGTATCGGGGTCTACTGATAGGTTTTAGCGCCGACTTGATAGGTTTTCCGGCCA
Organism: Lepas anatifera; assembly: GCA_034440635.1. NCBI lineage: Eukaryota > Metazoa > Arthropoda > Thecostraca > Lepadidae > Lepas > Lepas anatifera. The sequence goes on along the minus strand of JAOTON010000492.1, from coordinate 669,567 downwards.
AAAGTGGCGTCCCTGGTGTAGATAGCGCCCACCAGGAAATTTCCCCTTCCACCTCGCTCCCGATAGGCAATCCTGGATCCGCGTATGGGAAGCGACATTTCAGGGAGCGTCATCGACCTTGAGAGGCGTGTCTTTACAATTTCAGAGGGCGCCGATGGTCGATTGGGGGTTGGGGAGGGGGATGGCGGGAGAAGGGTGAGGGGGGGCACCTAGCCTACTTATTCCCTGGATCCACCCATGGTCCAAAAACAGAAACATAATACTCTTATTGTAAACTCGGATTTTACGGTACTCTAATTACTTGTGATGCATTATGGGTAGTAATGGGTACTTTTTTACCAGACCATAAATAAACAGAAACGGCCGCGCCGATCGCCGGCGTTGCCGCGGCGTGGACGCAGGTGTGACGCGTGGTGATTTGCTACAACGTTGCGTGGAGAAACGGCATGTTTATAAAGGTAACTTGGTGTTTCATTGATATCTATGCAGATGGAATGTCGACGTATGTCTCTTACCTAGCTGCATGCAAAATTTCATTTCCCTCCAATGACTCTAACCACCCTAAACCCCGGTGTGAAGCAAAAATGAACTGATAAAATTACCACTTTGAAATGTACTTTACGGCTTATAGAGCGGAAGCCGTAAGAGATAAGTGGGGGGTATGAGTGAGAAAAATGACGGCAACGAAGTTTTCTATCCAGCCGTGTTAAGTTCAATACCGTAGCTATCATGGTCTGGAAACCAGGGGCTGAGAATAAAAATTTTAAAAAACTTGTATTTTATTTTTGCCTATAAAATAAAAAAGTTTCAGTCCGAAAGTTTTTATCTCTAAATATATAATAAAGGAGGCTATTCTCTCTTATTATCTGAAATGGGAACTAATTTTTATCAATTAGATCGGAAGATATAAGGGTTTGAATGATATTTTGGGAAATGCAGACCTTCACGGAATGGGCCAAAAAGGACCCTTAAATTTCCGTTTTTGTTTTGTTTCTGTGTTTGTGCAGTACTGCACAAACCGGGCTTTAAGTTGATATTTGACTCAGAACCTGAACTGCTGTAGCTTCAGATATTTCGAGCCTGTAGTTTAGACCATGAGTTTTATGCCAAATTTAGGGTGCAAAGTTTAAAAAGCTAATTTAGAGCCCTAAATTTAAAGCTTTTTCTTTCCAACTTTTTGTGTGAACTACAAATTTCCCTGATGTAAAAGGGTGCAAGTTTGAAGAGTCTAGATGAATTAGCAAAAAATAGAAAAATAAAAGGTAAAAATCACATAATGCAAAATTCTGGGCAAAATTTTGAAAATTTTGAAAATTGACAACCGTGGTGCTTATTCAATTGGAAGTGCCTTCTATCCACAAAAGTTTTAGGTCTCTGATACCAGCGCTCAGAACAGACAACAACAACAACCTCGGCCTGCGGCCTCGGCCTGCGGCCTCGGCAAGTGCCGCTCCGGCGCAGGAGAAGCCGGTGACAATGTACGTTAGGCAAATAGTTCGATTGACAGGCGGGTGTTTTCAGCAGTATGATACATATACTAACGCGATGTTGGGACTTGAGGTCTTGTGTTCTCATTATGACTCCATTCGATCCCATGTTTAAGCCCATGTTTTCCTAAACTAACATGTTTCTGCACACTGCGCCACGTTTGCCCTCTGTTCATGTCATCACATAAATAAACACACGTATAAATTTTGGTTTGTTAAGTAAAGACTGGGTATGGCCAGAAGAAAGGAGATACAATATAAAATAGTATGGGTTTGCCGACCATATTTCACCTATACCCGGAGAACTTCACACATTTCAGCCTATTTCTTACCGAGTTAGCTGTGGTTACCCTAAGTCCCAGTCCGCATGCGCAGTAAAGTCTGCAGTGAATGAGAGCGAAAATACCGTTATAGTTGACTGAAGCATGTCAATATGCCGTTTGTTTGTCTCCTGGTCTAAATGATCCCTTATAGCCTATTATTCCTTAGAATTCCTACTGCACATGCACATAATAGTGCAGCGTCATAATGCCATCAATTAGGATTAGCAGATGATATTCTGCTTTTACTCGCAAAAATTTGAGCGAAATCGGTCTATTGGCTCCCGAGATAGCCTCCATGACCATAAGTTCTAATGCGCATGCGCACTGACTTTTGTTGTTACCACGGGTGACAAAACATTCATGCTAAATTTAAGCACGTTGGCTTTCCCTCCGTTCAGGTCCTCCTCTGAGATATCCTAGCCTTTCAGACTTATTTTCATAATTTCTTCTGCGCATGCGCAGAGCAGTCCAGCTTCAATAACATTTTTTACTTACATTTCGTGCTATTCTTTTGTTCACAAAATTTCAAAAAAATCGACCCGTAGGTTGCCGAGATAGCCTCTGTTACCATTAAATCCAGTGCGCATGCGCAGTGACCTTTTGTTGACCTGAATACCACATTCGAAATCTGCATGGTCGTTTGCGTCTCATTGATATTGTTCGCTAATTTGGTACGGAGTGCAACGAAATCTTCAATCCTTAATATGCTTATATACATACATGGTGGCTATTCAAATGGTGGTAGATACAATGGGCGGAGCCAGGGGCTGAACTCCCCCCCCAATGTCAGAGTATCTATGGTTAATACAAACACAGAAGCTGTTCCGAGGCAATGGCGGCGAAGGCTCCAGTCCCGTACCAGCCCCCATCCTCACTGCTCCCCCGTCCGAAATGTCTCCCATGAGCTATCTCAGCACGCCTCTGGACCCTGCTACCGTTCCATTTATGCCTGAGGGCATCACTGCTCACTTCCTCGGATCTCTAAACACGCCTCGACACCCTCTGCCCTCTAGTCAGGTTCCCGTCCGCCCCGACCGGCTAGCCACCCGCGGTATGCACTCGGATAGAAATGTTATGCCTTTCTTGCACGTATTTACCGGCTGCAGCCTGTTGCTGCAGCACAGAAGGTCCATGCAAGAAGGGCAGAATGACGTCACTACTGCTGCGGGAAAAACGGGACCGAAGTATTTTGCCCCTCAGTGGCGAACTAGTCGTCGGAGCGTCATGAAACAAAAACGGCAGAGCTCATAATTTCCCATACTACAAGTATAGAGAGAGCCATATATCTCAGCTGAGTATAAAGGCACTTTATCACGTGATCAATATATTACAATCTATGAAAACCGCATCAAATTCAGTCTTTATCATCATATAGCTCAAAACCTATGGGAGACGCGCAGGTATGGTCAGGCAGACGGTTGTAGAACTTGAGCCGGGCTTTTTTTTGGTACCAATTTCGAAAAGAAAATTTTGAAATATATAGCCATAAATTACCAAAAAACAAAAAATATGGTATTTTTGCAGAAAAATATTTCCCAATTAACTCAGAAATTTGAGTTTAGAATATGTTGTTGTAAGGACAATAACCATCTCAACAAAGAAAACTGCGTTCAAAAATGTCAAGAATTTTGAAAGTTATACGGTTTTAAAGTTTTAGGCCATAATTGCAATGTTTTGGAAAAGGGCCAAAACTGACCTTCAAGATTATGCTTTTGGTTCAGTTTAGTGTCTATGCAGTAATGCACAGTCCATTCTGTCTGTAAAAATCCAGTTTGGAGCACCTAGCATCATATCTTCAGATATTTCGAACTTATAACTTTGGTAATGCATTTCACTACAAGTTGGAGGTAAAAGTTTCAAAAAATCATTTTGGAAGTACAAATTTGGATTTTTTACTTCAATTTTTGAGCAACAACTGGTAATTGATTGTGTGTAAAAGAGTGTAAGTTTGAGAGCTGTAGACTAAAAATAGAAAAATATAAAAATAAAAGTTTAGAAAAATATAATCCAAGATTTTGGAAAAGTTTTTGCAAATATCGAAAATCTGCAGCCGTCGGGATTTTTTATGGGTTCCTGCCTTTCATCCCTGCAAGTTTCAAGTATCTGATACCAGTCCTCAGAACAGACAACAACAACTACCTCGGCCTGCGGCCTCGGCAGGTGCCACTCCGGCGCAGGAGAAGCCGGTGACAATGTACGTTAGCCAAACAGTTCGATTGACAGGCGAGTGTTTTCAGCAGTTTGATACCTATAACAACGCAATGTTGGAGTTTTAGGTTTTGTGTTCTCATTATGGCTCCATTCAATGCCCTGTGTAAGCCCATGTTTTCCTACATTAGCATGTCTCTGCACACTGTGTCACGTTTGCCCTCTGTTCATGTCATTAAATAGATAAACACAAGTATAATGGTTGTTTTGTTAAGTAAAGACTGGGCATGACCAGAAGAGAGGAGATACATTATAAAATATGATGGGTTTGCCGACCGTATTTCACCTATACCTGCAGATTTTCACCCAATTCAGCCAATTTGTTAACGAGTTAGCTTCGGTTACCCTACTCCCAGTCTGCATGCGCAGTAACGTCTGCAGTGAATGGGAGCAAAGATACCGTTATAGTTGACTGAAGCATGTTAAGATGCCGTTTGTTTGTCTCCTGGTCTAAATGTTCCCTTAGAGCCTATTCCTACTGCACATGCGCATAATAGTGCAGCGTCATAATGCCATCAATTAGGATTAGCAGATGCTATTCTGCTTTTACTCGCAAAAATTTGAGCGAAATCGGTCTATTGGCTCCCGAGATAGCCTCCATGACCATAAGTTCTAATGCGCATGCGCACTGACCTTTGTTGTTACCAAGGGTGACAAAACACTCGTGCTAACTTTAAGCACGTTGGCTTTCGCTCTGTTCAGGTCCTCCTCTGAAATATCCTCGCCTTTCAGGCCTATTTTCATAATTTCTGCTGCGCATGCGCAGAGCAGTGCAGCTTCAGTGAAATTTTTGACTTACATTTCGTGATATTCTTCTGTTCACAAAATTTCAAGAAAATCGACCCGTAGGTTGCCGAGATAGCCTCTGTTACCATTAGTTCCAGTGCGCATGCGCAGTGACCTTTTGTTGACCTGAATACCACATTCGAAATCTGCATGGTCGATTGCCTCTCATTGATATTGTTCGGTAATTTGGTACGGAGTGCAACGAAATCTTCAATCTTTCATATGCTTCTATACATACATGGTGGCTATTCCAATGGTGGTAGATACAATGGGCGGAGCAAGGGCCTGAACTCCCCCCCCCAATGTCAGAATATCTATGGTTAATACAAACACAGAAGCTGTTCCGAGGCAATGGCGGGGAAGGCTCCAGTCCCGTACCAGCCCCCATCCTCACTGCTCCCCCGTCCGAAATGTTTCCCATGAGCTATCTCAGCATGCCTCTGGACCCTGCTACCGTTCCCTAAATACCTGAGGGCATCACTGCTCACTTCCTCGGATCTCTAAACACGCCTCGGCACCCTCTGCCCTCTAGTCAAGGTCCCGTCCGCCCCGACCGGCTAGCCACCCGATGTATGCACTCGGATAAAAATGTTATGCCTTTCTTGCACGCATTTACCGGCTGCAGCCTACTGCCGCAGCACAGAAGGTCCATGCAAGAAGGGCAGGATGACGTCACTACTGCTGCGGGAAAAATGGGACCGAAGTATTTTGCCCCTCAGTGGCGAACTAGTCGTCGGAGCGTCATGAAACAAAAACGGCAGAGCTCATAATTTCCCATACTAAAAGTTTAGAGAGAGCCATATATCTCAGTTGAGTATAAAGGCACTTTATCACGTGATGAATCTATTACAACCTATGAAAACCGCATCAAATTCAGTCTTTATCATCATATAGCTCAAAACCTATGGGAGACGCGCGGGTATGGTCAGGCAGACGGTTGTAGAACTTGAGCCGGGCTTTTTTTTGGTACCAATTTCGAAAAGAAAATTTGGAAATATGTAGTCCTAAATTCCCAAAAAAACAAAAAAATATTGTATTTTTGCAGAAAAATATTTCCCATTAACTCAGAAATTTGCATTTAGAATATGTTGTTGTAATGACAATACCCATCTCAACAAAGAAAACTGCGTTCAAAAATGTCCAGAATTTTGAAAGTTATATGGTTTTAAAGTTTTAGGCCATAATTGCAATGTTTTGGAAAAAGGGTCAAAACTGACCTTCAAAATTATGCTTTTGGTTCAGTTTAGTGTCTATGCAGTAATGCACAGTCCATTCTGTCTGTAAAAATCCATTTTGGAACACCTAGCATCATATCTTCAGATATTTCGAACTTATAACTTTGGTAATGCATTTCACTTCAAGTTGGAGGTAAAAGTTTCAAAAAATCATTTTGGAAGTACAAATTTGGACTTTTTGCTTCAAACTTTGAGCAACGACTGGTAATTGATTGTGTGTAAAAGAGTGTAAGTTTGAGAGCTGTAGACTAAAAACAGAAAAATAGAAAAATAAAAGTTTATAAAAATATAGTCCAAAATTTTGGAAAAGTTTTTGCAAAATTCGAAAACCTGCAGCCGTCGGGATTTTTTATGGGTTCCTGCCTTTCATTCCTGCAAGTTCCAAGTATCTGATACCAGTCCTCAGAACAGACAACAACTACTACTACTACTACTACGGACAACAGAGAACGAAAAACTGTCAGTATAGAAGCCGTTTCTCACTTTGTTCGTCACCGGCTTCTGACCTCGGCCTGCGGCCTGGGCTAACGCCCCACCGGCGCAGGAGAGCCGCATGACAATGTGCCGAAAGCAAACCATATTTCGTTCTTAATGTATCTCTTCATACGCCTGCAAGTCAGTTTTATCATTCTTTTCTTTGAAATAACCAATAAAGAGTACGTGGTCACCCCCGGATTCGAACCGGACCTACCTGATCAAGAGCCAGGGCCTCTAACCACTAGACCACCGTGCCACACCACTCACCCTCCCACTAGCTGAACAGCTGTGACCCGTCAGGAGGTCACTGGCTGGTACAACTCCGCCGAATATGCCGGGCCGCTGGCGCCGGGTGCTGTGCTTGTCCCGAAAAGGCACGATATAAAGGTGCTTCTAGAAGACGAACCAAGCATTCTTTTGGGCTGAAATTACTTGTATCGTCGAGCTAGGATCTTAAGCTAGCTTCATGCCAAATTTCTTCCACTTCCATCCATTTTAAGGACTTGAAACCATGGTGAGAAGCAAAGGTGGTCCGAGAAATTTAGCATCTTGTAATACATTTTGGACTAATTACACGAAAGCCATTAGAGATAGGTGGGTAGTATAAGTGAGCGAAATGACCGCAAGTAACTTTCCTATTCAGCCATGTCAGTTCTGAGTTTGTGAGTGACATGAGCTTGGAGCCAGGAAGATGCAAATAAAAAGTTTTTTGACTCAATTTCTATTTATGCCTATAAAACAAAGAATTTCACATTCACAATTTCCATCTCCAAATATTATCAGGCGGAAGCAATGTTCTTTCATTATTTGAAATGGAAACTCAAATCGGTCAATTAGATTGTGAGATATTAACGTTGAAATGAAATGAACCAAAATTCAGTCTTCCGGAAGAACTGTAAAAAGTAGGTCAAAATTTTACGTTTTGCACTCAAAACTATGCCTAAGCACTACAAAATTTGCCTAGCTACCCCTAGGTAACTGCCTTTCAGCTAACTGAGGCCTGCCTTCTGACATTTCGAGCGCACAAGTCGGCCATCAACTTTTCGCAGGTTTTTTGCGCGCGTGAGAAATGCCGCGTTTTCGCGCAATAAATATTGTTGGATCAGCTCAATTTTTTCCCCTAGCTGGCCCTTGTTATCCATTGAAAAGGACATAAATTTCAAGTTCGTAACTTAAGAAGTAAAAATTAGAAAAATATAAAACAGAAAAAGTTTGAGCCAAAATTTCTCAAAAACTATTTTGGATTTCAACTCGGGGCTTCAGTTTGGGTGTCTGGAGCAGAAGGGCTATCACCCTACAAAATTCCAGAGCTCTGACATCAATTCTCAGGACTGACAGACGCCAACAACAACAACCTCGGCCTGCGGCCTGGGCTAACGCCCCACCGGCCTAGGAGAGCCGCATGACAATGTGCCGAAAGCAAACCATATTTCGTTCTTAATGTATCTCTTCATAAGCCTGCAAGTCAGTTTTATCATTCTTTTCTTTGAAATAACCAATAAAGAGTACGTGGTCACCCCCGGATTTGAACCGGACCTACCTGATCAAGAGACAGGGCCTCTAACCACTAGACCACCGTGCCACTCTACTAATCCTCCCACTAGCTGAACAGCTGTGACCCGTCAGGAGGTCCCTGGCTAGTTCAACTCCGCCGAATATGCCGGGCCGCTGGCGCCGGGTGCTGTGCTTGTCCCGAAAAGGCACGATATAAAGGTGCTTCTAGAAGACGAACCAAACATTCTTTTGGGCTGAAATTAGTTGTATCGTCGAGCTAGGATCGTAAGCTAGCTTCATGCCAAATTACTTCCACTTCCATCCATTTTAAGGACTTCAAACCATGGTGAGAAGCAAAGGTGGTCCGAGAACTTTAGCATCTTGTAATACATTTTGGACTAATTACTCGAAAGCCATTAGAGATAGGTGGGTAGTATAAGTGAGCGAAATGACCGCAAGTAACTTTCCTTTTCAGCCATGTCAGTTCTGAGTTTGTGAGTGACATGAGCTTGGAACCAGGAAGATGCAAATAAAAAGTTTTTTGACTCAATTTCTATTTATGCCTATAAAACAAAGAATTTCACATTCACAACTTCCATCTCCAAATATTATCAGGCGGAAGCAATGTTCTTTCATTATTTGAAATGAAAACTCAAATCGGTCAATTAGATTGTGAGATATTAACGTTGAAATGAAATGAACCAAAATTCAGTCTTCCGGAAGAACTGTAAAAAGTAGGTCAAAATTCTGCGTTTTGCACTCAAAACTATGCCTAAGCACTACAAAATTTGCCTAGCTACCCCTAGGTAACTGCCTTTCAGCTAACTGAGGCCTGTCTTCTGACATTTCGAGCGCACAAGTCGGCCATCAACTTTTAGCAGGTTTTTTGCTCGCGTGAGAAATGCCGCGTTTTCGCGCAATAAATATTGTCGGATCAGCTCAATTCGTTTTCCCCTAGCCGGCCCTTTTTATCTTTCGAAAAGGACATAAGTTTCAAGTTCGTAGGTTAAGAAGTAAAAATTAGAAAAATATAAAACAGAAAAAGTTTGAGCCAAAATTTCTCAAAAACTATTTTGGATTTCGACTCGGGGCTTCAGTTGGGGTGTCTGGAGCAGAAGGGCTATCACCCTACAAAATTCCAGAGCTCTGACATCAATTCTCAGGACTGACAGACGCCAACAACAACAACCTCGGCCTGCGGCCTCGGCAGGTGCCGCTCTGGCGCAGGAGAAGCCGGTGACAATGTACGTTAGCCAAACAGTTCGATTGACAGGCGAGTGTTTTCAGCAGTTTGATACTTATAACAACGCAATGTTGAAGTTTTCGGTTTTGTGTTCTCATTATGGCTCCATTCAATCACCTGTCTAGGCCCATGTTTTCCTAAATTAGCATGTGTCTGCATACTGCACCACGCTTACCTATGTTCATATCATCAAAGAAATAAACACAAGCATAACATTTGTTTTGTTAAGCAAAGACTGGGCATGACGAGAAGAAAGGAGATACAATATAAAATATGATGGGTTTTCCGACGGTATTTCACCTATACCTGCAGATTTTCACCCAATTCAGCCTATTTGTTACCGAGTTATGCCCAGCTCGAGACCTCAGCCCCACCACCGAACTGATGTCCTGGATCCACCTATGCTCGAGCTCCTTACCCCACCCCCTTACATATGTCCTGGATCTGCCTATGCTCGAACTCCGTAGCCCCACCTCTATACTGCCCTGGATCCGCCTATGCTTGAACTCCTTAGCCCCTACCCCTACTGATGTCCTGGATCCGCCTATGCTTGAGCTCCCGAGCCCCACCCACGTACTGATGTCCTGAACCCGCTTATGCTCGAGCTCCTTAGCCCCACCCCCGTACTGATGTCCTGGATCCGCTTATGTTTTGACTCTTTAGCCCCTACCTGTTTTAACTCTTTAGCCCCTTGATGTCCTGGATCCGCTTATGCTCGAGCTCCTTAGCCCCACCCTCGTACTGATGTCTTTGATCCGCCTATACTCGAGCCTCTTACCCCAGCCCCGTACTGACGTCCTGGATCCGCCTCTGCTCGAGCTCCTCAGCCCGACACCCATACTGATGTCCTGGATCCGCCTATGCTCGAGCTCCTTAGCCCCACCTCCGTACAGATGTCCTGTATCCGCCTATGCTGGATCTCCTTAGCCCAATCCCCGTACCGATATGCTGGATCCGCCTATGCTCAAACTCCTTAGCCTCTACCCCCGTACTGGTATCCTGGCTCCGCTTATGCTCGAGCTCCTTAGCCCCACCCCCGTACTGATGTCCTGGATCCGCCTATGCTCGAACTCTTTAGCCCCTACCCCTGTGCTGATGTCCTGGATCCGCTTATGCTTGAGCTCCTTAGCCCCACCTCTGTACTGATGTCCTTTATCCGCCTATACTCGAACCCCTTAGCCCCACCCCCCGTACTGATGCCCTGGATCCGCCTCTGCTCGAGCTTCTTAGGCCCACACCCATACTGATGTCCTGGATCCGCCTATGCTCGAACTTTTTAGCCCCACCTCCGTACTGATGTCCTGGATCCGCCTATGCTCGAACTCCTTAGCCCCTACCCCCTACTGATATCCTGGATCTGCCTATGCTCGAGCTCCTTTCCCCACCTTCTTACTGATGTCCTGGATCCGCCTATGCTCGAACTCCGTAGCCCCTACCCCCCCCCACTGATGTCCTGGATCCGCCTTTACTCGAGCTCCGGAGCCACACCCCTGCACTGATGTCCTGGATCCGCCTATGCTCGAGCTCCTTAGCCCCACCCCCGAACTGATGTCCTGGATCTGCCTATGCTCGAACTCCGTAGCCCCACCTCCGTACTGCCCTGGATTCGCCTATACTCGAACTCTTTAGCCCCTACCACCCTACTAATGTCCTGGATCCGCCTATGCTGGAACGCCCGAGCCCCACCACCGTACTGATGTCCTAGATCCGCCTATGCTCGAGCTCCCGAGCCCCACCCCCGTACTGATCAGCTGAATCCGCTTATGCTCGAGCTTCATAGCCCCACCCCCGTACTGATGTCCTGGATCCGCCTATGCTCGAACTCTTTAGCCCCTACCCACGTTCTGATGTCCTGGATCCGCTTATGCTCGAGCTCCTTAGCCTCACCCCCGTACTGATGTCCTTGATTCGCCTATACTCAAGCCCTTTAGCCCCACCGCCGTGCTGATGTCCTAGATCCGCCTCTGCTCGAGCTCCTTAGCCCCACACCCATACTGATGTCCTGGATCAGCCTATGCTCGAGCTCCTTATCTCCACCCCCGTACAGATGTCCTAGATCCGCCTATGCTCGATCTCCTTAGCCCCATCCCCGTACTAATATCCTGGATCTGCCTATGCTCGAACTCCGTAGCCCCTACCCCCTACTGATGTCCTGAATCCGCCTATGCTGAAACTCCCGAGTCTCACCCCGTACTGATGTCCTGAATCCGCTAATGCTCAGCTGCTTAGCCCCGTCCCCGTACTAATGTCCTGGATCCGCCTATGCTCTAACTCCCTAGCCCGACCCTCGTACCGATGTCCTGGATCCGCCTATGCTCTAACTCCCTAGCCCCACCCTCGTACTGATGTCCTGGGTCTGCCTATGCTCGAACTCTTTAGCCCCTACCCCCATGCTGATGTCCTGGATCCGCTTATGCTCGAGCTTCTTACCCCCACACCCGTAACGACCCCACCTCCGTGCCCCCCCCCGAAACGACATAGGCGGATCCAAGGGGGAAAGGGGACAGGTGCCCCCCATAGAATCTTAGCGCCCCCTGAAATTGTCCCGGAAACGCCTGGAAAGTTCGATGGCACTCCCTGAAATGTTGTTTTCCCCGAGATGCAGGTATCGGGGTCTACTGATAGGTTTTAGCGCCTACTTGATAGGTTTTCCGGCCAAAAGTGGCGTCCCTGGTGTAGATAGCGCCCACCAGGAAATTTCCCCTTCCACCTCGCTCCCGATAGGCAATCCTGGATCCGCGTATGGGAAGCGACATTTCAGGGAGCGTCATCGACCTTGAGAGGCGTGTCTTTACAATTTCAGAGGGCGCCGATGGTCGATTGGGGGTTGGGGGAGGGGGATGGCGGGAGAAGGGTGAGGGGGGGCACCTAGCCTACTTATTCCCTGGATCCACCCATGGTCCAAAAACAGAAACATAATACTCTTATTGTAAACTCGGACTTTTACGGTACTCTAATTACTTGTGATGCATTATGGGTAGTGTTGGGTACTTTTTTACCAGACCATAAATAAACAGAAACGGCCGCGCCGATCGCCGGTGTTGCCGCGGCGTGGACGCAGGTGTGACGCGTGGTGATTTGCTACAACGTTGCGTGGAGAAACGGCATGTTTGTAAAGGTAACTTGGTGTTTCATTGATATCTATGCAGATGGAATGTCGACATATGTCTCTTACCTAGCTGCATGCAAAATTTCATTTCCCTCCAATGACTCTAACCACCCTAAACCCCGGTGTGAAGCAAAAATGAACTGATAAAATTACCACTTTGAAATGTACTTTACGGCTTATAGCGCGGAAGCCGTAAGAGATAAGTGGGGGGTATGAGTGAGAAAAATAACGGCAACGAAGTTTTCTATCCAGCCGTGTTAAGTTCAATACCGTAGCTATCATGGTCTGGAAACCAGGGGGCTGAGAATAAAAATTTTAAAAACTTATACTTTATTTTTGCCTATAAAATAAAAAGTTTCAGTCTAAAAGTTTTTATCTCTAAATATATAATAAAGGAGGGTATTCTCTCTGATTATCTGAAATGGGAACTAATTTTTATCAATTAGATCGGAAGATATAAGCGTTTGAATGATATTTTGGGAAATGCAGACCTTCACGGAATGGGCCAAAAAGGACCCTTAAATTTCCGTTTTTGTTTTGTTTCTGTGTTTGTGCAGTACTGCACAAACCGGCCTTTAAGTTGATATTTGACTCAGAACCTGAACTGCTGTAGCTTCAGATATTTCGAGCCTGTAGTTTAGACCATGAGTTTTATGCCAAATTTAGGGTGCAAAGTTTAAAAGCTAATTTAGAGCCCTAAATTTAAAGGTTTTTCTTTCCAACTTTTTGTGTGAACTACAAATTTCCCTGATGTAAAAGGGTGCAAGTTTGAAGAGTCTAGATGAATTAGCAAAAAATAGAAAAATAAAAGTTAAAAATCACATAATGCAAAATTCTGGGCAAAATTTTGAAAATTTTGAAAATTGACAACCGTGGTGCTTATTCATTTGGAAGTGCCTTCTATCCACAAAAGTTTTAGGTCTCTGATACCAGCGCTCAGAACAGACAACAACAACAACAACAGACAACAAAAAATAGAAAGAACGTTTACTGTTCGTCACCGGCTTCGACACACACACACCTCGGCCTGCGGCCTCGGCAGGTGCCGCTCTGGCGCAGGAGAAGCCGGTGACAATGTACATTAGGCAAATAGTTCGATTGACAGGCGAGTTTTTTCAGCAGTTTGATACTTATAACAACGCAATGTTGGAGTTTTAGGTTTTGTGTTCTCATTATGGCTCCATTCAATACCCTGTCTAGGCCCATGTTTTCCTAAATTAGCATGTCTCTGCATACTGCACCACGCTTGCCCTCTGTTCATATCATCAAATAAATAAACACACGCATAATGTTTGTTTTGTTAAGCAAAGACTGGGCATGACGAGAAGAAAGGAGATACAATATAAAATATGATGGGTTTTCCGACGGTATTTCACCCATACCTGCAGATTTTCACCAAATTCAGCCTATTTGTTACCGAGTTATGCCCCAGCTCGAGACCTCAGCCCCACCACCGAACTGATGTCCTGGATCCGCCTATGCTCGAGCTCCTTACTCCAACCCCTTACATATGTCCTGGATCTGCCTATGCTCGAACTCCGTAGCCCCACCTCTATACTGCCCTGGACCCGCCTATGCTTGAACTCCTTAGCCCCTACCCCTAATGATGTCCTGGATCCGCCTGTGCTCGAGCTCCCGAGCCCCACCCACGTACTGATGTCCTGAATCCGCTTATGCTCGAGCTCCTTAGCCCCACTCCCGTACTGATGTCCTGGATCCGCTTATGTTTTAACTCTTTAGCCCCTACCTGTTTTAACTCTTTAGCCTCTTGATGTCCTAGATCCGCTTATGCTCGAGCTGCTTAGCCCCAACCCCGTACTGATGTCTTTGATCCGCCTATACTCGAGCCCCTTAGCCCCGGCCCCGTACTGATGTCCTGGATCCGCCTCTGCTCGAGCTCCTTAGCCCGACACCCATACTGATGTCCTGGATCCGCCTATGCTCGAGCTCCTTAGCCCCATCTCCGTACAGATGTCCTGGATCTGCCTCTGCTGGATCTCCTAGCCCCATCCCCGTACCGATATGCTGGATCCGCCTATGCTCAAACCTCTTAGCCTCTAACCTCGTACTGATATCCTGGCTCCGCTTATGCTCGAGCTCCCGAGCCCCACCCACGTCTTGATGTCCTGAATCCGCTTATGCTCGAGCTCCTTAGCCCCACCCCCGTACTGATGTCCTGGATCCGCCTATGCCCGAACTCTTTAGCCCCTACCCCTCTGCTGATGTCCTGGATCCGCTTATGATTGAGCTTCTTAGCCCCACCTCTGTACTGATGTCCTTTATCCGCCTATACTCGAACCCCTTAGCCCCACCCCCGTACTGATGCCCTGGATCCGCCTCTGCTCGAGCTCCTTAGCCCCACACCCATACTGATGTCCTGGATCCGCCTATACTCCAGCTCTTTAGCCCCACCCCCGTACAGATGTCCTGGATCCACCTATGCTCGATCTCCTTAGCCCCACCCCCGTACTGATGTCCTGGATCCGCCTATGCTCGAACTTCTTAGCCCCACCTCCGTACTGATGTCCTGGATCCGCATATGCTCGAACTCCTTAGCCCCTACCCCCTACTGATGTCCTGGATCCGCCTATGCTCGAGCTCCTTAACCCACCTTCTTCCTGATGTCTTGGATCCGCCTATGCTCGAACTCCGTAGCCCCTACCCCCCCCCCACTGATGTCCTGGATCCGCCTATGCTCGAGCTCCTTACCCCACCCCCTTACTGATGTCCTGGATCCGCCTGTGCTCGAACTTCGTAGCCCCACCTCTGTACTGCCCTGGATCCGCCTATGCTCGAACTACTTAGCCCCCACCCCCTACTGATGTCCTGAATCCGACTATGCTCGAGCTCCCGAGCCCCACCCCCGTACTGATCAGCTGAATCCGCTTATGCTCGAGCTTCTTAGCCCCACCGCCGTACTGATGTCCTAGATCCACCTCTGCTCGAGCTCCTTAGCCCCATCCCCGTACTAATATCCTGGATCCGCCTATGCTCGAACTCCGTAGCCCCTACCCCCTACTGATGTCCTGGATCCGCCTATGCTGGAACCCCCGAGTCTCACCCCGTACTGATGTCCTGATTCCGCTAATGCTCAGCTGCTTAGCCCCATCCCCGTACTAATGTCCTGGATCCGCCTATGCTCTAACTCCCTAGCCCGACCCTCGTACCGATGTCCTGGATCCGCCTATGCTCTAACTCCCTAGCCCCACCCTCGTACTGATGTCCTGGGTCCGCCTATGCTCGAACTCTTTAGCCCTTACCCCCATGCTGATGTCCTGGATCCGCTTATGCTCGATCTCCTTACCCCCACACCAGTAACGCCCCACCTCCGTGCCCCCCTGCCCCCGAAACGACATAGGCGGATACAAGGGGAAAGGGGACAGGTGCCCCCCATAGAATCTTAGCGCCCCCTGAAATTGTCCCGGAAACCCCTGGAAAGTTCGATGGCACCCCCTGAAATGTCGTTTTTCCCGAGATGGAGGTATCGGGGTCTACTGATAGGTTTTAGCGCCTACTTGATAGATTTTTCCGGCCAAAAGTGGCGTCCCTGGTGTAGATAGCGCCCACCAGGAAGTTTCCCCTTCCACCTCGCCCCCGATAGGCAATCCTGGATCTGCGTATGGGAAGCGACATTTCAGGGAGCGTCATTCGCCTTGAGAGGCGTGTCTTTACAATTTCAGAGGGCGCCGATGGTCGATTGGGGGTTGGGGGAGGGGATGGGGGGAAAAGGGTGGGGGGGCACCTAGCCTACTTATTCCCTGGATCCACCCATGGTCCAAAAACAGAAACATAATACTCTTATTGTAAACTCAGACTTTTACGGTACTCTAATTACTTGTGATGCATTATGGGTAGTGTTGGGTACTTTTTACCAGACCATAAATAAACAGAAACGGCCGCGCCGATCGCCGGCGTTGCCGCGACGTGGACGCAGGGGTGACGCGTGGTGATTTGCTACAACGATGCGTGGAGGAACGGCATGTTAGTAAAGGTAACTTGGTGTTTCATTGATATATATGCAGATGGAATGTCGACATATGTCTCTTACCTAGCTGCATGCAAAATTTCATTTCCCTCCAATGACTCTAACCACCCTAAACCCCGGTGTGAAGCAAAAATGAACTGATAAAATTACCACTTTGAAATGCATTTTACGGCTTATAGCGCGGAAGCCGTAAGAGATAAGTGGGGGGTATCAGTGAGAAAAATGACGGCAACGAAGTTTTCTATCCAGCCGTGTTAAGTTCAATACCGTAGCTATCATGGTCTGGAAACCAGGGGGCTGAGAATGAAAATTTTAAAAACTTATATTTTATTTTTGCTTATAAAATAAAAAGTTTCAGCCTGAAAGTTTTTATCTCTAAATATATAATAAAGGAGGCTATTTTCTCTTATTATCTGAAATGGGAACTAATTTTTATAAATTAGATCGGAAGATATAAGGGTTTGAATGATATTTTGGGAAATGCAGACCTTCACGGAATGGGCCAAAAAGGACCCTTAAATTTCCGTTTTTGTTTTGTTTCTGTGTTTGTGCAGTACTGCACAAACCGGCCTTTAAGTTGATATTTGACTCAGAACCCGAACTGCTGTAGCTTCAGATATTTCGAGCCTGTAGTTTAGACGATGAGTTTTATGCCAAATTTAGGGTGCAAAGTTTAAAAGCTAATTTAGAGCCCTAAATTTAAAGCTTTTTCTTTCCAACTTTTTGTGTGAACTACAAATTTCCCTGATGTAAAAGGGTGCAAGTTTGAAGAGTCTAGATGAATTAGCAAAAAATAGAAAAATAAAAGTTAAAAATCACATAATGCAAAATTCTGGGCAAAATTTTGAAAATTTTGAAAATTGACAACCGTGGTGCTTATTCATTTGGAAATGCCTTCTATCCACAAAAGTTTTAGGTCTCTGATACCAGCGCTCAGAACAGACAACAACAGACGACGAGACCGGAAAAACTGTCAGAATAGAAGCCGTTTCTTACTTCGTTCGTCCTGAACAAGGAGCAAGCTGGCTCCCGAGAAACCCTTCCAACAGGGAAAGAGTTGGCGACGCCATATGACCCTGGCAGTTGGTGCGTCGATAAGCCCCAAAAATTATTATTTATTATTACTTCGTTCGTCACCGGCTTCTGACGGACAACAGAGAACGAAAAACTGTCAGTATAGAAGCCGTTTCTCACTTCGTTCGTCACCGGCTTCTGACCACGACGAGACCCGTCTGAGCGGCCAGAATAGAGCCGCTTGAGAAATCTCAATGCGCTTCGCTCCATGGATTTCGTCATGCGGCTCTGACAACAACCTCGGCCTGCGGCCTGGGCTAACGCCCCACCGGCGCAGGAGAGCCGCATGACAATGTGCCGAAAGCAAACCATATTTCGTTCTTATTGTATCTCTTCATAAGCCTGCAAGTCAGTTTTATCATTCTTTTCTTTGAAATAACCAATAAAGAGTACGTGGTCACCACCGGATTCGAACCGGACCTACCTGATCAAAAGACAGGGCCTCTAACCACTAGACCACCGTGCCACACTACTCATCCTCCCACTAGCTGAACAGCTGTGACCCGTCAGGAGGTCACTGGCTAGTACAACTCCGCCGAATATGCCGGGCCGCTGGCGCCGGGTGCTGTGCTTGTCCCGAAAAGGCACGATATAAAGGTGCTTCTAGAAGACGAACCAAACATTCTTTTGGGCTGAAATTAGTTGTATCGTCGAGCTAGGATCGTAAGCTAGCTTCATGCCAAATTACTTCCACTTCCATCCATTTTAAGGACTTGAAACCATGGTGAGAAGCAAAGGTGGTCCGAGAACTTTAGCATCTTGTAATACATTTTGGACTAATTACTCGAAAGCCATTAGAGATAGGTGGGTAGTATAAGTGAGCGAAATGACCGCAAGTAACTTTCTTCTTCAGCCATGTCAGTTCTGAGTTTGTGAGTGACATGAGCTTGGAACCAGGAAGATGCAAATAAAAAGTTTTTTGACTCATTTTCTATTTATGCCTATAAAACAAAGAATTTCACATTCACAACTTCCATCTCCAAATATTATCAGGCGGAAGCAATGTTCTTTCATTATTTGAAATGAAAACTTAAATCGGTCAATTAGATTGTGAGATATTAACGTTGAAATGATATGAACCAAAATTCAGTCTTCCGGAAGAACTGTAAAAAGTAGGTCAAAATTTTGCATTTTGCACTCAAAACTATGCCTAAGCACTACAAAATTTTCCTAGCTACCCCTAGGTAACTGCCTTTCAGCTAACTGAGGCCTGTCTTCTGACATTTTGAGCGCACAAGTCGGCCATCAACTTTTAGCAGGTTTTTTGCTCGCGTGAGAAAAGCCGCGTTTTCGCGCAATAAATATTGTCGGATCAGCTCAATTCGTTTTCCCTAGCTGGCCCTTGTTATCTTTCGAAAAGGACATAAGTTTCAAGTTCGTAGGTTAAGAATTAAAAATTAGAAAAATATAAAACAGAAAAAGTTTGAGCCAAAATTTCTCAAAAACTATTTTGGATTTCGACTCGGGGCTTCAGTTTGGGTGTCTGGAGCAGAAGGGCTATCACCCTACAAAATTCCAGAGCTCTGACATCAATTCTCAGGACGGACAGACGCCAACAACAGACCTCGGCCTGCGGCCTGGGCTATCGCCCCACCGGCGCAGGAGAGCCGCATGACAATGTGCCGAAAGCAAACCATATTTCGTTCTTAATGTATCTCTTCATAAGCCTGCAAGTCAGTTTTATCATTCTTTTCTTTGAAATAACCAATAAAGAGTACGTGGTCACCACCGGATTCGAACCGGACCTACCTGATCAAAAGACAGGGCCTCTAACCACTAGACCACCGTGCCACACTTACTCATCCTCCCACTAGCTAAACAGCTGTGACCCGTCAGGAGGTCACTGGCTAGTACAACTCCGCCGAATATGCCGGGCCGCTGGCGCCGGGTGCTGTGCTTGTCCCGAAAAGGCACGATTTAAAGGTGCTTCTAGAAGACGAACCAAACATTCTTTTGGGCTGAAATTAGTTGTATCGTCGAGCTAGGATTGTAAGCTAGCTTCATGCCAAATTACTTCCACTTCCATCCATTTTAAGGACTTGAAACCATGGTGAGAAGCAAAGGTGGTCCGAGAACTTTAGCATCTTGTAATACATTTTGGACTAATTACTCGAAAGCCATTAGAGATAGGTGGGTAGTATAAGTGAGCGAAATGACCGCAAGTAACTTTCCTCTTTAGCCATGTCAGTTCTGAGTTTGTGAGTGACATGAGCTTGGAACCAGGAAGATGCAAATAAAAAGTTTTTGACTCCATTTCTATTTATGCCTATAGAACAAAGAATTTCACATTCAAAATTTCCATCTCCAAATATTATCAGGCGGAAGCAATGTTCTTTCATTATTTGAAATGAAAACTTAAATCGGTTAATTAGATTGTGAGATATTAACGTTGAAATGAAATGAACCAAAATTCAGTCTTCCGGAAGAACTGTAAAAAGTAGGTCAAAATTTTGCGTTTTGCACTCAAAACTATGCCTAAGCACTACAAAATTTTCCTAGCTAACCCTAGGTAACTGCCTTTCAGCTAACTGAGGCCTGTCTTCTGACATTTCGAGCGCACAAGTCGGCCATCAACTTTTAGCAGGTTTTTTGCTCGCGTGAGAAAAGCCGCGTTTTCGCGCAATAAATATTGTCGGATCAGCTCAATTCGTTTTCCCTAGCTGGCCCTTGTTATCTTTCGAAAAGGACATAAATTTCAAGTTCGTAGGTTAAGAAGTAAAAATTAGAAAAATATAAAACAGAAAAAGTTTGAGCCAAAATTTCTCAAAAACTATTTTGGATTTCGAC
Organism: Lepas anatifera; assembly: GCA_034440635.1. Lineage (NCBI taxonomy): Eukaryota > Metazoa > Arthropoda > Thecostraca > Lepadidae > Lepas > Lepas anatifera. The sequence goes on along the minus strand of JAOTON010000492.1, from coordinate 649,359 downwards.
TCGGGGCTTCAGTTTGGGTGTCTGGAGCAGAAGGGCTATCACCCTACAAAATTCCAGAGCTCTGACATCAATTCTCAGGACGGACAGACGCCAACAACAGACCACGACGAGACCCGTCTGAGCGGCCAGAATAGAGCCGCTTGAGAAATCTCAATGCGCTTCGCTCCATGGATTTCGTCATGCGGCTCTGACCACGACGAGACCCGTCTGAGCGGCCAGAATAGAGCCGCTTGAGAAATCTCAATGCGCTTCGCTCCATGGATTTCGTCATGCGGCTCTGACAACAACAACAACAACAACAACAGACCACGACGAGACCCGTCTGAGCGGCCAGAATAGAGCCGCTTGAGAAATCTCAATGCGCTTCGCTCCATGGATTTCGTCATGCGGCTCTGACAACAACAACAACAACAACAACAGACCACGACGAGACCCGTCTGAGCGGCCAGAATAGAGCCGCTTGAGAAATCTCAATGCGCTTCGCTCCATGGATTTCGTCATGCGGCTCTGACAACAACAACAACAACAACAACAGACCACGACGAGACCCGTCTGAGCGGCCAGAATAGAGCCGCTTGAGAAATCTCAATGCGCTTCGCTCCATGGATTTCGTCATGCGGCTCTGACAACAACAACAGACCACGACGAGACCCGTCTGAGCGGCCAGAATAGAGCCGCTTGAGAAATCTCAATGCGCTTCGCTCCATGGATTTCGTCATGCGGCTCTGACAGACCACGACGAGACCGGTAAAGCGGCCAGATTAGAACCACTCTGAGAAATACTATTACGCTGCGCTCCATGCATTTCGTCATGTGGTTCTGACAACAACAACAACAACCTCGGCCTGCGGCCTCGGCAGGTGCCGCTCCGGCGCAGGAGAAGCCGGTGACAATGTACGTTAGGCAAACGGTTCGATTGACAGGCGAGTGTTTTCAGCAGTATGATACTTATACCAACACAATTTTCGGACTTTAGGTCTTGTGTTCTCGTTATGACTCCATTCAATCCCCTTTGTAAGCCCATGTTTTCCTAAATTAGCATGTCTCTACACACTGCGCCACGTTTGCCCTCTGTTCATGTCATCAAATAAATAAACACACGTATAATGGTTGTTTTGTTAAGTAAAGACTGGGCATGACCAGAAGAAAGGAGATACAATATAAAATATGATGGGTTTGCCGACCGTAATTCACCTATACCTGCAGATTTTCACCCAATTCAGCCAATTTGTTAACGAGTTAGCTTCGGTTACCCTAAGTCCCAGTCCGCATGCGCAGTAACGTCTGCAGTGATTAAGAGCAAAGATACCGTTATAGTTGACTGAAGCATGTCAATATGCCGTTTGTTTATCTCCTGGTCTAAATGATCCCGTATAGCCTATTATTCCCTAGAATTCCTACTGCACATGCGCATAATAGTGCAGCGTCATAATGCCATCAATTAGGATTAGCAGATGATGTTCTGCTTTTACCCGCAAAAATTTGAGCGAAATCGGTCTATTGGCTCCCGAGATAGCCTCCATGACCATGAGTTCTAATGCGCATGCGCACTGACTTTTGTTGTTACCAAGGGTGACAAAACATTCATGCTAACTTTAAGCACGTTGGCTTTCCCTCTGTTCAGATCCTCCTCTGAAATATCCTAGCCTTTCAGGCTTATTTTCATAATTTCTTCTGCGCATGCGCAGAGCAGTGCAGCTTCAATGACATTTTTGACTTATATTTCGTGCTATTCTTCTGTTCACAAAATTTAAAAAAATCGACCCGTAGGTTGCCGAGATAGCCTCTGTTACCATTAAATCCAGTTCCCATGCGCAGTTACCTTTTGTTGACCTGAATACCACATTCGAAATCTGCATGGTCGATTGCCTCTCATTGATATTTTTCGGTAATTTGGTACTGAGTGCAACGAAATCTTCAATCTTTCATATGCTAATATACATACATGGTGGCTATTCAAATGGTGGTTGATACAATAGGCTGAGCTAGGGGCTGAATTCCCCCCCCATGTCAGAATATCTATGGTTAATACAAACACAGAGGCTGTTCCGAGTCAATGGCGGGGAAGGCTCCAGTCCCGTACCAGCCCCCCATCCTCACTGCTCCCCCGTCCGAAATGTCTCCCATGAGCTATCTCAGCACGCCTCTGGACCCTGCTACCGTTCCCTAGATGCCTGAGGGCATCACTGCTCACTTCCTCCGATCTCTAAACACGCCTCGGCACCCTCTGCCCTCTAGTCAGGTTCCCGTCCGCCCCGACCGGCTAGCCACCCGCTGTATACACTCGGATAGAAATGTTATACCTTTCTTGCACGCATTTACCGGCTGCAGCCTACTGCCGCAGCACAGAAGGTCCATACAAGAAGGGCAGAATGACGTCACTACTGCTGCGGGAAAAACGGGACCGAAGTATTTTGCCCCTCAGTGGCGAACTAGTCGTCGGAGCGTCATGAAACAAAAACGGCAGAGCTCATAATTTCCCATACTACATATTTAAAGAGAGCCATATATCTCAGTTGAGTATAAAGGCACTTTATCACGTGATGAATCTATTACAACCTATGAAAACCGCATCAAATTCAGTCTTTATCATCATATAGCTCAAAACCTATGGGAGACGCGCGGGTATGGTCAGGCAGACGGTTGTAGAACTTGAGCCGGGCTTTCTTTTGGTATCAATTCCGAAAAGAAAATTTGGAAATATATAGTCATAAATTCCAAAAAAATATTGTATTTTTTGCAGAAAAATATTTCCCACTAACTCAGAGATTTGAGTTTAGAATATGTTGTTGTAATGACAATACGCATCTCAACAAAGAAAACTGCGTTCAAAAATATCCAGAATTTCGAAAGTTATATGGTTTTAAAGTTTTAGGCCATAATTGCAATGTTTTGGAAAAAGGGCCAAAACTGACCTTCAAAATTATGCTTTTGGTTCAGTTTAGTATCTATGCAGTAATGCACAGTCCATTCTGTCTGTAAAAATCCAGTTTGGAACACCTAGCATCATATCTTCAGATATTTCGAACTTATAACTTTGGTAATGCATTTCACTACAAGTTGGAGGTAAAAGTTTCAAAAAATCATTTTGGAAGTACAAATTTGGATTTTTACTTCAAACTTTGAGCAACAACTGGTAATTGATTGTGTGTAAAAGAGTGTAAGTTTGAGAGCTGTAGACTAAAAATAGAAAAATATAAAAATAAAAGTTTAGAAAAATATAATCCAAAATTTTGGAAAAGTTTTTGCAAAATTCGAAAATCTGCAGCCGTCGGGATTTTTTATGGGTTCCTGCCTTTCATCCCTGCAAGTTTCAAGTATCTGATACCAGTCCTCAGAACAGACAACAAATACTACTACTACTACTACTACTACTACTACTAATACTACGGACAACAGAGAACGAAAAATTGTCAATATAGAAGCCGTTTCTCACTTCGTTCGTCACCGGCTTCTGACTACTACGGACAACAGAGAACGAAAAACTGTCAGTATAGAAGCCGTTTCTCACTTCGTTCGTCACCGGCTTCTGACAACAACAGACCACGACGAGACCCGTCTGAGCGGCCAGAATAGAGCCGCTTGAGAAATCTCAATGCGCTTCGCTCCATGGATTTCGTCATGCGGCTCTGACAACAACAGACCACGACGAGACCCGTCTGAGCGGCCAGAATAGAGCCACTTGAGAAATCTCAATGCGCTTCGCTCCATGGATTTCGTCATGCGGCTCTGACAGACCGCGACGAGACCGGTAAAGCGGCCAGATTAGAAGCACTCTGAGAAATACTATTACGCTGCGCTCCATGCATTTCGTCATGTGGTTCTGACATACTAAGTCAGCTAAAAGATGTCCAGCATATATCTACACACAGGAAAACCGGTATTATTAATGCGACGTGGCACTCTGAAACATTGGAGCGGACATTCTTCGCCTTTTGCTGGAGTTTGCACAACAAAAGACACTTGATGGTTTGGTTATAGTGCTTGTTAACGCCGTCTTCGGGTAAAATCTTAACATATCACTTTTGAAAGTTAAGCGATTTTTTCCTTATTCTTTTCAAAAAGCCTTTTACAGTGATTTTCCCATACACACTATTTTTTCTCTTTAACTGAATATTTGACCTTTTTCCATCGTAACAAGTGTTAAGTTCCACTTAACTTATTTACAATAAGAAAATGTTCCGGAAAGAACTTGTTTTCAAGTAATTGACATAAGATGATTATTTGTAACGTTTTTTAACAAGAAAAAATAGAACTGCGACTTTTTAATTCTGAGTAATACTTTTGCAAAACTTTTTATCGAATACTTAATTTCGATTTCATAACATGTGTAATATAATCTAAAAAAGCAATTCCTTAATATCTTCTGGTAAAAATACGGCTAAAAATACCATCTAGTTAAAAATATTTCCTAAATGCTAAATAAAATTACAGGAGAAATCGACCAGGTACCCAGGATTTTACATACCATAGTCCCAGGTTTCTTTCCAACTTCGTACACAGGGTTACCAGTGGCGAAGAATTCAGATTTGAGAAGATTTATATTTTCAAAATACGGGTTTTGTAGTTACAGCCTAAAGAAAATCGTGATAGTCTGTGTTTTTTTGCAAAACATGGTGGTAAACCATCAGTATTTTTAGCCCTACGTTATTAAGCTTAATTTAAAATATGATAGTATGGAACGTTCTATTATGCAGTTTGGAGCGTTCAGTTTTCGAAAAAAAAATATTTATGAGATTTTTAACTATTTTTCAAAGTGTGGCCAGTGATTCACCTTAAAATGGACATATTAATGCATTGCTCTTTTAGATTATATTACACATGTTATGAAATTGAACTTAAGTATTCGATAAAAAGTTTTTCAGAAGTATTACGCATGGTTAAAAAGTCGCAGTTTTATTTTTTCTTGTTAAAAAACCTTCCAAATAATCCATTTATGTCAATGACTTGAAAACAAGTTCGTTCCGGAACATTTTTTATTGTAAATAATTTAAGTGGAACTTAACACTTAGTTACGATGGAAAAAGGTAAAATATTCCGTTAAAGATAAAAAATAGTGTGTATGGGAAAATCACTGTAAAAGGCTTTTTGAACAGAATAAGGAAAAAATCGCTCAACTTTTAAAAGTGATATGTTAAGATCTTACCTGAAGACGGCGTTAACAAGCACTATAACCAAATCATCAAGTGTTTTATAAGATAAGGGTGTGACGTTGACAACAATGTTTTCTAGTTTTTCTTTCATCTTTTGTTTTCGGTTTCAGTAACGTTTCATTGAGAGTAAGAAACGTAAGAGACATGCGTTATTAAGTATGTGTTTTGAGGCAAGGTGGAATAAATATTATTCAGATCCTGGATGGAAGCGAGTTCATAGCTAAAGGGCTGTGTTATGACAGTAGTGTATTATATTTAGTGGCATTTGGTTCGGTTCACCAGCAGAGGAGGCAGAGGAGGCTGAATCAATGTAACAAAATATATTTTTAATTTCTATTCAGGCATGAAAGTGACCTACTTTGGTTCACAGTTTGGATGGACGTTCCCGCTCGACATTTACCACTTCGGTTCGGAAATAAAATTACAAACCCCAAGCACATTCCATTCTGTTTCGTAAACGATAATAAGAAATTGAAAGCACACAGCGAAGAATAGACCAACTTCAAAAGATCAGTTCAGCCAAAGGCCTACCAGTTCTGACGGTAGTCCCGTCCAGCAGCGGCAATACATGGGAAACATCGACTTCGGCTGAAACCACTAGAGCGCCCAGTGAGTCAGTCCATGATGGCCGTGTCTCCGCAGCGAGCAGCTCTTCAGTAACTGCCTCCGGCTGCTGTCTGGCTCATCTTGAGCAATTGTGACATTTTCCGGATTTAAATTTACTCTTCTAAGTAAGCGTCTTTTGCGGAGAACAATCGACCGGGTCAACAGCAGAGGTTCTACTTTTGGCCCCGGCGTCCCGGCACCAGGACAGGATGCTGGTCCCGGCCGGGACTTTCCAGGACCAACTGGGTCTGTACCAGGACCGTGCCGGGACCTCTGAGGACTGGAGAGCGTACAAGTTTTAACTAGGACCTGTGTTTCTTGGGGCTCATTTCAGATTAATTAATTTCTAACCAATTGAGTTATTTTTCCTTTAGCATTTCACGAATAGATAACCTAATATGACTAACTACACACACATAAATTGTCTTACTTAAGCCTATAAGGGTCTGTTCATAAATGAGGTCGCGCGGGGGGTTGTCGGGGAGAAAAGTGACATACCAAGGCCAGGGCTGGACATCTCTTCTCGATCCAGGGGGTTTTGGGTGGATTAATACTGGCATGGCGATACAAGCCCTTGTCTTGCCCTTGTCAAGTCTATGGGATACCCAAAATCCAGGGTTTCTGGCCCCCAAGTCCCAACGATCTCTACCCATAACCACAGCATGTGGTGGTACTTTTCTGGCAGCAGTTTTTTTTTACTGTGAGCTCTTTTTGAGTTTGTCAGAACAGGATGGGAATGTCTAAAATGAGACTGGAATTACTGAATAAAGTGGCGAAGCCAAGGAAAAAGGGAGTCTGGAAACTCCTACAAAAGGTGACATCATTTATGAACAGCCCTAACTTTACTTAATTCATACCAATATACACTTTTCCCTCTATTAACTTTTCCCTCTAAGATGAGTTTGAACTTTCCGATTAGTGAAAACTGTAAATACACTGTAAGCAATTTGTATCAGTTTGCGCGGAACTAACAAAATCACGGTTGGCACGTTGGTTGTATAGGAGTCCAAACAAGAAAAAATAGCTAAAAAGGCAAGACGGTGCGACAGATCGGCGACCTGTAACGCAGTGGAAATGGGGAGTTTAGGAAAGTAAGTCGCCACTTTCCCAAGTTGAAGTCAAACCCCATGACTGCCGGAGAGGAGGAGGTCGGAGGACATTTTTGTCTTTACATTTTTACCTTTTCCTCTGCAAAGGGTAATTTCTGGGGAAAATGAAGCTTGGATCAATTGGTTTCTTGACATGCTCTAGGACATGGCTGTCAGTTTAAATCTCATTACGCGGGTGCCACATTCCTTTAAATATTGTTCTTACCTTCCAGTTATCCAGAATCGGAGCAAATGCTGCAAAACTTATATATGAATCAGCTGTGTTTATAAGGCCATTACAGCCGGTCCAAATCACAGTTATCACGGCATAGGTTAGGAGGCTAGAGACTCTCATTTTCGTTTTAAATACCACTGGGACACCTTCTTTCACAAAATGAAGGAACAACCGACGATCTTCGCAAGACGCCAACCATCCGACTGACGAACCTGCATACTTAGATCCTATAGCACCCCCACCCGAGATCATGATTTGAATATCGCCTCTGCAATTTGAATATTGTTTGAACGGACGGGCCGTGTAATCTCCGCGGTTGATTCACGCGCTGCTGGGCTATATCCTACACGTGCAAGGCGGGATTATAGTCGGCGATGCACGAGATGATGCCTAAAAGCCAAAGTAAGGGTCAGGGAGCCAGGCCACCCCACGTCTCATCGAAAATTTCCAGATTTTAGCCAGTTTGGGAATTAATTATATTTTTAACCAGCCCGAGCCTAAGGCATAAGCGACCCCAAATCCGATGAGTGTTTTGTTCTAGAGAGAAACATTTGTTGTCGGCAGCAGGTCGAAGATTGACTGACCCCTCACTTGTGCATGGTGGCGTCCACCCTGTGACATGATATGTCCATATTCTTTTACTCATGATTGCATTCCTCTCAAGAGAATGTTGGTGTCGCCGGAAATATTTGTTTAACTCTGGTAGCACTCTTGAAAGATACATGATTAACCATGTGACATCATTCAAACCATACACAAAAGTGGCCATATGCTCATGCAACCATATAACATTAGTCTTAACTACGCGCAAAAAAGATATGTTGCTTTCCTCCGAACTAAAATTCTATCTTGTTAGAACAAGAACTTGAGTGCTGTCTTCAAACCCCTGCTTCGTCTTCGCTACTGCCAACCGCCATCAAGCAACAGAACAGGTGGAATGTGAAGAAAATACTCGATGTGCTGCTAAAAATATTAGTGTTGAGCCCAAAAGAAAGCAGCAGCTGTTGATGCTGTCGCCCAGTGTTACAGTTTGCCCCTGAAAAGTCAGCCCTGGCTTCAAATATAGCGTTGCCACAAATTGTTGCACTCCCATGCTATGCATCTCAGATCAAAAGCAGCTTTGGGGCTTTACGACCCACCGACTGCTGAGGCCATACGGTGTCGCCAACTCTCACCCTGTTGGGAGGGCACTGTGGGTATCGGAAAGACTTATGCAAGGTACCGGCCCGGGGATTAGAGCCCGGGTCAGCGGCGCGGAAGTCGAAGGCTCTTACCCACGCCACACGCCCCACTTGACTGGCATGCCCTGAGATGACCATGAGTTGACAATTTCAGGTAAGTTGAGGAAATAATAAGATAACAAGTGCGCCAAGTACAGTGGCGCTGTTCGCCCCGTCGCCCCTCGTGTTTTTGGCGATAGGAGAAACCTTAAGGGAGGGGTTGGGAGGGCCTTCAGTGAGAACGTCAACTAAGGGAACAAGAACTGATAGTCAAGTCTTTCTAAGGCAAGGAATACCAAAGTTGAAGTGGAAAATTTTAGAAAGCTTTGAAATACCAGAAATAGTCGTGCGAAAGGACATTATATCGCCCCGCGCTTCCTCCCACAATCTTAGCGTTAGTCTTCAGAGTAAGAAGGATGTTGACCCATATGGTCCTAAGCGCAAAGATGCCTGCATCAGTACCTGGCTGCGCTCAGGGCATACTCAGTAGACCAAGTCGTCAGAAAATAATTTCCGATTTCGAATTAAGAGTAGTGATATTATTATGTCATGATATGTTGTAAACATGATGCAAGCAAAACAAATCCGATGAATCTACGTTTAATGGGCGCGGAACGGCCTTTTCTGAAGGCATGTTTTCAGTAGCATGGCGTTGAAGTCTCCATTGTCTTCACAATGCATTGTTGTCAGTATCCTTGCAGCACGGTAACTTGGTTACCAACATCAAAACTTCGGATCTTTTTGTAGCCAGGCGGATGCACTGGATACCCGGGCAGCTGCTGAGAGGCCAAGGCACCCTCTGGTCCTTTCCTGGTCACCCCCTTGTATCGAAGATAGGTGGATTTCTCGAGTTTTGAGCCTTTTACAACTTTGGCAATTGTTGACGTTTAAAGGGAATGTGGCACCTTGGTCGAATCCTGGAATTTAGTGTACTTAGGGATACTTTTAGCCGAAAATCATGGAACCATCCCTGATTTATCTGAAAAATGTACAATAAGCTCAATACTTTGATTTTTAAAATGCACCTCTAGGGGAAAAATAAATATCTCCCTGTGGATGATGTCATGATCTGGTAACCACTACCATATTCAATAGGCTTCAAGGGCTTCGATTAGCTTATACTCACCGTGACGTCAGCATATGTCGGCACACCAACAACTGACAACTGTGGCCTGCTGCTCAGGGTGCATGAGGGTTACATTTCAGGTAGGTTTTGGCTTTTATCTACGGAAGCTTCGAGTTTCAAGACAAATGAGATATTGAGTACCGGGTTTTCCGGCATGCTTTACAACTTGGCTATCTTAGTCAAAATCCCGTTATAAAGGTGCCAGATTCCCTTTAACAACTCACCAATCTTTTGGATTACACGGTGTCGCCAACTCTCATCCTGTTGGGAGGGATAGTCAGGCTGTCCTCATTCACTGTCCTTGCCGGGGATTGGAACCAGGAACCTATGGTGCAGGACACAGATGTGCTGCCTACTGCAACACAGCACCCCCCCTTCACCCTTTAATAGCTTTGGCTGGTCAGCTGCTTGAGATTTTTCTCTAGTTGAGCACCTACTCAGATTTGTGTCTGGCTACGAGCGTGGTTTGTATGTGAGACCTTGGAGTAAGACAGTGTAGTAATGTAATAATCAAATGATCAGACTGAAGGCTGAAGGTATGCTATCCTGTGCTCACTCTGAGCCTTTCTGACGAGGAGATCAAGATGTTCCAGACTACTTCCAAGGAAGTTGTTGACTTACTCGTTCATGGTCAGGGCGTGGAACTGTGTGTGAAGGAGGTAATGGCCGACTCCGAGGCTGTGTTCGAATACGACATGAGGGACGGGTTCATCAGGGCTAGGCTTACTCACAGGCAGATGACCGGCAGAGTGAGGCCCGAGAAAGACCACGCAATGGTCTGCTTATAGAAAAAATGGTTAACAAGTAAAGCTTATGTCTAATTTACTACGGAGTCGATGTGTATTGTGTCATTTGTGTAGGATATTCGAGTGCCAGGTCATCTGCAAATATATGATGGTGATTAAGACATACTCACAGCATTAAGCTTGCATCAAACAAATAAATACGCCAAACGAATAGAATTAGTCGTCAGTCCGGTTTCTTTCAGAACTGTGTGTCTCAAAATGTCCATGTCACAGGATAGCATACCTACAGCCCCCAGCCTGTTCATGTGATTATTACGTTGCTACATTGTCCTACACCAAGGTCTCACATACAAACCACGCTCGTAGCCAGACACAAATCTGAGTAGGTGCTCAACTAGAGAAAAAGCTCAAGTAGCTGACCAGCCAAAGCTATTAAAGGGTGAAGGAGGGGGTGCTGTGTTGCAGTAGGCAGCACATCTGTGTCCTGCACAATAGGTTCCTGGTTCCAATCCCCGGCAAGGACAGTGAATGAGGACAGCCTGACTATCCCTCCCAACAGGATGAGAGTTGGCGACAGCGTATAATCCAAGAGGTTGGTGCGACGTTAAAGGGAATGGGGTACCTTTATAACGTGATTTTGACTGACATAGCCAAGTTTTAAAGCATGCCAGAAAACCCGGTACTCAATATCTTATTTGTCTTGAAACTCGAAGCTTCCGTAGATAAAAGCTAAAACCTACCTGAAATGTACCCCTCATGTACCATGAGAAGCAGGCCACAGTTGTCAGTTGTTGGTGTGACGACATGTGCTCGCCGACAAAGTGTGGTCTTTCTCGGGCCTCACTCTGCCGACAAAGACGACATGAAACGAGCTCGCCGACAAAGTGGCGCGTGCCGCTGCCACACTGGACCAGGGTTCCACCCAGATTGATTTTAACTCCGCGAACAGCTGCATAAGGCGCCACGCGCACAGCTTGTGGACTGAAAGTGTCAGCACCACCCGATATGCGGAGGAAAACGGCACCAAGAGAGTGGTCCTAGGGGACAAACATGGCCTCTCCCGCCTAGAATCCACCGAAGTGGCCAGGCTGCGGACGGGCCACTCTCTTCTCCGCAGTTACCAGCACCGGGTGGGACTGGCACCAAATGGCACGTGCCCGGAGTGCGGGGAGGACGAGGAAACAATGCAGCACCTTTTAACAGAATGCCCAGCGCGAGCTCTTCTCCGTCAGAATGTCTTTGGCCGGGACGACCCGACAATTCAAGAGGCGCTGGGTGATCCGCCTCGGCTGGCGGCCTTCATCCGGAGGCTGGGACGCCTCTGACGAGGCGCCTCCCATCTGGCAGCTGCCGAGTGCCGGAAACATCATCATCATCACATATGCTGACGTCACGGTGAGTATCAGCCAATCGAAGCCCTTGAAGCCTATTGAATATGGTAGTGGTTACCAGATCATGACATCATCCACTGGCAGATATTTATTTTTCCCGTAGAGGTGCATTTTAAAAATCAAAATATTGAGCTTATTGTACATTTGTCAGAGAAATCATGGAGAGTTCCATGATTTTCGGCTAAAAGTATCCCTAATTACACTAAATTCCAGGATTCGACCAAGGCGCCAAATTCCCTTTAAACGTCAACAATTGCCAAAGTTGTTAAGGTTCAAAACTCGAGAAATCCCCCCCATCTTCAAAACAAGAGGGTGACCAGGAGAGGGCCAGAGGGTGCCTAGGCCTCTCAGCAGCTGCCCGGGTATCCAGTGCATACGCCTGGCTACAAATAGATCCGACATTTTGATGTTGGTAACCAAGTTACCGTCCTGCAAGAATACTGACAACAATGCATTGTGAAGACAATGGAGACTTCAACGCCGTCCTACTGAAAACATGCCTTCAGAAAAGGCCGTTCCGCGCCCATTAAACGTAGATTCATCGGATTTGTTTTGCTTGCATCATATTTGCAACATATCATGACATGATAAAATTACTACTCTTAATCCGAAATCGGAAATTATTTTCTGACAACCTGGTTTAATACTCAGTGGGCTGAGAGGGGACGGGTTCACCGGGTACACCGCTGCACCGGCCGCGCCCCGGGCCATCAGTGCACCGCCCACTGTGCACACCAGCGGGGCCGCTGAGTTACTAACTGGGCCTGCCTCCCTGGGGTTATAGGGTACCAACCAACGCGCATCTGATCAAGAACTAGCGTGACTTTTGTTTTGGGTTGAATGAGCCGCTGCTTTGGTCCTGCTGTTATAAAACAGCCTCTGCGGAGAACAGTGTTCTCCGAGAACACATATACAAAAATATTTCCGGGATGGCGTGCTAGTTCCGTTAGTTCCACCATACCAGCTTTGAATGCAGTTCCAACCATTACTCTCAGCCTTGGCTGTACGCGGGCTTTACCGGCATCATACTGGTACACGAAATCCTAAAGGCTTTTAACACGTGCCCCGCCGGGGGGAAGTTCGCCCAGGAAGCGAAATTCACCTCCTGGTTTTCCCCCAGATAACGCAAAAAACGAAGAGACGCAGAACAACGAAAGTTGTGTTACCTCATCCTTAATAAATGTTATGCATCTGAAGAAATTTTTTAGATCAGGTCATGTCAGGTCAAGAAGCTATTCAAGGTCAAGCGACCCAATCTCAAAATCCAAAATCACGAGTCTGAAGCGGCGCATAAGGAACATCAGCCAACCGATCAATTTCAAACTTTCACAATATGATGGGGTCGTTAGGGCTTACAACTCTGCTATATCAGAATTTCGATATTGTTGACATAAGTTGGGGTCAATTTTTTATCAGCCCATTTTAAGCATATGGTGAAAAAGAAAGGGCTCTTTTTCAGTAAATACAAGATAGATAAACCTGAAAACCGCAAATCGTGAATTCTTATCACAATTTTGGCCACAAAGTTGAAGTTTTGACCATCTGACCTCTCAAAGGTCATGTCAGGTCACAGAAGCATACAGTGATTGTTTTGCCAATAACTTCTCACTGAATTGAGATAAAGCTCCCATTTAGCTTGCATTGTGCTCATATTGTCACGGGGAGTGGATTGATATGCAGCATGACCATACCAGGTATTCCTGTGACCCTGACCTAGCTCGATATCAGTTCATTTTCACCATTTGACCTAGCAAGGTTATATTACACATCATGCGATATGCCGCAATGAGGGGAATTCAACGATGTTGAAAGATTCGCTCTAGCTACGCTGAGTAAATCATACAGTGGAAACGTACACTGCCCCGTTGTAAGCCTATGGAACATTCTTTGACCTATGCTGACCTCAATATTGACCTGACATAAAAATACTGCGGATAATTTCTCTTCGTCTTGTCAAGATCTTTCAAACACCGTCCGTAATTTTTCTTTAGCTTTCTAGGGAAACGAGATAAAGAGGGGGGTGTTGAAAGGCGCTCCATTAGTTGGGCGCGTCATTCCAGGGACCCAGCGGAGCACGTGTTTAACTAACAAGCATTGGAGGCGTTCACAAGCTTTTGAACTTCTGCAAGCTTTCAGCCTTGCACAAAGGCCTTGAAAGGTCATGGAACTTGAGAGCCCTCTAATCGTGCTGTGCTACTATTCACGCCGTTTTGCGACGCCCAGCAAAGCATGTGTGTATTTCCGTGGCATGTGGTATGTGTGGTAGCATAAAACTGTTGAACACGGGACTTAGAGACTATTGTTAGTTAGGAGTTGTCTAGGCTTGCTCCCGAGCAGGAGGGTGTACTGACGCCGGGGTAGAGAGTTTGACATCCACGCTGCTGACCCGTGTTCGAATCCCGGGTGCGTAAAAGCATGTGCTTTCTGCGAAGTCCCAGCAGGGTGCTGCAGTGCCGTCTCTAAATAGAGGTCTGACTTTGACAGTCTATACGTAAAAATTCGTTGATCAATTCTCCAAATCATTTCACAAATCGACGCACTCATTAACTTTCCTAAAATAAGCTAAGTAGTATTTCCGACTGGGAACAGTTCTCTGGCCATATCCGAAAAATACGTAGGGGAGCACTTTAGCGCCCCTCTACTGGGCGTGTCAATTGCCGAAGAGCCCAGCACTGTTGGGTCTTCGCCAGGGTGCACGAGCCATCAACGACTAGAACGGACTGTTCGCACAGGTTCCATGAGCTCCCCACAACCGATGAACTTAAATAAAGGCCGGACGTGCATAAATACATATATGCATCATCCATACATTGGACTGCAACCCCATATCTTTCGCCAGACTGCATTGGTCTTTTTTATCTGCAATATCAGAGGAACACAATGTTTAATATATATATATATATATATATATATATATATATATATATATATATATATATATATGTATGTATATATATATATAACAATGTATGTATGTATAAATTCGTTGATTGAAGTTTGTTATTACAGATTACTTTTATCGCCATCTTTTGTAGTGATCTCACTCGCTGTTGTGCGACGCTTCCTCAGATTGAGATACACATGCCTGCACAATTAGGACGACGCAAGGAGATCACCACCGCTAAAAGAACGGCGCGACAGCTCAGTTACCTATCTAGACACGCCGACTTTCTCCCATCGAAAACATTCCTTACCTTCCAGTCTTCCAGTAGAGGGTCAATCCGAAAAAGAGGATATAGAAATTATTGAAATTCAGGAGAGCATCGCTGCTGGTGCACATCACAGTTGCGAGTGCACAGGTCAGCATCTTTCGGGCCCTCATTTTCTAATTCTATGATTTCACTGAAACGTGTAAGCAACGAGTACAACTGTTCCCACAACGCACGTCAGACAACTGTCTCAGGTAGTCCAGAGCCGACACGATCAGCCGCCTCCTCCGCCAGTTTTGGAACACGACCTGAATATTGTCGGTGGTATCTAGTAACCATCACGGAGGAGGATAGACAATGGCTATGTCAAAACAAATGGCACCAATCCAGCTTCCTACAGAAAAACGCAGTGGGCCCCTGCTGAGGTGTCTCGTCCGCCATTCATCCATCACGCTTGGCCTCTGAATATACATGAAACTTGGAGAGTATTTGTGTGCATTTAGGCCATGATTAATCTGTGAAACTAGGCGATTAAAACCCAGTTCAGACGGCGCACAGATTTGAAACGCAACGTGCACAAGTGCACCCCCCCCCCGCCTCGTTCTCACTCGAGAATTGCGCAAGCAATTTCCTTCATTTACAGGCGACAAGCCCCATCAAGAACATCTCCAAAAATGCAGTTTTGGGTCGTTAAAATACCCCGAAATTGCATGTTACGCGGAATCATACGGAAATCGTCATATCCCCGCTCAATACTACCCTATTGCTTGAGACTGGACTCCTCTTTTACCTCATTAAAATGCTATCTCTTATTTTTCATTATAAAAACTTGTCATTAATGATGATATAGGCTCGACATGATCCAGTTGCCATGAAAATGTTGATGACATTGCTGAAAAACATGTCCCAACAGCCTACCTCAGAGAAGAAATTGGACGTTGAAGTCAATATTAGTCAATGTTCCATGTGAGTCAAAACAATTTGTCAATATTTAACAATTTGTTATGCCGTAGCGATTTTGACGTTCTTTTACGTGTTCTTTGCTAGAAATGAAGGTTTTAGCGATGATGACAGGTACCTGCGTATACCGCAAGTCAGAATCCCAGAAGTGCTCCCTCGCAGTACCAAATGTGTGGAGCCAGCCAAACAAAGCAAAAGCTTGCTTTCGTACTTACTTGCCATTCTTCAAACAACGTGGGAAGTCGAGGAAAGAGCTGGTACCTCCGCAGAAAATTAAGAATGGCTGCCACATCTGGTACCAACACCAACACCAGCACCAAGCAGGAGATGAGGACGCGGTGCTGAGCCATAGTGGTATCTGAGAGAGTGCTTGGAGCAGAATATATAGAGCTATGGACGCCGGTATCAGTCCCGCTACCTTTCCTCAGCTCTGAACAGCACTGAGTGTGAAGCCGAGCGGCTGGCCAAGACAGCCACCTCCCCACTTACAATGCGTGCCCACTCGCCAACAATCTTCTCCAAGGATGGATGAGCAGACAGATACTTTTTTCATGTCTCTGTACTGTGCTGAATAGCAAAGAAAGCTACTATTTGCATTTCAAATCGGCTGGCGCCCAGCAGAGGGATGACGGTGCAGTTTTCTATGGCAGCACCAGCGGCGGGGGCCACCTGAGTAGCGGTGGGCGCTCCTGCGCTGCCTCCTGTGTGCGGCCGATGACCTAGTTCTTTGAACTGCTTTAAACATCTGGCGTGTGGATTTTAGTTTTTTAAAGCTGCAATTTTTGTGTAGCGAATTCATTGCTATTTCTTTATGTTTCCACCCGGCATATTGCATACATTGGCAGCATTGCTACTCAAAATTGAAATGAGCTCTGGTTTAGGAGGATACCGACTTCTGCTTAGCTTTGGTGGGTAACGTTCATGTTACAAAGCCATACGGCATACAAAAACTCACTTGGCGAAGGGCTTTCTCTGCACCATATCTAGATATGTCCTACAAAAAAGTATCGACGCCGGTTTTTTAAACATTATTCGGGACCCGTAACAGTTCGCGATAGGCTTTGTAAACATTCTGACCTTCCCTTGCACTGAATTGGGCAGATTCTTCGAAAGTTTTGAGATAATATATTCACCAGAGGGGGAGCTATGGATGATAATTTAGAGAGGATCTATTCGCAAACCGAGTATTATCGTGTACGGCACGTTCCAGTGGCGGATCCAGGGGGGAAAAAGGCAATTGCCCCCCCAAACGGAAAAAGCTCGGGGCAAAACTATGTTTTTGCCCCCCCAAAGCGATTGACCTCCTTTTTCCCGACTCCTTTTTAGCTTGTAAGCAAAATTTTGGTGCTTCAACTCTCAACTTCAAACAGAATTAGAGAAGTTCAGTGTAAATATTGGGGCTTGGAAAGGAAAAAATGTATCTTGAGCCCATATTTTTCACCCCGTGACGTCTTTTTTTATTTTCGTCACCAGTTCCCAAAATCCTACCGAAAAGGCATATTGTAGCTTAATTTTTCACTGCGCGACGTTTTTTTTGTTGCTTTTCGACTTTGGTTTGCCCCTCCCAAACCAACCGGCTAGATCCGCCACTGACACGGTCTTTGTAGAACAAAACTGTGCGTAAAAACGGAGGGCAACTAGACATTTGAGACATTATGAATAAAATGTAAGGCAATATTTCATTTATTTTTCATATATTTTTTACTGCTGCGGTTCCAGGTACTAAAATGTGGCGTTTCTAATATGATTGGATCGTTCTCTTGCAGAGTAAAGACACCGTTAGGTAACGAAACGCTCATTGGCCTTGACACTAGCGGGGCTAGCCACCTGGTGGCAGGATACCGAAGCAGCTGAGCAGCCGAGACGCTAGTTCAGCAACTGGCCGCTAGAGGGGAAGCCGGCTGTTTTAGCTCTGCCAGGATTACTGCCTTAGGATTATGGGATTATTCTGGCCATTTTTACCTACGTGTGAAAGCCAGCCGCACATGACCGAATTCGTCATGAGAGTCGTCTGCGAGGAGATAGAGGGCGTGGAGGCATTGAATCCATTACATCTAGCTAGGAATGTATGTTATTTCCGCTAGGACTCTTCGAATTGGGGTCCGTTAGCCTCTGACCTTGTGGTAAAGGCAAAACTTCACATTTTCTGTCTTTGGATCGTATTTGTTTTGTCCTTTTCTTTCGCTTTTGTCTGTACTCGTCATGTTCTCTTGAAACCTGTTCTGATAAGGTCAGTTGTGTCAAGCTAGAGCGCTAAAATAAACGTCATTGTAAAAGTCTTATGATCTCATGTCATATTAGGTCACGAGGTAGGCTCAGGAGGTCAAACCACTATCAGAATGTCATTATGTTTCACATAACGGAGAAAATTATGGCATTTTCCCATTAAATGGAGATACGCGAAAACAAATTTATTGGCTACAGGGGTCGAAAAACTGACCATTTTGGCATTCTAAATGGTGACAGCCCAAGGTGGACAAGGTGACAAAAATTAGCTGATATGTTTGCTCCAGACGAATAACGGAACAAATAGCCAAAATTTGCACATGCAATTTAAACTCGCAATGTTTTTCAACAACTAAGATGGTCCAGGAGTATCCCTTGGTATCCCAATAACTCAAAACGTGCCACATTTTGCAGCCTGGGCTGGTGACACATTTATGGTTTGGCATTTTTAATGGTGACAATCTGAACACTTTTTTGGCCCCTGATTGGCTAGATCAAAAGGTCACAAAAAGTTGTTTCAGAAGTCCTATTCCAATTCTTACGAATTCGGCCTGCAAATGCCTTAAAATTCCTTTCAAAGTCAACATTTCTAGACGACTTTACCGTTACACCTCTTATCAGTTAATGTGACGTATCCACGGCTAAGGCTATCAATTTCTCTAAGAATTAGGTTATATCTATCCTAATTAGTGATGTAGAAGTTTAGACTACTATAGAAAAAAATTACTTAAGAAAAAACATTCCAAACCCCTTTTGAAACATAAATATAGGGCTTAAAAGAAATCAAAATTAACCAATGAGAAGCCTAGGATTCTCATACCGGGGTCACGTGACCTTTCTGACGCAAAAGTTTCGTCATTCTGGGGCTGAAGCAGAAAACGGCTCAAGACCCGAGGTACGAAATGGCTGAAGATTTGAGTAGGTAATTGTATTTTTTCCGTTTCTAGGGCAAACTAATTCATTTTTAGTTTGTAAAGGCTTTGTAAAATTAATTCACTTACAAATACAGGAGAGACATTTGTATTACAAGAAAACATTACTTTTCAACTTTAAATAGTTTTCGAAAAATAAGTGATGGGTAAAGGTTTCAGCATTTTATCGGAACTGTTAACTTATTTCGATAATAAGTGAGTGGCCTCCCAAAATTGTGTCGAATATTTAAAAATAATTGTCAGTTTCCTAATCAGGATTTTTCAAATAGCAAGAAACCACAATCATAATTTTTTCGCGTATCTCCCTTTAAATTTACTTTACTAGATTGCAATGACTCTAACGGCATGAGAGCTGTGCCTAGTCTGCTTAAGCATTGCATAATTTAGTGGAAATGGCCTATCGTGACCTAACTTGACCTCTGGATGTCAAACATTTGGCCTGAGCGCTTAAACATGCGAAGTAATTTCTTACTGGATTTACACGAGCTTTTCGGTGCACTTTGCAGATTTGCGTTAACCCCCATATATTAGGAGTTACAGGAGGGCATCAATGCCCCCGGTCGGGCGAAGTTGGCGCCGGACCCCTGGTGGGGCGTGGGTTAAAGCTAGCCTTTACGTATATGGAAATTTGCAGCGTGGCTAAAATAACAGCTTTATGGCAAATTTCGGGAAATTAAATACTGCTGTGTATTAGTTCGAACACTTTCACACATATGGTGGCTTTTCAAGCGCAGTCGTAGTGAACGTGAAGTGATGAAGACTATGAAAGGAGACGGTGTGCATGATATTAAACCTAACTACCTCAATTCACTCTGGTAATCAGACTTCAAGTTATTGAATGTCAGTCGTTTTGAGCACGAATAAATGATACTCTGCGGGAAATGATTACCAATTCTTTCCCGGTGTCGAATTCACGAACTCTTTAATCAGGAAATTTCCAAGAAAATGAAAAGAAAAATTAATCAAAATACAAGGGATATGGAAGTGCGTCCTGGATATAACGTATATTCCGCGGACAGATCCTGTTGAATTCACCACAGTTCTTTATCACCCTTGCTATGTTGTAAGTGAGCAAATTACCAAGAAAATAGGCACCCGAGATATCTATCGCCTTGGCTCACCCTGTTGTTATTTTCAACTTGTCATACTTCTTTTTATTTTTGGGATTATGTTCATCAATTTCTGTCATTGCCCTTGTTTGTCTAGTTTTCCCACGAAATTTTAAAAACGAAAAGTTATTTATTTCAGAATAGTTAGGAAGGTAGTTATTGGGGTTACGCCTATATATTTAAAACTAGCTGAAGTGCCAAGTTCCCTGTTTGATTTGCTCTTATCGATGATACAACTAGATTAATTTTTGCCTCCTTTCTTTCAGTATTGGTTCCAGATCGACATGTTTCAATTTGCTTTTTTGGTACGCAATGGGCGTAGATACATTTGTTCCGAGACATATAATTTTCGAAAATAGTGTTTGGGCCTAGGATCTCAAGCAATATATCTGGATTGTGTTCTAAAATCTAAGAAATGTTAAGGAAAAAGGACGCTCAATAAAAGGATATAGAACTGTGCCCCAGTTGCTATATAACACCTATTCCGTGGACGGTCCTGCTGATGAAGCCGCTGACTTACCCACCCCTAGCCATTGGTTGGAGATCCCAGGAGATTGGGGATGTCAGTACTCCCTTCGACTTTGGGTCTCTGATAGGCTTTGTACGGGGCTTGTATTGCTGTGCCAGCGTTAAGCCATCCAGGACCACCACACATTGGTGCCCCCTGAGCTAGTAACTATTTTGTGCCCTTTAACCCCCGCCCCACCGGGGGCCATCGATGGCCCCCCTAAGGTTTTTCCGGGATAGCAGAAAAACGACGAGGCGCAGCACCGCGGTTGAGGGCTCTACCTCTCACTGCATCATTTTCCCATCATCCCTGAAATTTTTTACCCCGGGTCACCCAAGGTCAGGTCACCAGACGAGGTCAACCAAGGTCACCTCACTTCACCTTTAGAGCTCTGTAAGAGCTACATTTCAAAGTCGATCGACTTAAAACTTCCTACACTTCATGACCCCCTCCAGGGTCTACAAGGTGTATATCCGGGATTTTTTCGATTTCGTGCCCTGAGGTCAGGTCACGAGGCGACCTCTCCCATTGGAAAAGCATGGGGAAAAGCTATTTCATGATATAAAAGCCACAAAAATGATTGCAAATACTCAGACTGCTCAGAACAACATTTTTGGACACCCTTTCACGGATCCCAGGGGTCATATTTGCCCTTTGACTTTTCCAAGGTCATCCAAGGTCACCAGAGGTCAAAAACAGTATTTTGACAATAACGTTTGACCTAATTGAGCTAGAGCGGTGAAACAAACACCATCGTGTTTGTCTTGTCACTGGCTTTCATTTGATATACGGCAGAGGTCACTTTTTGACCTTTCGTGACCTCAGGTCATATTAGGTCACGAGGTGACCTCTGGCGGTCAAACCACTGGCGGGAGGTCTTTACGTTCCACATAGCGGAAAAAGTACTGGCAATTTGCTATCAAATGTACTTTACCAGGCCTCAATAACTCTAATGACATAAGAGTTATGCCCAGTTGGCTTAATCATTGCATATTTGAGTGAAAATAGCCGATCTTGACCTAATTTGACCTCTGGAGGTCAAACCATTGACCTGAGCACTAAAACATGCGAAGTAATTTCTTACTGAATTCACGCGAGCTTTCTATTGCACTTTGCAGATTTGCGCTAACGCCCATATTTTCGGAGTTAGGGGGGGGCCATCGATGGCCCCCCGGTGAGGCGAAGGTGGCGCCCTGGACCCCCGGTGGGCGCGGGTTAAAGGGAGATACGCAAAAAATATTATTGTGGTTTCTTGCTATTTGAAAAATCCGGATTACGAAACTGTCAATTATTTTTGTATCTTCGGCAAAATTTTGGGGAGGCCACTCACTTATTATCGAAATAGGTTAATAATCCCGATAAAATGGTAAAACCTTCACCCATCACTTACTTTTCGAAAACTATCTAAAGTTAAAAAGTAATGTTTCTTTTGTAATAAAAATGTATATTCTCATGTATTGGTATTTGAATTAACTTTAAAAAGTCTTTGAAAATACAAAATGAATTAATACGCCCTAAAAAACGGAAAAAACATAATTACTCACGTCTTCAGCCGTTTCGTACCTCGGGTCTTGAGTAGTTTTCTGCTTCTACCCCAAGATGACGAAACTTTTGCGTCAGAAAGGTCACATGACCCCCTATGAGGTGACTGTACCCCCCCCTATGAGGTGACTGTACGTTCTGATCGGTCAATTGTGATTTCTTAAAAGTCCTATATTTTTGTTTTAATATTATTTTTGGCTGTAACTTTTTTAAAATAACTTTTTATTTAATAGTTTTAAACTTTCATGTCACTGCTTAGGAAAAATGGGACCGGTTTCTTAGAGAAATTGATAGCCGTAGCCGGGGGTAGGTCATTTACATCGATAAGAGGTGTACCGGTAAAGTCGTCTAGAAATGTTGACTTTGAGAGAAACTTTAAGACATTTGCAAGTCGAATTCGCAAAAATGATAATGGGACTTCTGAAACAACTTTTTGTGACATTTTGATCTAGCCAATAATTTTTTTGCGTATCTCCCTTGAAGCTGAT
Organism: Lepas anatifera; assembly: GCA_034440635.1. Lineage (NCBI taxonomy): Eukaryota > Metazoa > Arthropoda > Thecostraca > Lepadidae > Lepas > Lepas anatifera. Next base: position 626,880 of record JAOTON010000492.1, on the reverse strand, counting down.
CTGGGCCTCTTGAGTTGAGGAATTTCATCAGCAGCTCTAGGGCCCTGAGCTTAGCTGGTCACACTGAGGCTGATGAGGGCCCCTGGGCTGGTATGGGGCTCCTGGCCTGATTAAGTGCCTCCTGACTTGATCTGGTACCCCCGAGTTGATATGGTCCCCGGGCTGGTCGGGGTGCTGCCTAAGCACCCCTGATTATATAAATTGCTAATTATACTGATGGATTCTGGGGAGGGATGTGCTAAAAAGGCATGTGCCCCTGAGCTCAGAGAGCAGTCCCCTAAACCAGGATTTCTACTAATTAATCTAAATGAAAAACTAGTTTTTCACAATTTTCAGCCCTGTCACACCATCCCCACAAAACCACCAGCCTCTTTACGTTTTTTACTCTAACTGGGACTGATACTCGAAAATATGGAACTTGATAAACGCGTTAAAAAGATATCTCTCAAATTATTCCAACAGCAAAAATGGTCCAATGCCACTTTGCCACTCCTCCTCCTACACCCCTTGAGGGAGCCGCGGAACTTAATCCGCGTTCAACCAGGGCTCACTCGTCACGACAAAACCAGTGGACATAACAAGTGAATTTTCGACTCCAATATATCTTAGCTTGCACATAGTGAGATATCACAGGCTCCGCTGATTTCTCTGATATTAAGTACTTCCATGAGTTGGCTGACTTGTCCTTAAATCTATCCAAAACAGTCATGTTTTGACTACTTTGATGAGATTGCGGTGAAATTTTCTTTTTCCGGTTTTAATCGAGCTTCCCTTCTCCACCAATGTTTGATTTTCATTTTTCTCGTAACAAAGGTACCCAAAAGTTAATATAATTTAAGATATAGTAAGTTTTTAGGTTACGTTAAAAAGCCACCTTTTACTCCTGGCGTGCCCCTCAAAGGTGATGTGCCCCCCCCATTCGGAAGTTCTGGCTGCGCCCCTGCTTGTCACCGAATAGTGCTGACGGACCCAGGCCCCAAGTTCGGAACGGTGGGGGAGAGGGGGGCAGCTAAGTCAATACTCTGGAGATAAAGCCTGACGCGGCTGCCCTGGAAGAATCTCTGTTAGTCTATGGAAATGTGCTACTTTCAGGAGTGGGACCTAAGCTATACTTCCACCACTGCCTGAGGCAGTGATCACGGTCACGAGTCACGGTCAGAGTTCACCCACCTCCCAAAATGGTATTGTATTAAAAAAACTCACATATTCCCTGGCACTCTCGCATAAAGTGGGAAAAGCAAATTTCTTCCTGCCCATACCTTGAATGAAAATGTAAGTAATCAACACGGGGAAATAACATCTTGGTATAACGCTTATGTCATGGAGCGTCGGCGTTACTAAAAAGAACTATTATATTTCACAAGCTAATAGGAGGGGATTAGGATAGATGGTGAGACCTCTAAGATTAAGATACAATACATTGCTTTACTCTTCAATTCAATACTTATTTTCAGATCACGTCTTTTCTGGTGTACGCATTGATCCTAGGGTCTACCCGTGAAGTGGTGTATTTACTCTGGTTCATTGCGGATTTCTCTCATGGCTACGGAGCGCTGCCAGCCCGACCTCAACAAAAGAGGAGGGTACACCCAGTCATCCATCAATTATGCCCGCCGTGAAATACCGCTGTGCGGGCGCGAGAGGGATAGGGCTCGTAATAGCCATGACACTTCCTCACGCTCAACACAATGCGCCCGTATTGCCCGTGGAGGCGAATTTCGACGAAGGGATGAAAAGGTATGCTTATGCGGTAACACAAGTGTTTGAATAAGGTGGTCACAGCAATAACATGTCAGGGTATCACTCAACCCTCTAACAAAAAGCTTTAGCCGGCTGATACTAAGTCGTCACCCGATACGTGCGCCGGCGACAGTCCTGATACGTGCCGGACACGACAGTGGAGCCAACCGTACAATGGCTCCGCGTTGGGTGGGGTGGAGGGGACCATCACTCAGCGCTGCCGGGATGCTTACCGAAGGGTTGGCTACAATGTACAATGCCAATTCACCGAGATAAATCAAACAGCTCCTGACAGTTTCGTGAAAGACGATTGCCAAAGATGGCACCTTTGTGTCAAAAACAGGCGTGCGTCTAAGCCTTACCTACGTCCGTCCTGGGAGGAAGCCGGAGTCACAGCACATTCACTCATACAGTGATCACGTACAATATAATGATGGGCCCATTTATAACTGAAACTGATAGTCTCTCCGCCATCCGTAATGCCGCCCCTGCCCATAGCGTGCGTTCCCATTGTGTAAAGAACCGGTCATATATAATCTACATTATACACTTCTCGCAATATAATTATAAACTGCTGTGATTACCTGGAAAGTGAATATTTGTAAATATTTCTTAACATTTTGGTTACTGTCTTTACAACGACTGTTTCATTCACTTACGACCCAAGTGCCGCTTCCAACGATTTCGGGTGCCGAAGACGAACGAAAATTGGCGACACCTTGGATACGAACAGTGAATGCTAGACCAAAGCTCGAAGGAAAAACCATTTGAAGCTGGCCTTTTTTATTTTGTGCCACCCCTGGTTTTGAGTAAGCTTTCCCCGGCATACCATTGGGCGTCTCACTTGAAGATGGACCACCTTCATCGATTTTTGCTTGTCCTCTTGTTTGTGATTGGGTGCCTATATTTCATGATTGACCGCCCTTTTTCAGTACTGGAGCACCCCACTGTAACATGCAACACAAACCCCCTTTCAAGGGGCCCGACCCCAACTCAGGGGGTATAAGATCAGCCGAGGGGCCCGTAACAGTTAAGAGGTTTCGAACCAGATAAGGGGGTAATTGACGGCTAATGGAGCCCTAGTGCCAAAACCTGGGTTTCAAGATAAGCATGGGAGCCCTTACCATCTAGAAGGGACCCAGATAAGCTCAGGGGCTTAGAACCAGCTCAGGGGCCCTAGATCAGCTGAGCAAGTAAAAAAACTCAGGAGACCAGACCAACTGGGCCCCCAACGGGCTTAGAGGCCCCAAAGCAGCGTAGGGTCTAGATCAGCGCAATAGAGCCTGGACAAACTAAAAAATCCAATGCCATCTCAGGGGTTCTTACCAGCTCAATAAACACCAATCCAGCTAGGAACCCTACGATAAAGCCAAAGACATCTTGAGTAGATCCTCTTAGGGGCTCTAGACCAGCTGGTGCCCGTCTCAATAATTCCACCATAGTGGTTCTTCTCAGCTCAGGGGGCCCCGAACAGCGTGGAGGAGTCTAAGGCCATGCCAGTAAGCACCTTTGCAATACCCTCTCATGGCCCCAGAACAGCCCAGGGACTATTTGCAAAACTTACCCGCAGGAGGCTCAAAACTATCTCAAAGGTCCAAAATCCGCTGAGAGGCCCCATACCAGTTAAAAGGACCCGAAAATCTCAGATGAATCCAGTACCAGGGTTTCAGGATTAGTGCTGGCGCCTAAATATCTAAAGTGGCCCGGAAATATTGTGGCTACAATTGGCCCCTGCCTTGCTTGCGGGACTCCTTTGGTCTCTGCCCTCCGTGGCTACAACATCCGTCCCTGCTTGGGAGTAGTAGGTAAGTATTATATCTTAAACTCTTAATTCAAGCAGGCTCCAGAATACTGTATGCGATCTGTGATGGTCCCATTTAGTGATCCTAGCTGAAATTCGGCCAAACCCTGGATTTTTTAGATTCAATCAAATTTTGAACGGACCTCAGGGAGTTTAAGGGCAATTCATAGTTTTGTGAGCGTTTAGAATGCTCAGAAATTTCGCCCCAAAACGTTGTTTAACTTTTCTTTTTTTGCTCCCCGACATGTTTTTTGCATATGCGTTTTTACGAAAATTTACATCTTGCACGGTTGGCCCCCAAAAGCTATTCTGGGCCTCCTTCGAGGCCGCCCCCATCAGGGTTCGCCCCCTCCTTGAGCAATTTCTGAATCCCCTGGGGCACTAACGGTGAAAGGAACTGAACTATTCCACATGCTTACTTCCATTGATGAGTCTGATGCTATGAATTTTTTTCAGCATTTCATTGTGTGTTGGTGTGTAAAGGATATGAATTATGGAATTCTTACATTTCAAACTGTTTTTTAACATGACAATGAGGGGATCATTGATATTCGCTGCGGGCTCATAATTTTTACAAACGTATCGTTTCCTGGATTATTTTATACAAGATGAACATGAGGCTGAGTTTTAGTCATTGCACAGCAATGTCTGCTGAATGGGGGAAGGGCTAAAATTCTGCCTCGTACCTGGCAGAGCATTATGTTTGACTCTTATTGCTTCTACGTTGACATATAAGCGTGGTATATGTTGGCTACAAAAAAAACTTGTGGAGAGTGTGTTACTCTGTTAATATATCTGTCATTACGGATTCGAAGCGGCATCTTGAACTGGGCACCCTATGTTAATTACATATATGCATTTCTGTAGTCCAAACATAAAGCACCATGCACATTGGCTTTTCCATTGTACCTGCCGATTTGACATTTTTCCTGGCATCAAAGGTATCAAGAGCGAATTCAGAGTAAACAGAAGAGGAGAGTGGTTACCCTCTGATCAAGTCCTCGACTACACTACACTGCGATTCGGCATTAGCTAGTGCAAACCTGGTCTATGTGCCTACCCCTCGATAATGAATCCTGTATCCGCCCATGACTAACTTAACCCTACTTCCAACGGGCTTCCGGCTACCCCTATTTCCAACAGAGGGCAGATTCTGCCTCCGAAGATTTCAAAAGTTACCCGACCGATTTTAAAAATTCACACTGCAATCGATTCATCTTGCGCTAATCTCCATTTTTAAAAAAAGAAAATCCCAAAATTTTGAAAATTGAGGGTAAGTGTTTCAAAATATACAAAATGTCTGCCTTTTTAGATTATCCGTAACTTTTGTCTCTTAGGCTCTATTTTCACGAAACTGGTATGGATTGAAAGGGAATTGCTTGAACATGGTGATATCTTCTATTTAGGTGAAATTAAAAATTCAAGGGCGGTTTAAGGGCCAGAATTTTGGGGGAATTATATGATTTTTGCTCGTCTTTTTTGCAGAAATACATACGCCAGGTAGAGTGTGATATTTCTTATGTCAAACAAAATGATCAAATGCCAAACATATGTCAGATGTGGATTCAGGGAGGCAAAGAAGTAGGGTAAGACAAACAACCCCGCCTTTCAGGTATGACTACTTTTCAAATTACCCCGCCTTTATCCACCTCTGCTCGACCCGGGGAACACTCCTGGATCCACCTATGGATGGATTGTGTCCATTTGGTGTGAGGATTAAATGCATATCTTCGATGCTCTGCCCCATTCAATGCAGACACAACACTAAAATGAACTTGAGTGTGAGTGAACTCCCCCCTCACCCCTAATTACGGTACATGAGCACGTCGATGGCTTCCTATCATTATATAACACACATATCAGCTCAATGCATGGTTATGTTTAGCCCTCCCGTCCATTCTGTAGGCAGTATATTCACTTTGGAAGGTTCGAATGGAAAACATTGTAGACCCCCCATTATGAACTCCTGGAACCGCCTATGGCAAAACATTTATCGAAATACACATCAACGGCCGCTAATTGTAGGACAAAAGCAGCGCAGGCGACAATGCTCGGCTTCTAGACAAACCCCCAAATTAGCGAGTCAGGCGGGTACCCGCCCTTAAGATCTCGACAACCGCGCTAGGTAGCGAAAAACGGTAAAAGGCGTTGGATGGCCCATCCACTACTCCGTCGAAAATATTTAAACCATTTTTTGTCAGGTCACATTTAGGGTCACTAGAGGACAAAACAAGCCGTCATAGGGATAACATGTAAATGAAGTTTTTTTGCCATTACATCTAAACAAGTAGAGATAGAGCAAAACGATTTGAACTCTATGAATCCTCGCAGCAAGCCAAATCGAATGATATATAACATGACCTTGCCAGGTCAAATCAAGGATTTGACCTGGCCTGAGGTCAGGTCAAGCTCAAATTGGGCAAAATTCATATCATTAGAACCGCAATGACGAGGATAATCTAATGCAGTTTAAATAAGCGCTCTATCTTTATTAATTACTGTGTTATTCAGTTAAAACCATTTTTCCCATGCATTTCCAATGGAGAGGTCATGGCTCGTACCTGACCTTAGGTCATCGATATCAAAAATTTCGGAACATATTTTAGATAACTCAGTGGGGTCATTGCGTGGTACGAGTTTCAATCGGATAAGTTCATCCTGTTCCTGCTTATGCTATCTTAAACTTTTTTGAGGTCAGGTCGCTCCACCTGTACTGGTGACCTGACCTGAGATGTCCTAACCTTACAATTTTGAAGAAAACAAGTTGTGAAATTGATGAGGAAAAAGGTATGCCAAGTACGGCGGCGCTACGCGCCGCCGTTTTTATACTGCCTTCGAAAAAGCCGGGGGCGGGTACCCGCCCCCGTCAATGCGCGTGTTAAGATCCTACCTGGGGCCCCTGAGCTAAGGTGGGCCCTAAGCCAATCTTGAGCTCCCTGTGTTAAACTGGGTAGCCCCTGGGCTGGTCTGGGCCGCTGCACAGTTATAGGGCCCCTGAGCTGAGCTGGGGACCAGAGCTTAAATGGCCCCTGGAGATGTTCTGAGACCCAATATACACCGACCTTTGGGGCGCCCCTAAATTGAGCTAGGGGCCCAACCTAGTTAAATAGTTGGTGCATATGCAGAGAAAGTACCAGAGGGGAAAGCAACCACAGGTGGAGAAAGCAGGCACCCTGAGGATCAGCTAGGGGTTGATGCAGAGGCATGGAATGAAAGACCAAGAATGAACACCAACGGTGCGAGGGCTGGTCCGAGCCAGAGAGGCGAACCGAGACGCCAGTTCTTAAAACTGATGGCAATGGAAATGAGAAATATCTTTTGTACAGAGACTAACCCTAAATCCAAAAAGGTGATGGCCGGTCACGCTGCGCAATATGCCTTAGTGGGTTCACGATACATGTGGGAGGGGGGGTTGTTGCAGAGGATATCATTTTCGTGTGTGGCACGTACATACCTTTAGTGGGCGCCTTGGTTCGTGAATGGCGAGGAAGCCTTAGCGATCATCGTGGATACAGAAATATACGCGTGTTTCTTTCGCTTCTTGTGGGTTTGATAAACCAGACCGAAATTTTACACATAAATTGAAATAACGTTATCTGCAGACGTGGCAGCCAGCATTTGACTTGTGTCTTAAACGACTGATATTAAAAGCAAACGACAGCAATCTTTCGACCGCCACAAAATTCTCTATTCCATCGCTTAAACCCTCTACGCAAATCAGAATATTTCCACCCGGATAGGATCAACGCATGCGTTCCTATTCAACTCACGACTATTGTAACATGCACCTTTGTCTATTAAAGTCGTCGGTCTTCTGGTGCTGGAAGCTCCTTAACCGTCCATGTTGGGCACAGCAGCATACCACAGAGGCCTGTCGCAAAGAGGCCTGTCGCAAAACATTTTTACCGTCAGATAGGAATATTCAATGCTAGAGCGTTTGGAAACTGAGTAGCGGGGAGGGGATAGCAATATTGCCACTCCGCAGACGCTATCATATTAAATAAGTGAATCTAAGCATTTATGTACAATTATATATTAAAATTATATCAAACTGAAAAGTATACATGCCAAATATCTTGCAAACAAAGAATCGAGGCAAAATAAGCCCGTGCTTGGGGCAAAGTGGTCAAAATAACTTTGGTTTACTTTTTGGTTTCCTGTGCAGATATCTTGTATTTTTTTGCCTTTTTGTCCCCTCTAGTGTCTTCAGAATTAAACATGGGACAAAATCATGGTACAAAACATAAGAAATGGGGATTAAAAGTTCTTCAAAATTGAACAAATATCACTAGGGTGACCGCTTTGCCCTGGTCTCCCCTACTATTGTTTGGAACTGATCGGTTGCCAGATATTCCTTTGACGCAGCGTGAAACTTGTTATATTGGGTTCTGAGGTTGGGTCGCTTGCCCTTGAATAGCTCCTGTATCTGGCATGACCTGACAGAAAATTTAGTCAGGTGCATAACACGAATTGGGAATAAGGCACTGTAAGTTGTGCTGTCCTTTGTTTCTTCTTTTTTGCGTTTCTTGGGAAAACCAGCAGGGAGAAAATTTTTCCCCTGTAGGGCTCATGTTAAAACAAACAAATAATGGAAGACAGAGGGATATTACGGGTTATTTTATTCTTTGAAGGTCATCTCTCGCTGAAAATTTAATTCCCATAACAGGCCCATTGAGGGGTGCTAGGACGGGTATGATACAATGGAAGGCATTGAACAGTTAGGTATGTACATACATACATTGTTCTTGCATCACTTATTTAAAATGTCATCAAACAATTATAAAAAATCCTGCTGCCAATTCTTACAACGGATAAGCCACTGAATAATTTGAAAAAAACAGTACATTCTTATAACTCTAATCAGTACCAAGTCGCGTAACCCAACCCTAGGTCACCGGTAAAACGGTAATGTTTGATTGTTTTTGTCAACTTAAATTTAGACGTCATCATATTTGATTTGGGTCTTAACGACTCAAGAGATCTACAATTAACATAATGCTAATTATTAGTCTCTAATATATGGCAAGTGGAAAAGTAAGGTTTTTCATTGGGTCCAAAAAGTGCCCGAGGCCACAACTCAAAAACCATTAAACGGGCGCAGCTAATAATATCACAGCGATAGTCTGCGCCTCGCAAAACCGATGTGAAAAATTTTCATCAAAGTCTGACATGTAAGGTGCTATCGCTTGGTCGATTTGTCGTGGGATGCCCCAATACCTTGACGCGCAAGCGATCTCGCGGCCGTGGCCTGCCCCGGCGGTCGGGTCTGTTGGGCCGGCGCGCCCGTCCGACACGCCAACAACCCCACGCGGCGGCTGGCGGTGGGGGAGGGGAGGGGAAGGGGGTCGGCGTGCCGCCCATCGGGTAGTGCGCCTGACATTCCGGGACTGTAGCGTTATTCAGCCGCCACTGCGGACCTGCTGTCCCCCTCCCCCCAGTGATGGGTCGGAGAGCCCCACATACCTCCGGGTGGACCCCCTCCCCACCGGTACCTCCGCTCTGTCCTTCCGCTCAGCCGTTTCATCCGCTCGATGTGGACGGCGGGTGTCTATCTTACTTGTGTTTCACTATTTTACATTTCTTGAGTTGCTAATGGTTGGTTGGGTGCCCACCGGCGTAACTAAAGGGGCCCCGTGCTTGGGGAGCCTGGTTAATTTTACTTTAAAATTGCCACTGGTCTATTTTAGGTCGGTGTCTTACAGGCATGTATCGGTGTACGCACTATGTTACATGCAGGAGTGTCAGTCAATATATGAACGGATACAAATGATCAAACCAAGAACTGAATATTAGATGATAGCCTATATGCTGGATCAAATAAAGCGTAACAAGGTGTTATGGTGTGACCCAACAGGGTTTACGGGGCTTTCGGTCATTGCTGGCTGACTGGATAAGCGGGCAGAACCTTTGCTTTTTAAATATGCCGACCTGAAGGTAAAACCACTTACCTTAAAATCATACCAGAATATTTTCAGTTTTTAGTCACCGACTGCACAGAAAACTGCGCGTACTTAAGAGTTCAGCTTTAGGATATATCTACAGAGTAAGCTAATGAAACTTGTGTTTCTACTTTCCGTAGTTGTGAAGTGGTTCAGGGGCGTAGCCAGGGGGGGGCGGCAGGGACAGCCGCCCCTTCCTGAGGGCCCGAATGGTCCTCCTGAGGACACGAGCCGCGCGAAGTGCGGCTCGCCCGCACTATGCTCTGTGGCCAAATTTGGCATTTTATACCAGACAGGGCCCTCTTGAGCCCTCTTCAGCACTCTATTCTGTAACAAGCAGGGCCCTCTTTGTGCTCTTTTGAGCCGATTCCGTACTTTTTCTGTCGACAAATCAAGTGATAGACCGAATCGTATTTGGCCCCACCATTGGTTACAACTTTTGCCCCCACCACCAACCTGGAAAAAATCCCTGCGCCTATGCCTAACAGAAATCTGACGAGTTCTGGCTGTTGGAAGCTTGCTGTGGGAAATGAAAGCATTTGGAACTTTTATTGGGATGACCTCCGTGTAAATTATCCGAATGGGAATTAATTAAGTTTGATTGCTTTTTTCCATTGCATCGAAACTATATGTATGTGCCTAAGACCGCAGTTCACGATGTGCCTATGTAGACAATAACAGAATTCATCCGATGTTCCCTTCATATGAAACTGTGCGTACTTCAGACCTCTTCTCAGGATATATTTTCATAGCGAATGGCTGAAGAGTTTATTTTCTGGTTCATATGCTTCCGGGAGTGGTTAAGATTTTTTGCTGTGCTGGTATGAATCTGAAATGGGCCATCGATCTGCCAGCAGCTTTACGACGAGTTAGATATAAGCCGAGGTCCAGTTGCTCACGAAATTGTGCGTAAGCACGGTGTTAGGCCTGCTTCTCAGTAAAGAAAGTTTTGGAAGACCAATTTTTCCGCAAATTGAACCCGAATTGTGTGTACCGCGGCGCTTGCTGCCCAGCGGAAATCTTAGAAATCTAGGCCGGTGGAGGCTTAGTAAGCCCCTTCCAAGAGGGACATACCCTTAGCAGAAGTCTTAGCTACGCGTAGTTTCGTATGCAGCGGAAAATGTGCCATCGATTGGTATGCCTTCACATTCAGTGCATTTTCCCGGAGATCGGCCCATTTTAAAATGCGAAAATATTTCTACTCGCACGGGTAGAAAGGTCTTCGCATCTTAAAATGGGCCGATCTCCGGCAAAATGCACTGAATGTGAAGGCATACCAATCGATAGCGCATTTTCCGCTGCATACGAAACAGTTCGTACTTAAGACTTGTGCTAAGGGAATGTCCCCTCTTGGAAGGGGCTTTCTGAATTCGTCACCGATTTCTGCGCTTCTTGCAATGGTTAAAAGATACTGACACGAGGGTATGAATCTGAAATGGGCCGATGACCGGCACGTAGCCCAGAGTAGAATTGGGCATGGCGTGATAGCCAAGATCCGATTACATACGAAACCGTTGGAAGCTAAGGTTTTGTTTCTGATCCTTATTAGATAAGAGCGTTTTTCCTACAAATTTAGCCAAATATCGGGCGTCGCGACGCTTGCCACCTGGCGGAGATCCGGGGAACCTATGCCACTGGAGCCCGCCCGACTCAATCACTAATGATCACGGCGGTGAGACCAGTTTCCGTAAAGTAAAACGCTGTCTTAGCAGAGGTGTCGAAGGTATGAAATCGAAAATGGTACCACTGCATAGCCCAGACAATTGTCTTTCATTACCAGTCGGTTCACTTTATTGTTCGTTCACCCTGCTTTTACTATGCAGCATTCAGTAACCCCGGGTATCAGAATTGATCGTTACCTAACGCTGCTTACAGGACAGACAGGAGGAGTAAAAGCTTTCATGCCACATTTCCAGCCCTATACTTTATGATAGTACGAAGCACAAGGCTTGCTCAGGCATTATAACCAAGGGGGTTTCATGCAAGCGTAAGCGTATTTTAGTACATTAAGACGCGCATTGACGGGGGGTGGGTACCGCTCCCCCTCGGGTTTTTTGGAAAAAGTTAAAATAAAACGGTGGCGCGTAGCGCCACCGTGCTAGGTATTTCTTTTCTCTATTCATTCTTACAACATTTAAAAAACTTAAGGTCGGGTCATGTCAGGTCATGTCACCAGCACAGATCAAGTGTTTTGACCTAAAAAGTTTAAGATAGCACAAGTCAGAACAGGGTGAACTTATCCGAGCAAAACTCATATCACATAATGGGCCTACCGAGTTCCCTCAAATACATTACGGTGTTTTGATATCGATGACCTAAGGTCAGGTACGAGCGATGACCTCTCTATTAGAAATACATGGAAAAATGGTTTTAACTGAATAACTTTGTAATGGATGGTGATAGAGCTTTTATTTTAACTTCACTAGACTGGTTTGTCTTTGCAGCTCTAATGATATGCATTTGGACCCAATTTTACCTTGACCTGACTTCAGGTCAAGTTAAATGTCATATCTAACCTTATTTGACGTACTAAGGTCATATTATATATCCTTCAATTTAGCTTGCTGCGAGGATTTCAATGCTCAAAATTGATGTGCTCCATCTTTACCTGTTTAAACAAAATGACCGAAAACTTTCATTTACATGTTATCCTTTTCATTTTCATTTACGCGTGCATGTTATTAAGACGGCATGTCTTGACCTTTAGTGACCTTAAATGTAACCTAACAAAAAATGGTCTAAATATTTTCGATAGCGAAGTGGATGGGCTGCCCAACGCCTTTTACCGTTTTTCGCTCTCTAGCATGGTTCTCGAGATCTGGGGGGGGCGGGTACCCTCTTGCAAAGCGAAGGTGGCTCAGACCCCCCGTCAATGCGCGTGTTAGGTGCAGTAAATGGGAAAGGCATATTGGGCATGCATTTTTCCCAAAACCGAACAGAGAAAAATTCATCTACAGGGGGATCAAAGGGACACGATCAGTCCGAATCCTCCCGGGTTTCGCAAGGTCAGGAAAAGGTCGGGAAATAAGAACAACATATATAAATAGCCGAGGAACATATCTACTATATGTTTTTAGACACAGATAATGTGCGTCTTGACCCACTTTGCTTTACAGCATCAGCCTCTGATGATTTTTTACGTTAGGTATACCATTTTTCCCGATATCAGAGGTGTCACTCAGTGTCTGATGTTTACTACTTTATGCAACAAAAAAGGTGAAATATATACATGCTTCACCATATAGTTCTGGTCCTGAAACCACTGCTGAAGTTTGAATCCAAGACTGAAGGATGCAAAAATTTTGCACCAATGATGTGCCAATACTTAAAAGTTTCGGGAAAGTCAAACAACAAGCCCAAGAGCTGTGGAAAATCTATAAAAAAAACAATAGAAAATGTATATTTTGCTCGTCCCTGTCCATAATTTTCCAAAATGTGAAATTATATTTCCTAGAAATTGAGTTCACCCTGAGAAAAATCGATCCCATTTTGAGAATCTGACAGGAGTAGGTACCAATAGAGGTAGACAGGAATGGAGTTGAATATGAGAATAAGACAAGTGAGTCTTAAGCACAAATTTTATGTAGAAAATCCAGAAGAATGCCAGTTATGTTCGGGGGAAATTTTCACAAATCTTATGAAAATGTCGTCATTTTCTCGACTTTTCACTTGATATGGGCTGGAGAGTAATCTTCAATATTATTATTTCCGTTAAAGTAGTGAAAAAGATATTCTAACATTGATACAAAAAAATCCAAAAAGCAGGTACAACCTGAGACATTCCGTAGCTCAATATTTACCCAACGTAGGTCTACCCGTTACTGGTTGGTGAGAAGGTGACCTGGGCGGGGCAGCCGACCCTGCGATTTGTGGGACGTTAAGCCTTTGCTGTTAAATTAACCCGTCATTGCAGGAGCTGCTCGTTTGGATAGTCGGGTGGGAGCCTAATAAGGTGCATGTCCCTTGATGACCTCAGTGAGGCTCCGACTCCAAAAGCCTGCAACAACTTGGACAAAATGTTTGCATAAACAACCTGATGTCGTTTTCTGCGGAAATCTTATATTTTCCATGATACGCGTTGTCTTTTTCAAGCTTTCAAAGGGCTTGCAAAAGCGCGGATTTATGTGGTGCATCCGAATATGAACGTTCCGTATCGCTAAGACGTCTAATATAGGATTAGCCCGGCACCGCCTGGGCTCCTTTCGTACCCACCACCGCCTGTGGAGGTCAGACCGGACCCCCTGCCTACGATCTAGGGAACGCTGATACAGAAAAATCGTCTGGCGTCGTCCGCTGTTGAACAAAATTTGGACAAAATCACAGTTGGCTAGACGTCACACAGGGGGCCGCACGTACTTTATGACGTCACGGGGGGATAATATTGATTAAATATAGGGTGATTTGGGAAACTTTATAAGTCACTAGCCATAAGACCTAAAGCAGATTCAGACATTAATAAATTTATCCTCACTAAGGGATGCGAATGGTATGCGGTATGACCTTCATTCTTGTCACCATCGTACCAAATGCAGAGCTGTGACTTATTGTCTTCAAACGTACAGCCTTATCTCATTTAAACAGACTAATCCAAAAGGCGGAACGTGTGGAGACCTCTTGGTGATCTCGTTATCGACTGGACCTGTGGATGGTCAGCATTTTAGCAATTTTTGTTTTGACCTGATATTACATTGAGCACCTGACAGGTATGCAAAGTAACGCGTCTCGGAGCTCGGAATCATTAGTCCAAACCCAAGGGAATCTAATAGCAGCCCTCGGCAGTGCCAGGGTACTACCCGAAAACCCGGTATTCTAGAAGGCTTCTGTTTAGAAGGCGCCCCTGCTGGTCCCAGGGCGCCTACGTACTCGATTTGGCACCCACTACTAGCCAGTGCCTAAGTCTACTAAGCTTCCAGGTGATTAAGTTGATGGTTGGATTAGCTTTACTGAGTGGATTACTCGAGAAACCATTTTTCCTTTTATTCATTGTTTGTAAAGGAACAAATTTCAACACGATTGCGGTTGAAATGATTTAGTATTGAATGTACTTCGTGTAATACTAAATATATAATCACTATATAATAATTCTCCTTTATAGACTCTGCACTGCTCCGAATACATTACCCTTATCTAGCTCAATACAGCAATCATTGAAACTTCAACGGGGGCAGGTGCTTTCCCAGAGGAAATCCTTTTCGATCCTTTCCATAAACGAACCTCATCATCTGCCCCGCTGTCGTGTGAGAATCGAGCGTGAATCAGCAAGACTGATAATATACTGTCCACTGTCCGCCATAATAAGTGCATAGGTTACACTTCCCTGGCAGTGACGTTCCTGTGGGCCGTTGACTATCGACAACGCAGCACTGGCACGGGCGGCGCCCGTCCACTAGGCGATATGCGTCGGCTTGAGGAGACACCTCCGCCTTCGACACCGGAACGTCTTCACCATCGAGAGACGGGTGACTGGTGCACTTCCTCGGCTTGGATGCTCCTCACGACTTACAGGTTTGTTACCGGAGATGGCCGACTTCCGCGAGTGTTTGACTGATAAAGACGGTACGTGTGCGGCGCGTTTTACATACCGTCTCACTCCTCGGGGCCCTCTTCTGCCTCCCATCGTCGTTGCTCGATACCCAGAGCTACCGGCCCCCAGAACCACCAGAACGATGCCTCTCCAAGAAGAGGAGTCGACTACGTCCATCGAGGTGGCGCGGACCCTGCAGTCATCTGCAACACCTTTGGTGACTGTGCGGCTGTCACTGGTATGCCGGATCAACCGATACAACGGCGGCAGGCTGGTGAGGTCCTCTTATCAAGGCTGTCGCTGTGCCATCGCCGGATCAACCGATACAACGGCGGCGAGGCTGGTGAGGTCCTCTCTACCAAGGCTGTCGCTGCGTGCCACCACCGGATCTTCTCGATACAACGGCGGCAAGGCTGGTAAGGTCCTCTCTATCAAGGCTGTCGCTGCGTGCCATCACCGGATCTTCTCGATACAACGGCGGCAAGGCTGGTGAGGTCCTCTCTATCAAGGCTGTCGCTGCGTGCCATCACCGGATCTTCTCGATACAACGGCGGCAAGGCTGGTCGGATCCTCCCTATCAATGCTGGAGGTGGGTGCCATCACCGGATCTTCTCGATACAACGGCAGCAGGGCTGGTGATATCCTCTCTATCAAGACCAGAGGTGGGGCCCGTGTCCCGGCGAGCCATCTCTAATCGGGTCCCGGCCGAACTGCTGGTCTTGTGATCATCTGCTCGCAGCTAGGAAAAGGGAAGTTCCTGGAGCTCTCCTGCGAGCGAGGCGACAGCGGATAATTCAGGGCATTTCTCCCTCACCGGAAGCAGCTGACAAGATGGACATTAGTGAGTGCAATCATAGCATAGAGCCAGCATCCGTTGGAGGAAGCCGGCTGCTAAACCAGCTGTCAGATCTGAACTGACGATCAGTATGGATGGATGAACTTTTGCAATGACTGTGAGATCCGTGCCGAGCCTCCTGGTATCCCTTTCTGCGGGCTAAACCCTTTCAGGGTGACCGGTGCGCGGGGCAGGTACGAGCCTGGCTGCTGCAGCGAGACAGGTGTTAGCAGGCAGACGAGAAGTGTCAGAAGTGATAGTGCGACATAGAACATTACGTGAATAGTGAAAGGGTAGGGCACCATGGATGAAGGAACATTAGGAAGCCCGAAGGAGAGTTTAAAGGATCCTGAAGTCGGTAAGATCCTAGATGTTCAGCTCCGCACCGGCGTTAGTCAACAGCCATGCTGTATCTCAGAAATGTGTGGATGAACTTAAAGAGCTGAGTGAAAAATGGAAGAATATGACATCAAATTAAATGAGATTGAACAATAAGTTAAGAACAATATTATGATAAATGGAATCACGAGCAGAAGGCAGTCACACTAGGCTTAGTGATCGAGCTGGGCATGATGTGGATCAAGCCCGAGGACATTGATGGTTCACGTCGGGGCGTACGAACCAGGCAAAATAGGCCAATTCTGGTGAAGTTCGTCAGCTACTTGAAGCGCGAACATTTCTACCGAAAAGGAAGAACCAGGGCATTGAGCTTCCCAGACACAGCTCTGACACAACGCATGGTGAAGGATGTGTACATCTCGGACAAATTAACCAGGTACAATAACCGTGATGTTCGCCGCCCGTGAACTAAAAGAGAAGGACGCCTAACACGGCGTGGACGACGGGGAAATGAAGGTGCGTGTCGGCGACAACGGCTCCACCAAAATCATCCGGACACGAAGACCTCAGAAGACTTAGGCGAACATAGTGCTCTAAACGCAGCGGATAGGTGTTGCGACCGCAGCACGACGGCAGCGCATAGACGCACCTGATCAAGCCCAGGACGAATCAGTGCGCCTGGTGACGCCCTGGCCCAGGGCCAGCAGCCATCGCCACGGTCTTCAGGTCAGAGGGGAGGAACAGCACCGGTTCAGCATCAGCGACAACCATCACGGCGACACCATCACGGTGACCCCATCGCGGCGGTATCGCGCCGCCGCTGCACCGATGACCGGCCGCCCCCGGGAGGTCAACACCGCGCGGACAAGCCCAGCAGTCTCGGCGCGGCGCTCCGCGGTGAGGGGCCGCGCCGGTGAGCGCTGATGAGTGCAAAGTGAGTGCAACGTGATATAAGATTCATTATCGAGACATTTTTGCTTAAAATGTACCTGTTTTGTATAGTCGAACATAGAAAGCTAGCCGTAATTACATTCAGTGTTTCTTTGGCGCTAACAAAGCGAGCACTGTACTAGATATTTAGTGGGAATTATTTGCCTTCATTTTGTTGCGAGCCAGTGTATTTATCTGCATCAATGAGCTCGTGGCACAAACAAACTGTTGCAACACATTGCAACTATCTGTCATTCACATAACACAAACGTAATCGCAATCAATTCGCCGGATAAACAGCAGTGATTTTTCGTTAAAATAGTCTAGAAGTACAGTGTTTGTTTAAAGATTCAGCCGAACGCATGTATTTTCTATCTGACTTGCTTTCATCCTAGTTATGTACATGTTTTCGTATCCCTAACAATCATTCAGCAAGTTTCAAGGTGGTGGGCGCCGCCCACACGATTGCCGTTTGACTTACTTGTAAACCTAGTCGAGGCACTGGCGAATTACTATTATCGGAATTCCATCACTTTTTTAATGTCAAAAGCGAGCTGCTGTCCTGTTACCGAGTCGTAATCCAGCAAAGACTTTCTTGCGCATGGTGGATCCTCAACTTACCCAGACTTAGCTCAAAATCTTATAATCGCGGGGTTGAGTCGAATCTGGCCCAGACAAAAAGATATTGATTTCAAAATAGCTCATGTCAACATAAATAGTATTACATCAGGTATCAAACGTGACGAACTGGAACATTTCGCGAGACAATGAAATCAAAGTCCTGGGGCTTTCAGAGACCAAATTGGATAGCATGTACACCCCAGTCTGTTCAAGTTAAATAACTTTCACCAACCGTTTGTCCGTCACAGATCCCGCAGCGGAGGGAGTAGTAATGTATTTCAACCCTTCACTAGCGGCAACTAGACTCCTGACTTAGAGGTTTTTGATGAAGAGTGGATATGGGCGAAAGTTAGGTTTAATAATGTTACATTGATAATTTGTTGCGTTTACTTGCCACCAAACCTTAGAGCTGAACGATTGGACACATTTTTGTATCACTATTCCGAAACTGTAAACCTAGCACATAAGTACAACCCATCCTCAATTATAACGATAGGTGATTTCAATGCTGGAAACGTATACCTAAGCAATCCTAAAATCAAACACTCCGATTTCTAGCTTTGAAATGAAACTTAGAGATACAGTAGAAACGTTATCGCTCACACAAGTAATACATGAACCTACGAGAATGGAAGGTGACACGAAAAATCTTCGGGATCTGTGCATGGTTTCAGACGCTGGAATAATTACTGAAAGTGGAATCCTTCCTCAGTTTTCAAATATCGACCATTTCCCGATATTTGTTTCAATCAAGGGTAAATTTACACGCTCTAGGACGAAAACGAGAACAATATGGGACTATTCAAGGCTAAACCCAGGCATTGACAAACCAACTCATCACGATTAACTGGACGGACATTTTGGATAACGACATTGACAGAGCGACAGAACTCTTCAATCGACACTCCTTGATGCAGCTAAAAACGCCATCCCTAGAAAGAATATCACATTCAGGACGAAAGATAAGCCTTGGATGAATGCGCATCTTAAACGGCTAATCAAAACACGTGATCGGCTGTTCAAACAAGCGCCCCCAGGAAAACAAAAATAGGGACAATTTAAACGACAATTGGACCAAATGGAACAATGTAGAAACAACGTGACTAAGATGTCCCGAGATTTAAAAGCTAAATTCCTCGGCAACAGGCTTCTTCTCTATTAGAAAGTCGTCAAAACCTCACAAATATCACCAAACGATTCGTCGGATGACAGGAAAAAAAAAGATGATTGCATCCCTCCCTTACAAAATAATAACGGAGACCTCGTTACAGAAGACACAGCAAAAACGAAATTTTGAACAACTACTCGTGTCGCAGACACATTGCCTGATGGTGATACTCACCAAATTAAACAAACCCCGACTCCCGCGTGCCGCAAATGCTAAAACCAATTTACAGAAAGGGATGTACTGAAAACAATCAACGGACTAAATCAAAACAAATCTACGGGCCTGATGAAATTCCGGTCAAAATTATTAAATTAACCGCGGTCATAACATCCGAGCCCTTAGCCCAACTATTTAATAAGTCGATTCAACAAGGCAAATTCCCAACATCATGGAAGATAGCAAATGTTAAGCCAATTTATAAAAACAAAGGTAACCCCGCCGATGCAGCCAATTATAGACCAATTAGTTTTCTTTGCTCTTTATCGAAAGTTTTTGAAAAAATAATTTTCAAGAAAATCTACGGCCATTTAACACAGCATGACCTGTTGACGGAAAGACAGAGCGGGTACAGACCAGGACACAGCACACACCTCCAACTATTTTACCTCACCCACACCTTGTACGACACGTTGGACAAAGGACAAGACCAAACAATACTGTATTTAGACATATCACGCTATTTCGAGAAAATTTGGCACAAGGGACTATTATTCAAATGTGAACGAGAATTTGGACTGACTGATCTTTACCTTGGTTACGTTCCTATCTGACTGATCGAAAACAGTGTGTATTCATTAATGATTCTAAATCCTCACTGTCATCTTTAAACGGCGGATGTCCACAGGGTTCTGTTCTGGGCCCCCTGCTCGCGTTATTATACTTAAATGGATTATCAGGAAAAACAAACAATGAAATGATGTTTTTTGCCGACGACACCTGTCTTTTTGGCAGCCACAACATGGAAAATCTTCACATTAGGCAAGAATCTCTCCAAAACGACCTAAATATAATTCAACAATACGGTCAGGATTGCCTTATCACGTTTAACGGCTCAAAAACAATACAACAAACATTTTCCTACCGGAGACAAAAACCATTCCAAAACTATTTTTTGACGGTCTAGTCATTCCGGTCGCCGCTAAACACAAGCATCTGGGAATGACATTTTCCAATGATTTGAGATTCCATGAACATGTTAACGATATAGTTAAAAAAGTCAATATGACGCTTGGCCCACTGTACCCAGTTACCCCCTACTTGTCCAGGTCAACCCTACACCAGATTTACCTTACCTACGTAATGCCATACTTTGACTACGCAGACATTATTTATGACGGACTATTGACTTTACATGACAGCCAGAGACTCGAAAGACTACAAAACAGATCAGGACGACTGATAACATCCACTCCCTTCAGAACGCCTACCGGGAAGCTGATGCAGGACTTGGGCTTGAATTCTTTGAAATCTAGAAGAGAATTGCATAAAATTAAATTTTTTCATCAACTTTACTCAGATAACACTCCCACTTACGTATGCGCAATATTACCAAACACTAGGGACAACACAGTAAACAGAATATTACGTACATCGCGCCAAAGAACGGAGATTCCTTTTCGAACGGTAAACTTTAGCCACTCATTCCTACCAAGTGCAATCAAGTCATTTAACAAGCTCCCGAATCGAATGAAAGAAATCAACTCGCCTAGGGTCTTCTTGAAACACCTAAGAGATCACTTCAAAGTCAACCAACCACCGTTATACTATTCATTAGGATCCAAAATTCAGAACTCTTGCTTAACACAGTTAAGACTTGGGATTTCGAAACTAAATGCTCACGCCTACCAAATTCAAAATTCGGACTCCCCCTGCTCGTGCGGATATCAAAATGAAAATACAGAACATTATTTTCTGCAATGTCCCCGTTTTGATCCTCAAAGAACTCTTATGGAAAACAGCATATCTACGATATTAAATCATTCTTTCAGAAACATGCATCGTAAAAACAAAATTGACATATTAATCCATGGTCGAAATCTCGCTCCAGGCAAGGACAGGGCAGTAGCTCACGCAGTTTTTCAATTTGTTCATGGCACAAAAAGGTTCGTTATTTAACAAGAGTCATTAAATTAATCATGTTATAGCCAGTGCTCGATGTGGTGTAGTGAGCCGTACTTTCGGTGGCGTGTGTCGCGGCGGTGCGGTGGCCTCTCTGGCGGCGCTGAGATGGCACCATGATTGTGTTTGCGTGGGACGCCTAGATTTAAGCGCTTCGGCGCTTTTGCGTTCCTCGCAGCAGCCTTTGTGTGTGTTTTTTCTGTACCATGAAATAAATATTATGGATGGATGGAAACCTGGACACGGCGGCCAAATGATGTTTTCCGACAGCGACGATCTGGACAAGATCGCCCTGTGACGTGAACATTTGCAAATCTAGAGCTGTGACACGGTGGCAGCTGACGAGTTTTTGATGTTTTTCTGCAGGGCCTCCGGTCTCGAGGAAAATTCAGTAATCTGAAGTTTAGTTTATACGGTAGTTTAAAGGGCACGGCACAAGGTATATTTACCAGTGATGCCAGGGGGATGGGAAGGCACGTTATAAGATAGAGCTACGGTGCGAAAAGTTGTAACTTCTTCCTGTCTCTAAATTCCGTTATTTAGAAACACAAAATTCCGTGTTATCTCAATATCCCACTGGATACCTCGCTGGCTGCGCGCACGGCTTGGACGCGTCAAACCGAACGAAGCCAACTGAGCGCTCAGCGAGGAATCTAGTGGGGTATTGAGGCACCCCTGAATTTTGTGTTTTTAAATAACCTAAGATATTGTCAAAAAGAAGTTACAGCTTTCACTGTGATAACATGTTCCATGATCGTCCCCTGGAACGCCTCTGACACAAAATTTGGACGAACCAAGACATAATAGTTTGCATTATTGAACTCCATTGAATGGGTAGTTCGCCATGTTACCACCTAACACGGCCACTGATTCTCCTCGTTGACACCAAAGCGGTTACTTTCTCGTTATTCCCCAAGTCTGTCAATTTTTGGTACTGTCTATAACTTTGCTTCCATATTGAATTTTGAATGGGATTGCTGACGCCTTACTGCCGTTCTGAGGCTATTTACAGCCCTTTGCGGTACTGTGTACGGTTGAGGTGTTCTGCTAAGCTCACGAGCTTGTCGGTTGTGGCTGCACTAGCGCTATCTTTCTTAGTTACGAAGGATGCAGCCGCTTCTTTAAAGAGGGCGCTACTAATGACTCTTCGAGCACCACCAACTGCCCGTGGGGCAGAGAACTTGGTTGGCGCTGAGCCCCAGATACGGGCGTGGACAATAGTGTAACTTTGTATACTTTCAGGGGTGCGCGAGTCCCCTTAAACTTTTGAAAGGACCCCTAAACTTTCAAAATCACCCCTAAAACTATCCCAAGACATTCTAATAGGGCCTAATGCCAGGATTATGTAGCAATTAAATAGAAAGTGTCCGAGATTCAGAGCTCTCTTGTAACCATTCATCTGAAGAGATAATCTCGAGCCTAAAAGATTACTTAAGTGATCTGGAGGTTTTATGTAACCGCATGAGGTCATATTTAGACGGCGGGGGTAACTATGGAACGCCGAAAGACAGCGCTTTCCAAAATGTTAATTGCCGTGTCGCCGTTGTCTCAGAATCAGCACCATGGAATGCAGCTAGACTTGTCATTTTCTTGATCATGTCTTCCAGAAAGAAAGAAAAAAGTTAACTGCTGGACTTCTTTTCCAAAGTGCCGTGGTGCATGGTGCAGTTTCTTCCTGAATTTGTTTTGGCTGTATGTGGATCCGACCTGTCCAGAGCTGCTATACGTACCAAAGCAGGGCCAAAAGGCAACGTGTGGTAGCTGTGCAACGATTGAAACTTTTTTAGATGGGGAGGGAAATCAGGGCCAATATCTGGGAAAGGTAGCTTGCGCTTAACCGTCGCCCGTCCGACAGGAGCATCGATGGTCTCCATAAGGCTTTTTAAGGATAGCGGATAAACGGCGGCGCTGCGCCGCCGTATTTTGCATATATCTTCCTCGGTCAATTCCGCATATTTAGAAAACTACGTGTGATCATGTTAGGTCAGGTCATCAGGCCAAGGCAAGTGACTTTATCTAAAAATTTAGGATTGCATGCATGCAATAAGTAAAGTAAAGTTAAGTAATGTGACTTATAAATAAGAACACATTTAACCGAGCAATCCGACATTTATACACCATAATGGGCCTACTGGGTTCTGCAACATAAATTCCGGGTTTTAAGAAATCCGTGACATAGTTTCATTTACGGGTCACCTATTCGAAGGAAATACATGACTAAAAACTGTAAAATGTCTATATTTTGCTTCATTTTGCTTAACCCTCGTCCATCGGAGGGCCGATTCGATGCCCCTCGTTATTTTTCGCGGTGACACAAAGCAGTTTAGTTTAGCCCAATTCTGCATGAAAGTTGTAAAAACGAAAATTAATTTGACACATCTTGACCAAATTTCAAGTCAATGTCATGTCGGTTCGCCGAGTTATGACGTCATTTCTAAGCCCATGTAAGGCAATTTTGTCCTAAAAATAAGTCTGAAATAACCGGGCGTTACTCGGCTTCTAGAAGAGCTAGATAAACTTTCTAAACAGCATTCGAAAGCTCCTGAAAAAGCAATCTGGGATATGCCGTCCATTTTGAGGTCAAATCCCTAACGAAGGCGCCAGGGGTCCCCAAAAGTCAGCAAGAAGCTGCTGCTGGCTATTCTCATCAACGGGACAAGATGCAGCAATTAATTTGGTATCATAATGACGAGCATCATCCAAGGATTCTTATGGTATGCGACCTGACTTTGAACGTGACCTTAAGTTATGTTAGGTGGTGTATCCTAACCTTAGTTTAGGTTACACCTTGACCTAAGATCAAGGTCACGCGTGACCTTACAAGGTTATGCCGCATATTGTGAAACTCCTTGGGTCAAGACAAACACATTGACAGCTCGGGCTTTATTCTAGGTCCTGAATTATAAAGGATTTTTTTAATGTGTCAAAATTTCATTTTGTGACCTCACAAGGTCACTAGTTAACCTCGGGTAAAAATAATTGTACACCGTCGGAGAGTTCAGGTGCCGGGCAGCACGCTGTGCTTTACCGTGTCTTTCCACATCTCTTAGTTTTCAAACGGTTGGGTGGTCGAATCGATCCACCGGTAGGGCGAAGACGTAAAATACCTCCATTGGGCAAAAAAGCTCAACTTTATGGTCAAGGTCGTGTTAAGAATACACGGTTTGAGGATTTTCAGTTTCACCTATCCAGTATTTACTAAAAACGAATTATTTATATTTTTCATCATCGACTTATAATGGGTGACCAAAAAATGGACCCAACCTAAGGTAAGAAATATCAAAATTCAGAGCTAACAGATTTGTAGACCCTAATGACTTCATCATGTTGTGAAAGTTTGAAATCGGTTGGCTGATATTCCTTAGGTGCCACTTCAAACTCATGATTTTAGGTTTTGAGGTCGGGTCGCTTGACCTTCAATAAATCCTTGACCTGACATGACCTGACCTAAAAATTTGGTCAGATGAGTAAAATTGATCAGGAATAAGATACTGCAAGTTTCGTTGTTTTGAGTCTCTTCGTTTTTGCGCTATAAGGGGAAAACCATGAGGGAGGGCGAATTTCGTCCCCCAGCAGGGTGTGTGTTAATGCAGTTTTCGACCTCAGTTTGGTTATTAAAGAACAGTCAATAACAGGCTATTAAGGAATAGTCTCCTTAAACTAGGCGCGTCGGAACATTTTCAAGAGTGGGGGTGGGGGGGGGCACATTCGGCCACGCATTCTCAACCCTGCCAACAATAGCTTTATGTAAACCCCTACATTAATTTAAAGTGACCAGAAATCACTGTTCTAACTTTACATCTTGCTTATCAAACAACGTAAGGCTCTTACGACAAATTGTCTCATCTATCACAAATCACGTCGGAACTTGAAGCTCCCCTTATTAGGTAAGTTTTCAAAGATTTGTTAGTCCAACAAAAATGTGACACCATAGATAAGCTTTTAATGGCGGTAAAATGCAAACATAACACTTAATAGGCAGCCTGGTAGCGGTTGTTCTGCGCGCTAGTTTAAAAAGACACCAAAAACTACTGGTTTTACCACGTTTGCAGCTTTTCGAGCTGTGACTCTTGATGAGCAGGAAGCTGAAAGGAAAGGCGCAGAAACTATTTTGAAGTTGTGGGAAAGGGTCATTGACGTCGATGGGGCCAAAGGGGAATCGGCTTATCGCTTAACCCGCGCCCCACCGGGGGTCCAGCGCCACTTTCGCCCCGAAGGGGGCATCTATGGCCCCCTCTAACTCGGAAAATATGAAGGTTAGCGCAAGCCAGCGAAGTGAATTAGAAAGCTCAAGTGAATTCAGTAAGAAATTATTTCGCATGTTTAAGCGCTCAGGTCAGTGGTTTGACCTCCAGAGGTCACGTTTGGTCAAGATAGGCTGTTTTCACTCCAATATGCAATGCTAGCAAACTAGGCATAACTCTTATGCCATTAGAGCTATTGAGATTTGGTAAAGTACATTTGATAGGAAAATTCCAAACCTTTTTCCGCCATGTGAAACGTAATGACCTCCCGCCAGTGGTTTGACCTCCAGAGGTCACCTGGTGACCTAATATGACCTGAGGTCACGAAAAGTCAGAAAGTGACCTTGCCGTATATCAAATGAAAGCCAGTGACGAGACATACACGATGATGTTTGATTCAGCGCTCTCTAGCTTAATTAGGTCAAAAGTTATTGTCAAAATACTGTTTTTGACTCCTGGTGACCTTGGATGACTTTGGGAGGTCAACGGGCAAATATGGCCCCTGGGATCCATGACAGAGTGTCTAAGAACGCTTTTCTGAGAGAGACAAGCGTCTCAATCGTTTTGTGACTTTTAGATCATTTAGACAGCTTTTCTCCATGCTTTTTCAATGGAACGGGTCACCTCGTGACCTGACCTCAGGTCACGAAATCGAAAATTCCCAGATATACATCTTGTAGACCCTAAAGGGGTCATAAAGTGCAGGAAGTTTCAAATTGATCAGCTTAGAAATGTAGCTCTTATAGAGCTCAAAAGATAGGTGAGGTGACCTTGGTTGACCTCGCCTGGTGACCTGACCTTGGATGATCCGGGATAAACAAAATGTCAGGGATGGTGGGAAAATGATGGGATAAAAGGTCGAGCCCTCAACCGCGGTGCTGCGCCACGTCGTTTTTTTCTTGGTATCCCAAAAAAACCTTAGGGGCCATCGATGGCCCCTGATGGGGCGAGGGTAAATTTTTGCTGAAAACAAGGTACGGGAACGGCTGGAAAATGATGGCACTGTCTCCATAGTCCGAAAGTTAAGGTTGCAGCCGCTACCACGGTTTTTGGGCGTATTTCTTAACACGCGCTCCGCTGAGGGGGCGAAATTCGTTCCCTCCCGGTATTCCCCAGATAACGCAAAAACGAAGAAACGGAGAACAACGAAACTCACAGTACCATATCCTTGATCAATTTTACGCATCTCATCAAATTTTTGAGCTCAGGTCATGTCAGGTCAAGGAGCTATCTAAGGTCAAACGACCCGACATGAAAACCTAAAATTACGAGTTTGAAGCAGCGCCTAAGGAGCATCAGCCAACCGATCAATTTGAAACTTTCACAATACGATGAGGCCGTTAGGGTCTACAAATATGTTATCTTGGAATTTGGATATTGGTAACCTAAGGAGGGGTCAATTTTTTATCATCCCATTAAAGTCTAAGGAGAAAAATAGAAAGGGCTCGTTTTCGGTAAATACGGAATAAATAAAACTGAAAATGCTCAAACGGTGTATTCTTGACACGATATTGACCACAAAGTGGAGTTTTTGACCATCTGACCTTTCAAAGTTCATGTCAGGTCACAGGAGCATACAGTGATTGTTTTGCCAATAACTTCTCACTGAATTGAGATATAACTCCCATTTTGCTTGCATTCTGCTTGTATTGTCACGGGGCGTCGATTGATATGCAGCATGACTATACTAGGTCACCTTGTGACCTTGACCTAGTTCGATGTCAGGTCATTCTCACAATTTGACCTAACAAGGTAGTATTATACATTATTCGATTCAACACGATGAGAGGAATCCAATGATGCATAATTATTTGCTCTAGCTCCACTGAGTAAAAATCTAGAGGGGAAAGGTACACTACCCTTTTGTAAGCCTATGCGACCTTATTTGACCTTTGCTGACCTCAATATTGACCTGACATAAAAAGATTTCACATAATTTCTCTTCGTCTTGTCAAGAGCTTTCAAACACCTTCCGTAATTTTTCTTTAGCTTTCTTGGGACATGAGATACGGAGGGGGCGAAATTTGCCCCCCCAACGGGGTGCGTCATGCCAGGGACCCCAGCGGGGCGCATGTAAAGTGTGTCTAGTCACTGGCGGATCCAGGGGGTGCATTAGGGCCATGCTCCATGCAAACGCTCAAACCAGGGGGCCAAAATATATTTTTTGAGCCGAGGGGAACAGTGTCAGATGCAAATAAAGCTAGAAAGAACTCATTAGACATGTTTAGACAAAATTGTACGGTTTTTTACCCCCTTTTTAACGTTTTTCATCCCCTAACACTGCCAGTAAAATTCTATGGGTCGGCTAGGAGAAAGCACCCCTAAACATTTTCACAAAGTTACACCCCTGTGCGTGGATTTCCGAAAATCATTGGGGGCAATGAAGGATCCAGTGGGAAAGGGGCAAAAAGGGCAAATGCTCCCTAACGAAAAAGTTGGCGGCAAAACTATGTTTTTGCTTCCCCCAAAGCTGTCGACCTTTTGTCTCGGCTCCTCCTTAGTTAATAAGGATGCCTTTGGTGCTCCAACTGAACCAGTCAACTTCAATGTAAACATTGAACCTTGTTCCTCCTGGTATTTAAAACAGCGCATGCAGCCGTAGGGCATGGGAAAGGCTTGCGACATATTCCCCTGAGCCGCCCCACAGTGATCAGATGCTGTCGGATCCGTAAAAGGGCAGGGCTTTTCTGCATGAGAGTTTCACATGGAAGAGTTCTCGCTGTTATGTTTCATATAATCAGCTCACTTTGGGATACAATTTTATATTTGTCTTGCCTCTACAAAGCGATGCACAGTGGCGGATCCAGGACTTCATTCCATTTCGGTGGGGAGGGGGGCAGGTGCTAGGGGACTCGATCCTCCACCGCCATTGCCTCGGTACAGCCTCCAGTTTTGCTTTCACCATAGGTACTCCGGGGATGGGGGGCTTGAGGCTCCTAGCCCCCTTTTAATCCGCAAATTCGTAAGCATTAAACCCATATCTGATCAGCAGATGCCTCTGGCCCGATGTGGGGTCAGGACACCCTTACCATTTGAAGGTGCAGTTCCATGTTACATATAATTTTATTTTCTGTGGTAGCTCTGTATTGGTGCCGCAATATTTCTACCAATATCCTCAGTTGGAATCTAACATTCAATTTCCGGTATTATTCCCATAGAACAACTTCTATCCTACACCAGGGAGGCTCATCAGGGAAAGGGGACGGGGCTTAAAGGCATTTCCCTCCTTGCGTAGATTTTCGATTACTTTCTAAAGAAAACAGTTTTCACTATTTTAGGCGCCGTCATCGACCACCCCCTCTTCGTCCCTAAGCCATCGGCCCAGATGCAGCACCGGCTTATGCTGGACCAAAAATGGCCTCTATGAACGCTATTACACCTTTCAGTGGACACCGTGACCATTTCAGGGTGTGTCGAGCACAGGCTGCGGTACGGGTGAGGGGGGCACCGGGGCACGGTGCCCACCTTAAATAATTTTTTAATATCAACTCTATAGCGTTGACTGGAACTGGAACAAAATGGGTCGAAAAAGCCATGGTGTCCCCTTAAAGTCGGGAGAGTGCTCGCTTTCCCTTGCAAGTGCAGGCCCTGTACGAAAGTAGCTCAAGCAGGACGGCCGTCATTGTATTTTGAAGGATGTAGCGGCTTGGCTTTCAAATCTAGAGTTTCGGGAATTAGCCACTCGAGTGGTAGAGTCCAGTAATCCAATTCACAAGCTTAGCAGGGTAAACCAAATTTGCTGCTGATTTGTAAGCCCCATGGGTACTGGCTGGTGACTGCATTGAGGAAATATCAGTCACAGACACCGTGGCCCGATGCTTTAATGTTACAACATTGATCTGATGATGATGATGATAATGCTGATGACGATGTTCCCTTTTTGCATTAGGTGTGTGCCTAATGCGGGGGGAACTGAAGCAAAGTAGCTCACTGGAAGGGCTTTTGCTCTGCAGGTCCTTTTCATACACATACCAAAAATGATTAGACGCTGCAGTTTGGTAACCTGCCGCAGGTGACGCTCAACACCAACTGATGCATATAGGTGGCAGGAGCATCGGCGGTTACCAGCAGAGGTGGCAGCCGAAGTGCTAGGTCACAGGAAAGCGGAACAAAATTAGTCACACAATAGATTTGGACTATGGACGCAAGGAAAAATAATAATCCATCCATCAAACAACGGAATGCTTCGCTCACTAAAAATTCTGATTCTATGCCCGATTTCTGAGGATGTTCTTTGATTCTGTGAAGATTACCCGTGGCTTTCCTAGAGGAAAGTGCGTAAGTGAGAACGTGATCCACGAGGCAGGCCAAGCCAACCCGGAGAAAGTGTCGGCCGGAAAAGTGTTGAGTAAACTTACGCAAACGCAGAAAAGCGGGGAAATGTCGTGGTCGTCTCTTCTTTTTACCGTGCTCCGTGAAATGGTCACAGCATGACTGGGGATCTTGATAAAGAAAAGGTAGCATCAGCTGGCCACAGCAGATAATTTGTCAGAGCCGCATGACGAAATCCATGGAGCGAAGCGCATTGAGATTTCTCAAGCCGCTCTATTCTGGCCGCTCAGACGGGTCTCGTCGTGGTCTGTCAGAGCCGCATGACGAAATCCATGGAGCGAAGCGCATTGAGATTTCTCAAGCGGCTCTATTCTGGCCGCTCAGACGGGTCTCGTCGTGGTCTGTTGTCAGAGCCGCAGGACGAAATCCATGGAGCGAAGCGCATTGAGATTTCTCAAGCGGCTCTATTCTGGCCGCTCAGACGGGTCTCGTCGTGGTCTGTTGTTGTCAGAACCACATGACGAAATGCATGGAGCGCAGCGTAATAGTATTTCTCAGAGTGGTTCTAATCTGGCCGCTTTACCGGTCTCGTCGTGGTCTGTCAGAGCCGCATGACGAAATCCATGGAGCGAAGCGCATTGATATTTCTCAAGCGGCTCTATTCTGGCCGCTCAGACGGGTCTCGTCGTGGTCTGTTGTTGTCAGAGCCGCATGACGAAATCCATGGAGCGAAGCGCATTGAGATTTCTCAAGCGGCTCTATTCTGACCGCTCAGACGGGTCTCGTCGTGGTCTGTCAGAGCCGCATGACGAAATCCATGGAGCGAAGCGCATTGAGATTTCTCAAGCGGCTCTATTCTGGCCGCTCAGACGGGTCTCGTCGTGGTCTGTTGTCAGAAGCCGGTGACGAACGAAGTAAGAAACGGCTTCTATTCTGACAGTTTTTCCGGTCTCGTCGTCGTTGTTGTCTGTTGTTGTTGTTGTTGTCTGTTCTGAGCGCTGGTATCAGAGACCTAAAACTTTTGTGGATAGAAGGCACTTCCAAATGAATAAGCACCACGGTTGTCAATTTTCAAAATTTTCAAAATTTTGCCCAGAATTTTGCATTACGTGATTTTTAACTTTTATTTTTCTATTTTTTGCTAATTCATCTAGACTCTTCAAACTTGCACCCTTTTACATGAGGGAAATTTGTAGTTCACACAAAAAGTTGGAAAGAAAAAGCTTTAAATTTAGTGCTCCAAATTAGCTTTTAAACTTTGCACCCTAAATTTGGCATAAAACTCGTGGTCTAAACTACAGGCTCGAAATATCTGAAGCTACAGCAGTTCAGGTTCTGAGTCAAATATCAACTTAAAGGCCGGTTTGTGCAGTACTGCACAAACACAGAAACAAAACAAAAACGGAAATTTAAGGGTCCTTTTTGGCCCATTCCGTGAAG
This sequence comes from Lepas anatifera, assembly GCA_034440635.1. NCBI lineage: Eukaryota > Metazoa > Arthropoda > Thecostraca > Lepadidae > Lepas > Lepas anatifera. The sequence goes on along the minus strand of JAOTON010000492.1, from coordinate 595,909 downwards.
GTCTGCATTTCCCAAAATATCATTCAAACCCTTATATCTTCCGATCTAATTGATAAAAATTAGTTCCCATTTCAGATAATAAAAGAGAATAGCCTCCTTTATTATATATTTAGAGATAAAAACTTTCAGACTGAAACTTTTTTTATTTTATAGGCAAAAATAAAATATAAGTTTTTAAAATTTTTATTCTCAGCCCCCTGGTTTCCAGACTATGATAGCTACGGTATTGAACTTAACACGGCTGGATAGAAAACTTCGTTGCCGTCATTTTTCTCACTCATACCCCCACTTATCTCTTACGGCTTCCGCGCTATAAGCCGTAAAGGACATTTCAAAGTGGTAATTTTATCAGTTCATTTTTGCTTCACACCGGGGTTTAGGGTGGTTAGAGTCATTGGAGGAAATGAAATTTTGCATGCAGCTAGGTAAGAGACATATGTCGACATTCCATCTGCATAGATATCAATGAAACACCAAGTTACCTTTACAAACATGCCGTTTCTCCACGCAACGTTGTAGCAAATCACCACGCGTCACGCCTGCGTCCACGCCGCGGCAGCGCCGGCGACCGGCGCGGCCGTTTCTGTTTATTTATGGTCTGGTAAAAAAGTACCCAACACTACCCATAATGCATCACAAGTAATTAGAGTACCGTAAAAGTCCGAGTTTACAATAAGAGTATTATGTTTCTGTTTTTGGACCATGGGTGGATCCAGGGAATAAGTAGGCTAGGTGCCCCCCTCACCCCTTCTCCCCCATCCCCCTCCCCCAACCCCCAATCGACCATCGGCGCCCTCTGAAATTGTAAAGACACGCCTCTCAAGGTCGATGACGCTCCCTGAAATGTCGCTTCCCATACGCGGATCCAGGATTGCCTATCGGGGGCGAGGTGGAAGGGGAAATTTCCTGGTGGGCGCTATCTACACCAGGGACGCCACTTTTGGCCGGAAAACCTATCAAGTAGGCGCTAAAACCTATCAGTACACCCCGATACCTGCATCTCGGGGAAAACGACATTTCAGGGGTGCCATCGAACTTTCCAGGAGTTTCCGGGACAATTTCAGGGGGCGCTAAGATTCTATGGGGGCACCTGTCCCCTTTCCCCCTTGGATCCGCCTATGTCGTTTCGGGGGGCACGGAGGTGGGGTCGTTACGGGTGTGGGGGTAAGGAGCTCGAGCATAAGCGGATCCAGGACATCAGCATGGGGGTAGGGGCTAAAGATTTCGAGCATAGGCAGACCCAGGACATCAGTACGAGGGTGGGGCTAGGGAGTTAGAGCATAGGCGGATCCAGGACATCGGTACGAGGGTCGGGCTAGGGAGTTAGAGCATAGGCGGATCCAGGACATCGGTACGAGGGTCGGGCTAGGGAGTTAGAGCATAGGCGGATCCAGGACGTTAGTACGGGGATGGGGCTAAGCAGCTGAGCATTAGCGGATTCAGGACATCAGTACGGGGTGAGACTCGGGAGTTCCAGCATAGGCGGATCCAGGACATCAGTAGGGGGTAGGGCTACGGAGTTCGAGCATAGGCGGATCCAGGATATTAGTACGGGGATGGGGCTAAGGGAGATCGAGCATAGGCGGATCTAGGACATCTGTACGGGGGTGGAGATAAGGAGCTCGAGCATAGGCTGATCCAGGACATCAGTATGGGTGTGGGGCTAAGGAGCTCGAGCACAGAGGTGCAGAAACTTGCCAACTCGGCTACCGGAGTTTGTGACACATTTAAGAAAATTGAGGTGCATAATTGTGACAAAATAGCGATCCTGACTGTATGGCTCACGATCAAACCCCATATTTTCGAAATAGAGAATGAAGCGTGTAGGGAATATTTAACTTAGCAGCTCTGTTCTTCAATTGCACAGCGTACCATTAGTAATACAATATTGGTACTGTGTTCAGTTTCTACTAAAACGAGGGACCCCCGCTGCAGAAAACCCGCAAACCGCTGTCACAGTTGCCAGATTTTAACATGCAGCCCAATGGGGCTGATTGTTAGTAGTTTGCAGAAAGTTGTCGCCTAGATACCGGAAATGTGACAGTCAATTTGTTCGAGAAATACACGATTGTGGGCATATTTAAGGCATTAACGATAACGCAGATACTTTATCAAGTACTTCTCTGGCCATTTTTTCAGGTTAAATCATATTTACAGTTTGAGTGTCTTCGATTTATTGGCCCCTATTTCTTCGAATTTAGTATTAAGTACGCCTAAAAGCTACTAATAAAAGTACTAAGTGAGTGAGAAAATAAACATAGCTGGGCAGCAATTGTACTTAAACTGCGCAACAGCGACAAGACAAGTTAGAAATGTTTATGTGATGTAGAGCCTGCCAAAAATTTAAACAGGCGGGAAGCCACTTATTTTGAGGGCATTTTCATTAGGTATATTTAAGATAAGTGCAGGCTAAAACTAGCTAGAATAAATATTGCTGCCAATGGCTAATCTAAGATGAATGTAGGCTATTGTAAGACTGATGCACTTTCCCATATCAAGCTTGGTTTTTCATTCCTTAGCCTGCTTGTGCCTTAGTTTATTTGTGCCCTAGATTGGTTAGATAGATTTGGAGCTGGAGGAAGTTGGGAGAGTTGGCGCCAGCAACAGGCTGGCAACAACAGTGATTCAGGTGAGTTTTCATGATCAAATTATCATATCAATATTGTACAGATAGCAAATGTGTGCTAATGCAGTCCTCCACAAAGTGTTAACACCCACACTGGAGAGGGGCCTGGAACTAACGTGCACTGGAGGGGCCGAGTTGACCCCCTTCTTATCTCAGAAAATCACAGCAAATCTCAGAAAGAAATAGACTTCGAAAAACGCTGGTTGGGGGTGTGTTGCTTACTACCAGTGGTGGTAAGCAACGCACAGGACCTGAACTGCATGGAATTAAAGCAGGATTTTGACTACACTGGATCTATCTTTGGTACGTGAATTCCAATACCTTTGTACCTATTAGGGCAATAGACATAATTTTACATCTATGCAGGCTAGTTGCCTCAGACTTTTTACTGCAAAAGGGAATGACCAGGCAGGTGATGATCGTGAGTGGGATGTAAATTTTAAGCATTTGATGTGTTTATAAAAATGCTACCTAAGGTCCACTTTACCAACACATTTTAGGTAGATTCAAATACTATGTTGACATTGACATTTTTCCCTTTTGTTGATATGTGAGATAGAAGTTTAGTGGGGGGGGAGCTGTGGTTAGGGTTCCCAATTGTGTGTACATGTACGCTCCCATTAATAGGTATGTTCCCAATAATGACTATTTTCATGATAATTGCTACATGTAATCATGTGGAAAAGTACCATAATTGGAAACACTCCTTCCAAAAATGGAAACTTCTTCAAAAAGGAAATGCATGTCATTGGGGAAACTGCAGTCAGAGTTGCCAATAATAGTTATGACCCCAATACTGGAAAAAATGACCCATAATTGGAAATTTTCCTTCCAAAAACAAAAACATGATCTATAAATGAAAACTCAGTTTACTACTTTCATGCTGTAATGGTTTGGTGCTAGAACCTTGTCTGCTGCAAAAAGTAAGGGACAGGTAGAGGACATTCAGCATATTGGAAATAGTATTCAAGTATACAATTAGTATTTCCAGCTCTGTGTGACAGAGGAGGCATACGTCACATTGAGTTTGTGACAGCCAGCATACTTTCTGCACCTCTGCTCGAGCAGAGGCGGATCTAGGACATCAGTACGGCGGTGGGGCTAAAGGGCTTGAGTATAGGCGGATCAAGGACATCAGTACGGGGGTGAGGCTAAGGAGCTCAAGCATAAGCGGATCCAGGACATCAGCACGTGGGTAGGGGCTAAAGAGTTCGAGCATAGGCGGATCCAGGACATCAGTACGGGGGTGGGGCTAAGAAGCTCGAGCATAAGCGGATTCAGCTGATCAGTACGGGGGTGGGGCTCGGGAGCTCGAGCATAGGCGGCTCTAGGACATCAGTACGGTGGTGGGGCTCGGGCGTTCCAGCATAGGCGGATCCAGGACATTAGTAGGGTGGTAGGGGCTAAAGAGTTCGAGTATAGGCGAATCCAGGGCAGTACGGAGGTGGGGATACGGAGTTCGAGCATAGGCAGATCCAGGACATCAGTTCGGGGGTGGGGCTAAGGAGCTCGAGCATAGGCGGATCCAGGACATCAGCGCAGGGGTGTGGCTCCGGAGCTCGAGTAAAGGCGGATCCAGGACATCAGGGGGCGGGGGAGGGTAGGGGCTACGGAGTTCGAGCATAGGCGGATCCAGGACATCAGTAAGAAGGTGGGGTAAGGAGCTCGAGCATAGGCGGATCCAGGACATCAGTAGCGGGTAGGGGCTAAGGAGTTCGAGCATAGGCGGATCCAGGACATCAGTACGGAGGTGGGGCTAAAAAGTTCGAGCATAGGCGGATCCAGGACATCAGTACGGGGGTGGGGCTAAGGAGCTCCAGCAAAGGCGGATCCAGGCCTCAGTACGGGGGGTGGGGCTAAGGAGCTCAAGCATAGGCGGATCTAGGACATCAGTACGGTGGTGGGGCTCGGGCGTTCCAGCATAGGCGGATCCAGGACAATAGTAGGGTGGTAGGGGCTAAAGAGTTCGAGTATAGGCGAATCCAGGGCAGTACGGAGGTGGGGCTACGGAGTTCGAGCATAGGCAGATCCAGGACATCAGTTCGGGGGTGGGGCTAAGGAGCTCGAGCATAGGCGGATCCAGGACATCAGTGCAGGGGTGTGGCTCCAGAGCTCGAGTAAAGGCGGATCCAGGACATCAGTACGGGGGTGGGGCTAAGGAGATCGAGCATAAGTGGATCCAGGACATCTGTACGGGGGGTGGGGCTAAAAAGCTGGAGCATAGGCGGATCCAGGACATCAGTATGGGTGTGGGGCTAAGGAGCTCGAGCAGAGGCGGATCCAGGGCATCAGTACGGGGGGTGGGGCTAAGGGGTTCGAGTATAGGCGGATAAAGGACATCAGTACAGAGGTGGGGCTAAGGAGCTCAAGCATAAGCGGATCCAGGACATCAGCACAGGGGTAAGGGCTAAAGAGTTCGAGCATAGGCGGATCCAGGACATCAGTACGGGGGTGGGGATAAGGAGCTCGAGCATAAGTGGAGCCAGGATATCAGTACGGGGGTAGAGGCTAAGGAGTTTGAGCATAGACGGATCCAGCATATCGGTACGGGGATTGGGCTAAGGAGATCCAGCATAGGCGGATCCAGGACATCTGTACGGAGGTGGGGCTAAGGAGCTCGAGCATGGGCGGATCCAGGACATCAGTATGGGTGTTGGGCTAAGGAGCTCGAGCAGAGGCGGATCCAGTACATCAGTACGGGGCTGGGGTAAGAGGCTCGAGTATAGGCGGATCAAAGACATCAGTACGGGGGTGGGGCTAAGGAGCTCGAGCATAAGCGGATTCAGGACATCAGTACGTGGGTGGGGCTCGGGAGCTCGAACATAGGCGGATCCAGGACATCAGTAGGGGTAGGGGCTAAGGAGTTCAAGCATAGGCGGATCCAGGGCAGTAGAGAGGTGGGGCTACGGAGTTCCAGCATAGGCAGATCCAGGACATATGTAAGGGGGTGGGGTAAGGAGCTCGAGCATAGGCGGATCCAGGACATCAGTTCGGTGGTGGGGCTGAGGTCTCGAGCTGGGGCATAACTCGGTAACAAATAGGCTGAATTGGGTGAAAATCTGCAGGCATAGGTGAAATACCGTCGGAAAACCCATCATATTTTATATTGTATCTCCTATCTTCTCGTCATGCCCAGTCTTTGCTTAACAAAACAATCATTATGCGTGTGTTTATTTCTTTGATGATATGAACAGAGGGCAAGCGTGGTGCAGTATGCAGAGACATGCTAATTTAGGAAAACATGGGCCTAGACAGGGGATTGAATGGAGCCATAATGAGAACCCAAAACCTAAAACTCCAACATTGCGTTGTTATAAGTATCAAACTGCTGAAAACACTCGCCTGTCAATCGAACTGTTTGGCTAACGTACATTGTCACCGGCTTCTCCTGCGCCAGAGCGGCACCAGCCGAGGCCGCAGGCCGAGGTTGTTGTTGTTGTTGGCGTCTGTCAGTCCTGAGAATTGATGTCAGAGCTCTGGAATTTTGTAGGGTGATAGCCCTTCTGCTCCAGACACCCAAACTGCAGCCCCGAGTCGAAATCCAAAATAGTTTTTGAGAAATTTTGGCTCAAACTTTTTCTGTTTTATATTTTTCTAATTTTTACTTCTTAACCTACGAACTTGAAACTTATGTCCTTTTCGAAAGATAACAAGGGCCAGCTAGGAAAAACGAATTGAGCTGATCCGACAATATTTATTGCGCGAAAACGCGGCATTTCTCACGCGAGCAAAAAACCTGCTAAAAGTTGATGCCCGACTTGTGCGCTCGAAATGTCAGAAGACAGGCCTCAGTTAGCTGAAAGGCAGTTACCTAGGGGTAGCTAGGAAAATTTTGTAGTGCTTAGGCATAGTTTTGAGTGCAAAACGCAAAATTTTGACCTACTTTTTACAGTTCTTCCGGAAGACTGAATTTTGGTTCATTTCATTTCAACGTTAATATCTCACAATCTAATTGACCGATTTGAGCTTTCATTTCAAATAATGAAAGAACATTGCTTCCGCCTGATAATATTTGGAGATGGAAATTGTGAATGTGAAATTCTTTGTTTTATAGGCATAAATAGAAATGGAGTCAAAAAACTTTTTATTTGCATCTTCCTGGTTCCAAGCTCATGTCATTCACAAACTCAGAACTGACATGGCTGAAGAGGAAAGTTACTTGCGGTCATTTCGCTCACTTATACTACCCACCTATCTCTAATGGCTTTCGAGTAATTAGTCCAAAATGTATTACAAGATGCTAAATTTCTCGGACCACCTTTGCTTCTCACCATGGTTTGAAGTCCTTAAAATGGATGGAAGTGGAAGTAATTTGGCATGAAGCTAGCTTACGATCCTAGCTCGACGATACAACTAATTTCAGCCCAAAAGAATGTTTGGTTCGTCTTCTAGAAGCACCTTTATATCGTGCCTTTTCGGGACAAGCACAGCACCCGGCGCCAGCGGCCCGGCATATTCGGCGGAGTTGTACTAGCCAGTGACCTCCTGACGGGTCACAGCTGTTCAGCTAGTGGGAGGATGAGTAGTGTGGCACGGTGGTCTAGTGGTTAGAGGCCCTGTCTCTTGATCAGGTAGGTCCGGTTCGAATCCGGGGGTGACCACGTACTCTTTATTGGTTATTTCAAAGAAAAGAATGATAAAACTGACTTGCAGGCTTATGAAGAGATACATTAAGAACGAAATATGGTTTGCTTTCGGCACATTGTCATGCGGCTCTCCTGCGCCGGTGGGGCGTTAGCCCAGGCCGCAGGCCGAGGTTGTTGTTGGCGTCTGTCAGTCCTGAGAATTGATGTCAGAGCTCTGGAATTTTGTAGGGTGATAGCCCTTCTGCTCCAGACACCCAAACTGAAGCCCCGAGTTGAAATCCAAAATAGTTTTTGAGAAATTTTGGCTCAAACTTTTTCTGTTTTATATTTTTCTAATTTTTACTTCTTAAGTTACGAACTTGAAATTTATGTCCTTTTCAATGGATAACAAGGGCCAGCTAGGGGAAAAAATTGAGCTGATCCAACAATATTTATTGCGCGAAAACGCGGCATTTCTCACGCGCGCAAAAAACCTGCTAAAAGTTGATGGCCGACTTGTGCGCTCGAAATGTCAGAAGGCAGGCCTCAGTTAGCTGAAAGGCAGTTACCTAGGGGTAGCTAGGCAAATTTTGTAGTGCTTAGGCATAGTTTTGAGTGCAAAACGTAAAATTTTGACCTACTTTTTACAGTTCTTCCGGAAGACTGAATTTTGGTTCATTTCATTTCAACGTTAATATCTCACAATCTAATTGACCGATTTGAGTTTCCATTTCAAATAATGAAAGAACATTGCTTCCGCCTGATAATATTTGGAGATGGAAATTGTGAATGTGAAATTCTTTGTTTTATAGGCATAAATAGAAATTGAGTCAAAAAACTTTTTATTTGCATCTTCCTGGCTCCAAGCTCATGTCACTCACAAACTCAGAACTGACATGGCTGAATAGGAAAGTTACTTGCGGTCATTTCGCTCACTTATACTACCCACCTATCTCTAATGGCTTTCGAGTAATTAGTCCAAAATGTATTACAAGATGCTAAATTTCTCGGACCACCTTTGCTTCTCACCATGGTTTCAAGTCCTTAAAATGGATGGAAGTGGAAGAAATTTGGCATGAAGCTAGCTTAAGATCCTAGCTCGACGATACAAATAATTTCAGCCCAAAAGAATGCTTGGTTCGTCTTCTAGAAGCACCTTTATATCGTGCCTTTTCGGGACAAGCACAGCACCCGGCGCCAGCGGCCCGGCATATTCGGCGGAGTTGTACCAGCCAGTGACCTCCTGACGGGTCACAGCTGTTCAGCTAGTGGGAGGGTGAGTGGTGTGGCACTGTGGTCTAGTGGTTAGAGGCCCTGGCTCTTGATCAGGTAGGTCCGGTTCGAATCCGGGGGTGACCACGTACTCTTTATTGGTTATTTCAAAGAAAAGAATGATAAAACTGACTTGCAGGCGTATGAAGAGATACATTAAGAACGAAATATGGTTTGCTTTCGGCACATTGTCATGCGGCTCTCCTGCGCCGGTGGGGCGTTAGCCCAGGCCGCAGGCCGAGGTTGTTGTCAGAAGCCGGTGACGAACGAAGTAAGAAACGGCTTCTATTCTGACAGTTTTTCCGGTCTCGTCGTCGTCGTTGTCTGTTGTTGTTGTTGTTGTCTGTTCTGAGCGCTGGTATCAGAGACCTAAAACTTTTGTGGATAGAAGGCACTTCCAAATGAATAAGCACCACGGTTGTCAATTTTCAAAATTTTCAAAATTTTGCCCAGAATTTTGCATTATGTGATTTTTAACTTTTATTTTTCTATTTTTTGCTAATTCATCTAGACTCTTCAAACTTGCACCCTTTTACATCAGGGAAATTTGTAGTTCACACAAAAAGTTGGAAAGAAAAACCTTTAAATTTAGGGCTCTAAATTAGCTTTTAAACTTTGCACCCTAAATTTGGCATAAAACTCATGGTCTAAACTACAGGCTCGAAATATCTGAAGCTACAGCAGTTCAGGTTCTGAGTCAAATATCAACTTAAAGGCCGGTTTGTGCAGTACTGCACAAACACAGAAACAAAACAAAAACGGAAATTTAAGGGTCCTTTTTGGCCCATTCCGTGAAGGTCTGCATTTCCCAAAATATCATTCAAACGCTTATATCTTCCGATCTAATTGATAAAAATTAGTTCCCATTTCAGATAATCAGAGAGAATAGCCTCCTTTATTATATATTTAGAGATAAAAACTTTTAGACTGAAACTTTTTATTTTATAGGCAAAAATAAAATATAAGTTTTTAAAATTTTTATTCTCAGCCCCCTGGTTTCCAGACCATGATAGCTACGGTATTGAACTTAACACGGCTGGATAGAAAACTTCGTTGCCGTTATTTTTCTCACTCATACCCCCACTTATCTCTTACGGCTTCCGCGCTATAAGCCGTAAAGTACATTTCAAAGTGGTAATTTTATCAGTTCATTTTTGCTTCACACCGGGGTTTAGGGTGGTTAGAGTCATTGGAGGGAAATGAAATTTTGCATGCAGCTAGGTAAGAGACATATGTCGACATTCCATCTGCATAGATATCAATGAAACACCAAGTTACCTTTACAAACATGCCGTTTCTCCACGCAACGTTGTAGCAAATCACCACGCGTCACCCCTGCGTCCACGCCGCGGCAACACCGGCGATCGGCGCGGCCGTTTCTGTTTATTTATGGTCTGGTAAAAAAGTACCCAACACTACCCATAATGCATCACAAGTAATTAGAGTACCGTAAAAGTCCGAGTTTACAATAAGAGTATTATGTTTCTGTTTTTGGACCATGGGTGGATCCAGGGAATAAGTAGGCTAGGTGCCCCCCCTCACCCTTCTCCCGCCATCCCCTCCCCCAACCCCCAATCGACCATCGGCGCCCTCTGAAATTGTAAAGACACGCCTCTCAAGGTCGATGACGCTCCCTGAAATGTCGCTTCCCATACGCGGATCCAGGATTGCCTATCGGGAGCGAGGTGGAAGGGGAAATTTCCTGGTGGGCGCTATCTACACCAGGGACGCCACTTTTGGCCGGAAAACCTATCAAGTAGGCGCTAAAACCTATCAGTAGACCCCGATACCTGCATCTCGGGGAAAACAACATTTCAGGGAGTGCCATCGAACTTTCCAGGGGTTTCCGGGACAATTTCAGGGGGCGCTAAGATTCTATGGGGGCACCTGTCCCCTTTCCCCCTTGGATCCGCCTATGTCGTTTCGGGGGGGGGGCACGGAGGTGGGGTCGTTACGGGTGTGGGGGTAAGAAGCTCGAGCATAAGCGGATCCAGGACATCAGCATGGGGGTAGGGGCTAAAGAGTTCGAGCATAGGCAGACCCAGGACATCAGTACGAGGGTGGGGCTAGGGAGTTAGAGCATAGGCGGATCCAGGACATCGGTACGAGGGTCGGGCTAGGGAGTTAGAGCATAGGCGGATCCAGGACATTAGTACGGGGACGGGGCTAAGCAGCTGAGCATTAGCGGATTCAGGACATCAGTACGGGGTGAGACTCGGGAGTTTCAGCATAGGCGGATTCAGGACATCAGTAGGGGGTAGGGGCTACGGAGTTCGAGCATAGGCAGATCCAGGATATTAGTACGGGGATGGGGCTAAGGAGATCGAGCATAGGCGGATCTAGGACATCTGTACGGGGGTGGAGATAAGGAGCTCGAGCATAGGCTGATCCAGGACATCAGTATGGGTGTGGGGCTAAGGAGCTCGAGCAGAGGCGGATCTAGGACATCAGTACGGCGGTGGGGCTAAAGGGCTTGAGTATAGGCGAATCAAGGACATCAGTACGGGGGTGAGGCTAAGGAGCTCGAGCATAAGCGGATCCAGGACATCAGAACGTGGGTAGGGGCTAAAGAGTTCGAGCATAGGCGGATCCAGGACATCAGTACGGGGGTGGGGCTATGAAGCTCGAGCATAAGCGGATTCAGCTGATCAGTACGGGGGTGGGGCTCGGGAGCTCGAGCATAGGCGGATCTAGGACATCAGTACGGTGGTGGGGCTCGGGCGTTCCAGCATAGGCGGATCCAGGACATTAGTAGGGTGGTAGGGGCTAAAGAGTTCGAGTATAGGCGAATCCAGGGCAGTACGGAGGTGGGGCTACGGAGTTCGAGCATAGGCAGATCCAGGACATCAGTTCGGGGGTGGGGCTAAGGAGCTCGAGCATAGGCGGATCCAGGACATCAGTGCAGGGGTGTGGCTCCGGAGCTCGAGTAAAGGCGGATCCAGGACATCAGTGGGGGGGTAGGGGCTACGGAGTTCGAGCATAGGCGGATCCAGGACATCAGTAAGAAGGTGGGGAAAGGAGCTCGAGCATAGGCAGATCCAGGATATCAGTAGGGGGTAGGGGCTAAGGAGTTCGAGCATAGGCGGATCCAGGACATCAGTACGGAGGTGGGGCTAAAAAGTTCGAGCATAGGCGGATCCAGGACATCAGTATGGGTGTGGGCCTAAGAAGCTCGAGCAGAGGCGGATCCAGGGCATCAGTACGGGGGGTGGGGCTAAGGGGTTCGAGTATAGGCGGATAAAGGACATCAGTACAGAGGTGGGGCTAAGGAGCTCAAGCATAAGCGGATCCAGGACATCAGCACAGGGGTAGGGGCTAAAGAGTTCGAGCATAGGCGGATCCAGGACATCAGTACGGGGGTGGGGCTAAGGAGCTCGAGCATAAGCGGAGCCAGGATACCAGTACGGGGGTAGAGGCTAAGGAGTTTGAGCATAGGCGGATCCAGCATATCGGTACGGGGATTGGGCTAAGGAGATCCAGCATAGGCGGATCCAGGACATCTGTACGGAGGTGGGGCTAAGGAGCTCGAGCATAGGCGGATCCAGGACATCAGTATGGGTGTCGGGCTAAGGAGCTCGAGCAGAGGCGGATCCAGGACGTCAGTACGGGGCTGGGGTAAGAGGCTCGAGTATAGGCGGATCAAAGACATCAGTACGAGGGTGGGGCTAAGGAGCTCGAGCATAAGCGGATCCAGGACATCAAGGGGCTAAAGAGTTAAAACAGGTAGGGGCTAAAGAGTCAAAACATAAGCGGATCCAGGACATCAGTACGGGGGTGGGGCTAAGGAGCTCGAGCATAAGCGGGTTCAGGACATCAGTACGTGGGTGGGGCTCGGGAGCTCAAGCATAGGCGGATCCAGGACATCAGTAGGGGTAGGGGCTAAGGAGTTCAAGCATAGGCGGATCCAGGGCAGTATAGAGGTGGGGCTACGGAGTTCGAGCATAGGCAGATCCAGGACATATGTAAGGGGGTGGGGTAAGGAGCTCGAGCATAGGCGGATCCAGGACATCAGTTCGGTGGTGGGGCTGAGGTCTCGAGCTGGGGCATAACTCGGTAACAAATAGGCTGAATTGGGTGAAAATCTGCAGGTATAGGTGAAATACCGTCGAAAAACCCATCATATTTTATATTGTATCTCCTTTCTTCTCGTCATGCCCAGTCTTTGCTTAACAAAACAAACATTATGCTTGTGTTTATTTCTTTGATGATATGAACAGAGGTCAAGCGTGGTGCAGTATGCAGACACATGCTAATTTAGGAAAACATGGGCCTAGACAGGGGATTGAATGGAGCCATAATGAGAACACAAAACCGAAAACTCCAACATTGCGTTGTTATAAGTATCAAACTGCTGAAAAAACTCGCCTGTCAATCGAACTGTTTGGCTAACGTACATTGTCACCGGCTTCTCCTGCGCCAGAGCGGCACCTGCCGAGGCCGCAGGCCGAGGTTGTTGTTGTTGGCGTCTGTCAGTCCTGAGAATTGATGTCAGAGCTCTGGAATTTTGTAGGGTGATAGCCCTTCTGCTCCAGACACCCCAACTGAAGCCCCGAGTCGAAATCCAAAATAGTTTTTGAGAAATTTTGGCTCAAACTTTTTCTGTTTTATATTTTTCTAATTTTTACTTCTTAACCTACGAACTTGAAACTTATGTCCTTTTCGAAAGATAAAAAGGGCCAGCTAGGGAAAACGAATTGAGCTGATCCGACAATATTTATTGCGCGAAAACGCGGCATTTCTCACGCGAGCAAAAAACCTGCTAAAAGTTGATGGCCGACTTGTGCGCTCGAAATGTCAGAAGACAGGCCTCAGTTAGCTGAAAGGCAGTTACCTAGGGGTAGCTAGGCAAATTTTGTAGTGCTTAGGCATAGTTTTGAGTGCAAAACGCAAAATTTTGACCTACTTTTTACAGTTCTTCCGGAAGACTGAATTTTGGTTCATTTCATTTCAACGTTAATATCTCACAATCTAATTGACCGATTTGAGTTTTCATTTCAAATAATGAAAGAACATTGCTTCCGCCTGATAATATTTGGAGATGGAAGTTGTGAATGTGAAATTCTTTGTTTTATAGGCATAAATAGAAATTGAGTCAAAAACTTTTTATTTGCATCTTCCTGGTTCCAAGCTCATGTCACTCACAAACTCAGAACTGACATGGCTGAAAAGGAAAGTTACTTGCGGTCATTTCGCTCACTTATACTACCCACCTATCTCTAATGGCTTTCGAGTAATTAGTCCAAAATGTATTACAAGATGCTAAAGTTCTCGGACCACCTTTGCTTCTCACCATGGTTTGAAGTCCTTAAAATGGATGGAAGTGGAAGAAATTTGGCATGAAGCTAGCTTACGATCCTAGCTCGACGATACAAGTAATTTCAGCCCAAAAGAATGTTTGGTTCGTCTTCTAGAAGCACCTTTATATCGTGCCTTTTCGGGACAAGCACAGCACCCGGCGCCAGCGGCCCGGCATATTCGGCGGAGTTGTACTAGCCAGTGACCTCCTGACGGGTCACAGCTGTTCAGCTAGTGGGAGGATTAGTAGTGTGGCACGGTGGTCTAGTGGTTAGAGGCCCTGTCTCTTGATCAGGTAGGTCCGGTTCGAATCCGGGGGTGACCACGTACTCTTTATTGGTTATTTCAAAGAAAAGAATGATAAAACTGACTTGCAGGCTTATGAAGAGATACATTAAGAACGAAATATGGTTTGCTTTCGGCACATTGTCATGCGGCTCTCCTGGGCCGGTGGGGCGTTAGCCCAGGCCGCAGGCCGAGGTTGTTGTTGTTGGCGTCTGTCAGTCCTGAGAATTGATGTCAGAGCTCTGGAATTTTGTAGGGTGATAGCCCTTCTGCTCCAGACACCCAAACTGAAGCCCCGAGTTGAAATCCAAAATAGTTTTTGAGAAATTTTGGCTCAAACTTTTTCTGTTTTATATTTTTCTAATTTTTACTTCTTAAGTTACGAACTTGAAATTTATGTCCTTTTCAATGGATAACAAGGGCCAGCTAGGGGAAAAAATTGAGCTGATCCAACAATATTTATTGCGCGAAAACGCGGCATTTCTCACGCGCGCAAAAAACCTGCTAAAAGTTGATGGCCGACTTGTGCGCTCGAAATGTCAGAAGGCAGGCCTCAGTTAGCTGAAAGGCAGTTACCTAGGGGTAGCTAGGCAAATTTTGTAGTGCTTAGGCATAGTTTTGAGTGCAAAACGTAAAATTTTGACCTACTTTTTACAGTTCTTCCGGAAGACTGAATTTTGGTTCATTTCATTTCAACGTTAATATCTCACAATCTAATTGACCGATTTGAGTTTCCATTTCAAATAATGAAAGAACATTGCTTCCGCCTGATAATATTTGGAGATGGAAATTGTGAATGTGAAATTCTTTGTTTTATAGGCATAAATAGAAATTGAGTCAAAAAACTTTTTATTTGCATCTTCCTGGCTCCAAGCTCATGTCACTCACAAACTCAGAACTGACATGGCTGAATAGGAAAGTTACTTGCGGTCATTTCGCTCACTTATACTACCCACCTATCTCTAATGGCTTTCGAGTAATTAGTCCAAAATGTATTACAAGATGCTAAATTTCTCGGACCACCTTTGCTTCTCACCATGGTTTCAAGTCCTTAAAATGGATGGAAGTGGAAGAAATTTGGCATGAAGCTAGCTTAAGATCCTAGCTCGACGATACAAGTAATTTCAGCCCAAAAGAATGCTTGGTTCGTCTTCTAGAAGCACCTTTATATCGTGCCTTTTCGGGACAAGCACAGCACCCGGCGCCAGCGGCCCGGCATATTCGGCGGAGTTGTACCAGCCAGTGACCTCCTGACGGGTCACAGCTGTTCAGCTAGTGGGAGGGTGAGTGGTGTGGCACGGTGGTCTAGTGGTTAGAGGCCCTGGCTCTTGATCAGGTAGGTCCGGTTCGAATCCGGGGGTGACCACGTACTCTTTATTGGTTATTTCAAAGAAAAGAATGATAAAACTGACTTGCAGGCGTATGAAGAGATACATTAAGAACGAAATATGGTTTGCTTTCGGCACATTGTCATGCGGCTCTCCTGCGCCGGTGGGGCGTTAGCCCAGGCCGCAGGCCGAGGTCAGAAGCCGGTGACGAACGAAGTGAGAAACGGCTTCTATACTGACAGTTTTTCGTTCTCTGTTGTCCGTAGTAGTAGTAGTAGTAGTTGTTGTCTGTTCTGAGGACTGGTATCAGATACTTGAAACTTGCAGGGATGAAAGGCAGGAACCCATAAAAAATCCCGACGGCTGCAGATTTTCGAATTTTGCAAAAACTTTTCCAAAATTTTGGATTATATTTTTATAAACTTTTATTTTTCTATTTTTCTATTTTTAGTCTACAGCTCTCAAACTTACACTCTTTTACACACAATCAATTACCAGTTGTTGCTCAAAGTTTGAAGCAAAAAATCCAAATTTGTACTTCCAAAATGATTTTTTGAAACTTTTACCTCCAACTTGTAGTGAAATGCATTACCAAAGTTATAAGTTCGAAATATCTGAAGATATGATGCTAGGTGTTCCAAACTGGATTTTTACAGACAGAATGGACTGTGCATTACTGCATAGACACTAAACTGAACCAAAAGCATAATTTTGAAGGTCAGTTTTGGCCCTTTTTCCAAAACATTGCAATTATGGCCTAAAACTTTAAAACCATATAACTTTCAAAATTCTGGACATTTTTGAACGCAGTTTTCTTTGTTGAGATGGGTATTGTCATTACAACAACATATTCTAAATGCAAATTTCTGAGTTAATGGGAAATATTTTTCTGCAAAAAATACAATATTTTTTTGTTTTTTTGGGAATTTAGGACTACATATTTCCAAATTTTCTTTTCGAAATTGGTACCAAAAAAAGCCCGGCTCAAGTTCTACAACCGTCTGCCTGACCATACCCGCGCGTCTCCCATAGGTTTTGAGCTATATGATGATAAAGACTGAATTTGATGCGGTTTTCATAGGTTGTAATAGATTCATCACGTGATAAAGTGCCTTTATACTCAACTGAGATATATGGCTCTCTCTAAACTTTTAGTATGGGAAATTATGAGCTCTGCCGTTTTTGTTTCATGACGCTCCGACGACTAGTTCGCCACTGAGGGGCAAAATACTTCGGTCCCGTTTTTCCCGCAGCAGTAGTGACGTCATTCTGCCCTTCTTGCATGGACCTTCTGTGCTGCGGCAGTAGGCTGCAGCCGGTAAATGCGTGCAAGAAAGGCATAACATTTTTATCCGAGTGCATACAGCGGGTGGCTAGCCGGTCGGGGCGGACGGGACCCTGACTAGAGGGCAGAGGGTGCCGAGGCGTGTTTAGAGATCCGAGGAAGTGAGCAGTGATGCCCTCAGGTATCTAGGGAACGGTAGCAGGGTCCAGAGGCGTGCTGAGATAGCTCATGGGAAACATTTCGGACGGGGGAGCAGTGAGGATGGGGGCTGGTACGGGACTGGAGCCTTCCCCGCCATTGCCTCGGAACAGCTTCTGTGTTTGTATTAACCATAGATATTCTGACATTGGGGGGGGGGAGTTCAGCCCCTAGCTCCGCCCATTGTATCTACCACCATTTGAATAGCCACCATGTATGTATATAAGCATATGAAAGATTGAAGATTTCGTTGCACTCCGTACCAAATTACCGAACAATATCAATGAGAGGCAATCGACCATGCAGATTTCGAATGTGGTATTCAGGTCAACAAAGGTCACTGCGCATGCGCACTGGAACTAATGGTAACAGAGGCTATCTCGGCAACCTACGGGTCGATTTTCTTGAAATTTTGTGAACAGAAGAATATCACGAAATGTAAGTCAAAAATGTCATTGAAGCTGCACTGCTCTGCGCATGCGCAGCAGAAATTATGAAAATAGGCCTGAAAGGCGAGGATATTTCAGAGGAGGACCTGAACAGAGGGAAAGCCAACGTGCTTAAAGTTAGCATGAGTGTTTTGTCACCCTTGGTAACAACAAAGGTCAGTGCGCATGCGCATTAGAACTTATGGTCATGGAGGCTATCTCGGGAGCCAATAGACCGATTTCGCTCAAATTTTTGCGAGTAAAAGCAGAATAGCATCTGCTAATCCTAATTGATGGCATTATGACGCTGCACTATTATGCGCATGTGCAGTAGGAATTCTAAGGAATAATAGGCTCTAAGGGATCATTTAGACCAGGAGACAAACAAACGGCATATTAACATGCTTCAGTCAACTATAACGGTATCTTTGCTCTCATTCACTGCAGACGTTACTGCGCATGCGGACTGGGAGTAGGGTAACCGAAGCTAACTCGTTAACAAATTGGCTGAATTGGGTGAAAATCTGCAGGTATAGGTGAAATACGGTCGGCAAACCCATCATATTTTATAATGTATCTCCTTTCTTCTGGTCATGCCCAGTCTTTACTTAACAAAACAACCATTATACGTGTGTTTATCTATTTGATGACATGAACAGAGGGCAAACGTGACGCAGTGTGCAGAGACATGCTAATGTAGGAAAACATGGGCTTACACAGGGGATTGAATGGAGCCATAATGAGAACACAAAACCTAAAACTCCAACATTGCGTTGTTATAAGTATCAAACTGCTGAAAACACTCGCCTGTCAATCGAACTGTTTGGCTAACGTACATTGTCACCGGCTTCTCCTGCGCCGGAGCGGCACCTGCCGAGGCCGCAGGCCGAGGTTGTTGTTGGCGTCTGTCCGTCCTGAGAATTGATGTCAGAGCTCTGGAATTTTGTAGGGTGATAGCCCTTCTGCTCCAGACACCCAAACTGAAGCCCCGAGTCGAAATCCAAAATAGTTTTTGAGAAATTTTGGCTCAAACTTTTTCTGTTTTATATTTTTCTAATTTTTACTTCTTAAGCTACGAACTTGAAATTTATGTCCTTTTCGAAAGATAACAAGGGCCAGCTAGGGGAAAACAATTGAGCTGATCCGACAATATTTATTGCGCGAAAACGCGGCATTTCTCACGCGAGCAAAAAACCTGCTAAAAGTTGATGGCCGACTTGTGCGCTCGAAATGTCAGAAGACAGGCCTCAGTTAGCTGAAAGGCAGTTACCTAGGGGTAGCTAGGAAAATTTTGTAGTGCTTAGGCATAGTTTTGAGTGCAAAACGCAAAATTTTGACCTACTTTTTACAGTTCTTCCGGAAGACTGAATTTTGGTTCATTTCATTTCAACGTTAATATCTCACAATCTAATTGACCGATTTGAGTTTTCATTTCAAATAATGAAAGAACATTGCTTCCGCCTGATAATATTTGGAGATGGAAATTGTGAATGTGAAATTCTTTGTTTTATAGGCATAAATAGAAATTGAGTCAAAAAACTTTTTATTTGCATCTTCCTGGTTCCAAGCTCATGTCACTCACAAACTCAGAACTGACATGGCTGAAGAGGAAAGTTACTTGCGGTCATTTCGCTCACTTATACTACCCACCTATCTCTAATGGCTTTCGAGTAATTAGTCCAAAATGTATTACAAGATGCTAAATTTCTCGGACCACCTTTGCTTCTCACCATGGTTTGAAGTCCTTAAAATGGATGGAAGTGGAAGAAATTTGGCATGAAGCTAGCTTACGATCCTAGCTCGACGATACAAGTAATTTCAGCCCAAAAGAATGTTTGGTTCGTCTTCTAGAAGCACCTTTATATCGTGCCTTTTCGGGACAAGCACAGCACCCAGCGCCAGCGGCCCGGCATATTCGGCGGAGTTGTACTAGCCAGTGACCTCCTGACGGGTCACAGCTGTTCAGCTAGTGGGAGGATGAGTAGTGTGGCACGGTGGTCTAGTGGTTAGAGGCCCTGTCTCTTGATCAGGTAGGTCCGGTTCGAATCCGGGGGTGACCACGTACTCTTTATTGGTTATTTCAAAGAAAAGAATGATAAAACTGACTTGCAGGCTTATGAAGAGATACATTAAGAACGAAATATGGTTTGCTTTCGGCACATTGTCATGCGGCTCTCCTGCGCCGGTGGGGCGTTAGCCCAGGCCGCAGGCCGAGGTCTGTCTGTTGTTGTCTGTCCCGCCTGAGAATTGATGTCAGAGCTCTGCAATTTTGTAGGGTGATAGCCCTCCTACGCCAGACTCCCAAACTAAAGCCCCGAGTCGAAATCTAAAATAGTTTTTGAAAAATTTTGGCTCAAACTTTTTCTGTTTTATATTTTTCTAATTTTTACTCCTTAAGCTACGAGCTTGAAATTTATGTCCTTTTCAATAGGTAACAAGGGCCAGCTAGGGAATAAAAATTGAGCTGATCCGACAATATTTATTGCGCGAAAACGCGGTATTTCTCACGCGAGCAAAAACCTACTTAAAGTTGATGGCCGACTTGGACGCTCGAAATATCAGAAGGCACGCTTCAGTTAGCTGAAAGGCAGTTACCTAGGGGTAGCTAGGTCAATTTTCTTGTGCTTAGGCATAGTTTTGAGTGCAAAACCTAAAATTTTGGCCTAGTTTTTTCCGTTCTTCCCGGAAGACTGAATTTTTGTTCATTTCATTTCAACGTTAATATCTCACAATCTAATTGACGGATTTGAGTTTCCATTTCAAATAATGAAAGAACATTGCTTCCGCCTGATAATATTTGGAGATGGAAATTGCGATATGTGAAATTCTTTGTTTTATAGGCATAAATAAAAATTGAGTAAAAAAACTTTTTATTTGCAACTTCCTGGTTCCGAGCTCATGTCACTCACAAACTCAGAACTGACATGGCTGAATAGGAAAGTTACTTGCGGTCATTTCGCTCACTTATACTACCCACCTATCTCTAATGGCTTTCGAGTAATTAGTCGAAGAATGTATTACAAGGTGCTAATTTTCTCGGACCACCTTTGCTTCTCACCATGGTTTCAAGTCCTTAAAATGGATGGAAGTGGATGAAATTTGGCATGAAGCTAGCTTACGATCCTAGCTCGACGATACAAGTAATTTCAGCCCAAAAGAATGTTTGGTTCGTCTTCTAGAAGCACCTTTATATCGTGCCTTTTCGGGACAAACACAGCACCCGGCGCCAGCGGCCCGGCATATTCGGCGGAGTGGTACCAGCCAGTGACCTCCTGACGGGTCACAGGTGTTCAGCTAGTGGGAGGGTGAGAGGTGTGGCACGGTGGTCTAGTGGTTAGAGGCACTGTCTCTTGATCAGGTAGGTGCCGGTTCGAATCCGGGGTGACGACGTACTCTTTATTGGTTATTTCAAAGAAAAGAATGATAAAACTGACTTACAGGCTTATGAAGAGATACATTGAGAACGAAATATGGTTTGATTTCAGCACATTGTCATGTGGCTCTCCTGCGCCGGAAGGGCGTTAGCCCAGGCCGCAGGTTGTCTGTCTGTTGTTGGCGTCTGTCCGTCCTGAGAATTGATGTCAGAGCTCTGGAATTTTGTAGGGTGATAGCCCTTCTGCTCCAGACACCCAAACTGAAGCCCCGAGTCGAAATCCAAAATAGTTTTTGAGAAATTTTGGCTCAAACTTTTTCTGTTTTATATTTTTCTAATTTTTACTTCTTAAGCTACGAACTTGAAACTTATGTCCTTTTCGAAAGGATAACAAGGGCCAGCTAGGGAAAACGAATTGAGCTGATCCGACAATATTTATTGCGCGAAAACGCGGCATTTCTCACGCGAGCAAAAAACCTGCTAAAAGTTGATGGCCGACTTGTGCGCTCGAAATGTCAGAAGACAGGCCTCAGTTAGCTGAAAGGCAGTTACCTAGGGGTAGCTAGGCAAATTTTGTAGTGCTTAGGCATAGTTTTGAGTGCAAAACGCAAAATTTTGACCTACTTTTTACAGTTCTTCCGGAAGACTGAATTTTGGTTCATTTCATTTCAACGTTAATATCTCACAATCTAATTGACCGATTTGAGTTTTCATTTCAAATAATGAAAGAACATTGCTTCCGCCTGATAATATTTGGAGATGGAAATTGTGAATGTGAAATTCTTTGTTTTATAGGCATAAATAGAAATTGAGTCAAAAAACTTTTTATTTGCATCTTCCTGGTTCCAAGCTCATGTCACTCACAAACTCAGAACTGACATGGCTGAAGAGGAAAGTTACTTGCGGTCATTTCGCTCACTTATACTACCCACCTATCTCTAATGGCTTTCGAGTAATTAGTCCAAAATGTATTACAAGATGCTAAATTTCTCGGACCACCTTTGCTTCTCACCATGGTTTGAAGTCCTTAAAATGGATGGAAGTGGAAGAAATTTGGCATGAAGCTAGCTTACGATCCTAGCTCGACGATACAAGTAATTTCAGCCCAAAAGAATGTTTGGTTCGTCTTCTAGAAGCACCTTTATATCGTGCCTTTTCGGGACAAGCACAGCACCCGGCGCCAGCGGCCCGGCATATTCGGCGGAGTTGTACTAGCCAGTGACCTCCTGACGGGTCACAGCTGTTCAGCTAGTGGGAGGATGAGTAGTGTGGCACGGTGGTCTAGTGGTTAGAGGCCCTGTCTCTTGATCAGGTAGGTCCGGTTCGAATCCGGGGGTGACCACGTACTCTTTATTGGTTATTTCAAAGAAAAGAATGATAAAACTGACTTGCAGGCTTATGAAGAGATACATTAAGAACGAAATATGGTTTGCTTTCGGCACATTGTCATGCGGCTCTCCTGCGCCGGTGGGGCGTTAGCCCAGGCCGCAGGCCGAGGTTGTTGTTGTTGGCGTCTGTCAGTCCTGAGAATTGATGTCAGAGCTCTGGAATTTTGTAGGGTGATAGCCCTTCTGCTCCAGACACCCAAACTGAAGCCCCGAGTTGAAATCCAAAATAGTTTTTGAGAAATTTTGGCTCAAACTTTTTCTGTTTTATATTTTTCTAATTTTTACTTCTTAAGCTACGAACTTGAAATTTATGTCCTTTTCAATGGATAACAAGGGCCAGCTAAGGGAAAAAATTGAGCTGATCCAACAATATTTATTGCGCGAAAACGCGGCATTTCTCACGCGAGCAAAAAACCTGCTAAAAGTTGATGGCCGACTTGTGCGCTCGAAATGTCAGAAGGCAGGCCTCAGTTAGCTGAAAGGCAGTTACCTAGGGGTAGCTAGGCAAATTTTGTAGTGCTTAGGCATAGTTTTGAGTGCAAAACGTAAAATTTTGACCTACTTTTTACAGTTCTTCCGGAAGACTGAATTTTGGTTCATTTCATTTCAACGTTAATATCTCACAATCTAATTGACCGATTTGAGTTTCCATTTCAAATAATGAAAGAACATTGCTTCCGCCTGATAATATTTGGAGATGGAAATTGTGAATGTGAAATTCTTTGTTTTATAGGCATAAATAGAAATTGAGTCAAAAAACTTTTTATTTGCATCTTCCTGGTTCCAAGCTCATGTCACTCACAAACTCAGAACTGACATGGCTGAATAGGAAAGTTACTTGCGGTCATTTCGCTCACTTATACTACCCACCTATCTCTAATGGCTTTCGAGTAATTAGTCCAAAATGTATTACAAGATGCTAAATTTCTCGGACCACCTTTGCTTCTCACCATGGTTTCAAGTCCTTAAAATGGATGGAAGTGGAAGAAATTTGGCATGAAGCTAGCTTAGGATCCTAGCTCGACGATACAAGTAATTTCAGCCCAAAAGAATGTTTGGTTCGTCTTCTAGAAGCACCTTTATATCGTGCCTTTTCGGGACAAGCACAGCACCCGGCGCCAGCGGCCCGGCATATTCGGCGGAGTTGTAGCAGCCAGTGACCTCCTGACGGGTCACAGCTGTTCAGCTAGTGGGAGGGTGAGTAGTGTGGCACGGTGGTCTAGTGGTTAGAGGCCCTGTCTTTTGATCAGGTAGGTCCGGTTCGAATCCGGGGGTGACCACGTACTCTTTATTGGTTATTTCAAAGAAAAGAATGATAAAACTGACTTGCAGGCTTATGAAGAGATACATTAAGAACGAAATATGGTTTGCTTTCGACACATTGTCATGCGGCTCTCCTGCGCCGGTGGGGCGTTAGCCCAGGCCGCAGGCCGAGGTTTCTAGTGTTACAGTTACAACGATGATGCTGAGTAGGAAATAAGGATCCTGCAGGGACCGTTGTTAAAACTCGAGATGAAAAGAGCTATGGCATTTGATATTTCCCTTGATACCAAGAGTCTGGAATAGTCCCTTGAGCATCAAAAAGCCGAGTCTCCCTGCTTAAAGGCAGGCCTCCTAATTGACCTAAGCAGGAGGTTCACTTAGCTATAAGGCAGGCCCCATAACGGCCTGTCTAGAAGACCCCTTTACTTCAAAAGAAGGCCCCTAAACGGCTCACATACGTGGCCCTTTTACTTTGAAAGCAAGGACCCTAAACAGCCTATCCAGACAGCTCCATTACTTAGAAAGCACGCCCAATAAATTACTCATGTGGAAGCACCTTAACTTATAAGACACCCTTAAACGACCCACATAAGAGGCCCCTTACTTATAAGACCCTGAATGACCTTCAAAATGGAGGTCCCCAAGAGGTAGGAGATCCCATTCAGCATCAGGGATAGCAGGCCTTCTTTGATTTTTGGTCCCCATGGAAAGAAATCCGTGGTAACGTCCCTGCAGAAATATATCATTTTTCATTACCACCTGTCACGAAAATAACGCGGGTTCGGAGTTCGCAAAATGATACCCTTAACCGTGGGGGGCATCGATGGCCTCTAAGGTTTTTCGAGGATACGAAGCACCGCCGCAGTTGGTATACCTGTTGCATGACCCTTTTGCAACTCCTGACAAAATTTAAGTCTCAGGCCATAACAGGTTGGATCACCAGGTGGGGTTAAAGAAGGTGATTCAACATTAAACAAGGTGACTTCACTCCAACTTTTAACACGCGCATTGACAGGGTCGGAGCCACCTTCGCTTTGACGGGGGAGGGGACGGGTACCCGCCCCCAAAGATCTCGAGAACCACACTAGGTAGCGAAAAACGGTAAAGAGCGTTGGGTAGCCCATACATTTCTACATCGAAAATATTTGAACCATTTTTTCAGGTTGCATCCAAGGTCACTAGAGGTCAAACATGCCGCCATAGGGATAACATGTAAAAGAAGGTTTTCGGTCATTACATCTGAACAAGTAAAGATAGGGAAAAACGATTTGAGCCAGATGAATCCTCACAGCCAGCCGATTTGCATGATCTATAATATGACCTTGCTAGATCAAATCAAGGATTTGACCTAACCTGAGGTCAGGTCAAGGTCAAATTAGGTAAAACGCCTACCATTAGAACTGCAAAGACAAGGCGAATCTAATGAAATTAAAATAAACTCTATCACCATCCGTTACTAAGTTATTCAGTTAAAACCATTTTCCCATATATTTCCAATGGAGAGGTAATGGTTCGTACCTAACCTTAGGTAATCGATATAAAAAGTACCGGAACATATGTTAGAGAACTCAGAGGGCCCATTATGTGATGAGTTTCAATCGGTTAAGTTTATCCTGTTCCGACTTGCGCTATCTCAAACTTTTTAATGTCAGGTCACTTGACCTGTATGTACTGGTGACCTGACCTGAGATGACCTAACCTTAAGATTTTAATACAAGTTATTACAATAATAATAGAAAAGGTATAGAAAGTACGGTGGCGCTAAGCACCACAGTTTTTATGATGTTTCCGAAAAACACAAGGGGGTGGGTACCCGCCCTCCCCGTCAATGCGCGTGTTAAGCTCTATCATACCTAAGTTTTGAACCTGATTGTCTGGAAACCTTCTACACTTGATAAACTTTTCAGGGTCTACGAAATGCAAAATATTTTTTCCTTTCGGTGATTCGTGGTCAGGTCAAGAGGTGACCACCCCAATTAGAAAAGTATGGGGGAAATTTATGTTATTCTGTAAAAGTCACAAAAACGAATGCAAAGGCTTAAAAAGTGTAGCAGCATGTCGGTTTTCACCTTTTCAAAGAATTCCGGAGCAATATTTGCCCTGTGGCGTATCCCAGGAGATAACCAGGTTTTATAGGTTCGCATGCAAGTATTCTCCAGCACAATATACACAAATATACCTGGAGTTTACTGACTTCTGGAGATCAAACCATTGACCTGCCAGATGGAAAATATTATTCATGGTATGAATTAGGGCCTCAGTGCTACAAAAAATGTTTAATAGATGCTTATACATTTTAATAAACCAAATTATAATAACACTAATGCTCGTTTTAAACTCTATACTTTGTAAATTGTTGTTTCTTGGCCACACGTCATACTAATCACACTGCACTAGACGTGCGATGAGACTGCATGGGATTGCATGAGACGTGCGATGAGACTGCATGGGATTGCATGAGACGTGCGATGAGACTGCATGGGATTGCATGAGACGTGCGATGAGACTGCATGGGATTGCATGAGACGTGCGATGAGACTGCATGGGATTGCATGAGACGTGCGATGAGACTGCATGGGATTGCATGAGACGTGCGATGAGACTGCATGGGATTGCATGAGACGTGCGATGAGACTGCATGGGATTGCATGAGACGTGCGATGAGACTGCATGGGATTGCATGAGACGTGCGATGAGACTGCATGGGATTGCATGAGACGCGCGATAAGACTGCATGGGATTGCATGAAAGGTAGGATGAGACTGCATGGTTTTTCATGAAAATGTCTCGAAAGATAGCGCTTTAACTAAACGTTGGTGAATTTTAGGTATTAGAAGCTTCGCTTAGATAATTTATTTTGAACTAGAAGTTCACCCTCCGCAGGACTAATTTCGCTGTGTGCTCCAGTAACTTGTGCAATTAGATACGCATGGGATGAATAATTATAATCATATAGTTGACTTTTTTACTTAAAACTTTACTTTAAAAAGGAATCATGAACTGTGTGACAGTAAATTTAGGCCTTCTTTTCTGTATATTTCAAAGCTGAATATTTTATAAGTTAAGAGTATTTTGTCGATCTATCAATGATTTAACAGAGGAAACAATACCAAAGCACATCCCCAGCTACTTGCCCTGTCCACACTTCGGCACAAAAACTACAAATAGGTACCAGGTTAAGATCTAGGTCTCCCACTGAGACGTCCCCTTCTCAGGAAACATCAGTAGTAGCCGTTGTTCGTTGGTGCCTTTGACTTGCACATCGCTAATAAGATCCAGAACCACAACGAGTTGCTCTTCTGCCTCGAGCAAACCGGCACAGAGGCAAACCAAAGGGGCAAACCGAGACAGACCGCAGAGTTGTTTACCTTTGAGAATGGGCGAGAACAAAGAGGCAAAAGGCAGCTTCTCAATCAGCAACATGAAAACCGTCGCAGGCTTATCGGATCCCTTATGGAGAGTTTAAGCCTGGCTAGAAAATTCTTACCGGGGAAATATAGTATTAGATCAGTTTGCCACACATTTAGCTGAAGAGCAGAATGCAACGGCAGGGCTTCCACGAGATGAGCTGGATAACCCCAGGACCCTGCTCCAGATTATGGATAAACACATCTTTATAATAATTTTTGGGGTTTATCGACGCACAAACTGCTAGGGTCCTATGGCGTCGCCAACTCTTTCTTTGATGGAAGGGGTTCTCGAGAGCCAGCTTGCTCCTTGTTCAAGGAAGCCGCTGAGCCTTGAACCCGGGCCAGCTGCGCTGACCACTCCACTACCGCGCCCCCGATAACCACATCTTTTAACACGCGCTGTAGAGAGTGGTCTTGAGTCAACGAGCAGTGAAGGGGCCCTTCACTGCCCCTCAGAGATCTCGGAAGCCAAGGGGTTCGAAAAACGCCCATTTGAGGGGTGTGAGGGACCATGCACGAAAGAGGACGCCATTACTTTTAAGGCTGATGACGAAAATCTACGAAATTCTTTCAGGTCTGGAATCGTAGGAGCAGTCCCAGGAGAGCGAAGGAAGCATTGAACAGGTCTGAGCCTGGCTGCGGAGAAGGCTGCAGTGCGATTCTTTGGAAGTCGGATTATTAAGGGATATAGAATGTTCACCGAGTATTCCGTCTAATCTGGCTAAGCATTTGAAGGTTCGGAATGTGGTCCCATCAGGGAAGCCGGATTTCACCGGTCGAACCAGCCTGCGTGGTGGCTGTAATACCCTCATGAAGAGGTCAGCGGCTGGGAGACGGCGATCCGGTTTCCCGCAATATAGGTTTATGCCCCGCAGTGGAAGAGGCCGGGAGGGTTTTTTCCGATGCCGATTCCCTTTCTCTGTAGGACGGTCACCCGTGCACCATTAGAAACAGACTGGGAGCCGGGAAAGGTTGTCAGACGTGGTAGAAATGTTTTTTCAGTCAAAAAACTTCTTCATTCGGTACTTTCTAGGGTAAGTTGGACAACGGGTTATACATCAACCCGCGTCCGGTGGGCCTCCGAGCCACCTTCGCCCTGGTGGGGGGTGTTTGAACACCCCCCTCGAACTCGGCCCCTATGTGGGAAAGCGAAAAAATGCGAACGCTGGTGGATAGCTCCTAAAAATTCATGAAGGAACTATTTCAGATACTTTTGGGCTCAGGTCAATATTGAGGTCATGACAGGTCAAAGAAGTTGGTATTTTGAGTAGAGTTTTTGGGCTCTAGCTTCTGACAGATTTGAGTTAGAAGCATTTTTAGACACCATTCGCTTCCTCTGGTCACGACGAATCGAATAAGGTACAATATGTCCATACTATGTAAAAACACAAAAATGATCTGACCTCATGTCAGGGTCACTTTTGACCTAGCATAGTCAATATGCATCTCAACTGACTTGCAAGAATATTCCAAACGCAATGATATCAAAATAAAAGCTGCAGCATCATTTTATGCAAAGTTATTGACCTAAGTCTGAAAACTGTTTAAGTAGCCTCAAATGACCTCTCAGAGGTCACAGGGCAAAAATTGCAACATGAACCTGGAAAGAGGCCCAGAATACTACGATTTTAAGAACATGAAGGCATTTTCAGCTTTATCTACACAAATACAACCAATTTCTGTTTTCCCCAGGAATTTCAAATGCAGAGGCCACGGTCCGTACTTGACCTTAGGTCAATCGATATGAAAATCCCGGAATAGATGTTTTAGCAATCGGTGGGCCCATTATGTGGTACAAGTTTCAATCCGATACATCTACCCATTTCTTACTTATGCCACCTTAAACATTTTTGGAGGTGAAGTCATTTGACCTGCACTGGTGACCTGACCTGAGATGATCCGGCCTTAAAATCAGGGATGCGGAGCCGGAGCCGGAGCCGGAGCCGGTCGGAGCCGACCATTCTGCCCGGAGCCGGAGCCGGAGCCGGAGCCGCCGAAGCACTTTTGATCGGAGCCGGAGCCGGAGCCGTCAGAAAGGGTCCGGCTCCGGCTCCCAAAGAGCTCTAAAACTACCAAAAATCAAACGTGAAATGGTCATACTTTACCTCGTGAGATGCCGCATGGAAACACATTTATTCACCTGAAATATTACATTTTCTCAATATGTTATATATATCGAGATAAGTGAAATCTTGCAACTAAGGTGTTCCGTAGACGGTCTCACTTTCTCAGGTAGGGGATGCGCTCCGGCTATTTAGCATGGGCAGAAATTAGCAACAAATGAAAACATTGGCGGACACTGGCGGATCCATACGGTGGGGGGAGGGTAAAAAGGCATTTCCCCCAAACGCCCAATTTTTGGCGATTTTTTCCAATTTTCTTAAAAAACATATGTTTTTCACGATTTACCCCATACCGTCGGCCTGCATCCGTCCCTGTTGGCAGATGCAGGGGAAGGCCATTTCGGCCATGGCCCCCTCCAAAGCCCTGGAAGGGGGGCAGACTATCTTTTGGCCCCCAAAGGCAGAATAATTTTTTAGAAAGGTGTTTACACTAGGTCTGTCGAGCAATAAAATCTTTGCTCCCACCCCCCCGGAAGGCTATCATGTACTCGGAGAAGTAGTTTATACTAGATCTGTCGAGAACCGAGGGCAAAAGGCGCAGACAACAGCATCCTCGTCACTCGATGCGGCACTAGCCGACTTCAAAAACCTGGCTCGCCTAAGGGGGCGACCGTATGGGACATCTAGATAGATATCCAGCCATCATCCAACGGGCTAGCCTGGTAATGGCCGCGCTACCAGTTACTCAGGTGTCCGTGAAGAGGTTGTTCTCTGCGATGAGGCTACTGCTTACTGATCTCAGGTCCAGACTAAGAGCTGACATATTGGAGGCAATGTTGCTGCTCCGCTCCAACCGCAATTGGGTGGTATAGTGAGCGAACCAGCTGCTGGGCCCTGGGCAGTAGGGTGGTTTGTTTCGATTTTTCTCGAAAAGGAATTATGCCATCAGACTATCTGATGTGTTTTTTTATGTTGAACACTGTTAGCTCTGCGAAATTTTTATTTGCGGGCCGTCCAAGCTTTACTTGATCGTTGTATCTTTGATTTTTATGTGGGTTTGCGGGCATGTCTGACCCATTAGGGTCGTAAAAAAACATGTTTTTGCTGTTCAGTTTCGAACCCACTTTTCCCATTATATATTCAATTATGATTTCAATGAGCCACATTCCAAGCATCTACGACAACGGGAAAGATCGCCTCAAACCGTTTAAATATTTCATGTTTCAGGCGCGATAGGCCACCCGGCGTTGCAGTCTCCCCCTGTTAAATTGGCATGAAAGGGGTGCATAACCTACCAGTAAAGACAGCGTGGCATGTGCGTGCGTATAGGAGCGGTAGATGGGATTTAACATGCAGGCATTTACTTGTCAGATGTATTTGCAGCACAATACAAATACATGTTATTCCACAAAAAAACCTGAAATTAAATGGTTCAGCACCCTAGTACTCTAAATCCCGACAGAACAGAAATGCCTTCCGGAGGCGAACCTTTCTCTGACAACATTCGTTGGAGAACGTCATTGGGGCAGGTGCTTCTCCCTATTCTCCTGAGAACTATTTAACACGCGCATTGACGGGGGGCGGGTACCCGCCCCCTTTTCGGGTTTTTCGGAGATATTAGAAAAACGGCGGCGCGTAGCACCGCCGTACTTGGCATACCTTTTACCCTCATCATTTTTACAACTTTTGTGAAAATTTTAAGGTTAAGTCATCTCAGGTCAGGTCACCAGTACAGGTCAAGTGACGTGACCTCAAAACAAGTTTAAGATAGCATAAGTCAAAGCAGGGTGAACTTATCCTGTTGAAACTCATATCACATAATGGGCCCACCGAGTTCTCTAAAATATGTTCCGATATTTTTTATAACGATGACCTAAGGTCTGGTACGAGGCATGACCTCTCCATTGGAAATACATGGGAAAAATGTTTTTTTACTGAATAACTCAGTAACCGATGGTGATAGAGCGTTTATTTTAGCTGCATTAGACTCGCCTTGGCTTTCCGGTTCTAGTGATATGCATTTTATATAATTTGACCCTGATCTGACCTCAGGTCAGGTCAAATCCTTGATTTGACCTAGCAAGGTCAAGTTATATATAATTCAATTTGGCTTGCTGCGAGGATTCATATTGTTTAAGTCGTTTTGCTTTATCTTTACTTGTTCAGATTTAATGGCCGAAAAACTTAATTTATATGTTATTCCTATGACGGCATGTTTTGACCTCTCGTGACCTCAAATGTAACCTGAAAAAAATGGTTCAAATATTTTTAATGGAGAAGTGGATGGGCTACCCAACGCCGTTTACCATTTTTCGCTAACTACCGTGGTTCTCGAGATCTTAGGGGGGCGGTACCCGCCCCCTCGTCAAAGCGAAGGTGGCTCAGACCCCCGTCAATGCGCGTGTTAAGAGCTCTGATCTGCTAGAAGAAGACCCTGCTGCATATTTTTCCTTCGGATGGCTCACAAAATCTTCCACCAGCTTCACACCACGTTCTGTGGGACCGTTCACGACAGTAAGTTCTGGAATACCTTGAAAGAGGGGAAGCTATACCAGTTTCCAGCTTCTCAACGGAGCAATTTCATGTCAGAATCTTTCAAATTCAGGCACTCGATACCAGCCAGCTTTCAGGAATGACAAATTGGCAGAGGCCTGGTACCAAGCCGAGCTCTTCATCTGAAAGGTGGATGGTTTTGCTGTTTAGGCCAGGTACTGTGTCACTGCCTTTTTACCACCAGCATTGTGATTCTTATTTGCGAGGCAGATTATAACTTTCTGGTCCCAAATAACAGTTGCGTTTGCACATTGACTTTAGCGCCTCTACACAATGCCGGAGTATTTTTGTTGGAAAACCTATCAGGGAACAGTGGCGGATCTAGCCGGTTGGTTTGGGAGGGGCAAACCAAAGTCGAAACAAAAACGTCAAGCAGTGAAAAGTTGCGTTACAATATGCCCTTTCGGTAGGATTTTGCGAACTGGAGACGAAAAGCAAAAAAAACGCCACGGGGTGAAAAATATGGGCTCAAGATAATTCTTTTCCTATCCAAGCCCCAACATTTACACTGAACTTCACTAATTCTGTTTGAAGTTGAGAGTTGAAGCACCAAAATCTTGCTTACAAGCTAAAAAGTAGTCAGGGGAAAAAGGAGATCGATCGCTTTGGGGGGCCAAAAACATAGTTTTGCCCCGAGCTTTTCCGTTTGGGGGGTAATTGCCTTTTTGCCCCCCCCTGGATCCGCCACTGTCAGGGAACGTTCCTGGATCATCAGGCCCGGCCAGTGCTTTGGTTCTGGAAGACATGCCAGCTCTGTTTTTCCTTGAGAAGATAATCACGAATTGCGCAAGCTGGTTTACGTGTGTCTGTCAGGAGAGGTTGTCTCCAACAAATGTCTGTTTAGAAGACCGGGAGCCCACCAGCAAGCCATATTCATGGAATATAGGACATTTATGGCATGGAGTGCGTGCTACTACTAAGTCAGATTCCGTTCATCTTTCCAGAAGACACTTAAAGACTGAATATTATATTTTTGGTGTTTAACAACGCATCAACTGTTAAGGTCATAAGCTCATATGGCATCAGAGGTGAGAGGGAAAGAATTAGCTTGAGCTAGAGCAGGGTGCCAGATTCTGCCTCTGGGCGGCCTCGAACCCACGACACCCAGCACATACAGAATGCCATTGGCTGAGCCGAGCGCAAGCGCTAACCGACTGAGCCACTCAGACCCCGAAAGGGTTGGCGGCTTTCCTTATAAGTGGTTCTAAACCATGTATCTGGGTTCCTCCGTCACGGATAGTCAGCTTTAGAGCCTTCGATGAGCCTGAAAGCTATCCATAAAATGCAGTGCAGTGCTTTCATTAAATAATATAGAAATCGCCCTGAATGTGCTGAAATCACTTTGCCATCAGCTGTGGTATCTGAGCTCAGAAAGTTATATTCTGTCCCGCTGGTGAGAACCACCACCTTGGTTTAAGGAGCCAGTCGCACAACAATTGGTCAAAACAGCAAACAATTCACATTTGACGAGGGCAAGCTTAAGTTTCCGATAGAGGCTATAAAGAGCTCGATGAATGCTTGGTACAAAGCCTCAGCCAGCTTGTCACTCCTGACAGCTGGCTGGTATTCGATAGCCTGAATCTGAAATATTCTGACCATAAATTGCTCCGTTAAGAAGCTGGTGACTGGTATAGTTTCTCCTGTTTCAAGGTATTCCTTAACTTAATGTGGTGAACGATCCCACAGAACGTGGTGTAAGGCTGGTGGAAGATTTCGTGAGCCATCTAAAGGGTAAAAATATGCAGCAGGGTCTTCTTCTAAAAGTATCAGAGCTCTTAAATAGTCCTCGGGAGCATAGGGAGAAGCACCTGCCCCAATGACGTTCTCCAACGATTGTTGTCAGAGAAAGGTTCGCCTCCGGAAGGCATTTCTGTTCTGTCTGGATTTAGAGTACTAGGGTGCTGAACCATTTAATTTCAGGTCTTTTGTGGAATAACATGTATTTGTATTGCGCTGCAAATACATCCCACAAGTAAATGCCTGCAAGTTAAATCCCATCTACCGCTCTTATACGCACGCACACGCCACGCTGTCTTTATTGGTATGTTATCCATGCTTTTCATACCAATTTAACAAGGGGAGATTGCAACACCGGGCGGCGAATCGCTCCTGAACCATGAAATCTTTAACCGTTTTGAGGCGATCTTTCCCGCTGTTGTAGATGCTTGGAATGTGGCTCATTGAAATCAGAATTGAATAAATAATGGGGAAAAAGTGGATTCGAGTCTGAAAAGTAAAATAATTGTTTTTTGAACGACCCTACTGGCCCATATTTCTGTTTGCCATAACAGTGCAGTGCAGTTTGCTATACGAATACACTGCAGTGTAGGTTGGTCCAGTTCTGAGGTTCACTGGCCTTTGGCATCTGGTCAAGAGCGTTCGTTCATCCAGTCGCCATTTTTCATTCGTAAAAATACATAATCACTTTGTATCTGATGGACTTCCACGCCCTTGAGAACGTGTCGATCACATTTTGGATATAGGTACATTGCCGGAGCCGGAGCCGGAGCCGGTCGGAGCCAACTATTTTGCCCGGAGCCGGAGCCGGAGCCGTTAGGACACTTGAACCCGGAGCCGGAGCCGGAGCCGAAATCATAACCCCGGACAGGAGCCGGAGTCGGAGCCGTCCAAAATTTTATCGGCTCCGCATCCCTGCTTAAAATTTTAGGAAAGTTGCAGAATTGATCAAGGACAAGGTGTGTCAAGTACGGCAGCGCTTCGCGCTCCAGTTTTTTCGTGCCACCGGAAAAACCCGAGGGTGTGTTCAAACACCCCCACTGCACAGTGATGCAGCGGGCCTAAACAACGGGACGGAAATGCCAAAAATGACTTGGTAGAATTAATATGAAATGTATGCGATACGTTTCAGAATTGTTTGGAACCGGAAATCCATAATTATTTTCTTCCTCTAGCGTACCACATTGATTTCACAGGAGCTGAAACTTGAAACTTATTCTACCTCTCTTAATACGGGTATCTGGCCAGAAATAATAGCGTGATCTAAAACGTTAATAACAGGTCCTCACACCTCGCCATCCATAAAAACGTATACTATCATAAAGCTTGGGATATTTGTAACCTTCTGGTAAAAAATTACGGCTCTAGCTGCTCCAGAGAATGAAGTGAGTTAATTTAATAAATATATGTTTTTGAACTAAAATTTATAACATACGTCATATTTCCTTAGACTGGCGAAAAAAGGCACAGTCAGGATCAGCTAGAAAATCATACCATGTATTCTGGGAAGTATCTTCTTTACATTGGCGGAGTCTGTAGGTCGGCAACCGACGGCTAAAAACAATTAAGACATTTTCAGTGAGCTAATGTTCTACCCGTAGTCGGCGGGTGGTTGTGGCAATGACGCGCGAGGGATCCACAAATCGCTGTGTATTATTTCATTTCTCCAATCAAATGACACATTTAAATGGGGGGAAGGGGGTAAACAATACAAATATGCCTAAAGTTATTAAACGGACGGCCTCTAATTGAAGGAGGAAATGAAGTTGAGAGGCAGGAGGGAAATTGAGAAAACGAAAGCAGGCATTATTGTCAATTCAGTAGGTATTAGGGTCAGTTCAATACTTATTAGGTCATAGCGAGATCAGGCCCTGAAAAAGGAAATTCAGATTTTAACTTTGGCTCACATTCTTCCCCTTTGTAAAATGTTATTTTAAACGGATTTTGCGTTAATCTTTGGCCTCCGCCCTGTTTAAGCTGACTGTCATGTATGTACATACATACCTACAGCCGGTTCCCCAGTGATTGGTAGGTATTAGTGTCAGTTCGTTTAAGAAATATCTTAAAAACGATTACTCTTCTTCTCATAAACGTTTCGTCTATAGCAATTAATTTTGAAGAGCTCTTTAAATTTGGGACCCTGCAAACTGGATGAGACGTAAATTTGGAAAATTATGGACAAAAAGCTGTTTTCACCGATCCCGATGATTTTCTGCGTCTTTTCTCAATTATTTCCAAATTTTGGACATTATGAAGTATTTCGCACGTTAATTCATGCATCCAGTTAAAACGCAGCAGGTGAGGCAACAATGGTGTCTGTAAGGACCATCACTTGAGATATATTTTGCAAAAAACGACCGCAGCCTAATGCCTACCAATCAGTATCGAACCTGCTGTAGATACTACCTCTCTTGGATTTTGAAGAAAGTCGCTTGTCGCACATTTTGTTGCGTTTGCCGGCTGTTAAAGCTTAACAATGGTTATCTTCTGATTATGTTTAATACCCGACGCTACCCTAAATGTGTTCCCAATGATAATCAATACGAGGTGAGAATGCATTTTTCACTTCCAATGTTTGCCGGCTAACAACTGGGGAAATCCAATCATTAAATCAAATTATCAATCATATGAATTGTTTCCCTTATAATTACCTTTGTTCAGCTTATCGCATGGTCAAATTTGCGTCTATGTAATTATTTCATAAAGCTACAGCCACTGTCAGAACCATTAAAAACCCAGGATAGCCTCTACATAAAGTAGCGCACCCAATGGGTCCCAAGGTTTGCTCTGGCACCTTCGTTGTGAACCTGGCCTCAAAATAGATGTCCGCCCTAGATTCTTCTTTACAAGAGCTTTCGAATGGTGTATAGAAACTCGATCTAACTCCTCTAGAAGCTGAGGTATTCCCGGCTTATGCCAACCTTTGTTTTGAGAACCAACATTGCTTTACATCGGTTTAGAAATGACATCATAACTCGGCGACCTGACCTGACCTTGGATTGAAATTCGGTCAAGATGTATAAAATTGATGTTGGTTCACAACTGCTACGCGGCATTGCGCTAAACCGAGCAGTTTTTCTCCCATCGTGAAAAAATTTAGAGGGTGTAGAATCAACCCCTGCAAAAATGAGGGTTAAGAGGAAAAAACGAAATTTCGTGTGCTTGTTTGAGCCGCCTGATTAAGAGCTTCAGATTGCACCCAAAATCATTGTTCTATCATTATTATTTATTGAGCTATGAATTTCGTCCCGTTTTTCAGGCCTCCTGCATCACTGTGCAGTGGGGCGATGGTTCAGCTGAGTGGTACATGTTTTACCAGCGGTGTAAATTTACTTGATAATTAGGCGTGTTTTTGCGCCAGAAATTCAGTCCGTTGCTTGTTTCCTGGTCCTTATTTACGAGGTTGGCATTATCAGCCAGTGGCTGTCTGAAGCTGGTTCGTGTTCATTGGCGGTGGGCATTTCCCATGGGTGGCTGGCAGGCCTTCGTGTGGTGTCGTCGCGTGATGTGTGCCGCTCCAGGTCTGGGTCCGTCCTGTGAGTGTCCGTGCTCTGGATTCCATTTTCCCAGATTGGATTGGCTGACCGGCGCGAATTAAGAATAGTGTAAAGACATGCATCGTGAACATTTATCGGCGTTCCTTATCCAGTGGAGTCTCCTCGCCTAATCTCTGTAATGATACTACACTGAGAAAGCGTTTGGTGTTTGAGCTTGTCAGCGTCTGCTACAGTATAACGTGTCTGCCTCTATCCAAGTTAGAACGTAGTCGATATCATTTTTTGCCATATAATGTATAGTTTTCATGAGGTCTTTCTCGTCGGTCGAGAGGGGAGGGGCCCGAGTGTGTTATGCCGTGTTTCTGCTTGCGTTGCTTACTAAGGGGGCATTGGTGTTTTACCATTTGTGTGATGGTCAATTGGGCACTGCTAACGCCCGTCTGAAGCCTTTCTAGGTCTGTTGGTTTGGGCAATGTCTTTTTGGGCATAATGACAGGTGGGGCCCATACTTAACGCTAATTTTCTTGGCAGTCGCTACAAGGTGGTGCCCTGTGAAGGGCAAAGGCCGAACTATCGATGTTTAGTTTTATTGGTGTTGCCTGACGGGCCTGGAGGTGATGGAAGTGTGCAGCTTCGCGCAGTGGCTTGCGATTGTTACGGTAAAATAGTTTAGATTTGAGAGCGATACAGCCGCTGGGTTGCGGCCATGGATGGGAGATTACGGATGATGTCGGCACATCAGCGGGCCCGCCATTGTGTGACCCGGGTCGGGCGCCGAGCCACTGCGGCCAATTCCGCCATGACAAGTCGCTGAGAGCTGTTTGGCGTGGAGTTGTTCCAGCTCAGTAGGTAGGTCTCAGTAGGTAGACTTCTCGCACGCGGGTTACGTGTTTGGAAAGACTTGCCTTGGTGAAGGGATTCAGGATTATAATTTAAGTCGAACATTATTAAACCTGGCTTTGTTTCAAGCTCTCATTAATGTTTGTTATCTTCAAGCAGGCGACTTGTCACACATCTTGGAGGATACAGGCAGCTGTGCTGCCGTTTGCTGCCGTTTCAAAAGTCATGGCGTCGAGCTGTTTGAGAAGGCGTGGTTCCTGTCTTCGGATCGTTTTCACAGGGATCAACTGGTAGCGTTAACACACAATTTTCTCATGTGTTTCCGATGAAGAGAATGACCTGTATCTGAGCCTTAGGTCATGGATATTAGAACCTGTAACCACAACTTGTCGTGCGCGTTGGGTCTATAAACTGACATGAATATCCGTTCAATAAAAAGAACCTAATCTCATTGGTGCAACTTGAAATTTTTTAGAAGTGAGAGCACTTGACCTGGCCTGGTGACCTGATCTAGGCTGACCCAGACCAGAAATATCGGAAAACGTTGCGCAAATCCGGCAAAAGTTGTGCCGAGTGCTGTTGCACCCTGTGCTGCCAGTTTGGCTATCTTGGAAAAAAAACCAGGTGGGTCAAGCACCCTTCAGCCTCACTGCAGCGAGGATTAATTCCATACCATTTGCCGTTCCTCGCTAACCAGTAAAGCCCAACTATTTCAGAGGTACATGAACCGGCACTGGAAGCACTCTGACGAGTCGAAAAATTAGGCCATATAAAATCAACGTGCCAGACTGGTTTTCTCCTGCCGTCCTGCAGAACCGGATAGGATGTTAATACTCCACTCCCAGCCGGGAAGTGGGCAAGGAAGCGCTTTCACGCATAAATTCAGACGGGCCGCAAAGGGATGACAATCTTCCACTAATGTCACTGAGCTGTATCGGCGGTGGAGCAGGCCCCAGCTGTAATGGGCAGCCGGTCTCAGCAGCAGACACGGGCGGACACAGCAGTGGAGTTTGGAGGGCAGCCGAGCAGAGACTGCGGCGGGCGAGGAGAGCGCTGGAGAATAAATACATTACTTCTCCACAGCGGGCAACCATTCACTGGCGGAGGCGGGAAAAGGCAGAAAGCGGAAGCTACGGAATTAGCAACAAAACACTACTTGTGTTTCTGAGTCCATCATTGGGGAGGCGTATGACCGGATCGATCTTTTCCTAGATCTGTCAGCGCATAGAATTGGGCAGCCTCATGCAGAGTAGAGGGTCATTAAATCAGTTGGACAAGCTCGAGGCCCCGGAGCCGGACGTTGGGAAAAACGAGCTCACCAGGGAACAGCTCCACCGGGAAGGGACCACTCTGCAGAGACCATCCGCCACAAACCACCGGCTGCGGCTGTGGCCGACTTACACACAGCATTCGACTCTCCCCATCGCCTGGCAGGGGCAAATTCCACCGCGGCGCCTGCGATTTTGTGCTGGAGCGAGTCACGGTCCGTAAGATTCAGATCCGATGAGCTTCAATCTGCCAAGTTTCGCCGACCAATCCCAGTCAATCCGTTGGGGAAACATGATGATCCGTCCAAAACCGATCAGCTGCCGCAAACACCGCCGACCGGCCAATGTGGGAGTCCAAATGCAAATATAGATCCGAAATCGCCTAATTTTTTGGCCAACACGGTGCAGCCGCCAACGTGTCGGTAGTGTGCTCACACCTCCGACCAGTGACGCAATCTGATCTGCACGGGAACCGGGACCGGGGCAGTGGCACGAGAACCGGGACCGGGGGCAGTGGCACGGGAACCGGGACCGGGGGCAGTGGCACGGGAACCGGGACCGGGGGCAGTGGCACGGGAACCGGGACCGGGGGCAGTGGCACGGGAACCGGGACCGGGGGCAGTGGCACGGGAACCGGGACCGGGGCAGTGGCACGGGAACCGGGACCGGGGGCAGTGGCACGGGAACCGGGACCGGGGGCAGTGGCACGGGAACCGGGACCGGGGGCAGTGGCACGGGAACCGGGACCGGGGGCAGTGGCACGGGAACCGGGACCGGGGGCAGTGGCACGGGAACCGGGACCGGGGCAGTGGCACGGGAACCGGGACCGGGGGCAGTGGCACGGGAACCGGGACCGGGGCAGTGGCACGGGAACCGGGACCGGGGGCAGTGGCACGGGAACCGGGACCGGGGCAGTGGCACGGGAACCGGGACCGGGGGCAGTGGCACGGGAACCGGGACCGGGGGCAGTGGCACGGGAACCGGGACCGGGGGCAGTGGCACGAGAACCGGGACCGGGGGCAGTGGCACGGGAACCGGGACCGGGGGCAGTGGCACGGGAACCGGGACCGGGGGCAGTGGCGCGAACGAGAACCAGGACAGGGGCTGTGGTTCACTGACCCATCACGATTGCTAACAGCAGCTACCGGTTTATTACATCGCTGCTGTTTTTTGCGGTTTTATATCTGAGTGAGCAAGAGCTTATCATTTTTAGATACCATCAGTTTTGAGTCACCAACGGGTTAGAATGAAACAAGCGTTCCAGCTAAAGCAGCGGATAAATTAATGTATCATTAGTTGTATGTCTATCCGCGAAAGTTGGTGTAGTCAAAATATTTGAGGTTGTGTGAGCCCCGCGGAAGGGACTATTCTAAGCTGTTGCAATTACTTATTTGTATTATTTATGTCTTTTATCAGCAATTATCAGCCTTTATGCAATTATCAGCTATCGATAGCTTCATCAGTGCGACTGTCAACAATATCAGCTACAGCTCTCGGCAGCATAACGCAGCAGATACGCCGATGCCTCCTTCACTTTCGCGGCAGACACTTCCTTAACAGATGTATCATCGATGTGATACCAGCGAGCCTCTGGTTGGTTGAGGCAGAAGGCAGTATAGTGGCCAGTTTGGGCGCTGCCGTGGTGTTGTATCACGGCGTATAGATTATACACAAGGCCGCCAGAAAACTGCGGAGGGCCGGAAACCATCTGGCTGAGATCGAGGTCGCAA
Source organism: Lepas anatifera (assembly GCA_034440635.1). Classification (NCBI taxonomy): domain Eukaryota; kingdom Metazoa; phylum Arthropoda; class Thecostraca; family Lepadidae; genus Lepas; species Lepas anatifera. The sequence goes on along the minus strand of JAOTON010000492.1, from coordinate 555,505 downwards.
AGTGGGAAAGATACATGAGCGTGTACCTTGTGCAGTGTGTTGCCGCTGTAGGTAAACCGCTTGATGTGCATGATCAACACTGAGGGCAATCGGCAAATATCGAGCTTCTTGTGGGCATCTTGTTTCCGTCCACAGTAAGGACACATCCAATCTGATATGAGATCACCATGGACGTACTGTCAGAGGCACTGGTAGAGACTGTTCTGTGCAGGTGACCCTGGACCTCAGGCCAACGGTAAAGAGCGCAAAGTGAAGTTTTCGAACGTAGGTGATTCGTGGCCGCAAGTAGTACAGTGCAAAACTGACCTTTGTTGTCCGTAGAACAGCCGAGATATTATGGAGTTGTTGTCTTTATAAAACTGTTGCCAAGCACAGTCGGCATCCGTCTGATCCTCTAGACCATGGGGAATTAGCTCTTCTCTTGCCAAGGGAGTGGCAACGTTCAAGTCCTCATGTAGCCACTCAAGCAAAAACAGTAAAAACTCATGCGCGTCGTGCATGTGGTTTCCAGCAAATTCCCTTCGGTTTGCACCCACCTCACCACGAAGCAGGTGAGGAGAAAAAACCGAAACCTCTGCGACCAGATCACCATCAGAAGACGTGCCACCTCATCAGCGGTTTGACCACGGGCTACCGACGTGGAGTTTAAGCATTCTTGGTGAGAGCCGCTGATGACATAGTTGACAAAGCCATCTGTGTGCGCCAGTACTTGAAGGATAACATTCATGTAACAGGTGTTCCCAGGGTTCTCCAGACCAGTAAAACCGACTGGTAATTGTAAAACCGAGGATTTGTAGGCCAGGCACTGACTGGCTCTGCTAACAGATCGAAATATCTTTAAATAAGGATACGTCATAACTTGTTATGACAAAGGACATGTCAGGATATGACAGGACAGGACACGACAGAACATTATCGTTCAAATCTGTCTAAAATTTCGTTCCTATAAAAAGCCAGGGTATTCAGCGAATTTTCTTTCCCAACTTTACTTAAAAAATGGAAATAGTTTCATCATACTGTCTTAATTAAAAGAAACTGTTTCAATTATATCAACAATTTCAAGACTCTGCAATTTCATTAATATCTTAAAATAATGTATGTACCTAAAAATATTCAAACAATCCCTACAGCCACATAAAATAGCAAAACTCGAAACAAAAGGAGGAGGATCAATCGTAACAGCTTAGCATAATCCTTCTAACAGGGTTTACATATGGTACCACGAATAAGCTCACTACATCAGCCTTCAAAGACAGGTGTGCACATAAGGACGATGGAATACCTCTGATTCTTTAGAGTGACTGCTTGACTCATTATAAGCAAACTTGAGAGGTTTCCACCGGCGATGTAACCGCAAAAAGCTACGGTACACTAAACCGGCAGCGGCAGTCAGCAATGTTGGGCCAATCAACCCCAACCGCTGGCACCGGTTCTGGTACAAAACCCGGATCTGGTACAAAACCCGGATCTGGTACAAAACCCGGATCTGGTACAAAACCCGGATCTGGTACAAAACCCGGATCTGGTACAAAACCCGGATCTGGTACAAAACCCGGATCTGGTACAAAACCCGGATCTGGTACAAAACCCGGATCTGGTACAAAACCCGGATCTGGTACAAAACCCGGTTCTGGTACAAAACCCGGATCTGGTACAGAACCCGGTTCTGGTACAAAACCCGGATCTGGTACAAAACCCGGATCTGGTACCAATTCTATGCTAACAAAGCGCACTATTTCTGTTCCGATAAAATATGATAAAATATCTTAATCAACAACGAAATACAACACGTCACAAAAGTTCTCTATTTTCGACCAGACCGTGACCAACTCAAAACTTTTACACAGAGGGGGTCGCTCTGTGTAAATGTTCACCTACTTTTTTCACCTACTCACGGTGTTAGAAGGTAAGGAAGGACTGAAATCCGAAGAGTTTTAGGTAGCTTAAGCTAGTACTAAATTATTTCACTGATTATGTGTGACAACTTATTCAGAAATATATTATTGTTAAAGGCGATTCTAATATACCAAGAATTTATTGTAGATAAGACATACCACAAAAAGAGAAAAAATGAGCATAGGGAGAATCAGTGAACAGTTAACGTGGCTTTTGGTGACTATAAGTGTTAAAATAGGTAAAAACACCTTACATGGCCACAATAGGCTGCAGCAGCAGTTCGTCCCCACTGTAAAGCCAGCTATGACGTCCTGATGTCATCCAGCCCAGATTATATGTGAAGGTCATCTCTCACTAGGTCAAGGTCAAAGATCACAGGTCAGGCCCATACCACCCATCTACAAGCTAATTAAATAAGGTGCCTGAAACCAATCGGCGTTATTCAATATGGTGATTTTTACGTATATTAGTATATTTCATAGAAAAAGGAACCAAAGTATCACAAGAGTATCACAATGCCGCATCATCAGCGGCCCTTGTTCCACTGCCCCCAGGCCGAACGCTGGACACCAGAGCCATCTGCAATGATGCCCGAGATCACGAAACTAACAACCATTCCATTACTAAGTACTAATACATGGGTACCTCAAGATACCGTAGATTGGTCACAAAAAATCACACATTTTTCAAGCAGCACAATGCGACCGCGAGTAATCCCTTCTCAACCCTGGCATTCTCATCCATGATCATATCCGCGTCTATGACAGCACATTGATCGGCCCGCAGTTGGTCGGTGTAGCATATCGTTATATTATTAACCATATAATTACATCATATCAAATCTTTAGAGTCCAAGTTCTTCGTGTTCATCAATAAAAGGAGCCGACCTCCGCCTAAATGTAAGGGTTTGATCAGTTCTAACTGCGTTGAATTCTTCCTTTTTTAAAGTTTTTGTGACTAGTTTCGTAAACGCATCGACTCTGAGCTCAGCATCACGGAAATTTTGATTAGCGATATATTGCTTACCGCTTAATACGATAAAGTTAACGATGTCTAACGTTGTAAGTGAACCAAGAATTACATTTTTAACATTAAGAATAAAATGTTTTTGCACTGGAAGCCTTTCATTTAATTTTCTTGTTAAGTTATCCCAAAACTTTTGAGTATCATTACATGTAAGGCAAATACTTAAGGCAATGACGTCATACTTAGGCTTGCTGAGCGCTAAGGATAATGGTCAAGGGTCAAATAAAAATGACCATTTTCACTTCAATGACTCCCATAGCGTCAGCTATGGTGTAAAACACGAGGAATGAACAATAATGTAACGGCATAGGCCAACAGCCTTGAATGACATTGACTACAAAATTCCGACACCAATGCAGGGTCTTCGTGGTTTCAGTCTATCTTCACTAAATTCGTTACTTTTCAACATGATCACGGCCCGTCCCAATGGTCCCCAGCATGGCCTAGATTTGACACCCCACTTGGCCTAAACTTCGTTTGTCTACAAAAAATAACGATTGCAGACCATGAAGATACTGACATTGATCGATGAAACTTGACTATAACATAGATCCTCAGAGTCTCCATGAACTGCGAGCGAAACAGTTGCAACTTTGGTCGCTGTTGAGATTTCGGGAGGTGCTTTGGCACACACCCTCCAGGAGGAGTTAGTGTCAGAGCGGGTGTTAATTTACGAAAAAATTCGTGTGGCCTAAGGCGCCGGCCAGCACCATCTTTCTGACAGACACCAGATATATCGAATCCAGAATGGGTTGAAAGTAAGAATAAATAGCCCGGTTGGTCCAGAAAACAATATACTAACTGTTTTTGCAAAATTTATTTAAGACACCAGTCGTATTTTGGTTGTATTTTCGGAGCTTTCGACTATCTTCGTCTGCGAAAGATTGCTCAGCCAGCGCCTAATCTAACCCTTGCCCCGGTGGCGGGTACTAGCCACCTTCGCCCTGGTAGGGGGGTGCTAAAAAACACACGATCTCAAAAAAACTAAGAGAGCTAGTAAAAAGCGCAAAACGGTAATCTAAAGCTCTTCGAAAATCATATTGAAAATACTGAAATCATATTTCTCGTCAGGTCAATATCCAGGTCACCAGAGGTCAAAATAGGTCAAAATCGCTAATATGAGGTGTACTAAGAAAATCTCATATATCTCAGAAACTATGATAGCTAGAAACATTTTTATCACCATTCGAAAGCTCTTGAGTTGCTCTTTCATTTCAGTGACAGTGATTTTCGGGTCAGGTCAAAGCCTAGGGAGCTACAGGTCACTGAATATTGAGCATATTCTTGGGAATTTCCATAGCCACCCATGAATAAGGGCGTTTCCTTTTTCGTTAATAACTTCCAAACAAAACAAGATGTAGCCATAGTTAATGCATCATTGCAATCCTCTCGTCAATACGAACCGAATGATATATGATATTGCTACGCCAGGTCAAATTTAAGAATTTGACCTGACCCAGGTCAACGGTTTGATCCAACCTGACCTGGTATAGTCATGATGTATATCATTTGACTTGCAGTGGCTATACAAACACTTTGGTGACAAAATAAAAGTTCTATCTTATTCTATTCAAAATTTATAGAGTAAAGTACCAAAAAATGCTTACTTGACCTGAGGTGACCTTTTAAAGGTCACAAGTCAAAATGTTTGGCATTAACTTTAAAAATGGGTTAAGAGCAAGTCTTAACCGATGTTTGAAGTTGCTGCCATCCATACTTACTGAGAAAAGCTCATTTCGTGATTTTCCCCATGTATTTACAATGGGGAGGTCATGCTCTGCACATGACCTTAGGTCACCAATATGAAAAATCCCAGAACATATGTTGTGGCTCCTGGTGGGCCGAATATGTGGTATGAGTTTCAACTTGATCAATTAACCCACTTTTTAGTTATGCAGTCCTAAGCATTTTTTGAGGTGAGGTCACTTCCCCTGGCCTGGTGACCTGACCTGATATGACCTTGAGCTAAAAGTTTCAGGGAAAATGTAAAAACGATGAAGAAGCAGCTAGACTAAGTTTGGCGGCGCTGCGCGCCGCCGTTTTTCGGTTCATTTGGAAAAACCCGACGGGGGTGGTCTAAAAAGACCCCCGCCCGGGCGAAGGTTAATACTACACAAGTTTGAGGAAACATCGCATCACAATCGTGCTAAAACTTCAAATTCTACTTATTATGTGTTGACCAGGAATAATGAATATACAGGTTCAACAATCTAATTAAGTGAGTTAAGAGTCACAAACGCAAATACAGTACACACACGGGAAGGTTATAGTCTAGATCATCATACACCCACGTAAAGTCTGGATCGAGGTAAATTCTAAATCATTATACACCTAGGTCAAAGACCGACGAGTAAGGTGTTGCCGAAAACGACGCAAAAACTTATTAGAATTAGCTTGATCCAGACTTTAGGTAGGTGTATGATGATCTAGACTATAACCTTCCCGTGTGTACTGTATTTACCTTTGTTACTCTTAACTTACTTAATCAAATTGTTGAACTTGTATATTCATTATTCTTGGTCAACAAATAACAAATAGAATTTGAAGCTTTACAACGACTGTGATGCGATGTTTTCTCAAACTTGTGTAGTATTAAATTAGGCGCTGGCTGAGCAATCTTTCGCTGACGAAGATAGTAGAATGACCTTCGAAAGCTCCGAAAATACAACCGAAATACGACTGGTGTCTTAAATAAATTTTGCAAGAGCTTAATATGTCCCAGTCAAATACGATTTACCGCAACATACAACTAACTGTGTCACTGAGAGCCGGACCTGATCGTCTCCTCAGACAACCATTCCTCAGACTCACGTACCCCACAGTCACTCCTCACAGTCACGTACCTAACAGACGGTCACTCCTCACAGTCGCGTACCCATTGGCGGATCCAGGGGGCCAAAGGGGCCGTGGCCCCCTCCAAAGCCTAAAATAGCATATTTTGCCCCATCCCCAAAGGACCAAATTTTGGATGTTTATCTTCAGAAATACCATGTTTTCGCGTTCTTTCTCGTTTTAGCCCCCCCCAACGTTGATTTGGACCCCTCCAAAACTTCCTCCTGGATCCGCCAATGCACGCACCGCGCAGTCACTTACCGACCAATCGTCAAGGATAGGTTTTTTTGTCAAGAAGACCAGATAAGAAGGTACGAAGTTGAAAATGCTTCCCTGCACCGCCCCTACGCAGAGCACTAAGACAACGAGCTTCGACTTCAACTCCATGTTCAGTTTGCCTCTGACTTCGAAGTCTCTTTGCCCTCTTCCTCCTCCGAGCGGTGACTGGTCCTTTTTCGATGGGATCGCTTAGTTCTGCCTTCTGCCTGCACCAATCACCGCTGTCGACACGAGGACCACCGACCCAGTGATCTCCTCTACTACTGCGAAACCATCGCGTTTGCCAAGAACGACTATGACCACTGGTAAGGGGGCGCTCTGCGCATGCGCCCGCGGCAGCTTGCTATGCCGCCAGTGCGCTGGTTGAATGGCGGATGCCTGGTGGGTACGGAGAGGTGACCCAGCAGGGGTGTAATTTTCCCAGAATCTTTGGGGGTGCTCAGACGGTAGGGAGCGGCACCCCATAGGGGGCGGTACCCCTTTATTGCACAACATATGCTATTCATTGCCTTTTTGCACCTTTTATAGCTCAGGGGACATTTTATTTTAATGTTGAGCAGGTATTCTACAGCTTTTGCCAAACATGTTTGTTTTTTAAGCGACATCTCAAAGCTACATACACATCTTAAAAACATCCAATCTGAGTGGTAAATCTATCAACGATTGAAGTATATCAGTCTTGCGGAGTTGGATTTATCTTCGGAATGGCAGAGTGGACGGAAATTGAAACGAAAGCAAAGGACATAACCTTCGCCCGGGTGGAAGTCTTTAGATCCCCCTCGGGTTTTTTCCAAAGTGACCGGAACACGATGGCGTGCAGCGCTGCCAAACTTAGTCTAGCCGTTCCTTTATCATTTTTACATCTTTCCTGAAAATTTTAGCTCAAGGCCATATCAGGTCAGGTCGCCAAGTCAGGTGAAGTGACTTCACCTAAAAAATGCTTAAGACTGCATAATTAAAAAGAGGGTTAATCCATCAAGTTGAAACTCATACCACATAGTGGGCCCACCAGGAGCTACAACATGTGTTCCGGGATTTTTTATATTAGTGACCTAAGGTCATGTACTGGACTTGACCTTCCCATTTCAAATGCATGGGGGAAATCACGAAATGAGCGTTTTTAGTAAGTATGGATAATACAAACTTCAAATATCGGTTAGGACTTGCTCTTAGCCCATTTCTGTAGCTGATACCAAAAATGTTGACCTGTGACCTTAGAAGGGCCACCTAAGGTCAAATAAGAATTGTTGCAATTGTTGTTAAGGTGTTTTTTCTCTATAAATATTGAATAAACAGAGATAGAAATTTTATTTTATCACCGAAGTCTTTGTATGGTCACTGCAGGGCAAATGATATACATCATGACTATACCAGGTCAAGTTGTTGGGTCAAGCCGTTTGATTGAGTCAGGTCAATTTTGAATTGTAACTAGCATAGCAATATCATATATAATTCTATTTGTATTGACGAGAAAATCGCAATGGTGCATCAACTATTACTGTATCTTGATTGGTGTGGAAGTTATTAGCGAAAAAAGAAACGCCCTTATGAATGGACGGTTAACGACATTCCCAAGAATATTCCCAATGTTCAGTGAACTGCAGCTTCCTAGGCTTTGACTTGACCGGAAAATGAATAGCATTTCAATAAAAGAGCAGCGCAAGAGCTTTCAAATGGTGTTCAAAAAATGTTTCTAGCTATCTTAGTTTCTGAGATAAAGACGATTTTCTTAGTACACCTCATATTCGCAATTTTGACCTATTTTGACCTCTGGTGATTTTGATGTTGATCTGACAAGAAAAATGACCGAATTATCTTCGATATCATTCTTTGAAGAGCTTTCGATTCCTGTTTTACACTTTTTTCTAACTATCTTAGTTTTAAGGTAGTGGGGCCTTTTTTACTTCTCCCCCACCAGGGCGAAAGTGGCTCGCACCCGCCACCGGGGCAAGGGTTAATCACTACGTGAAAGAGATAAAAACACCGATAACACTCCAAACAACGCGTTTATTGTTCTGTAAAAATTAACAAAGATGGCACTCCACTGCACCCATGCATCCCCACACACCATTTATTCTTAATTTAACACACAGGGGGGAGGTAATAACACTGGTCAACAGCCAAAATGGAGTCAGCACGTGAGCACCTGTTTCTACTTATTTCGATACCGCTGATTTCAAATTTAGTAACCGTTGCTTTGCCATAGGACCTGGTTTCTTCCCCAAAGCATACCTGGTGTATAGCCCCTAGGCTTTCCTCACACAGGCCACACAAGCTCGCCGGTATTGTAGACCGAGTGGTGACGTCGCAACATTATATGATGAGGATTTTATGTCAGAGTCACATGATGCCATCGGCTAGGTCACTCGACCTTGAGCTTAATGTCGCAGATTCAAGTCAAAGGTCATAGGTCAAGGTCAAACCTGATTTCGCGCCCGAGGGTTGCCATAGTGCTAGTTGCAGTATACGTTATAGGCAAAATGCAATATTCTGACGTCAAAGGTCAATGGCCTTGAAGGACCTTGACCTAAAAGTGTCAGAGAACATTGCCTCAGACCTTTCCGCCGTTACTTTAGGTTACTTTCTCTCCATACCCGGCTTCTCATCGCATAATCACGGCATTTCCCAATGGCTACCCTGGGTCTGGGTTAGCTGGGTCAATTTACTAATTCGCAACGTTAGCGTAGCAATAGTCAATAATGGTTATACGTCACGCTGGATCCCGGTAGAAAGATCTGCACTGCAAGGATCTTGTATAAGTTCATTCATTTTCATTTTGGCGGTAGAAGTTCTTGCAATAAGGATTAAGCAGAATATTAACATTCATGGAATAAAAATATCAAACGAAGAACATAAAATAAGCCTATACACCGATGATATAACTTATTTTTCGCTAGATAAAAACTCTGCAATAAAAGTCTTTGCCGTTGTGAAGGGATTCGAGCAGATCTCAGGACTTAAATTGAACTTGGAAAAGTGCAAACTAATGTGGTTGGGAAAACTGAAGAATAACACTGAGCCAATTAATAGCATTAACCCCGTAAAAAGATAAAAAGCCTAGGCATAGTACTTAGCGCGTCATTATCTTGTGACCAAGAAAATGCTAAATCGGTATCCAGCGCATCATTATCTTGTGACCAAGAAAATGCTGAATCGGTATCCAAAGCAATCAGCACAACGTTAAACATTTGGCAGCAAAGGACTTTGACTATCAAAGGTAGAGTTACGATATCAAAATCACTTCTTATATCAAAAATGGTTTTTATGGGCAGCACAGGTATGATTCCAAAAAAACATCAGAGGGAGATACAAAGCAAAATCATGAAATTTATCTGGAGAGGTAGACCTCCAAAAGTGGCTCGAACAGTTCTCTGTAAACGGATAAAAGATGGGGGCTTAAACTCAATGAACCTAGAGAAGCTTTGCATCTCTCTCAAGCTGGCTTGGGCAACGAAAATCTTTAAAGATGAGCGGCCCCTCTGGTTGAAGCTGTTCCAGGCAAGAATAGGAATATATAATCTCACCGACTTGTTTAAGACGTATATGAACAAAAAAACTATTAATTTTTTCCGAATTGCAAAATTTTACAAGGAAGTAATAATAGAGTTCCAAAAATATACATATAGGCCTCTTGTAGATTCGAAGGACGTGCAGAAGGAACATCTGTCGTACAATAGCCAAAATAAACTGAAAAATAGTGACAGCTTTAAGAGCATGTGCCCAATGAATATTGAAATAATAGATGACATTCTTGAGAACAATGAAAACATAATGGGGTACACAGACTTTAGAAGAAAATATCCTAACACTCACACAAATTTCTTAGCTTACCAGAGACTTAAGTGCGCCATCCCAAACCTTTGGCTTAATCTCTTGCAAAACGGGAATTACAGACCGCTCACAGAGGCCGAAAGAGATGAATCGTACGAAATAAGACTTAGCAAAAATTGGATAGCAGCAAAAAATGTAAAAAGCAAACAATTCTACTTAGATCAAATACCTATACAAACACCGACTGCACAAATACATTGGGAAAGGGAGGGATGTAATTTAAACTGGAAGCAAGTGTATGTACAATTACATGTACAATGTACAAGGTCAACAAAATTACAATCGTTGCAATTTAGAATTCTACACAGATACATTTCCACAAAAAGGTATGTGTTCTTAAGGGAGTTATCCGATTCTGAAAAATGCCCAACATGTATTCATGCTGATACACTTAGACATTTTCTATTCCACTGTCATGACGTCCAATCTATCTGGGAGTATGTAAAAATTAAACTGTCAGCTTCTAATACTTACCAATACAATTGAACACGAGCAATATAATATTTGGTTTGATATCTGGGAGAAAAGCACACAGCCTCATCATTCCATTGACAAAAAAAATATACTGTGAACTGTAAATTAAGTGCAACATATTCGGCTCCAAACGTAGAGGCTTTCAGAAAGATAGTAGATCAACATTTTCTAACGGAAAGAACTGCCGCGTTTAAGGGTAATAAGCTAGACAATTTCCTCGAAAAAATGGAAAGGATTTGTGACAGATCACTCGTGAACGCTGCTCCCATTGGGGTGTACAAATTTGGGAATCGACAATATTTGCTTGAGAATTGAAGGGAAAATAAGAGGACGAAGCCGACCTCTTGAGGCAAAATGCCAGCATGTGTGTTTCTTAGCTGGGTTGTAAGTGCGGTAATGGATCTCTTGCCTTCTGCGTGTGTTGCGAGTGTGTGCCGGTGTGTATGTACGTGTGTGTTTGTGTGAGCTGATGATGGGACCAGTATAATAATAAACTGTTAACACGCGCATTGACGGGGAGGGCGGGTACCCGCCCCCCTCGGGTTTTTCGGAGATAGTAGAAAAACGGCGGCGCGTAGCGCCGCCGTACTAGGCATACCTTTTCCTTCATCATTTTTACAACTTCTGTGAAAATTTTAAGATTAGGTCATCTCAGGTCAGATCACCAGTACAGGTCAAGTGACCCGACCTAAAAAAAGTTTAAGATAGCATAAGTCAGAGCAGGGTGAACTTATCCGATTGATACTCATATCACATAATGGCCCCACCGAGTTCTCTAAAATATGTTCCGGTATTATTGATATCGATGACCTAAGGTCAGGTACGAGGCATGACCTCTCCATTGGAAATAGAGGGGAAAATGGTTTTTACTGTATAACTCAGTAACGGATAGTGATAGAGCGTTTATTTTAGCTGCATTAGACTCGCCTGGGCTTTGCGGTTCTAATGATATGCATTTTATATAATTTGACCATGACCTGACCTCAGGTCAGGTCAAATCCTTGATTTGACCTAGCAAGGTCAAATTATATCATTCGATTCAGCTTTCTGAGAGAATTCATATAGTTCAAGTCGTTTTGCTCTATCTTTACTTGTTCAGATGTAATGGCCGAAAAACTGAATTTACATGTTATCTCTATGACGGCATGTTTTGATCTCTCATGACCTTAAATGTGACCTGACAAAAAAATGGTCCAAATGTTTTCGATGGAGAAGTGGACGGGCAGCTCAACGCCGTTTATCGTTTTTCGCTACCTACCGTGGTTCTCGAGATCTTAGGGGGGCGGATACCCGCCCCCCCGTCAATGCGAAGGTGGCTCAGACCCCCGTCAATGCGCGTGTTAAATCTGAAGAAAAAAGGTGACAGTGATAATTCGAGGATATTACTGGTGGGCCACTGTCAGCAGTGATGAGCCAGGTGCTGTTTGAATCAGGGTGGCAGTGATAAGCCAGGGCTGACACGAATCAGGGTGGCAGTGATAGACAGGAGGCGGCAGTGATGAACCAAGGCGGTATAAATCAGGGTGCTAGTAATGAACCGGGGTCGGCATGAATCAGGGCGGTAATGCTGAGCCGGGGAGCGACGCGTGTATTAGGGGTACTCAAATTATGATTGGGTGTGCTCGCTCACCCTAAAGAGATAGAAAATTTCACCCCTGGCTGACACCAAAACAGTAAAAGCACGGCAGCAGCAGTCTACCATTTACTCGGTTTGGAGAATTCCTCCAATAGGCAAACAGATAACGATTAGACGATATTGAGCTGCTGTTTGCTTTCTGGAGGGTGTTACAGATTCCTGCTGACAAAACTGTGCTGACATCAGGACTTAAGTTTGACTGGTTTTAGGGGCCATGACCGGATTGGTCTAATCGGCAGTGATAAACCAGGCACGGCAGTGATCAGCCGGGGAGGGGGGAGGGGGCAGCGAGGATTCGAGGGAGGAAGTGTCTAACCAGGGGCGGTTCATAATATATGGGTTGATTAAAAAACGGGGACTGTATTGATTAGCCAGGGGTGGCGTAAGTTAGGGCAGTAGTGATTAATCAGGGCGGCAGTGATAACCCAGGGGAGACACTGATCAGCCAGTGGGCGGCAGTGATGAACCAGGGGCGGCACGTGTTTGGGTCAAAATATGCCGGGGACAGCATTGGTGAGCCAGAGGCGGCATGAATTGGGGCGACAGTGATGAACCAGAGGCGGCAGTGATCTGCCGGGAGAAGGTCCATCATCATATTGGTGTTTTAGGGCGCGCCGATATCTAGGGTCCTTCCGCGCCCATAACACTAAATTAAATACGTAAATAGGACATTTCCGCACAAGCTTCCACAAGTCAGGTGGTAGAACAGGTCAGGTTGTGGACATTGTATCAGAAGATTATATAAAAACAAATTAAATAAATAGATAAAATAAAATATAAATGCGGAAAAAGAAAGGTCATAGAAAGGTCACCGACTAGGTAAAATGAAATTTGACGTTATTTAAAACCTGAAATACTACTAGAATGCATATATGACATTAAAACTAACGCTCCTCAGATATGACATGATGCTAGTGATATTCACAAAAGCATGCACCCCCACAACACTCACTGCCCAGATATCCCCAGGATGCTCACTGCCCCGGGAGACGGCAGTGATGAACCAGGGGCGGCAGTGATCAGCCAGGGGCGGTAGTTATCAGTCAGAGGGCGGAAGTCATCCGTCAGGAGGCGGCAGTTATCAGTCAGGGGGCGGCAGTGATCAGCCAGGGGTGGCAGTGCTTAGGCAGGGGCGGAAGTTATCAGTCAGGGGGCGGCAGTGATCAGCCAGGGGCAGCAGTGCTTAGGCAGGGGCGGCAGTTATCAGCCAGGGGGCGACACTTATCAGTCAGGGGCAGCAATGATGAGCCAGGGGCGGCAGTGCTCAGTCAGGGGCAGCAATGATGAGCCAGGGGCGGCAGTGCTCAGTCAGGGGCGGTAGTTATCATTCAGGGGACGGCAGTGATCAGCTAGGGGGCGGCAGTAAGCAACCAGGGGCGGCATTATCCGCCAGGGGGTGGCATTTATCAGTCAGGGGGCGGCAGTGATCAGCCAGGGGCGGCAGTTATCCGCCGGGAGGCGGCAGTGATCAGCCAGGGGGCGGCAATGATCAGCCAGGGGCGGAATTTATCAGTCGGGGGGCGCCAGTTATCAGCCAGGGGCGGCAGTGCTTAGGCATAGGCGGCAGTTGTCAGCCAGGGGGCGACACTTATCAGTCAGGGGCCGGCAGTGATCAGCCAGGGGCGGCATTATCCGCCAGGGGGCGGCAGTTATCAGTCAGGGGGCGGCAGTGATCAGTCAGGGGCGGCAGTGATCAGCCAGGGGCGGCAGTTATCCGCCGGGAGGCAGCAGTGATCAGCCAGGGGGCGGCAATGGTCAGCCAGGGGCGGAATTTATCAATCGGGGGCGCCAGTTATCAGCCAGAGGCGGCAGTGCTTAGGCATAGGCGGCAGTTATCAGCCAGGGGGCGACACTTATCAGTCAGGGGCCGGCAGTGATCAGCCAGGGGCGGCATTATCCACCAGGGGGCGGCAGTTATCAGTCAGGTGCGGCAGTGATCAGCCAAGGGCCGGCAGTGATCAGTCAAAGGCGGCATTTGTCAGTCAAGGGGCGGCAGTGATCAGCCAGGGGCGGCAGTGCTCAGCCAGGGGCTACAGTTATCAGCCAGGGGGCGGCAGTGATCAGCCAGGGGCGGCAGTGACCAGGCAGGGTCGTCAGTTATCAGCCAGGGGCCGGCAGTTGTCAGTCAGGGTGCGGCAGTTGTAAGTCAGATGACGGCGGTGATCAGCCAGGGGCGGAAGTTAATATGAACCACGGGCGATAGCGATCAGCCAGGGGGCGGCTGTGACGAACCACGGGCGGCAGAGATCATCCGGGGGCGGCAGTGGTGACCAGGGGCGGCAGTGCTCAGCCAGCTGATCAGTGATGAGCCAAAGGCGGCAGTAATCATCCGGGGGGGCGGCAGTGATTAACTGTTGGTAGCAGTGGCGGCACGAATCAGGGCGGTAGTAATGAGATAGGGATGGCACTGTTCAGAGCAGCGGTGATAAGCCAGGGGCGGCACATGTATTGGGGGTGCTCAACATATGATTGGGGGTGCTCGGGCACCCCCAAAGAGATAGAAAATTACACCCCTGTGACCCAGTGATAAAAGAGAGGCGACCCGGATTCTGTCAGTGCGCTGATGCATAGCAAGGGTACAGCGTGGCCCCTGATTGTACTATTAAGAGGTGTGTGACGGGACACACGTGGCACGTGGAGCGACATTAACTCAGTCAGCCGGATGCTGCAATGCAGCGGCAGATACAAACACTTCGCATTGCTCATGGGAGACTTCTTCTTGGATATGCTTAATGAAAGAAGTTTGATGTGAAATATTTCATCTCTGTTACGTAAGGCCTCATTTACTCGGGAATATATTGTCACCACCACATCCAACTTCATGAATTAAAGGCGTTTCTAACATATGCAGTCATCCGCTGCCCCAACCTTCTAATCCAAGTCAGTCAACTTTGGGACCACTTTCAGGAACCACCAAATGTCACCAAATTTTGCAAAGATGCATCTAGATTTCCAAGAATCAGAAAAGCAATAGAAAAACAGGACCGCCGATGGCCTGATGGTTTCACTGCCCGCCCCTCCTACCTAAATGCATGGATCAGTGTGGGTTCTGTTCCCATGGCGAGAAACCACCTCCCGTGTCTGACTGGGCCCAGAAACGCCTCTGAACAGAGTGCTCACCACGTGCACTGAATCCGTCCAGAAGAGCCACTCCACATTCATTTGTTTTCCCGACGTAGAAGGACGGCAGGGGCTGAAAGCAATGGTCGCTGACATTCTAGAACAAATGATGAATAGTGATGAATGATGATGATGGTAAATGATGATTAGTAAGTTTTTAAAAAAAGTAGGCTTTCGAATTCAAGCATGCACGTCCTCGGAACGCTACAGGCGGCACTTCAGATAAGTTCACTTGCATTCTGATAGCGTCGAGTACCCGCTGTTAACGAGCAGCTGTTTTACCCGTTTTAGTTCCGTGTGGAGGGTGGTCCATTCTGAGCACGGCTTTATGGCTCTACGTATGTAGGACCGGATAACGCTCAGCTTATATCGGTCAGGACACTCGCTGGCGGCATTCAGACATCGACCAGCGTCTGTGGGTTTAATGAACACTTTTGTTCGGAACTTGCCGTCGTTTCGGTCTATGGCGATATCTAAGAAGGGCAGCTTGTTCTCTAAACTATTTTCGATAGTGAATCTGAGTACGGACTTCTTTTCCATTTCGCTCTTGAGTCTCTGAAGGTGGTTGTCGGCTTGTATGTCTACAAAAATGTCATCCACAAATCTACAATAGATATGTGGCTTTAGTCTCGGATCTTTAAGAATGGTGCTCCCCACACTGCACGTGTATGCATTGGCGAACAGAGGTCCCAACGGTGAGCCCATTGCTACTCCGTTGACCTGCTGATATAGCTTGTCGTCAGGTCCTCTGAAAAGTGCTTCGGTTATGCAATGCCCTGAGATCTTCCGAGGATTTTCGGCGTCAGTTTCGGTGGTGGTAATTCATCGTTGTGGTACACATTTCGGAGGATTGTTTCGATGGTCGTGTGGACGGGTACGTTTGTAAATAAGCTCTCCACGTCCAGTGACGCAAATGAGCCCTTTGGGTCATTTGATTTTAGTATGTCTGCAAACTCATCTGTTGATTTCAGTCCATATTCCATTGGGATCAACTCCACCCATAGGCGCGATCAACTCGTTCAATCTCTTTGAAACTTGATAAGCTGGTGTTGGACATTGGGAAATAATCGGTCGCAGAGGGCTTCCGTTCTTATGTATCTTGACATTTCCGTAGGCGTAGCCCGGCTGGAACTCTCCAGTGATCTTCTCAACAACAAAAAATGGACGCCATCAATGAGAACGTTTGCTTGGCTGATGATCTCATTCACCTTGGTCTTTAATTTCAGTGTTGTGTTTCGAGGGATTTGTTGAACTTTGACCCGTCACCTAGTATTCATTGCCATAGACCGAAACGACGGCAAGTTCCGAACAAAAGTGTTCATTAAACCCACAGACGCTGGTCGATGTCTGAATGCCGCCAGCGAGTGTCCTGACCGATATAAGCTGGGCGTTATCCGGTCCTACATACGTAGAGCCATAAAGCCGTGCTCAGAATGGACCACCCTCCACACGGAACTAAAACGGGCAAAACAGCTGCTCGTTAACAACGGGTACTCGAACAGACAAATCGACAAACAAATAGAAAACCTGATGAAGAGACACATGGAAAAGTAGAATAGAAAAAGGAAGAGCATAACAACAACAAGATATCACTTTTTTATCGGAATCAAATGACACCAGCGTACAAAGTGGATGAAATAGTGCTAAGAAAAATAATCCACAACAACGTGACACCAAAAAATGACAACGACGCCCTCCAGCGTGCGTTGTGGGAACAGTTGTACCCTTGCTTGTGCAATGACTGTGAGATCCGTGCCGAGCCTCCTGGTATCCCTTTCTGCGGGCTAAACCTGGACACGGCGGCCAAATGATGTTTTCCGACAGCGACGATCTGGACAAGATCGCCCTGTGACGTGAACATTTGCAAATCTAGAGCTATGACGCGGTGACAGCTGACGAGTTCTTGATGTTTTTCTGCAGGGCCTCCGTTCTCGAGGAAAATCCAGTAATCTGAAGTTTAGTTTATACGGTAGTTTAAAGGGCACGCCACAAGGCATATTTACCGGTGATGCCAGGGGGGATGGAGGGCACGTTATAAGACAGAGCTACGGTACAAAAAGATGTAACTTCTTCCTGTCTCTAAATTCCGTTATTTAGAAACACAAAATTCAGTGTTATCTCAATATCCCACTGGATACCTCGCTGGCTGCGCGCACGGCTTGGACGCGTCAAACCGAACGGAGCCAACTGAGCGCTCAGCGAGGAATCTAGTGGGGTATTGAGGCACCCCTGAATTTTGTGTTTTTAAATAACCTAAGATGTTGTCAAAAAGAAGTTACAGCTTTCACGCCATAGCGCCACCTCACCCCTTAACGGCGTTGCTGACTGTGATACCATGTTCCATGATCGTTCCCTGGAACGCCTCTGACACAAAATTTGGACGAACCAAGACATAATAGTTTGCATTATTGAACTCCATTGAATGGGTAGTTCGCCATGTTACCACCTAACACGGCCACTGATTCTCCTCGTTGACACCAAAGCGGTTACTTTCTCGTTATTCCCCAAGTCTGTCAATTATTTGGTACTGTCTATAACTTTGCTTCCATATTGAATTTTGAATGGGATTGCTGACGCCTTACTGCCGTTCTGAGGCTATTTACAGCCCTTCGCGGTACTGTGTACGGTTGAGGTGTTCTGCTAAGCTCACGGGCTTGTCGGTTGTGGCTGCACTAGCGCTATCTTTCTTAGTTACGAAGGATGCAGCCGCTTCTTTAAAGAGGGCGCTACTATTGACTCTTCGAACACCACCAACTGCTCGTGAGACAGAGGGCTCGGATGGCGCTGAGCCCAAGACACGGGCGTGGATTTCCGAAAATCATTGGGGGCAGTGACGGATCCAGTGGGAAAGGGGCAAAAACGGCAATTGCCCCCTAACGAAAAAGTTGGCGGCAAAACTATGTTTTTGCTTCCCCCAAAGCTGTCGACCTTTTGTCTCGGCTCCTCCTTAGTTTATAAGGATGCCTTTGGTGCTCCAACTGAACCAGTCAACTTCAGTGTAAACATTGAACCTTGTTCCTCCTGGTATTTAAAACAGCGCATGCAGCGGCAGGGCATGGGAAAGGCTTGCGACATATTCCCCTGAGCCGCCCCACAGTGATCAGATGCTGTCGGATCCGTAAAAGGGCAGGGCTTTTCTGCATGAGAGTTTCACATGGAAGAGTTCTCGCTGTTATGTTTCATATAATCAGCTCACTTTGGGATACAATTTTTATATTTGTCTTGCCTCTACAAAGCGATGCACAGTGGCGGATCCAGGATTTCATTCCATTTCGGTGGGGAGGGGGGCAGGTGCTAGGGGACTCGATCCTCCACCGCCATTGCCTCGGTACAGCCTCCAGTTTTGCTTTCACCATAGGTACTCCGGGGATGGGGGGCTTGAGGCTCCTAGCCCCCTTTTAATCCGCAAATTCGTATGCATTAAAGCCATATCTGATCAGCAGATGCCTCTGGCCCGATGTGGGGTCAGGACACCCTTACCATTTGAAGGTGCAGTTCCATGTTACATATAATTTTATTTTCTGTGGTAGCTCTGTATTGGTGCCGCAATATTTCTACAAATACCCTCAGCTGGAATCTAATATTCAATTTCCGGTATTAATCCCATAGAACAACTTCTATCCTACACCAGGGAGGCTCATCAGGGAAAGGGGATGGGGCTTAAAGGCATTTCCCTTCTTGCGTAGATTTTCGATTACTTTCTAAGGAAAACAGTTTTCACTATTTTAGGCGCCGTCATCGACCACCCCCTCTTCGTCCCTAAGCCATCGGCCCAGATGCAGCACCGGCTTATGCTGGACAAAAATGGCCTCTATGAACGCTATTACACCTTTCAGTTGACACCGTGACCATTTCAGGGTGTGTCGAGCACAGGCAGAGGTACGGGTGAGGGGGGCACCGGGGCACGGTGCCCCCTTAAATAATTTTTTTAATATCAACTCTATAGCGTTGACTGGAACTGGAACAAAATGGGTCGAAAAAGCCATGGTGTCCCCTTAAAGTCGGGAGAGTGCTCGCTTTCCCTTGCAAGTGCAGGCCCTGTAAGAAAGTAGCTCAAGCAGGACGGCCGTCATTGTATTTTGAAGGGCTTGGCCTTCAAATCTAGAGTTTCGGGAATTAGCCACTCGAGTGGTAGAGTCCAGTAATCCAATTCACAAGCTTAGCAGGGTAAACCAAATTTGCTGCTGATTTGTAAGCCCCACGGGTACAGGCTGGTGACTGCATTGAGGAAATATCAGCCACAGACACCGTGGCCCGATGCTTTAATGTTACAACATTGATCTGATGATGATGATGATAATGCTGATGACGATGTTCCCTTTTTGCATTAGGTGTGCCTAATGCGGGGGAACTGAAGCAAAGTAGCACACTGGAAGGGCTTTTGCTCTGCAGGTCCTTTTCATATACATTCCAAAAATGATTAGACGCTGCAGTTTGGTAACCTGCCGCAGGTGACGCTCAACACCAACTGATGCATATAGGTGGCAGGAGCATCAGCGGTTACCAGCAGAGGTGGCAGCCGAAGTGCTAGGTCACAGGAAAGCGGAACAAAATTAGTCACACAATAGATTTGGACTATGGACGCAAGAAAAAATAATACTCCATCAAAGTTTGATGAAGCGATACAGCAGGAACCAGAATGGCTTACCCGGTACAGCTTGTTCAATGTTCATTCTAGTGTTAGAGTCGACTGCAAGTAACGCTCTGCTCAATGAACCGATAGAAAAACGTTCCGGCTTAACTTTTCATGTTTTCTTCGTACCTTGTAGCCAGGGATGCCTAAATTGTTTAGGGCACATGAGAAAATTAGAAAATGTACTTCCATTGCTGGTTCTGACTCTCCCTCCCCGTCACTCTAAAAATGCGTGGAAAGGTTTCCGGCAGGAGCAAATGCGCATATGGGCTGTAATGCATATGGACACTATGCATATGGCTGTAATGCATATGGACACTGTCCATATGCATTACAGCCCATAGGGTGGAGTGAAAAAACCAAAATTATTTGGATCGTTCCTTAACATTGTTTTTCTGTTGCGCTAGGCCTTATGAAGCTCAGAAGGGAAAGAATTTTGGAAATCGGACCACGGGAACATGAGCAATATCGAGCATTTATACCTGGATGTTTGAGAAACTTTTGGCGTTGCAGTCTCCATTGGAAAACTTTGGTGCTAGCGTACGGTGGTTTACGGGCTGGTTGTTAGAGCAGATTACGTGCGTTTTGAAGCGTGGGAATCACCCAAAACACATGCAAGAGGTGAAAATAGATCCCAGCTAGTGGATAGGTATATTTCAGCTGCAGTGGCGGATGCAAGTGGGGGCAGGGGGCTCAAATCCCCTTCCCGAAATATCTGAGTGCCTATAGCAGATGCATAGCTGAGGCTGACCGAGGTAGTGACAGGGGTGGCCCGAGCCCCTAGCCCCCCAAATATGGTCCTGGATCTGCCACTTTTCTGTTGTGTATTAGACGTGCGCAAGACTCATCGACGAATCTCTTTTAAGGCGAGTGCCAATGGCAACTGTAGTTGCCAGAGGCTAAGTTACCGGAAGCTGGTATGAGTTGCCACGGCATACCACCGGTGCAACGACCACTATCCCAGAAGATATGGCAGCTTAAGTTGCCATCGGGTGCTCACAGCTTTCGTGTTCAGTGCACACCTTAGCGAGATATCCGCAAATTGGAGGGATGAGAAAGGTAAAGTTTGGTGCCGAGACAAGTTACCGCTCGCAACACATTAGTCACTACAACATTTTCGCTGGTTTGGATTGTGACACACCCAAACACTGGGAAAAGACGGGGAGGCAATATTAAGTGATCTTGCGTCGAGACAGTTTGTAAAACTTACCAGGTCGTCGGAAATTCAAATCGAAATCTGTGTGTTTCTTTTCTGTATCTACATGGAAGGTGCTACTTGTGTGACGCCGCTCTAAAAAGGCGAGAACAGAAGTATTTCTTCGACTTCCTAAGCATCTGTATTTAAAACCGAAAATGCCGAGGAATAGGAGTCGACGACTCAGGCGAGAAGTATGGAACAGAGATCTGATTGGCCCATCGGCCGAGCTTCCCGTTTCAGAGCTTCCAACATTGAGGGACCTCTTGCGGAAAGGTCGACTGATGAAAGAGAGATCAGCCGATTGGAGCGATAAAAAATATCATGCGAGATTTGTGAGCAAAATGACTCCTGATATGTAGCGGCACTGCAATTAAAGGGAATGTGGTACCTTTATAACGTGATTTTAACTGAGATAGCTAATTTGTAAAGGAGGCCGGAAAACCCGGTATTCAATATATAATTTGTCTTGAAACTCAAACTTTTCGTGGATAAAAGCTAAAAACCTACCTGAAATGTACTTCAAATTTACCCCAGCCAGGCGGACACAGTTGTCAGCTGTTGGTATGACGATAGCGCTGACGTCACGGTGAGTAATCAGCCAATTGAAGCCCTTGAAGCCTATTGGATATGGTAGTAGTTGCCATATCAAGACGTCATCCGCAGGCAGAGGTTTATTTTTCACCCTAGAGGAGCATTTTAAAATCAAAATATTAAGCTCGTCGTACATTTTTCAGAGAAATCAAGGACGTTTTTATGATTTATGCCTAAGAATGCCCCAATATACACTAAATTCGTCGAACCAAGGTGCCACATTCTCTTTAAAATAGTGACCGAGGCGTTACGTTCCGTGCGAGGGTTTGAGAGGTGCGACGGGTATATTAAGGCGGGGATCAAGTTTTACTAACTGATGCCAACAACTTGTACGAAGCATGACATGAACCTATTCATGAAACAAAAATCGGTCGAGGGATTGCTGTGTCTTGTAATCGTACTGGATTCCCCGTCAATCAGTCACTACCACGGAAAGCCTCCAGCCATGCATTGACTATGTAGGCACTCACATTTCGAGGAAGGGGTTTGAGCCCCTGCCCCCCCCGCCCCCCCTCTTACATCCGCCACTGCAACCAAAATATACCAATCCACTAGGTGGGATCTATATTCCACCTCCAACCTGTGTTTGGGTTGATCCCCACGCTTCAAAACGCACGTGATCTGCTCTAACATCTAGCGCTTAAACCACCGTACGCTAGCACCACAGGTTTCCAATGGAGACTGCAACGCCAAAAGTTTCTGAAAGATCTGTGCATAAATGCTCGATATTGCTCATGTTCCCGTGGTCCGATTTCCAAAAATCTTTCACTTCTGAGTTTCACAAGGCCTAGCGCAATATAAAAACAATGTTAAGGAACGATCCATTTAGTTTGAATTTTTCACTCCACCCTAATGGACCTGTCCCTCAACTCCTAAGGGAGCCATATCCCGAGGACGAAAGAACAGTTATAGTGAAGGATAAAGTGGAATGCTAGCAGATCCTTGTTAACGACATATCACGCATTTACTATAAATATTGCTTCACTGTTACTCCGACTTATGTGCTGAGTAATTTCTAGAGCTTTCCACATAAATGCAGAGTAAAATGCCCAAAGTTTTTCGTAGTCATCGCACGGAAAGGGTACTGACTTCATATGATCATCCCCTCCCTCACCCCAGGTGATCACGCTCTGTGTCTTACTTATCAATAAATTTTCATTACACGACCAATGAATTGCATATTACCCCTGCCGCTGCCTTGGTTCCATGAGATGATCTCCAGTACTTGAAAGGAATGCTTCACTCACTAAACATTCTGATTCTATGCCCAGTTTCTGAGGATGTTTTTTTCAGATTTTTCCCACTTAAGGGGTCCATTTATTCTCCCCAGATAGTGAACACCATACTCTCCATGCACTACATCTGAAGTTTTTCTTTTTAGCTTACGCAATTCATGTCGTGCAGCAATTGGAAGAATAGAAACAGACAACACAGCACACAACTTCATACAAACACCTATGTCACTAGGCCCCGCCCCAGCAACGGCCGGTCCGCTCGCGCCCAGCCGCACCGGCGGCCGCGGCCGATTGGTCACACGCATCTCTTCATCTTCACCCGGTCCCCCCGGCACTCGGCACCAGCTCACCGGGACATGTCATTCACAACCGCCGCACGGGCGAGCCGAGGCCGCAGCGGGAAGGGCACAGGCACAGGTGCCGTACACATCACAATTACCGCCGAGCATGCGTGTAATGGAGTGTTTCATGGGTTCGGTAGCCATTGGCGTCTCTCTGTGTTTTGTTCTGCGTGTAATTATGTAGATGACGGAGTTGGATTTGCGTGTGTGGAGGGGGAGGGCGAGGTTGCTTTCCAGAACCGGATGCATGAAAATTAGCTTACGAATGCGGATGTAGGCGCTCCCATAACTCTCCCCATCAATCACCAAATTTATGTTCCCTGCCTGTGATCCTTGATATATACTTTTCAACCTCAAGGTATCCACGTATATGATTTTTTAAACCAACAGAATTAATACCTCCGGACTGCCCTCTGTGTCTCCAAATGTATTGCTTCGTTAATATGATGATCCAACTATAGCTACGTGCGCATCTGGTGTATTTTGCACTTGTGTTCCCACCAGACCGTTGGCACTAGTGATTTCCCTCTCTAGGTTTAATAAGTTTCTCAACTCCCGCCATAGTGTTCTAACGGTGGGGCATTGCCAGAATTTCTGGAATATCGTTTCAAAATAAATTTGACGTTGTATACATTTATCACTTTCTGTTATTCCATATAAGTATAACAGCCTACTTGTGGGCAGCGTGCGCTTGATGCATTGGTAGTGAATCCACTTCGAATTGACGTCTGCTGTACATGTATGTAAGTTTTCGTATATTTTCGGCCACTGAATCGGGTCTGCTAGGTTTAGTTCTGCTTGCCATTTTGGATGGCATGAGTCTAATTCTAGATTCGCAGGGCTCTTCATCATTTTTCGTAGGCCCACTTAGCGACTTTTTTACTTTGCCGCAGTAATTCAAAATTTTCGTTGGGTAGATTTAATCTTGGTCTGTCCCTACCGATTCTCTGAGTCCAATGTTCAGGGATTGCTCAGATAACCACGCAAGCTTTCATTGGATGTACGTTATATTTTTGGCTATTTCATTACCAGTAATCATCCTTTTTTAGTTAAGTTGTAACTGTCAACGATGCGCAGTAGGCCTTTATTAATGAAGTATTTTCTATCGATAGTGTTGTTTCGTTCTAGGTTAATGTATCGATTTGCCCAGACCATTTCTTCAAGCAGTTGCTCTCCACTGTCTGGTAGCGTTTCTTTTACTGACATCCATGACATACAGGTTTCAATCCAGAATTCACTTTTAAGATACTTCCTTATAAGGCTTAAGCTGCCATTGCAATGGAAAACCGTGAGTTGTTCATTAAAGGATAACTTGTTCCTCATTATGAATTTCCATTTCACTCGGTTTTCACTGTCTACATATTTTTTACCCATGTAATCTTCATGCTTTTGGCCTGCGTTATTATGTCTGGCACGCGGAGTCCACCATCTTTGCATTTTGCTTTCATTGTAGCCCGCTTTATTCGGTCTTTCTTGCCTCTCCAAACGAATTTGAATATTGCCCCCTCCAATTGTTTTACAAATTCCTTTCTTGGAGCTGGAAATACTGTCATCAAATATACGAGCTGGGATAACATTTCTGATTTTAAAAGATGTATTCGGCCAAAGGGTATCACCCGCCCCGTACCACGGAACGAGTCTGGCTGGTATACTGTTCAGCTTGTCTTCATAGTTTATTTTAGATATATCTACGTTTGGATCATTCGTTACTATTATGCCCAGTAGTTTCTGAGGATGTTCTTTGATTCTGTGAAGATTACAAGTGGCTTTCCTAGAGGCAAGTGTGTTAGTGAGAAAGTGATCCACGAAGCAGGCCAAACCAACCCAGAGAAAGTGTCGGCCGGGAAAGTGTTGTGTAAACGAACGCAAAGGCAGAAAAGCGGGGAAATGTCGTGGTCGTCTCTTCTTTTTACCGTGCTCCGTGAAATGGTCACAGCATGACTGGGGATCTTGATAAAGAAAAGGTAGCATCAGCTGGCCACAGCAGAGAATCTTGTTTCTAGTGTTGCAGTTACAACGATGCTGAGTAGGAAATAAGGCTCCCACAGGAACCGTCGTTAAAACTCAAGATGAAAAGAGCTCTGGGCATATCATGGTTCCTTTGATACCTAGAGCCTGGAGTAGCCCCTTAAACATAAAAAATCCGAGTCTCCCTGCTTATAAAGCAGGCCTCCTAATCTGCCTAAGCAGGAGGTTCCCTTAGCTATAAGGCAGGCCCCATAACGGCCTGTCTAGAAGACCCCTTCACTTCAAAAGGAGGCCCCCTAAACGGCTCACATACGTGGTCCCTTTACTTTGAAAGCAAGGACCCTAAACAGCCTATCCAGACAGCACCCTTACTTAGAAAAGATGCCCACTAAATTACTCATATAGAAGCACCTTAACTTGTAAGAGGCCCCTAAACGACCCATATAAGAGGCCACTTACTTATAAGAAAGCCCCTGAATGGCCTACAAAATGGAAGTCCCCAAAAGCTAGGAGATCCCCTTCAGGATCACGGATAGCAGGCCTTCTTTGATTTTTGGTCCCCATGGAAAGAAATCCGTGGCGACGCCCCTGCAGAATTATATCATTTTTCATTATTATCTGTCAGGAAAACAACGTGTGTTCGGAGTTCACAAAATAATACCCTTAACCCTCGCCCCACTGGGGAGGGCCATCGATGGCCTCTAAGGTTTTTCAGTGATGCGAAGCAACGCCGTAGTTGGTATACATGACCCTTTTTGCAACTCCTGAAAATTTCAGGTCATAAGAGGTCGGATCAACAGGTGAGGTTAAACAAGGTGATTCAACATTAAACAAAGTGACTTCACTCCAACTTTTTACACGCGCATTGACAGGGGTCTGAGCAGCCTTCGCTTTGACGGGGGAGGGGCGGGTACCCGCCCCCCTAAGATCTCGAGAACCACGCTAGGTAGCGAAAAACAGTAAAGAACGTTGGGTAGCCCATACATTTCTCCATCGTAAATAGTTGAACCATTTTTGGCAGGTCACCTCTAAGCTCACTAGAGGTCAAACATGCCGCCATAGGGATAACATGTAAATGAAGGTTTTCGGTCATTACATCTGAGCAAGTAAAGATAGGGAAAAACGATCTGAGCTATATGAATCCTCGCAGCAAGCCGATTCGCATGATCTATAATATGACCTTGCTAGGTCAAATCCAGACCTTACCTGAGCTCAGGTCAAGGTCAAATTAGGTAAAACGCCTATCATTAGAACTGCACAGACAAGGAAAATCTAATGAAATTAACATAAACGCTGTATCACAATCCGTTACTAAGTTATTAAGTTAAAACCATTTTTCCCATGTATTTCCAATGGAGAGGTCATGGCTCGTACCTGCCCTTAGGTAACCGATATAAAAAATACCGGAACATGTGTGTACACTCTGTGGGCTCATTTTATAATGTGAGTTTCAATCCGATAAGTTCATCCTGTTCCGACTTATGCTATCTCAAATTTTAAGGTCAGGTCACTTGACCTGTACTGGTGAACTGACCTGAGATGGCCTAACCTTAAAATTTTAATAAAAGTTGTAAAAATAATGGGAGAAAAGGTATGTGTGGGGTAGCGCGGGCCACCAGTCCGAACGGCAAAAACGACACACGGACGACGGGTGGGGGCCCGCCGATGACACCATCATGCCGAACAGGTAAGTTCGCAGCGATATGAGTCCACCCAGCCGAAAGGACAAAACCAAGCGGAATAAAGAGTATTTGAGCGAGCAGGGCCAACGGAGGACGATGCAGTGCAAGCGAGATATTTCCGGCCTTGCGGGCGGGGTGCGGCTCGCAGACGCCCTGGGGGGATCGTAAGAGTTTGTACGTGAAGGCGTTCCACCAGTGTCAGTGAGCCGTATCGCGATCTTATATGCTGATTGATGAGAGTGGCTGGAGGCACGAAAGTATCGAGAAAATCGCGATCGGTCGGCAGCTGGGGAGCAGGTGATCCCCGATTTGCAGCGTCTAACAAGGCGGCGCTTGCACGAACTTCTTGTGCGGGCTTTCAGAGCCGAAAGTCGCCGCAAACTCTGGTCACCCGCAAGTTGGAAGATGCCGTGAACACAGCACGATGGCAGCGCAGCGGCCGGCGGGGCGAGGCCCGCCCACAGTGCCGCCGGGCGCGTCACGACCCGCCAGGACCAGCGGTGGGGAGGGCGGCCGGGGCCGGCCGGGCCGTGCTGGGGCTGGACGCCGGGACATGTGCGGGCGCGGTGCAAGTGCGATCGGGCAGGGCGCGCGGAGTCAGCTGCAGGGTAGTTCGCCAGCCTACCGACGGACGCATCTACGTTGACATGAAATCAACGGGGAGCCAGTGCAGCCCCGGGACAGTGGGCACGTGCGTCGCCGTCGGCAGTTTCGGCCGAATGGACCACTGGAGACGTACATCACGGCAGCGAACGGGACCGATGCCCGTGTATGGTGCATATCAGGCAAAGTGCGCCAGGGGAACAGGTCACGGAACACCAGTTCCTGATCACAGATGTACGCAAAGGAGTATTGGAATGGATTTGCCAAAGCACGGCACAAATCGACTCGAACGGGAATTACATACAGCGTCAGTTCGCCAAGAGCGGGCGGTTTCGCCAGATCGGACACAGCGCCGGCCGGTGACCGCCGGGACCAGTGGCTCACTGGCTGAAGCCGACTCACCTGCCATCTGTCGAGCATGGTATCGATGACAATCGGCAGGCTGCAGCAGACGACCGCCATCTGCTGGCTGCGGACCAAGCTCCCTGTGTACGGTGCGAAACGAAGGACTTCAGGAAATGCGAGGAACAGGGAGACTGATGAGGATTGAAAACGATAAGGTTCCAACAGCCCTGAAGCTATAGAGTCTTTAAAAGAGAATCAGTGATGGATGAACGGGTTAGGCCGCACCCATTTAATCGAGCACAAAATCGAAACTACCTCGATGAGCCAGTTGTGACAAGGCCGTACAGACTACCAATGGCGTACAAAGAAAGGCCAGTCAGTGATTACCAAAGCACGAGACGGTGTCATTGAACCCAGCAACAGTGACTATTTGAATCCAGTGGTGCTGGTGAAAAGAAGAACTCTGACGTACCCCGTGTGTGCATTGACTTCAGGGCACTGAACCGGGTCACCATCAAGGACCAGCAGCCGGTACCGAGAGTCTCCGATGTCATCGGAAAACTTGCAGAGGCGAAGGTTTTCTCTGTACTGGACGCGCGCCAAGGGTATTTCCAAATACCCTTCGAAGGCAGGACCGCAGGAAAACTGCGTTCCAGTTCAACGGTCAGCTGATGCAGTTTACGGTGCTGCCGTTCGGGCTGTGTAACGGCCCGGCAACGTACAACAGGCTCATGGAGAGGATAACCAGAGACCTACCTTGTGTTGCCGCATATTTTGATGACTGGTGTGTGTTTAGCAGTGACGAAGATACGCATGTGAAGGATCTGAGATCGGTGCTGTCCAGGCTCAGAGAAGCAGGGCTCACCCTGAACAGTGATAAGTGTACACTGATGACGTCATCACTGGACTCGTTTCTCGGATTCAGTGTGTCTGCTGGCACCATCCGACCCACGGAGGAGCACGTGCGACCATAGAGTCCCTGAGGAGACCGGACAGCCAAACGTCCCTGAAGAGGTTTTGGGGCTCTGTGGCTTCTACAGAGCTCACGTGCCTGACTTCAGTCTGACAGCTCGCCCCCTTCAAGATCTCCTGAAGAAGGGAAAACGTTCCTGTGGGATGGCGCGCACGAGAAGGCTTTCCAAAGCTTGAAAGCTGAGCTCCTGCAGCGTCCCGTGCTGAAAATTCCCACAGAGTCTTCAGAGTTCACGGTGCGCACCGACGCTAGCCGAGACGGAATCGGGTGTGTCATTGAAGCGGACGGCCAACCAGTGGAGTTTTCCAGCAGGGCCTTCAACAAGAGCCAGCGGAACTATTCAGTGATTGAACAGGAGGCATACGGCATCATCCATGCGCTCACAAAGTGGCGCCATCTCCTACTGGGGCGACGCTTCCGTCTCATCACAGACCACAAACCACTGATGTGGTTAAGATCTAAAAGGATCTCACCGGGCGTTTGGGCCGCTGGGCACTGCTGATTGAGGAATTCGACTCAGCATCGAATATGTCGCCGGTGCTGAGCATGTTGTACCGGACGCTCTCAGCAGGTCTGTTCCGGAGCAGAATCCGCAGTGCGTGGCCAGTCTGGCCGACTGGCGGTCCGAGCTCGACACAGACGAGAGGGTCCAGCAGCTGCTGCGCCAGAAACCGGGTGAATTTTTCACCAACGCTCGCGGTGCGTTATATCATCGTCACTTGACATTCGGTGAACAGCTAGTGGTGCCGACGTCCGAACGGAAAGCGGTTATAGTGGCCTTACACGATGACAAGCTGGCTGGGCATGCTGGGTCCAGAAAGACACTGCGTCGTGTGCAGGAACGATATTTTTGGCCTGGTATGTCAAAGGATGTGAAGCAGCATGTAAAAGCGTGTTTATGTTGTTGCACAGTGAAGGACACACCTGTGCCAACCTCTCCACTAGTGTCAGTGGACACCTCCAACCTAGATGTGTGGCAAAGGTGTCATTAGATATAATTGGGCCGATCTCGCCGTGCTCGGACAATGGTGCCAGGTTTATTGTTGTATGCCAGGACTACTTTTCTAAATGGCCAGAGATGGTAGCACTGTCATCAACCGAAGCGAGTGTGATTCAGCGTTGGTTGGCCGATGAAGTGTTTTGTAGGTTCGGTTTTCCTTCAGAGATCGTCACAGATCAGGGGCCTCAATGGATGAGCAAATCTTTCAAAGATTTTTGCGAGAAGTTAGGGATAACTCACAGAACGACGTCTCCATACCATCCGCAGTCCGATATGGTGGAACGTTTTAATCGTACTCTGTTGAACATGATCAGGGCCTATGTAAGTGATCAAAAATGTGATTGGGATCAGCAGCTGCAGTCCCTAGCGTTTGCGTACAGAACGGCGGTTTGTGAGACAACGCAGGTTACGCCTTTCGAGTTGGTGCAGTGTCGTCGCGCACGAATGCCGATTGATGTGATGCACGCCCCGTTGAGATCGGCTGCGGAGTCCGGACTGATGCACAGACCGACAGAGGTGCGCGCCTCCGCACGTGTGGCGTCGCGGCGAGCGGCAGTGAAGCGCGCAGAGGGTACGACGCGGCAAATCATGTGAAACTACGAGAGTTCAGGGAAGGCGACTCTGTGTTTTGGAAGAAGCCGATAAATCAGCGCGGTGTATCGCCGAAACTGCAGCCCATCTGGAGTGGCCCCTTCTCGGTAGCTCATAGGGTGTCTGATGTCAATTATCGCATTAGAGATGCTGAAGGAAAAGTGTAGTGGTGCATGTCAACAACCTGAAGATGTCGCATGTAGAAAAGCGGCGAGGGGTGTTATACACCGAAGGGGAAGGCCTCGTAAGTGCGAGAAATGATGTATAGGTGATTGTTTTGGTGGAGGAGTGTATGAGGTTATCGACTGGGGAGGTGTAGTGAGGTGGTCAGCCGCAGCGTGGCGCCACCAGTCAGCTGAACGGTGCTAATAAAGCAGTCGATCGCTACATATGCAAATTACAGCGGCGCTACGCGCCACAGCTTATGCTGTTTCCGAAAACACGATTTGGCGGGTACCCCCCCTCCCAGTCAATGCGCGTGTTCAGCTCTACCATACCCAAGTTTTGAACTTGATTGTCTGGAAACCTTCTACACTTGATAAACCTATCAGAGTCTGCAAAATGCAAAACATTTTTTTCCTTTCGGTGACTCGGGGTCAGGTCAAGAGGTGACCACCCCAATTGGAAAAATATGGTGAAAAGTTGTGCTATGCTGTAAAAGTGACAAAAACGAATGCAAAAGCTTAAAAAGTTTAGCAACATTTCGGTTTTCGTCATTTTAAAGAATTTCGGATGTGGC
This sequence comes from Lepas anatifera, assembly GCA_034440635.1. NCBI lineage: Eukaryota > Metazoa > Arthropoda > Thecostraca > Lepadidae > Lepas > Lepas anatifera. Next base: position 524,512 of record JAOTON010000492.1, on the reverse strand, counting down.
GTATCTCAGGAGATAACCAGGTTTTATAGGTTCGCATTCAGGTATTCTCCAGCACAATATACACAAATATACCTGGAGTTGACTACTTCTGGAGATCAAACCATTGACCTGCCAGATGGAAAATATTTTTCATGGTATGAATTAGGGTTTCAGTGCTACAAAAAAGGTTAATAGATGTTTATACATTCTAATAAACCAAATTCTAATAACACTAATGCTCGTTTTAAACGCTATACTTTGTAAATCGTTGTTTCTTGGCTACACGTCATACTAATCACACTGGCTAGACGTGCAATGAGACTGCATGGGATTGCATGAGACGTGCAATGAGACTGCGATGCACGTCTAGTGGATTGCATGAGACGTGCGATGAGACCGCATGGCTTTTCATGAAAATGTCTCGAAATATACCTTTTAAACTAAACGTTGGAGAATTTTAGGTATTAGAAGCTTACCTTATATAGTTTCATTTTGAACTAGAAGTTCACCCTTTGCAGCACTGATCTCGCTCCAGTTACTTATATGTGCTCCAGTTACTTATATGTGCTCCAGTTACTTATATGTGCTCCAGTTACTTATATGTGCTCCAGTTACTTATATGTGCTCCAGTTACTTATACGTGCTCCAGTTACTTATATGTGCTCCAGTTACTTATACGTGCTCCAGTTACTTATATGTGCTCCAGTTACTTATATGTGCTCCAGTTACTTATATGTGCTCCAGTTACTTATATGTGCTCCAGTTACTTATATGTGCTCCAGTTACTTATATGTGCTCCAGTTACTTATATGTGCTCCAGTTACTTATATGTGCTCCAGTTACTTATATGTGCTCCAGTTACTTATACGTGCTCCAGTTACTTATATGTGCTCCAGTTACTTATATGTGCTCCAGTTACTTATATGTGCTCCAGTTACTTATATGTGCTCCAGTTACTTATATGTGCTCCAGTTACTTATACGTGCTCCAGTTACTTATATGTGCTCCAGTTACTTATATGTGCTCCAGTTACTTATATGTGCTCCAGTTACTTATATGTGCTCCAGTTACTTATATGTGCTCCAGTTACTTATATGTGCTCCAGTTACTTATATGTGCTCCAGTTACTTATATGTGCTCCAGTTACTTATATGTGCTCCAGTTACTTATATGTGCTCCAGTTACTTATATGTGCTCCAGTTACTTATATGTGCTCCAGTTACTTATATGTGCTCCAGTTACTTATACGTGCTCCAGTTACTTATATGTGCTCCAGTTACTTATACGTGCTCCAGTTACTTATATGTGCTCCAGTTACTTATATGTGCTCCAGTTACTTATATGTGCTCCAGTTACTTATATGTGCTCCAGTTACTTATATGTGCTCCAGTTACTTATATGTGCTCCAGTTACTTATATGTGCTCCAGTTACTTATACGTGCTCCAGTTACTTATACGTGCTCCAGTTACTTATACGTGCTCCAGTTACTTATATGTGCTCCAGTTACTTATATGTGCTCCAGTTACTTATACGTGCTCCAGTTACTTATACGTGCTCCAGTTACTTATATGTGCTCCAGTTACTTATATGTGCTCCAGTTGCTTATATGTGCTCCAGTTACTTATATGTGCTCCAGTTACTTATATGTGCTCCAGTTACTTATATGTGCTCCAGTTACTTATATGTGCTCCAGTTACTTATATGTGCTCCAGTTACTTATACGTGCTCCAGTTACTTATATGTGCTCCAGTTACTTATATGTGCTCCAGTTACTTATATGTGCTCCAGTTACTTATATGTGCTCCAGTTACTTATATGTGCTCCAGTTACTTATATGTGCTCCAGTTACTTATACGTGCTCCAGTTACTTATATGTGCCCCAGTTACTTATATGTGCTCCAGTTACTTATATGTGCTCCAGTTACTTATATGTGCTCCAGTTAATTATATGTGCTCCAGTTACTTATATGTGCTCCAGTTACTTATACGTGCTCCAGTTACTTATATGTGCTCCAGTTACTTATATGTGCTCCAGTTACTTATATGTGCTCCAGTTACTTATATGTGCTCCAGTTACTTATATGTGCTCCAGTTACTTATATGTGCTCCAGTTACTTATATGTGCTCCAGTTACTTATATGTGCTCCAGTTACTTATATGTGCTCCAGTTACTTATACGTGCTCCAGTTACTTATACGTGCTCCAGTTACTTATATGTGCTCCAGTTACTTATATGTGCTCCAGTTACTTATATGTGCTCCAGTTACTTATGTATGTATGTCTGTATGTATTTTATTTCTTATTTATACACACAAAAGAGCACAACAATGTAAGGCAGGATTGGCGCAGAAGCACAAAGCTTAAGTCGTGGCGCCTCTCCTGCAATTGGGTTTACATAATACTACACAATATGAGTACCAATATACACAAATACACAAATTACCACTGGAAATACCCGCCGCCTCGGGTCTTTTAAAGTCCCGCGTCACGCGCTCACCCAACGTCAGCCTACACCCGCGCCGCAGCCCGCCCGTATATGTGCTCATATATGTGATATATGTGCTCATACATTTAGATACGCATCGGACGAATAATCATAATCAAATAGTTGACTTTTTTTACTTAAAACTCTACTTTAAAAAGGAATCATGAACTGTGTGACAGTAAATTTAAGCCTTCTTTTCTGTACATTTTAAAGCTGAATATTTTATAATTTAAGATTATTTTGTCGAACCATCAATGATTTAACAGAGGAAACAATACCAAAGCACATCCCCAGCTACTTGCCCTGTCCACACTTCAGCCAAAGCAATAGAGACACTAGGTAAAACTTTGGCCGGATTTAAACAATGGACCAATGGGTGCGCAGTTTGACAGATGTTGGAGGCGGGGCCTCGAGACCACCTCGAGACTAGTTTTCTTTTATATAATCATTGAATATGAAAAATCGTTACATTTTGGATTTTTTTTTGTTTAATTGATAAACAAATATGTTATCAAAAAATCTAAGACAAAGCAGTTTCTTTGCTGACTTGGTAGTCTTGGTAAGGGGGTAAACGGTGCAAAGAAAATGTCTTGCTCGTGCTTGAACCCAACACTGTACCACGAAAAAAATTCATTATTCTCCTTATTTGGAGATAGTTTATAATTTTATGTTTTCAAATAATTTTTTCCATTAGTTCTAGAATATCTAAGGTAGATTTTATGAATATATTTTTTGTAAAATATAGAGATTAAGTGAAGCCAAAGCAAGTTCATTAATTGGCATCTTTCAAGACCAAGGAAGCGCGCGCAAGTCAGTCGCTCCATTTATTTGCCGCCACATGTGCCCACCAATGTTGATTTTGGTTGTTTATTGCTGCAGTTCATAATCTATTTTCAACTGCCCTGGCAAATGCGATGTACGTTGCAGTGTGTGTGTGTGTTTTCTTTTCTATAGCAAGTTTGGGGAGTGATTGTCAATATTTTCAAAGTTACTTGATTGTCCAGGCTTGTGATCATGGCAATTAGTCGCACAGGTAAAGGTGTGGTTCTCGTCCCTAGAAAGAAGCGATGGGGCTACCGAAGAAAAATATTCTGGAATGAAGGGGAGGCCAAGGGAACAGTACTTGCTTCTGCAGTACTTAAAATACACCTGCAATATGCAGAGTTCAAATGTTGCACTAAACATCCAGTAACGATGCATCTGTTTCTTTCCAGCCATGCATGGTAAGTGGTCAAGTTTCCTTTTCCATGCTCAATGACATGCTCTCTTGAGTACATAGGTATAAAATCCATTTCTAGGTGCTCCACACTGAAATTGGATTTGTGAAGTTTATCTCTGATTGGGTCAAGTGGTAAATTAGTGTCAGTGGCTAGTTAGCAGTGTGCAGTAATTTGGTTTGTCTGTCTATAATCTGGGGACGGGTACTGGCCGTGCTCTGCTGTATGACATGGTTGATATGTTTATGAAGCTGTCATAACACAGTGTGTTCATAATTATTTGGATGTAATGTCTTCCTTGGTTCCATGGTGATGCTCATTTATTTAGTTCCATTAGTTTAACAAAGTCAGCTTTCTTTGGAGGCTATTTGCTATGCTGTGGATTTTTTAAAGCCAAATATAATGAAAAATGCATTGATATAATGATAAGACAAGAAGTAAAATTATGAAAATATGTATCACATATAAGTGTTGTCTTTACTTGTGTCATGTTGGGGAAATGGGGGCCAAAATTTTCAATAATAAGCATGCTCTCTATTCTGGTCACTGTGACCCGTAATTGAAAATTCTCCCTCCAAAATTGACAATGTATGTGGCAGCACCTCTGTACTGTGATAACTTTCATATTGCTGTATTCTCTAGGGCTCATTGATAAGAATAGTATCTGCCTTAAAATCTGTTTTTTTAATTTAGACGGGTTTTTTAATTTAAAATCATGTAAAAAAATAATTTAAATCATTTTTCTTAACTCATTAAATAAATTTTGTTAATTATTTATGCTTATTACTGAGCTGAAACCATGGGCATAGTACTTTCCGTGCAGGAAGTGACGCTCTACTCTTGCCTAATTCACAGAAGAAGAAATCACACTGCCTGATGGTAGAATCTTGTATTAATTGATGAAGTTGCACTTGCCTAGCAAGGTAAAATGTTTTAAACAACATAATTACAGCATTGGAACATTATACCAGCTGATAATCCAGAGAACAAAATTATTTGTCCAGGCATTACCTTTTAACATCTTGGAATATTACATTTTGGTGTATTTTGACTTTTGCAGAAATATCTGCACTTCCATTGACATCCCTCACCTGCTGAAGCTGCTGAGGAACCACATCTTGGGCCAGGATCATTGGCTTCAAGGTCCAGAAGTATCGGTACTGGACAAGGACTTCTTCCAGCAAATTTTGGCCAAGGACAACACCAAGTGACAGCCTTGCCATGCCCTTCCAGTGGGAGCACATACAGGTGCGCAGTAGAAAAAGTGTGTGTATCAAATTCCCGTTCACTCTCGTTTTTGTCTCTGTTAAACGTGAAGTTTAACTGATTTCCCTGTAGGAGCGGATGCAGGAGCACCGTTGGGGGAGTACGCGGGAGAAATTGTTAAGTTTTTATTTCAGAAAATAAGCTCAGATTTTCGCCATTTTGGAGAAGCATGGCTGCTTACCCTCCCCCTTGTGTCTGCTAGTGTTTCCGTAGCATGTGGACTGATTCTGAACGTGGGAGCACACTTTTCCATCTGGTTTAAGACATTTATATGATTGTTATGTCCCATTCAACTTGTAGTGACACAATTGATCATATGACTATCGAGTGAAAGTTCAAACTTAACTCAAAGATTGGCATAGGCTGATCCAGGATTGCCGATTGGGGGACATCTTCCCGTGGGGGGGGGCGCCACTTCTGACCGGCAAACTTATGAGATGGGCGCAAAATGCTATAGGTGGGCGCTGGTTTTCGCATCCTGGGGGGGTTGGGAAGCGAAATTTCAGGGGGATGCCGTCGACCCTTTCAGGGGGCGCTGACTTGCCCCCCCTGGATCCGCCTATGAAGATTAGTAATTGACTGAAGCATCGTTAAGTGCGTGCCTAAGCTCAGGTCACTCATTCGAATAAACATATATTTTATTCTCGGGCATCGGGAACGTGGTAGTTGCTTATAAACGAGTGCTTTTTATCTCAGGTGAAGGTGCGGAAAAAATAGTAGGCGTGACTACCATTGGTACTTGGCGGACCGTGGATTAATTGCTGGGATCGCTGGACTGTGGATGACTGGTGTGGAAAAATCGGAAATCAGAAAGGCCCGTGGTTTCCCAGTGAATAAAAAGAGATAATGAACCTTGCAGTGGGTAGGTCAAAATATATTTTGTTAGTTTTAAGTAAAGGCCAAAGTGTGAAAACTTGATGTATTTTGTCTAAGGGTTTTAAGTTGAAGAACCGTAAATCACCGGATTGTGAATAGTTAACAGAAGTGTCTGCTACTTGCTCGATATAGCGATATATGCGATAAAACTGTTTGCGTATGACATTTGCTCATCGGTCGATAGTTTTGATGGTGAAGTTAATAACAAATCTCTCCCGTCAGGTGACTGGCCTGGAGCGACAGCGAGTACGCCCCGCAGCCTAAATGCTCGACAAGCCTGTCGGAAAGCGTCTGCTCCACCTATTTAGTCAGCGTTTCGCCAAGCAGGCTTAGTTCATCATCACCTGCGATAAGGTGTTTGACATCTGTAGCTCTCGGTGTATGCTTGACGGCAGGGCTTATCGGTCGTTGTTCGGCTTCGAGTACACTATCGTTGCTCAGCCACCTCTCTGATCTAGTTAGCGCGACTAAATCGGGACTCCTGGCGCGATGAAAGCCAGAGCAGGCTGCCCTTCCAGAACGGGTTCATCATATCCTTAACTGCTCTGTGAGGTCCCCAGAGCATTATTAAGAACATATACGGCGTCAAGTACTTTCTGACGTCACAGGTGAATCAGGACGTGGTGGAGAACTTCTTCTCACAGGTCAGGGTGTTGGGGGCAGCCAACATCCACCCAACGACGGTCGAAGCCAAGACTCGTATGAGACTCTTGTTGATGGGGCCTCACCGTCCGTGGCCGCTGGTTCTCATGCCAGACCATGGCCCGCTGGAGTCCCAGTCCTGCTTGATGAAGAACCAACTAACCTGGGTGCGGCTACCCTGCAGCTGGACCCTCTGACAGTCAGTACTGAAGAGTTTGACGTCGCCGCTGTGTTACGAGGTGGAGGGGCTGCAGCCTTGCCCCGCTTCACATGTACAAAGAACAGGACTGACGGGATGAAGATGACCAGGACGCCGCCGCGGAACCAGCTGCTCCGACAGAAAGGGGCACAGACCAAACAAATTTTAGACAGGTGCTGGCTTACATGGCGGGCTTTATTGCTATGTAAAGTGTAAATCTGTACAGCTCTATCGAACATATCTCATCGACCGTGCTTGTAGTAAATAATAGTGGGGATCTGGAGTGGTTGCCACGTCTTAGTGGGAGTGTTCTCACAGTACCGAATGAAAAGTGGCTTAGACAATTAAGGGAGCTAAATGTTTTGTTTTGTGTTATCCGTGAACCTAGCAACAAGGGTAGAAAAACAGGAGTTATCCTCTGTTTTGCTTTTGGTATGCTTGTTAAATTCCCGGACCTTAACGAAAAGATAGCGCGAAAGTACGCGGTGACGATGACTCACATTCGCGTTAGGTGTGCAAACCATGTGAGGATACGTATGGAAATTAACGCAGCACTACATAATTCGTGTTTACGGCGTTGTGATTTCTTTCAGTTTGTGTAAACCTTCCATTCTTTACTCACACCCATCATGAATAGATATATGGGCATGGACTGCGTATTTCAAAATGTTTTTTGAGGTGGTGCTGGTTTAAATTGTGTTTTTCCTGAGAAATTAGCGCACTATATGATATCGAAGCCTCGTCGTTACCCCCATAAACATAAAGACACTGCACTGGTGCATAGATCTTGTTCCACGATATTTACATAAGCGTTAAAAAGAGTTAAGTCGCATTCTGGAAAATTCCTTGCCAGCATTTTTGAACGGAAGTGCCTCCCAGCTCTGTTGTGCTGTGGCCTTCAGTGTAATAAATTTCTCGGAAAATAAGACCATTAGAAAAGTTCCTTCTCAGTATATGGCTGATGATTAATACTAAGTTTCGAGACAATAACTTTGGATTGAAACATGTCTCTAAGAATTTCCTAAATGCCCGTTCTTTCCTATTTAACTTTTTGCGATTGTAGAGAAAAAATCTGAAAAATTAAAAACAGAAGGCCAGATTCCCGCTCCCAAGAAAAAAAATAGCTGCCACCTCGGATCCCTTTGATCAAGCATGTTTTCCTTACCGACTGCCCTCGTATTCCCATGAAATGTCGCGGGGTCCAATGCAGTTCTAATTTATTTGCTCACCCAGCGCATTCTTGTAATTCCCCAAGATGAGGGGCATACATTATCTTTCAGGAGCAAGTGTGGATTGGGCTTATTATGACAAATTGCTTCGCAAGAATTTCCCAGGGAATTCAGGGGGCAAGGCGTTCCAACGATAGAAGGCTTAAATCCCTGAAGCCACCACGGCAACAGAGATGTCTCCTCACCCCCCCCTCCCTGGCATGCGAGAATTGGTGTCTTGTAAGACACCCATCCCCCACCCCCACCCCAAATATTCTTGGAAACAATGTTGGTGACTATCCGTGCGTGACATCTGGCCCATTGTCAGAACCAGGGTATCTCCGGGCCGAACGCTACCAGCAGCGGATGCAGGATGTCTATGGTGCTGAAACTCCGCAATATTTCTGGGTGCCGATAGAATGGGGTTATTCGGAGGTTGCAGAGGGCTGAGTACCCTAGCCCCGTCCCCGAAACAAAAGTATACAAAGCCGTCACTGAACGTTACCTCCCTTCCCCGATCAAGACCAGGTGAACCCTTACAACGTCTATTGCTAGCCCCATTTCAAGGGTGCGAGTATTGGCATCTTGGTGGCTGCGCTTCCCGGATTCGAAAAACTACATTCCCTTCAAAACTAAATTCGCATTTTGTTCCTTCCCAATTCCAATACACTGTAACTCTAGCAAAACCCTGGACACTTATGGCACCCTCATAGATTCTGGTCTAAATGCCTCCTTCTTCCCCTACAAAGAGAAAACCTGGATCTGACATTACAAGTTCCTGTTAATAACACCATGGTCTCCACACTTGAAATACTAAAACCGAACCTTCACTGCCCCTTATTCTCCAAACCGAGCTCATTACGTCCTTCGGGGTACTGCCGGATAAATTTTCATCTCTAGTTGGGTTTTGAAGTGAGCCAACAGCAGTTGGCATCAATCGGTATCAGCTGACTGCGCCTGCCCAGCTTCGCAGCCGACGGTCCCGGCCTGACTTCAGCACAAAAACTACAAATAGGTACCAGCTTACACTGTAAAAAAATTATGCATTTTATCGCATTTTGCTATGAGCCACTTCCGTATAAAAGAATTATAAGCGTATTCCGGAGTGAGTTTTCTTTCGGAAATAGTTCCCGCCATTGATAAGAGAATACGTTCCGTATGCTGCTAGGAGTATGTTATGAATTCTGTGTTCAAATGTATTTAGCTATACGCTCATTTCGATATCAGCCTACTGGCAGAATATAAACCGCATACTGCCAGGCGTATATTATGTCATGTGGTTTTCAAATGTATTTTGGTATCCGCTCCTTTGGGTATCAGCTTTCTGACACTATTTAAAATTCATTGGGAAATGCGTTTTTCCGCTTTTTTGTTCACCGACGCCCGCCACGACCGCCATATTGCATTCTGATCGTCGCAACTTCCTTCGTGGTGTCAGGTAAGAGCGATCGTTGGGGAAGAGATATCATTGAATCCTGTTGATAAGTGTTGAAATTTTGCTACCAAAGCCTTTAGGGTGTCCATGGATGCTGTGATCAAGGGTGTATGCCATAGATCTTCAAGCGGGAGGGACGGAGGCCAGATTGAGGGGTGGAGTTGCGGTAGTTCCTCCAAGCCCCATCAAACTGTTAATTTTCAATGTTTCAAAGCCAGGCAGGGATGTGGTAAGGTTGCATTGGCAATAGCTACCGCAGTAGTAAACGCCCGCAGCAGCATCCCAGTCCCGGAAAAACTCCAAAAACAGTTGTCACGTTTCACAACTGCATGAGCGGATGAAGGCAGGGGACACCCTGAAAGCTGCTGTGGTGTCGCTGATACGTCGCGTCGCTGATGACATATACCTTTGTTGATTCCTGTTATATTGTCTCGCGCTGTGTTATAAGGCAAAGGTACAGCACTGGTAAATACAGCTCCCACATTGTTCGAGTATACCAATATCTTCTTGCAACGGCAGCGGTAACTAATACATACATAGGTATGGAACATAATTAAACGATAGTCAGCTTACCCGCGGCAGAACTCTGTCGCATGATCCTACTATCGGTGACCTGACGTGACCTGAACGTTTTGAACGTCTGGGACGTTTGCAAATTTCATCCGAATAATTTATGGTATCTGGATATTAAAATATGGTTTTTCCGCATTTTGGTTTCCAGATACTGAAATCCGGATAGCAATATCCGTCATGTATTGGGATATTTAAATATCCGGATACACGGCGTATACTGGAATGGTGTGCGAATTCCATCCGGATAATGAACGATATCCGGATAGTTGAATACGTCTCCTCCTTATTTTAGTATACGGATACGGAAATCCGGATTCCACTATCCGCCTTGCATCATAATCGGGGTGTTTCAGAATCCGGATAATGAATGGTATCCGGATATCAGAGTCTTTTTTATTCTGGAGGTCCATTACCTTCTTCAAGTATTCGTCTCCGCATTCCATCATGCGGATAGCAGAATGAACCGTGTATCATCCGGATAAAATTCGCGCATCATTCCAATATACAAAACGTATTCTCATTTTTTTACAGTGTAAGATCTTGGCATGAAGAATTTGAAAATACGAATCATCTGCAGACAAAAGTCATGACCTTGGTTAAGCCAGCTATTTTCATAATTCATACAACTTATAATGAACTATTCTACCTTATTTATTGAATCACCTGATATTAACACGCCCACTGGCGGGGCGGCGGTACCACCCCCCCCGTTTTCCGCAGATCGTCTGAAAAGGCGGCATGCAGCGTCGTCGTACTTGGCATACCCTTCCTCTCATCCATTGTGCAGCTTGCGTCAAAACTTTTGGGTCCATTTCATTTCAGGTCAGGTCATCAGTACAAGTGAACTCACCTCCAAAATATGTTTTGGACAGCATAATTAAGAACCGGGTAAATCTATTGATCTATGCAATTCACATCACATAATAGGCCAGCCGGACATTACACAAAATGGGTGGGCCTTCTTATATCGATGACCTAAGGTCATGCACAAGCTATGACCGCATCATTGGCAATACATCATTAAAATGGTTTAGGCCCAATAGCTTCGTTTGGAATTAAGACACAGAGCTTGTTTTGACGTCATTGGGTTTTTCGCATCTCTGCGGTTCCAATGATATGCGTTCTGACCCAGTTTTATCATGAACTGACCCGGGATTCGATTAAATTTCAGATTTGACCTCCCAAGGTCATATTATATAGTTTTTGACATCGCTTGCTGAGAGGAATCCTAGAGTTGCAGATGGTTTTTTATACAGCTTTTTGTTAACTATCGTGGTTTTCCGGACCTTGGGCGGGGGTGGGTGTTAGGCTATGTTTTGGTTAGGAACTCTGCATAGCATTGAGAAGTCTTGGCGCACAATGTGCCGCCCCGGTAGCTCAGTTGGTAGAGCGTTGGGCTCCAGCCCGCTGCTCAGAAGCATGCAGTGGCAGTGCATGTCCAGGCTTGGGATCGGTTCCCCTGAGACGCACCGGCGCTCAATAGTTTACCCGACGAACAGGTCGGCTGGCAACTGACTGATGAGAGGGTGACCTGAGCGGGGCGGCCGTCCCTGTGCTTTGTGGGACGTTAAACTTTGGCTTCTAAATAAACCCTTCATTGTGAAAGTTGCTCATTCGGGTGGTGGGGTTGGGGTCTCCGTGACGAGTTCATTGATGAGTTTAGTGAGACTCCGACTCCAACAGCCGAACTGGGAACAACTTGGACAAAATTTATAAAAAAAAATATTTTAAAAAATGTTAATTTCAGTTCGTAGCGACTAGAACAATTCCGAAAGTAGGTCCGGATATGCGTGAAGCGTAAGAAAAAGTAATTTTTTGATGATGTATTATAACTCAACTTTCTCTTCAATCCCTAAATTATTTCCACTCAGTTAGCCTCACCCCTATAATGTTATACACTATGGTATCTAAAATGTCGTCTAATTTTCCTTTCTGTAAATCATGAGGGAAAATACACCCGTAGGCCTGTGCGTACGTGCCGATCTGTTTGTTAAACGCCACACACACACATTTACATACCATAGGCGGATCCAGAGGGCAAGGGGGCATTCCCCCCCATTGAACCTCGGCGCCTTCCTGAAAGGTCAATGACACCCCACCGAAATGTTTCTTCCCATCTCCCCCAGGAGACGAGTATCGGCGCCCCTTCACGGAAGTTTTTGTAGTCATGATGAGCAGTTCCCATAGCTGTAACCCAATAATGCTGCCTGAGGGTGCGGGGCTTTGTAAATACAGTCATCGCCGGTGGACTGAACTCTCACAGCACTGAGCGTTGTGTAAATTTCACACCCGGGATGGACGCAGACTACTGCACGCACACCGGGACAAACGGTGAGGCAGTGTATGTCTGTATGTATGTATAAAACCTGAAACCAGCTCAGTCTTATCGTAAGCACCGCCCAGCATACAGAAGGCACGACATACGTAACAGGATACGTCGTCAGGGAGCTGTTATTTAGGGTTCTTCCTCCGGACAGGTGGCGACCGGGCACGGGCGGAGCCAAGCTCCAACATACTGACTGACTGAAGGCCCAACCCATGGACTTCACCAGCGCTAGAATTGGAAAAATTGACGCGAGTCCACTTAGGTAATGGAGCGAAAAAAAGTTTGGGGTGGGTCCGGAAACTTTTTGAAGGATCTGGTTCACCAGTTGGGGCCCGCCTCCCAAGTCCCCCGGCTTTTGAAGACAATGATAATAATACTCGCACATCCCACGAAAATGCACTCATAAAAACTACCCTGTGGAAGAAAATGGAACAATGAGCCATTAGACAGGAGACAGGTTCCCAGGGCATTGATGACGGTTCCCGCACAGAGACGTCCGCAAGCCTCACGCAAACCACACACAACAACTAGCTTCAGTAATTGGCGAGAATTGCACTCCGGTATCAGTTGCCGGGTTCCTCGGTGACCCATATTTTCGCTCTCATTCACTGATTATGAGCGGTAGAATAAAGGCTTCCGCCAGAGGCAGAATACATCCAGATCCGTCCGCTTGTCTGAAGGAAACTTGAAGGAACCAAGAGAGCGCCCAGATAACTTCGCCAGTCTGGAGATGGAAAGTGCTTTCAAACGAAAATCATCACATAAGCATGACGTCTATTTATATTTTTCGCCTCTCGTAAGATAACTAAAAGAGGCCTTTTGGAGACAGATTTTCGAAGTGTTAAGCTGCGTTGGAGACAACGCTCGTTGTTTCCCACCTCTGATATCTGCCCGGCGCCGCTTCTCCAATATGCCCTCGGGCACAACTCATCAGTCCGAGCTCTATCCCAAATGAGGCTCGATCATTAAAGCAATCGGGGTCACTTTCTACACCTAAACTTTGGTTGTGTAAATGCCTTCCATTTGAACTAGCGTTCGCAGTTTAATTTCAACCATTCATGACTAAGATATAAAGAAACCTTGTTGGGGAAGGGGGAGTAAAGTTGTTTATGATTATATTTTTGCTCGATCGTTTGTCAGAAATTTTGTTTTACGGAAATAAATTAAAGCTAAGCAAAATGGAGCACACAATTTTCCCCATCATGTTAAAACATTAACGATAAATCCCGCACTCACAGACAAAAATCATGTTTATCCTCGCCATGTGCGAACGTATATGACCAAATATCTTGCACCTTCGTAATGTTTCAATATTTCATGAATGCTCTGAACTTCTACCATCATAGTCCCAGTGGGCAATTAAGTCACAATACTCTGATCCTCCGAGCATCTGTCACAGTCCAAACTACTTTTGGGGTCAAAGATTCTCACGCAAGAATACAATGTGATCGACTATTTCCAACTCGTACTTCCTGACTGGACAAAGCTATTGGCTATTGTTCAGCTTCTACTGTAGCCGTCCTGCCATCACAAGTGGGTTGGCACGTGACACGGCCAGTGCCCGCGCTTTGGAAGCACACGCGCTGCCACAGGCCGATAAAGGATGGCAGACTGGGGGGGGGCACTCTGACCAAGGGGAGCCATCTAGGTCCGGACCTGAGCTGACTACCGGGTCACCATGATACTTAAGGTCAGCATCTATATAATTTCATCCCACTGAAGTCTTCCCTGTCCCATTCTGTCCCAGAATATACATGCAGTACATGGTCCCAGTCTGCCTCACAGATGTAAGAAAGAGTATGCAATTTCCCAAAGCAGGACCAATTTTTACCCAGAGATAAGGAAGTTTCCTCAATGGCAAATGGAAGCCTTACAAGAGATAAAAAGGCTTTGCCCCACACGCAGAATAAGTGAGTTAAAAACCAAATTAGTATAACGCATTATTCTGAAGTGATTATGCGTTTACCAGCAGGAGCCAGTCTCAGTTCAGACAATAATCAATCTTCTGGTTACCGGATATTTCCCAGAGCTATGTTGGCACGCTTAGGATTTGTCTGACTTAGGCTGCCTCATTTCATGTTTTGCTGATATTTTCGGACAAAATTGCTCCTTCCTTCCGACCTTATGAAATCTGGATATTTTTGTCCCATCCAAGCCCACTCTATTCATTCCATTCGTACCACGCGCCAGTGAGTCTCCCCACCCACGCCCCTCTGTGCCTCCATCCATGTCCCAGTGGGTCCCCACCCACGCCCCAGTGGGTCCCCACCCTTTCCCCAGTGGGTCCCCACCCACGCCCCTGTGGGTCTCCACCCATGTCCCAGTGGGTCCCCACCCACGCCCCAGTCGGTCTCCCCACCCACGCCCCAGTGGGTCCCCACCCACGCCCCAGTCGGTCTCCCCACCCATGTCCCAGTGGGTCCCCACCCACGCCCCAGTCGGTCTCCCCACCCATGTCCCAGTGGGTCTCCACCCAGAGTTTTATCAAAATTTAAGCAATAATTACCTAGTTGCAATTGCTAATTATAAGAATTACAGCAAACCCCAGGGAAAGTATACCATATATGACAAAGGACAATAGCAATGAAAATTCTATCAACGTTGATGTGTTGGATTTAGATATATTCATATTTTAAACCCAATCAAATTTTCAGCTTCGGTCAGAACCTCTAATAAAATACATACCTATCGCTCTTCAAGGAAAATTGGAGAACGATTTCATAGAAAATTGCTAATGTATTATAGCTATCCAAATAAACACAGATGCCAAGTAAGGGTCTCTGATCCTACAAAAACAGTAGCAGGAATAATTCCTCTGATTCTTGCAATAAAGACATCTCAACATTTTTGTCGAATCAAAGGTCCAATTTTTTCAATGCTAATAGCAGTATTTGCTATTGATAGGTAAAATGAAAAGGGTGGCGGCAGACGGCGCATTTAGGACAAAAGAATAAATGTAGCATGTAGGCATATAAATATTTGCATTACTTCATGAACTATCACGTGATATTTACACTTTTGCTTTGAGGCTAGTTAAGCTTGAACCCATACTCGGCTGAATTTGTTTTCAAAGACAGCAATGGCGCACACTATTCTCAGAAAACCACCACTGACGACAACAATCAGCGACGACGACGCGTGTTGTTGGAGTGTTTAAAGTAAAGAAGTAATATTAAACATTGAAGATGAGAAGTTTTTCAGAGTTTTGAAATGTATTTTGTAATGCGTTCCCCACCACTTCAAAGCCAGTGATAGGAACCTGTTTAATTTTTTGAGTGTATTTATTATTCGTGCCTAGGGATTCTTTCAGACCGGATGGGCCTTTAAAATAAGCAATTGAACCATATAATTATTGGTTTATTGAAACAAATTGAAACTTTGATTTAAACAATTGAAACACTGGGGGAAAATGTTTTAAAGAAGGTCAAAGGAGGTTTGCAAAAGGTAGGCAAATTCAGACACTTTTACTTGACAACATGTTTACCTGTTGAGCCAACTTTTTCGTCAACTCATTTGACTCGCTGTCTTCACAACTCAACTCAACTCAACTCATTGATGTGTTGTGAACCGACTCAACTCAACTCAACTCAATTGTCTAATTTTTTTCTACTCAACTCAACTCAGAGTCGAATGAGTCGGAATTTGAGTTGAACTCCGACTCTGACTCGCGAGTAGCACAACTCTGCTACCAAGTACTAATAAATGGATACCTCACGATACCGTAGATTGGTCCCGAAAAAAATCACAAAATTTTCAAGCGGCACAATGCGACCGCGAGTAATCCCTTCCCAACCCTGGCATTCTCATCCATGATAATATCCGCGTTTATAAAAGGAAACTGATCGGCCCGCAGTTGGTCGGTGTAGCATATCGTTATATTATTAACATAGGCGTAGGAACGGGGTTGGCCAGGGGGACATAACCCCCCCCCAATATTCATGATTCTTAACCATTAACCCTATGGCGTTGACTGGAAAGAAATAACTTCAAAATGCCCGCTGCCCCCCCAATATTCTGGACATTCCTACGCCTATGATTATTAACCATATCATTATATCATATCAACCCTTTAGAGTCCAAGTTCTCCGTGTTCATCAATAAAAGGAGCCCATATGCACCTAAATTCAAGGGTTTGACCACTTCTAACTGCGTTAAATTCTTCCATTTTAAAGTTGTTTGTGACTACACCATTTTACCTTCAATTTAAAATAAGTAAAGTTCAAATTAAAACAAGTCAAGTTCAAAACAAAATAGATCAATTTCGACTTAAAATAAGTCAAGTTCGATTTAAAATAAATCAACTCCAAATTAAAATAAAGAAAGTTTCATTCAATTCCATTGCAGACCAACTCAGATAATTTTAAAAGAAATATGTATCCAGTTATTCGTTGTCTCTATATCCGTCACTATAAAAAAATAACGATTACAGACCATGAAGATACTGACATTGATCGATGAAACTTGACTATAGCATAGATCCTCAGAGTCTCCATGAACTGCGAGCGAAGCTGTTGCAACTTTGGTCGCTGTTGAGATTTCGGGAGGTGCTTTGGCACACACCCTCCAGGAGGAGTTAGTGTCAGAGCGGGTGTTAATTTACGAAAAAAATCGTGTGGCCTAAGGCGCCGGCCAGCACCATCTTTCTGACAGACACCAGATATATCGAGTCCAGAATGGGTTGAAAGTAAGAATAAATAGCCTATTGCCATCACCCGGTTGGTCCAGAAAACAATTTAACTAACTGTTCTTGCAAAATTTATTTAAGACAACAGTCGTATTTCGGTTGTATTTTCGGAGCTTTCGACTATCTTCGTCAGTGAAAGATTGCTCAGCCAGCGCCTAATTTAATACCACACAAGTTTGAGAAAACATCGCATCACACTCGTGCTAAAACTTCAAATTCTACGTTATTTGTTGACCAAGAATAATGAATATACAAGTTCAGCAACTTAATTGAGTTAAGAGTCACAAACGCAAATACAGTACACATACGGTAAGGTTATAGTCTAGATCATCATACACCTACGTAAAGTCTGGATCAAGCTAATTCTAAATCATTATACACCTATGTCAAAGACCGACGAGTAAGGTGCTGCCGAAAACGACGCGAAAATTTATCAGAATTAGCTTGATCCAGACTTTACGTGGGTGTATGATGATCTAGACTATAACCTTCCCTTGTGTACTGTATTTACCTTTGTGACTCTTAACTCACTTAAGAAAATTGTTGAACTTTTATATTCATTATTCTTGGTCAACAAATAACAAGTAGAATTCGAAGTTTTAGCACGAGTGTGATGCGATGTTTTCTCAAACTTGTGTAGTATTAAATTAGGCGCTGGCTGAGCAGTCTTTCGCTAACGAAGACAGCAGAATGACCTTCGAAAGCTCCGAAAATACAACCGAAATACGACTGGTGTCTTAAATAAATTTTGCAAGAACTTAATATGTCCCAGTCAAATACGATTTACCGCAACATACAACTAACTGTGTCACTGAGAGCTGGACCTGATCGTCTCCTCAGACAGCCATTCCTCAGACTCACGTACCCCACAGTCACTCCTCACAGTCACGTACCTAACAGACAGTCACTCCTCACAGTCGCGTACCCACTGGCGGATCCAGGGGCCAAAGGGGCCGTGGCCCCCTCCAAAGCCTAGAATAGCATATTTTGCCCCATCCCCAAAGGACCAAATTTTGGATGTTTATCTTCAGAAATACCATGTTTTTGCGTTTTTTCTCGTTTCAGCCCCCTCCCCCAAACGTTGATTTGGACCCCTCCAAAACTTCCTCCTGGATCCGCCAATGCACGCACCGCGCAGTCACTTACCGACCAATCGTCAAGGATAGGTGTTGTTCT
The DNA here is from genome assembly GCA_034440635.1 of Lepas anatifera. Classification (NCBI taxonomy): domain Eukaryota; kingdom Metazoa; phylum Arthropoda; class Thecostraca; family Lepadidae; genus Lepas; species Lepas anatifera. The sequence goes on along the minus strand of JAOTON010000492.1, from coordinate 506,445 downwards.
CAAGAAGCCCATATAACGAGATACGAAGTTGAAAATGCTTCCCTGCACCGCCCCTACGCAGAGCACTAAGACAACGAGCTTCGACTTCAACTCCATGTTCAGTTTGCCTCTGACTTCGAAGTCTCTTTGCCCTCTTCCTCCTCCCAGCGGTGACTGGTCCTTTTTCGATGGGATCGCTTAGTTCTGCCTTCTGCCTGCACCAATCACCGCTGTAGACACGAGGACCACCGACCCAGTGATCTCCTCTACTACTGCGAAACCATCGCGTTTGCCAAGAACGACTATGACCACTGGTAAGGGGGCGCTCTGCGCATGCGCTCGCGGCAGCTTGCTATGCCGCCAGTGCGCGGCTTGAATGGCGGATGCCTGGTGGGTACGGAGAGGTGACCCAGTGATAAAAGAGAGGCGACCCGGATTCTGCCAGTGGGACATCGAGGACGTGGCTTGCCTGACTGACACCCTGCTTGAGCGTTTGCCGGCAGGTCTGGTGTCGTTGCTGCTTGCTGTCGTTGCTGCTTGCTGTGTTTCCTGCTGCGAAGACAAGAAGGAGTAGAAGACTTTTTCAAGACCTGCTCCCGGCTCGAGTCTTCGCTGCGACCAGTCTGTCCCACCGACCGCTGTTTTTACAGCTGGTCGGTGCGGTACTTTGACTCCAGCCGGCCTCACCAGCCGCTGTTTTTACAGCTGGTTGGTGTGGTTTTGTTGGACGTCAGCTGGTCTTTTTCGGTAATTACCCTATCGGTCCAGGTGGTCTTGGTTTCTTGGATTCCGGCCACCTGGTACCTCTTCTTCTCAGTCCCATAACCCTACTCTTTCTCTTCTATCTCTTTTACTCTTCGGCCGGAAACCCGAGTGGTGGGACGCTTGCGTCCCGGGGTGAGCACGCTTGTTGGACCTCGTCAGTCCTTGGGCGTGTGGCTTTGGCTGGACCTATCGGTCCTCCATTGCTAAAATCCCTAATACGTAAGGCCATCTCACTTTCACCCCCGCTTAATAGAAGCGGGGCCCCTCTCAAACCCTCCACCCGGGCTGCGTCTGTGCAAGGGTACCACGGTACCTGCCCCTAGGGACTCACAAGCATAGGCCCCAGTCAGGCTCCTTTTTAGAGGCTGAGTCAGCCACCTAGGCCCCTGTTAGGTCCTGAAGAGGCACCTGCCTCCCCTCCGACTTAAACCCCCTCTTAGTGGCTGAGTCAGCCTTTTGCTCACACTTTTCTAAGGCTAGGTGCTTTCTCTAAGCACTCCCCAGTTAGGATAATACTCCAACACCCAACCCTAGCTAGGTTAATACTCCCATTAGCTTTGCTAGTAAAACTAGGACCACTTTCTTCAATTCAACTTCTCTAGCCATTTCTACCCAAAAGGTGTTAGCAAAGCTAATACCAAGTATCTCATTGAAACTTAAACGTACCATGGCTTCCACCTCTCTCTTCCGTCCCTCCAGCCCCCGTTTAAACAAAGCCAACCTGCCAAGCGGAGCTTGGCTGGTTGGCACCTACCTTTCGGCGCACCAAAACTTGGCAAAAGAGTCTACCTTTAATTTGGATAAGGCCATCAGCCAAAAAGTGAAAGGTAGTTTTGAGATTATCAAGCACCAAAAAGATATCCTGATCAAAACCTCTAATCAGGAATCTACCCGAGCCCTGCTGGCCACAAAAACTTTTGGGTCGAAACCAGTCATATTTTCTGTTCACCACTCCCTTAACTTCTACCGGGGCATCATCAATGCCCCGGAAGTGTCCCATCTCTCTGATGTGGACCTTGAGCACATGTTTGACTTTAAAGGTCAAAATGTGCTAGCCCTTGAAAAGTTGAACCCCAACAAAAATTCTGCGCAAAAAGACCCACGTCTACGAGACCACCGATTTATTGTCACCTTCGACACAAAGTGTCGGGATGACTGCGGCCAAATTAAACTGGGCGACTGTGTCTACCCAGTTAGGCCGTACTACCCCCTTCCTATTCGTTGCCAAACTTGTCAAAGGTACGGGCACGTAGAATCAAACTGTAAGAACCCCACCCCACGATGCGGCAAGTGCAGTGCTAAGCACCGCACTAAAGATTGCACCTCAAAAAGCCTCAAGTGCGCTGCCTGTGGCGGCGCTCATGGGGCAGATAATCCCAAGTGCCCGACCTGGCTCCGAGAAAAAGAAGTTAACGTTTTGGCTGAGGAAAAAAAGCTCCCGTTTGACCTGGCCCGCAAAGAAGTGCTGCAAAAAGAAAAGAGCCGCACAGTCCCAAAAAGCTGTGGTAGCAAGGCTCCCACAGCAGCCCCCAGCACAGCCGGCCAGGAACACCCCATTTCGATACAGTCTCAGCCACCCAAAAACACAAGCCGCCACATCCGCCCCCTAATGGAGCCCCTTTTCTTGGCGCCCATCAGGCCGTCCGTCCCCTCCCCCCACCACGTGGCGCAATCACTTTTTGGCGTAGGTGGACGCCCGCTGCGGGCTGGGAGGATCTCCCGACCCGCACTAGTTCTCCGCCAGGTCTTCCGACCGAAAATCCTCCCGCCCCTCAGGCACCTAAAATCACCAGGAAGACCTGGACACCAGCAGCAGGGTGGCAAAGCCACTCTGCACGAGTGCCTGAAAAGTCTGATTTCCCCTCGCTACCTGCCCCCAAGCACTCTAAATTCACCGGTGCTCCCCTTCCCAGGCGCCGCCAAAGGCAGGCTCCGAGAAGGCCTTTAACGAGTGGCAGCCTACCCCTCAGGGTAAAACGGCTGCCACTCAAACCAAAAATACAAAAAGTAAACATGTCAACCCAAACTGAAACTGCTCCTCTCTCCTTGGAAAGAAGCGATGCTTCTTTCCAAACAGCACCAACCACCCGCACTTGCGGATCCCAAACCGACCTCATAGGTCATTATATGCAGTTTCAGTTTTCAAGTGACTTTGAAACGTCAGACGACAAAAGTCAGTCTGACAACGAGCTGTCCGGGACAGAGACCGTCTCTGACACCAGCAGTGCTTCAGAGACGAGCTCTGCAAAAACTGTTATAAACACTTCCAGAGCTCCCCTCCTGGAAACCCCCAGCCCCGGCTCCTCCAGCCCCGGCAGCTCACCCGTAGCAAGGAAAATTAGCTTTTCCAGACACTCCACCCCAGTTTCTCCTGCTAGCGATAGCAGCAGCAGCAGGTGCTCGTATAACCTTCGCAAACGTAGATCCCCTAATCACAAACGTTAAAAACCACCATGGGTTCAATTCTGCAATGGAATACAAATGGCCTTATCGGGAAATTCCCGCTTTTTTCATCAATATTTGCTGAGAAAAAACCGGCACTAGCAGCATTACAAGAGACCCACTTTTCTGATAAAGATAACGATAAATACAAAATCTCGGGTTACTCTTGGTATCGCCATAACGTAAACGCTGCTGTCCGTAAGGGAGGCACAGCCATCCTAATAGAAAATAGCATCCCACACAGTCACGTGCCTTTGGTAACATCACTGGACTGTGTAGCTATTAGTTTGAAAATACAACACGTCCAATTGACGGTTGTCTCAATATACATATCCCCTAGCGACCCTGATCCAACGGATCAGGACCTCGCACAACTGTTTAATCAAATTAACGGGCCTTTGTTATTACTTGGAGACTTGAATGGTCACCACCCATCCTGGGGCAGCGCCACGCCAAATCGTAGAGGTGAAATTATATATGACGCAATAGGTTCTCAAAATTTAGTTATCCTAAATAACGGCGCACCAACCCGCCAAGCAACGCAAAGCGGATATTTAGACACAGCCATTGATATTTCGTGCTGCACGCCTAGAATTGCGTCACTGTTTACCTGGGATGTCGAAGACAACCCAGGCATGAGCGATCACCTCCCAATCAAAATCAATGTCCCCCAAGGAGCACTCGACCGCGTTGATCTCTATACCCCTTCCTGGAATCTAAAACGAGCGGACTGGACAAAATTTGAGGCAGAGGTCGACCTCACTCTGGTCACCGAAGGTGACCCACACTCGGCAGATATTGAATTAATACTAAGAGCCATAAGCTCAGCAGCACAAGTAGCAATACCAAAAACCAGAGGACCCCGAAGGAAAAACGGAGCCCCATGGTGGAACGCAGAGACGGCACACGCCAAAGCTCAAATGATTAGAGCCCGCAAGGCATATGAGAGGAGAGCACACAGCCCTACTCGATCCGCACTTCGGGCAGCAAAAGAACACTTTCGAAACACGTGCAAGCGGGTTCAAAAGGACAGTTTCAACTCTTTTGCCTCCAAATTCAACCGCTTCACTCCCACCACCCAAGTCTGGAATACCATTAGAGCTTTCTCTGCGAAGCGACCACCCCGTGGACCTTTCCCTCAACTAAAAATAGCTGGCCAACCCATCACCGAACCTAAGGAAGTCATGGATAAATTTGCTGATCATTACGCCAGTGTCGCAGCTAATAACTCATACAGCCAGCGCTCCAAAGACCAGGCAGAATGGTGCAAAAAGCACACATTCATCAATTATGGTAATCAAGAGTATTATAATGTACCATTTACAATGACCGAGCTAAATTACGCCATTAGCAAGTGTGGAAACACTGCAGTGGGCCCTGACGAAATCCACTACTCTTTCTTCAGGCACCTCAGCCAAACAGCACTAAAGTACCTGCTTTCGGCCATTAACAACATGTTTCTTAGCGACTCTTTCCCCACATCGTGGCGAGAGAGTATTATAATTCCCCTTCCAAAACCTGGCAAAGAAAAAACAGACCCAAAAGGTTATCGCCCAATTTCGCTTACTAGCTGTGCTAGCAAGCTTGTCGAGCGCATGGTAAACGTTAGACTTCACGAGATCCTCGAAAAGAAGCTTGATGCTATGCAATCAGGCTTCCGGCGCGGGCGAGCCACCACTGACAATTTGGTGAAACTAGTCAGTGACGTCCAAAATGGCTTTTACAAAAAGCAAGTAACAATAGCTGCATTCTTAGACATTAAATCGGCGTTCGATCGCGTACAAAAAGACGCCCTGTTGTTTAAATTAAGCAAACTAGGAATTCGTGGCCACCTTGCAAAATTCATCGAAAACTTCCTCAAGGACCGAAAATTTAAAGTCCGTTGTGGCACCACATTCTCCTACCTGGCAACCCAGGACCAAGGCACACCCCAGGGTAGCGTTCTGTCCCCCACCCTCTTTTTAGTAATGATCAATGATCTCTTCGCCAAAAAGCTACCGCCTGGAATAAATTACTCCCTCTTTGCGGACGATGTCGCCATTTGGAAAACCACTGCAATCGATACCAGGCGGTATAACGAACCAGAATTCCAACACGCAACTACGCAGTTGCAGGACAGCTTAAACGACATCGATAATTGGTGTAGCTTAATGGGTCTATCACTCTCGGCGGAAAAATCATCAGTCGTTGTCTTTGCCAGAGCGCATTCCAGACACGACCCCCACGGCTCCAAATCTCGGGTAAACCTATTGAATGCACCAATAGCTTCAAATTCTTGGGCGTCACCCTAGATTCCCGATTGAGTTTCAATGAGCACATCACCAAAGTCGTCTCTAGCTGTCAAAAGCGAGTCAACATTCTCCGCATGCTCGGCGGCACAGAGTATGGCGGGGATCGAAAGACCCTGCTTATGCTCTACAAGTCCCTGATTCGGTCAATTCTCGAATATAATTCGTTCGTTTTTGACTCGACGAACAAGACCAATAAATTAAAGCTAGAGCGAGTCCAAAACGCCAGTATCCGGGCAGCCACAGGCGCGCTCAGAGAATCCCCCATCACCAGCCTGCTAACTGATAGCGGGCTGTGCCCACTACAGACAAGACGCGACGCCCAGCTTATTTCTTACTACATCAAGGTTCAATCCACCGAAAATCACCCGGCAAAACAATGTTTTGCCCATCCCAGACGAGCAAATAAAGCCACTCTACAGAAGTGGCCCCCATTTAAGCACAGAGTAGCGAAAACCCTGGAAAGCCTAAATCTTGCACTGCCAGCGACAATAGGCAAACCCCCCACTCTCCCGCTTCTGGACTCGAAAAGAGCCCAAAGTGGAATTTCTTTTCACCTCCCGTAAAACGGACTTCTCAGAGGAAGAAGTCTCCCAAAAATTCCTAGAGTTCCGATCTTGTAACGCGGACAAGACCTTTATATTTACAGACGGCTCCAAAATAGGCGAAAAAGTAGGCCTTGGCATCTGGGGACAAAATATTTGCCTTCAGAAAAGACTTCCGGACAACTGCTCCATCTTCACAGCCGAGGCTGTTGCCATCCTAAATGCATTAGCCATAATCAGAACCCAAAATATCAACTCAGCCGTCATCTGTTCAGACTCTAAATCTGCCCTGCAGGCCATCAGTAACGTAGTCAACCCCAGCCACCACGTTATAGCAGATATTCAGAAAGGTATCGATGATACCCCTGATGTCTCTTTTCTTTGGATCCCGGGCCACTGCAAAATTCAAGGAAATGAAAAGGCCGATGAGCAGGCAAAAAAGTCCCTAGAACTTAGAGAGATCGCACCCTTAACGTGGTCTGGAGACGATAGCAAAGCTCTCCTCCAGGACACCATCCGGAAGCAAATTCAAAATGACTGGACTACAAACCACAGCGCCCACCTATTCTATATCAAGCCTAACATCGGCTACTGGCCCAGTTCAAACCAAAAGAGTCGCCGGCGCGAGGTTATTCTAACCAGACTCAGAAATGGACACACAAAATTAAATGCCTATTGGAACGCGGGTACCTGTGGTACCTGCGACGCAATGGAGAATCCCTATCACATTCTCATCGATTGTCCCCAGCACAATACCCATCGGCAACCCATGCTAGATTACTGCCGAATCCAAAACATCCCTGTAGACCTAAAAACTCTGCTCGGGAACGACCATCCTGAGCTACTCGAAAAAGTCTTTACATTCCTAAAGGACTCTGGGCTAGAGAAGTTTCTATAAATCACCCCTCCCAGTATATATGATGGAGGGTGCATGGTGCACCCCCAAAGTAGGACTTGCCTATTTTCCAATCATAGATGATCCACTGCGAAATTTAAGCAATAGTTTTGTAACCTTTAAATGGTTCATTGTAGGCTAAGGATAGGTTATGTTAGGCTAACTTTGAAATCAGGTTAGGTTAGATAGGTTAGATTTCTTCACCGCAGTGATACCTTTCACTGCGGGTCTATACTAACCACACCTATACTCTTACTAACAATCTAACTATCCTCTCACACTTCTTTCTCTGCGCGGCGGCTGCCCAGCCGAAGAGGGGAGCTGCAACTTCACCTCCGGGTTGCAGGGTAAATTCGCGGCACCCTGGCCAGGTGTTTAGCGCACTTTCTAAAATACGAAATTATTGAGTTAACGGAGGTTTTCGAGTAACGTATACAAGCGGACATCAATAGCTGACACACAAAATTCTAAATTCTAAATTCCAAATTCTAAATTCCAAATTCTAAATTTCAAATTCTAAATTTCAAACTCTAAATTTATAAGGTCTTCAACCACAGAAATAACCTTCGCACTCTGCGGGTCTAAACTTATTAAAAGACCTCCCTTGGCATGGCTATGCCATTGCCACGACCGTCCATTTGCAAGCTAAAACATCTTGCAACCCATTACTTGAAATAACTCCCATTGCTTTAACAGACTAACGTAGCTTGCCCTCACACTAAATTCTAAAATTCTCCCACACACTCCTTTAGAGGCGGGCAAAGGTGCTATGCACAGAACGCCTAATAAAAAGCCATAAGTAAGTATAAGTAAGATTCTGCCAGTGCGCTGATGCATAGCAAGGGTACAGCGTGGCCCCTGGTCATACTATTAAGAGGTGTGTGACGGGACACAAGTGGCACGTGGTGCGATATTAACTCAGTCAGCCGGATGCTGCAATGCAGCGGCAGATACAAACACTTCTCATTGCTCATGGGAGACTTCTTCTTGGATATGCTTAATGAAAGAAGTTTGATGTGAAATATTTCATCTCTGTTACGTAAGGCCTCATTTACTCGGGAATATATTGTCACCACCACATCCAACTTCATGAATTAAAGGCGTTTCTAACATATGCAGTCATCCGCTGCCCCAACCTTCTAATCCAAGTCAGTAAACTTTGGGACCACTCTCAGGGACCACCAAAGGTTACCAAATTTTGCAAAGATGCATCTAGATTTTCAGGAATCAGAAAAGCAATAGAAAAACAGGACCGCCGATGGCCTGATGGTTTCACTGCCCGCCCCTCCTACCTAAATGCACGGATCAGTGTGGGTTCTGTTCCCATGGCGAGAAACCACCTCCCGTGTCTGACTGGGCCCAGAAACGCCTCTGAACAGTGCTCACCACGTGCACTGAATCCGTCCAGAAGAGCCACTCCACATTCATTTGTTTTTCCGACGTAGAAGGACGGCAGGGGCTGAAAGCAATGGTCGCTGACATTCTAGAACAAATGATGAATAGTGATGAATGATGATGATGATGGTGAATGATGATTAGTAAGTTTTCAAAAAGAAAGTAGGCTTTTGAATTCAGACATGCATGTCCTCGGAACGTTACAGGTGGCACTTTAGATAAGTTCACTTGCATTCTGATAGCGCCATTGAGCGATACAAATGTGGATGATGTCAAGGTTTCCTCACATTAAGATCAAAGCCAGTGCAACAGGAGGAGGTCAAGGCACAATTTTCAAGGATATATATATATATATATATATATATATATATATATATATATATATGTGTGCGTGCGTGCGTGCGTGCGTGCGTGCGTGCGTGTGCGTGCGTGTGTGTGTGTGTGTGTGTGTGTGTGTGTGTGTGTGTGTGTGTGTGTGTGTGTGTGTGTGTGTGTGTGTGTGTGTGTGTGTGTGTGTGTGTGTGTGTGTGTGTGTGTGTGTGTGTGTGTGTGTGTGTGTGTGTGTGTGTGTGTGTGTGTGTGTGTGTGTGTGTGTGTGTGTGTGTGTGTGTGTGTGTGTGTGTGTGTGTGTGTGTGTGTGTGTGTGTGTGTGTGTGTGTGTGTGTGTGTGTGTGTGTGTGTGTGTGTGTGTGTGTGTGTGTGTGTGTGTTACAGGGAAAGTGAGAAATCCGGGAGCTCATGAACTCCCTAGGGATTTCGCAAAATCACTGACCAGCCAGGGAGTTCGCGAAATCCCTAGGAAGTTCGCAAAATCCCTGGGTGACCAGGAAGTTTGCGAAATCCCTGGCCTTTGATTAGAAGTCAGGGAGTTCGCGAAATCTCGGATAAACACTCAGGGAGTTCGCAAATTCCCTGACATTTAGTCAGCCCAAAGATGACTAGCTAGGATTGGGGACTATTGTTCTTATGATTTATTTCAAACAGTAACCGAAAATTTTCCGTCAAAATCACGTATAAGGGAGGTTTTAAGCTAAACATAAAGATGGTTTTAAGCTAAATATAAGGAAGATCTTAATTCTATTGTTGAGGTTGTAGCGATACATTTATCGAGTTTTGCTGATGAATACTGTACAGCAATGTAAAACTTCAGTTACTGATGATTGCAAATGTGGATCGCGGGAGAGAAATACACTGGCCCCTGGCGGTTCCGAAACGTCCCGGTCCACTCCTGAAATTTTGTTTCCCACACACTCCCCCACAGAATACACCTTCGCCTTCACTGTGATTTCGCTTTTTTATTTCGGTTATCTGTGATTTCGTTTTTTTACTCGGTTATTTTATATTCATGATATATTTTATACGTGGATATAGGGGGACAAAGGGGGGCAGGTACCCCCTCCACCCCGATCGACCCTGGGCGCCCCCTGAAATGGTCACGGCGCCACTCTGAAATGTAGCTTTCCATCCCCCGTCCCTAGGGATGTGAAAATCGACGCCCACCGAAGGGATTTTGCGCCCACCTGATAGGTTTTTCCGGTCAAAAGTGACGCTCCCCTGGTTCGGATGGCGCCCCCGCCCTCCTGCCCCCCCGATCGGCAATCCTGGATCCGCCAATGATTTTTTAAAATATTTTTGCGTTTCCTTTCCCGGGAACATTTTTTGTGTTGTAGCTTAGTCCCATTCATACAGCGCACTCACACCGTGTACAGAGCGGAAGTTTCCATTTGGCGGCACCCTTACGGGACAGCGGCACCGCACTCGGCGGGCCATAGGCTGCTCCAGTCTCTCCAAGCCGCAGCGCTCGGCACAGGCCGAGCTCTCACATGAGGGCCGCGGGCGAGAGACCGAACCGGTGGATCACTTGAAAGGCCGATCAGGCCCGTGCACCCACAAACAGGGACGCCGGCTGGCACGGCGTTGATCTCACTGCTTCGGCGCGCACTCCCCAGTGTACCGCTATCTCCTGGGTAGGAGGCGGCCGCGGAAAAGGCCTTGACAGGTCAGCCTTGATCCAGGGGCCTTCCACACCCAAGCGTGGCGCCTTTGCCAGCTGTGCCTCGGGTGTGGCGGATCCGCCAATGATAGATCTGTACATTTAGTATTATACATATGCAGTGCATGGAGTCAGCAAAACTACCCAAGTACTCAATGAAAGGTGGTCTACGCTATCACCACGTTTCATAACTATGTGACGCTATCGGTTATTTTATATCAAATCTACATCACAGAATAAGGTTACGGTATTTTATGTAGTTTGCATTATTATCGAATTTTATCTACGGATACGATAAAGAAATGGTACGAAATCCATGGCTTGATCACTAGAAGAAATCTGGGTATAGCATAGTTCAAGAAATGACAGAAATATTTGCGCTACTGAAAAATGGTATAAATGCTCAACAATGGCGCAACGCCCTTACTTTTGGGGGGCAGGTACTTTTTTATAAATTTTGTTCAAGTTGTTCCTGGTAAGGCTGCTGGAGTCGGAGTCTCACTAAAGTCATCAAGGGACTTGTCACGGAGACCCAGACCCCACCACCCGAATGAGCAACTCCCTCAATGGAGGGTTAATTTAGAAGCCAAAGTTTAACGTCCCACAAAGCACAGGGACGGCCGCCCCGCTCAGGTCACCCTCTCACCAGTCAGTTGCCAGCCGACCTGTACGTCGGGTAAACTATTGAGCGCCGGAGCGTCTCAGGGGAACCGATCCCAATCCTGGACATGCACTGCCACTGCATGCTTCTGAGCAGCGGGCCGGAGCCCAACGCTCTACCAACTGAGCTACCAACTGAGCATCCAATAAACAATGTGCCCGACATTTTGGCAAACTCATCAAATGTTTTTTGGCTAGTGGTGTCCATAAGGTGCCGGTCGCCGAGATCAATTGCAAAGTCTCTTATGACTATGTCTTTTTATGGCTTAAAATCATCACAGTCAAAAACGTTTGGTATGAGTCTGAAACTAGTTTCACGGGACGCAATTTTCAAGACGTGCAATGCAAGGGGTCTGAACCACCTTCACCCTGACGGAGGGTGGGTTACGCCCCCCCCTCCCAAATCTAACAACTAAGCTAGTTAGCGAAAAAAGTAAATGGCGTTAAGTAGCACAACCTAAGCTTTAAAGGAAGTGTTCTATACATTCTGTTGTCGGGTAAAATCTGAGGGCATTGGAAGCCCAAAAATGGCATAATATGGATATGGTGATATAACTGAGACACAGTTCTTCAGTAATACCATCTAATGTAGAAGAGATACGATATATAAAGATTCACTATCTGAAGCTTTTCTGCAACCGTCGTCGAAGATTAATAATGTGACTATTCTAGGTCAAAGCTAAGATTTGACCTGACCTTGGATCAGGTCAATATCGAAATGGGTCAGAATGCACATCATTAGAACTTCAGAAACAAGACAGGCCCAATGATACTAAAATATAAAATTTAACTCAGTTCCCAACAAAATTATTACATTTAAACCATTTTACCGATACTTTTCCAACGGTGTCATTATGACTCATAACTGACATTAGGTCATCGACTTCAGAAATCCTAAAAAACATGTTGTATACTCGGTGGGCCCCTTATTCAACACGTGTTTTAGATTGAAAAATTAAGCTGTTCCTTGCTCATGTTGCTTTCTTCTTTTTTGGAGATGAAGTCACTTGACCTGCACTGATGTCCTGACCTGAACTGACCTGAACCGGAAATTTTGACAGGTGTAAAAAGCTTAAGAAAAACTATACTGGGTACAGCGGCGATGCGCGAAGCCGTTTTCAAGACTTTACGAAAAACCCAAGGGGTATGGTTACCCAACCCCCGCCTCGGCAATGCACGTACTCGGTACGAAGTCAGGATTGGGATCAGGTGCACGAACTGTAAGTACCGTTAGAAACTAAATTCTGAAGCGCTTCTTTCCAACTTACCTATCCAGCATCTGCAGAGAGATCATTATTATATCACAACCCTCCTTACTACACAACAGAGAAATGCTGCTTATCTGATTGCCATTTCGTATCACAATCTAGGTAAGGAAAATACAATAATGCTATGTTATTTTTTGTAACAAGTTTATTAATGTATTCAAAAATTTTGGCCAATCTTTATGGCTACGGCTCGGCTATGCTAAGATAAATTTTCAAAGCTGCAACAACGAAATAATTATTCTGCAAATTAACTTAGACCATATCTCTGTTTTCAGTTTATCAGTATATCAGAAGCCTTATACAGTTTCAGCTATAGCTGAACATAAGCCGACAACTATAGTTGTCGGCATAAACAGGATACGGAATAATACAATTGTTAAGCATATTTGTCATTATGCATTTTGCCACGCATATTTGTAGTACATTCCTACATAGACATAGCTAAAATAGACCTTTGTGAAAGTACACCAGTTCTTTCACAAAGACGGGGAACAAAACAAAGACGGGGAGTGTAAAACCAGATCACTGAAGTATCATTCTTCGTATTTAAACTATATGGCATATTGACATGTCAGGGATTGCGCAAAATCCCGGAAAAGCATTCAGGTAGTTCGAGAAATCACTGAAGTTTCAGTGAGTTCGCGAAATCCCTAGGGAGTTCGCGAACTCCCGGATTTCGCACTTTCCCTGTAACATATATATATATATATATATATATATATATATATATATATATATATATATATATATATGAATAGTTAGAAAGCAAGTTATTTTCGATACATATGGTGTAACAAGTCGCAGCAGCTTTTGCGTTAATGAGCTTTCTTGAGAGTTTTTTCAATGTTTCTTGCGTGTTTCCTTGCCTCTGGATTGAGATTGTTAAGGACCGATCGGAAACACATAAGTAATGTAAAAATAAGGTATTTCATGGTTCAATTTCGTTTATATATATATATATATATATATATATATAAACGACGTTTCAAAAGTTACACACCTTTATCCTCAGGCATTTAAATGTAGTCTATTTTTTGGTGAAAAGGTAAAGAATGAATCATATTATGATCTCTTCCAAGTTTGAAAATTATTCCTTCAAAATGTGAACATGTTTTCCACACGGCACTTTCAGTTATAACAGATCGCAAATATTAGTTTTGAATAAGATACGAACTAACAACTAACACAATAGGTATTTACACGAATCATGAACTAACACATATCACGAATCACACTCTCAATATATTACCTTTATATAATGTGAGTATATCTCGTGCGTGTGTCTGAATATTTATTGGTTGTTTTTGTCTGATCAGAATGGTTTCTAAAACTTCAAGTCTGCGTGGGTGGTTTCGCGAGGATGGTCGTGTTGTTTACTAGTGTTCTTCGTGTGAGTGGTTCGTCGTGAAATTTACAGTGTGCGTTAGTCGCCCCTGATTTTAAATGCATTGTTAGTCGTCTGCTGAGTGTGGTGGTTGTTTTCCCAATGTATCTACTACTTGGCTGGAGCGCACAGTCTCCTATGTTGCACTTAGTAGTAGATGACATTGGTTTGTTTGATTGGTGTCTGGTCTTGTGTTGGGTGGTTTTTTATGATGAGAGATGATGTTTTTGGTGATTTGTAGTATATGTTAAGCGATATGTTGTCATTGGGGTGTTTGAGTTTGCAGTTCCTGTGGATGATTGTCTTGAGTGCCTTTTCGTCAGCCTTGTATCCTGGTGACATGGTGTTTTTATAGAACAGGTTATTTTTAGTGCCATTATTTTCTGTTGTCTCTGCTGTGTGGTTATTATTATCATTCGTTTCTGGTGTGCCATTATTATCTGTGGTTTCTGCTGAGGGTGTGTTCTGTCTTACTTTCATGTATTTAGCTAGCGTGTGTCTGGTTATGGTGTCGATAAGTGATAGTGAAGAACAATTATTTACAAGCATTTGCCTCACTCGCTTTAGCTCTTGATTTACAAGGCTCCATGAAGAGCAGTTGTTCAATGCTCTGTGCACGTAAGCCCGGATAACGGACTCCTTATACCTCTGGGGACATTCGCTTCTTCCATGGATACATATTCCAGCATCTGTCTTCTTGCGGAATAAAATAGCACCCACCCAAGCCGTGTCCTTGGGAAACATTTACAACGTGTTCTAACGAACCTCCCTTCAGATGTCCACAGGGAGGCCTATATATCCTGATTGATGGTGTTACTTTGGCTTCTCCGCTGGGTGTCCTATTTACGCAGGCTTTGCGTGGGTCATGTTGAGAACGTGGTCCTGCAAGGAGAGACTATCCCCAGCTATATTTGCGCTATATCGACGATACATATCTCGACGTGACTAGCATGGACCAGCTAACTGGATTTAACACGCGCATTGACGGGGGTCTGAGCCACCTTCGCTTTGACGGGGGGAGGGGCGGGTACCCGCCCCCACTCCCTAAGATCTCCAGAACCACGATAGGTAGCGAAAAACGGTAAACGGCGTCGGGTAGCCCATCCAATTCTCCATCGAAAACATTCAAAACATTTTTTGTCAGGTCACATTTGAGGTCACGAGAGGTCAAAACATGCAGTCATAGGGATAACATGTAAATTAAGTTTTTAGGCCATTACATCTGAACAAGTAAAGATAGAGCAGAACGACTTTAACTGTACGAATCCTTGCAGCAAGCCAAATCGAATGATATATAATTTGACCTTGCTAGGTCAAATAAAGCATTTGACCTGACCTGAGGTCAGGTCAGGGTCAAATTATATAAAATGGATATCACTAGAACCGCAAAGCCAAGGCGAGTCTAATGCAGCTAAAATAAATGCTCTATCACTATCTGTTACTGACTTATACAGTTAAAACCATTTTCCCATGCATTTCCAATAGAGAGGTCATGCCTCGTACCTGACCTTAGGTCATCGATATCAAAAATACCGGAACATGTTTAGAGAACTCGGTGGGCCCATTATGTGATATGAGTTTCAATCGGACAAGTTCACCCTGCTCCGACTTATGCTATGTTAAACTTATTTTTAGGTCAGGTCACTTGACCTGTACTGGTAACCTGACCTGAGATGACCTAACCTTAAAATGTTCACAGAAGTTGTAAAAATGATGAGGGAAAAGGTATGCCAAGTACGGCGGCGCTACGCGCCACCGTTTTACTGCTGTCTCCGAAAAATCCGAGGGGGGCGGGTACCCGCGCCCTCGTCAATGCACGTGTTAAGAAACAAATTTGTGCCAGCTCAGTTCGTAACTTTAACACGTGCAAGTAATGGACACAGTCCTCCTTGTTTGTGATCTTTTGTAGACTCTAAACTTTACTCCTGAATCATTCCTTATTATAAATGTATCTAAGAATGCAGTGGTTGCGCTTAAACATTACGACAGCCTAGGCACGACTGGCTTAGAGGCAAGGACGTCGCCCAGACTTTTTACGTGACATATCAGATCCCCTATAGGGGACAGGGGCAAATCCGGGAGGTCGCCTGGAGAGCGGGGCAACCTCAAGTCGATGAGCAAAAAAATCACATTTGTCAGTTGGTTGCGGAAACGGTTTGGCAAACGGTATGAAACAGTAGGTACAAAGCAAGATTCAAGAATGATAGGTAGGCAGGTAAATAAGCCGGGAAGGACAGGTACTCACTAGAGTTTTCCATTCTTCCGGCTACGATTGATTCGAGAACGTTTTTTTTTAGAATAATCATCCACCAAATTAAAATGACTTTCCTTCATAAGGGTTTCTCAAATCAAATATATTTCTAGTAATTGCCACACAACTGTCCCGCACTCGAGAATGCCAGAAATCCGCGAATACAAGCACTGGCGGACGCAGGAGCGCCATCTAGGGGAGGAAACTCGGGAAAATCGTAAAAACAGCGTTTTTGTTTAAAACTGGTCAACATTTTGCCATTGTGGGGGAGGGCCATGGCGCCTTGCCCCCCCTCCGGATCCGCTAGTGAATACAAAATGTCAATATGGCGAGCTGTCGTTCAGGTTAGGATGTGCGGCAGCGTGCCACAAACACCGCGTTAAAGAACCGTTTAGGCCAGGGCACCTAGGTATGCCTAATTTGGTTTGGTGATTTAATAATCAGCACTCGCTTCCGAATGAATGAAGCATTAGAGATGTCAACCAAAAAAGCACACCTTAGGTTCGTCATGGGCTCAGGCAAATTCAGCTGAATCGCAAAATGCCTCACCTCACATTTGATGACTCTATGAGCTGCTGGACTGTCAGATATGAAAATCATCGGCTCTATGACAAGTAATCCGAAAAAAGAATATTCTCTATAACTTAAACATCGCCTCAAATTATATTTATTCCACAGAAAATGCATACCTACTTCGACATTAAGAATGGCTTGGCAGTGCCTAATGTGCCTCTATGGAAGCGCCGCTCCTGTAAGAATGGTAGTACCCCAGAATTATCCAGTGAAAGCTGTACCTTTTCTTCAACATGGTTTGACTCATTACCACTTCCCCAGTCCGTACAAGAACGACGCGGCGGCGCGCACGGCCAACAACGGCGCGCTGCCTCCCGACCTCACCTACATCACCAGCGCGCGTCACGATGGCGAGGACTACCTGTTCCACCTGTTGACCGGCTACTGCGACCCGCCGGCAGGAGGGACAACACTACAACCCCTACTCCCAGGGCAGCCATCAGCATGGCTCAGGCTCTCACAACGAGATCATTGAGTACGAGGACGGCACGCCAGCCACGCAGAGCCAGCTGGCCAGGGACGTGGCCACCTTCCTGAAGTGGACGGCCGAGCCGGAGCACGACACCAGGAAGCTGCTCATCATCAAGATGGGCATGATCTTCCCGCTGCTGATCGACACGGCCTTCTACATGAAGGCCGTGTACCCAGTATCGTCGCGTTCACTTCGGAATATTTTAGAGCAGGGAGTGCATTGGTGTTGTATCTTTATCTAAGAAGACAGCGTATGCCTCCTTCACTCCTGTGCGGGGTTTACCGTGAGAATGTCAGCTTCTGGTGGGCTGGTGGGGTCCAGTTGAACATGCGTGATGGTGGTGACTGAATGAAAAACGGCACGGAGTTACAGCATAATATACAGCATAATATACGTCAGACCGGGTAACGGCATTTGATCGGAAGCACTGGGGTCAATGACCTGGTAAGTGATAATATGAAATTGATCGGTGACATTCGACCTTGAAATTGACCTCCAAGTGAGGTGACCTTGACATATCATCCTTGTTATATGGCGTTATGACGTCACAACTCGGTCTCCAATGCAAGCGAACTGGTCCGACCGCGCGATTGTGGCGATTTCAAAATGCAGTTCTGACTTTGAAAGCCTATAAGTCACAATTTTCGAATGATTTTCAAAATTCTTTTACCAATCAACAGGCCGTTAAATTGTCTCACACGACGCAAAGTATCGTGTTTCGGCTGCGAGCAGTTTTACGGACACTTTGGAACAATTGGTGGATGACCTCCGAGGACCCCCTCTATTGCGCACGTTAGAACTAGTTTTACTGTGATCATGCAACTTGCCTCAATTCCAGTAGCCCCCCCGTATTTAGACCACGAATAGGAGCTGAATTGTACGACCTGGTACATTTGCTACCTGGTGGTGCACGTGCCGCGGATTCAAGCGATCTCCCGCCATTGCCGCCCTCCGACAGCCGCACCGCGTGTACCCACAGCCAGGGACAGATCCACACACCTACCGCGTGTACCCACAGTCAGGGACAGATCCACACACCTACCGCGTGTACCCACAGCCAGTGACAGATCCCACGTGTACCCACAGCCAGGGACAGATACACAGCCGCACCGCGTGTACCTATAGCCAGGGACAGATCCCACGTGTACCCACAGCCAGGGACGGATCCACAGTCGTACCGCGTGTACGCACAGCCAGGGACAGATCCCACGTGTACCCACAGCCAGGGACAGATCCACAGCCGTACCGCGTGTACCCACAGCCAGGGACAGATCCACAGCCGTACCGCGTGTACCCACAGCCAGGGACAGATCCACAGCCGCACCGCGTGTACCTATAGCCAGGGACAGATCCCACGTGTACCCACAGCCAGGGACAGATCCACAGCCGTACCGCGTGTACCCACAGCCAGGGACAGATCCACAGCCGCACCGCGTGTACCTATAGCCAGGGACAGATCCCACGTGTACCCACAGCCAGGGACAGATCCACAGCCGCACCGCGTGTACCTATAGCCAGGGACAGATCCCACGTGTACCCACAGCCAGGGACAGATCCACAGCCGCACCGCGTGTACCTATAGCCAGGGACAGATCCCACGTGTACCCACAGCCAGGGACAGATCCACAGCCGCACCGCGTGTACCCACAGCCAGGGACAGATCCCACGTGTACCCACAGCCAGGGCCAGATCCACAGCCCTACCGCGTGTACCCACAGCCAGGGACAGATCCACAGCCGCACCGCGTGTACCCACAGCCAGGGACAGATCCCACGTGTACCCACAGCCAGGGCCAGATCCACACACCTACCGCGTGTACCCACAGTCAGGGACCGATCCACACACGTACCGCGTGTACCCACAGCCAGAGACATATCCCAGAAGTCAGCATCGATGGCACCGTATTAACAGCACTGCCGGCACTGCTGCCATCTACAATTTGCGGGTGACCAGGTGACCAGTCAGCGCCATCTGCGCCGAGCGCGGCCTGACATCCTTAGCGCCATCTAGATAACGTAGTGAAGAATAGGTGACGCGGTGGACGCCAGCGAGAAGACGAGTGGGCTACCAAACACAGTCAAGGGCGCTTATAGGATACCCGGGCAACATGAATTTTCGCTGCTTCGGTATGTTGTCAGTGATTGGCCTGGCTTAGAGTCACAATTACACCATTAGACAAAGGATATCAAATACAACATCGGTATTTTCCGATTTCGCCCCACCATTTTGCCTCAGAAAGATCAGTCATAGTTCTGGCAACTCTTTTCATGAGTGGAGATCCTGGAGGATTGGGGAATCAGGACTCACCTGGATTTTGGGCTGCCATAGATTTTATGTAGGGTTTGTATTGCCTGCCAGTCTTAACCCATCCAGGACCCCCCCCCAGGTCGAGAAGAGATCTCCAGCCTTGACTTTTATCATATTTCCTAATTAAAAAAACTAACTTTTTCTGAGCATGGTCCATAGGCAGATCCAAGGGCAAAAAGGGCACTTGCTCCACGGATCAACCTGGACGCACCCCTCAAATGTCCACGGCGTTCCCCAGACTATGGTGACACGCCCTGAAATATCGCTTACCATCCCCCCTCCCCCCAAGATGCAGGTATCGGTGCCCCTACGATAGGATTTGGCGTCCATCTGATGGGTTATGCCGTTCAAAAGTGGCGCCACCTGGTTCCGATGGCGCCCTCTCCTCGAAATCCTGGAATCGCGAAATCCTGGATCCGCCTATGGCTTGATCTAGATTCAACTCCGCTCACAATTCATGTTGATAAGAGGTGATGCAAGCCTTGAGTGTAGAAAATAGCAGACCTCGATTTGTCACGGTTTCCAGTCAAACACTGAATCCGTTCTGTGATTGCGGCAAAATGAATGGAAAAAATTGTCACGGTAAAATGTTTCCCAGTGTCTGTTTTACATGAGCTAATTATATAATTAAGTATGTCAAGATTTCAATAAATACTATTTAAGCAGAACGGTGATAAAAAGGAGCAAATGGTAGACTGCCTGACATTTGTCGTCGACTCCCGTTTAGATGGACTTTTTTAGAAAGGGAAAGTTTGAAGGACTGGCAACGAGACCTAGCCGTGGAATGGGTTGGAAAGGCGGCGAAGGGGAAGTGCGCGCGAGTTTCCTGCTGCTGGTCTGGGTCAGTGGCGGACCTAGGACTTCACTAAGGGGCAGCATGAAGAGAACGATATTTCGAAAGTTGACAAGATGTATACTGGACTGTCTCCCCGAATCCTAGATATAAAATACACTTAGATTATATATTCGGACACAGCCCTTGATCAGAATCACTAAGTCAAATCATAAGCTCTCAGTCATAGTGTAACCAGACCTTGAATTCGAGGTCGTAGGTACTATAATTATGCATGAACATAGATGTAGCGTAGCACGATGGAGTAACCTAACTGTATATAGGTAAACGCTATAGTGAAGGGGAGACGAAATTCAGAGGCAGGCAAAGGTGCCTTGCACAGAACGCCTTACAAAAAGCCCTATAGTAATATGCTAGGGGAGGCCGGGCCAAAACGGCCGTTTAGGATTTTATGCAGGCAGACCTCGAATTCGAGGTCTGGCTACACTATGACCGATAATTTGTAGTTTGACCTACTTGATTATGATGAAGGTCTCTAATATACAAATATATAACCTAAGTGTATTTCGCGTCCAGTATTCAAGGGGACAGGCCAGTATTGACCTTGTCAACTTATAAACATGCTCCCCGCCTCGGCACTCCGAAACCGGCCAACGTTTGAAAAAAATCCTTGGATTTCTTACTGTCATTTGTCTAAAAGTGGTTGACAGTTATTATCACTTAAATTAATACAGCAGACAGATGAACGCGTTTCGACAAACAGTCTTCTTCAACATCTATGGCATGAGGGATGTTGGGATCTATGACATTCCTCATGCCATAGATGTTGAAGAAGACTGTTTGTCGAAACGCGTTCATCTGTCTGCTGTGTTGGTTTAAGTGATACTTACTGTCATTTGTTATACCAACTTCAGACTTCCCAACTGCATACCATTTCCCAACTCAAGGTCTCCCACCGAGATGCACAATTGATCAGGTAACATGAGGATGTGGAGATCAAATCATTTCAACTTAAAGTGAGCTCACTCCATTAACACGCTCCTGCTGGGGGGGAGAAGTTCGCCCCCTCCTTGTTTTCCCCAGATAACGCCAAAACGAAGAGACGCAGAACAACGAAACTTACACTACCTTATATCTGTCAATGTTACGCATCTGACCAAATTTTTGGGTCCGATCATGTCAGGTCAAGGAGCTATCCAAGGTCTAGCGACCCGACCTCAAAACCTAGAATCACAAGTTTGAAGCGGCGCCTAAGGAACATCAGCCAAACGATCAGTTTGAAACTTTCACAATATGATGGCATCGTTAGGGTCTACAAATCTGTTATCTAGGAATTTTGATATTGTTGACCTAGGGTGGGGTCAATTTTGGTCACCCCATTATAAGTCTATAAGTCATCTGAACTCTCAAAGGTCATGTCAAGTCACAGGAGCAAACAGTGATTTTTTGCCAATAACTTGGCACTGAAAAGAGATAAAGCTCCTATTTTACTTGCATTGTGCTTATATTGTCACGGGCTGTCGATTGATATGCAGCATGACCATACCAGGTCACCCCGTGGCTCTGACCAAGTTCGATGTCAGGTCATTTTCACAATTTGACCTAGCAAGGTCATGTTGCACATCATTCGTTTTCTCACGATGAGAGGAATCCAATGATGCATGAATATTTGCTCTAGCTCCGCTGAATACAAATCTAGAGGGGGAAACGTACACTGCCCCGAAAATTTCAGCTGCAAGTTTAATATACGACCACGATAATGAAAAGTGAAAAAGTTTGCCCGGGACTTATCCAGGGCATTTTTTCCAACTAGTTATACAATCCCTGGTTGCCAGAGCGGGCAACTTATATTCTTAAGTGGGGCATCCCTTATAACTAAAATTTATTCGGTGCAATGTGTTACAAAGTCACAAGAGTACCTGGATGAAATTTAAACTAATGCGCTTAAACAGAAATTCAGCATCCGGGTTTGGCGGTACAGGTAAAAACGAGTATTTGTGGGAGGCCACCATTCACATGGCATTATCTGAGCTCTGCATTATTATCCCGCTTCTCTATATTTTCAGAATAAATTCTAGCCTACCCTGTGAGATTCAAATACGACTCTAATAATCGCACCAAAGAAGAAACTCAGAGTAACATGACTGGTGGTGCTTTATATCTGGACATTCGGACTCAACTCTCCATATGTGCTTGATCAGATTATTTCATTGGCTTATCCCCTCTCAATTCATTCATCCATTCAGCCAGTGAGCTATTCGAGGTCATGTTGCGCAACATCAAAACTTGAAATCAGCGTGTGAAACGGCACTGCAGGATAATCGCTAAAAAATCCAGTTTCCAGTCCAGTTCACGTACGATGTCAGCAAAATTTGGAGGTGTTGGGAACCTCACACTCCTTTGTCATCAATCGTCAGTAACAAGCTGATCCCTAACCCCTTTATTAGTGCCAACCAATTGCCAGGCCCCTTCTCGTCAACAATGTTTTCCTGTACTTCAAAAAACAATGGTGAAAGACGCTTAAGGTCCAACAAGCAAACGGTACACAAGGTTGAAAAGTTCGCAAAAACTTCCATTTCAGATTTTCGCGCAAGTTTCCTTCCGTGGGAGATTCAGGCACAAATCCGGGGAGCGGGAAAAGACATTTGTTCCACCTGCAAGTTTTGCTACTAGTTTTTCTTTAGAACCCGTGTTTTCACGATTGTTTGACCCAGTGCCCTCCCCCTCACCAAAATAATCGGCCTAAATCCGGCACTGGATACATTACTAAAATAATAAAAACTGACTTATGACTGCAGTTCTAAAAACGGTTACCTTCTGTATAAAATATTGAAATTTTCCTGATAGCTTAATATAGATTGAATGGAGAAACCGTATTCTACAAACTGACCAATTAAAAAGATTCACTCACGTGACTGGGCCCCAGTCAGGCCTGTACAGTTCTCGGTAAATGTGTCAAGTACCTACAAGTCAGTCGATGGTTTGCCCTCCAGTTCAGAAAACCCGCTCAAGCGTCCAATTGATAATCTATGATTGGAAACTTTTCTTTACGCTTATGCTTTGCCTATGATCTTATAGCATTTACTGTCATCTGATGGCAAAATTGGAACGACAAGGAAAAATTGTGCCGCTGAAGGAAGAACACTGCGTTTAAATGACGCAACTGGTGTTGCACATCTGTTTTTACAAGGACCCGCGCAGTGCGGCCTCGACTTGAACACGGCTTCAATGTATACAAAAACAAGAGCGTCAGCATATTTCATGTAAAAGTCGAAATTCTCACCAGAATTATCATTCTAAATATACAATAGCCTGTAGACTACTTCAATGCATGCATTTAGCATTTGGATGTGAAAAATACTTCTTAAAATAACTCGAGTTTATCAATTCATGCTGTTTGTTGCATTATAAGATCTTCTTTCGTCTCTCGCTGAAACGAAAGACTGTCTTCGGGGTCATTTTCGAGGTGAATTTAGGGGCAGGCATACATTTCCCATATAGCAAAAAGCTAAAGGAGAAAACAGCTGGATCTGAACCAGGGCTAATGTCCACTAATTTCAGGACTCTGGCCACTTACCGTCCAGTCTTCGAAGATGGGTGTAGTTCTCAAGAAGCCCATGTATTTGGAAACGAAGTTAAAGACACTGCCCTGTGCCGCGCCCACGCAGAACAGCAGCAAAACCAGCTTCGACTTCAACTCCATGTTCTGTCTGCCTCCGACTTTCTGGAGTTTCTTCCGGTTTTCCTTCTTCCAGCGATCGTTACGGATCGGCCAGTCCTGTCGTGCTTTACTCTCCCAGATTGTCTCTGTTCTGCCTTCACAGTCCGCTGCTGCAGTACCACGGCAACCCCTACTGAACTGGTTTGGCAGTACGGCAGGCGGTCAGGTGAGGATCAGAGAGTGCTGCGCCCTTGAGAGCGTTGCAATGCCGACTGTGCGCAGGTCGAATGGAGGATGGTTGGTGGACATCGAGGAGTGACCCACTGATCGAGCAGAGCTGACCCGAATTCTTCCAGAGCGCGGGTGCATGGAAGGGGTGCAGACCGGACCTTAGCGGTGCTACTCGTGACTTTGTGACCGGACATAAGTGGCACAGTCCGAAATAGATTCTGTCCACTCAAATGTCCGGCTTCTGTGGCGAGTGCAAACGCGGCCCGTTGCTTGTTAAGCCGTCTGAGAGGTAATTTTTCAATAAGGTGCAGTGAAAACGATAGATTCGATTCATAAGACTTTTTCCCGCTGTGTGGGACAGTACTTTACTTGGAGGTGCAAATATTTTCGAAATTGTACCTCGGGAACGTGAGCGATTTTCAGCATTTATACGTTGATGTTTGTGAAGCAAGTTTTGGCGGGGCAGTCAACCACAAAAAATGACTGGAGCCACATATTTTTCCGAGGTGGCCCGGAACTGTTCTGCAGCCGAAAAACGCTAATCGGCAACATTTGAGAGAACCCAAGAGCGCGTCAATTGGTCAAACAATTTTGAAAATGGATCGATAATTTGTTGACTTCTAGGCTCCCAAATTCAGGCCTATATTATGAGACCATCATAATAGCGCTATCGCGCCAGTTCACCTGCAATGTAGACCAATATCGGGGATTATGTCATGGTCAGCCCACATTAAGTTCAAAGTCAAGGTCAAAGGCCGAAGCTCAAGGTCATTGACCCCAGTATTCCGGTCACATGACATTATTCAGCACGGCGTATGCTATGTATTGACTTCATAGTTCTAAGCTACTTAACGTCAAGGTCAGGGTCACAGGTCAAGGTAAAAGGTCGTTTTTAAAGGTCAAAACCTTATTTCCCACACAAAGGCTGCTTTAGTGCCAGTTATATTCTGCATCATCAAAAAAACTTCCCGAGGCTATAACTCAAAAACCACTGGACGGGCGGACCTAAAAATATATTACAGCGTTAATCTGCACCCTGGACAACTGCTATGAAAATTCTTATCAAAATTGGAAATTTAGGGTGTTTTCGCTTGGTCGATTTATCGTGGAATGCCTCAGTCCCGGAATACAGGGAAAGGCATGACGTTCAACGACGGACTGTTTTCCATGACACAATTCACGTGCACCCAAGTAAAAAAGTAGCAGGGGCAGACCGATGCTCGTGAATAAGCATGAAGCAGACCTCGCTCGAAAATGGTGGCCTCTAATAAGAGGTCAGTCGTTTAAGGACTCGGAGCTGCGATTGGTAGCAGCAGTCCCTCACTTACTCCCGATACATGAGCAATTTCAGAACGCTCTATTTACGCATATCGGCCTCGGAAACGGACTTATCGGCTCATTTTTCCGGGAGTCGAGAAGACGACTCGGTTACATGAGTTGCTAAGTCCGTTCCCGAGGTGGGTATGAAAATAAAGCGTACTGGAGGTGTCCATGTGTCTAGGGTAAATAACACGAACTACAAGGTGTTCCATAAACACATGAAAAACGTAAGCGAAGTTTTCAATATGAAATCCTGTGTTAAATTTCCCTTATTGATTAATTTTCTGATACTAGGCTAAGGGAAATTTTAAAATATCAAAGTGACTTCAGTCCTCAATCACTCCTCTGTGGACCGCTTGACTTTGTCCAGTCTGTGCAGGCCTGTGCCCTACGCAGGATGCTCTAGCAGGCTCCCCTCATCTCCTGCTTCTCGATGATGGACGCCTTGAAGTCATCTACAGCCACCTGCAGTCCCTCCAGGGTGGCGAGGGCTCCTCAGCTACGCCAGACTCACGGGCCAGAACCAGAAGTTTAGGAGGGGCAGGGGTGGTCAGCGAACCTCCTGCAGCCCTGACATGTCGCCTCTGGACTACTTGTTGCTGCAACGCACATTTGACGCCTCACGACTGCAAGAACATCCTGCATATATGCAAAGGGTGGGCTTTCGAGCAACGGTTGAAAGAAGCCAAGCAATCCACAGAGGAGTGATGGAGGACTGAAAAGTCACTATGATTATCAAACTTCTCATAGCCTAGTATCCAAAAGGCTATTCGAGAAGTTAACTACAGTGCAGACATATTTTAACAGACTAAAAAAATCAACATTAAAAGTAACGCACAAATTATAGATGCATTGCAATGAAGGCCGAAATTTTTCCACGGACTGTAAAAACGTCAGTCATTATTTCTATTCAATAAACAAAAAATGTACCCAAAATAAGAAGGCTCACCAGAATCCAAAACTGTAGGTATCCCTACGCTTTATACGTGCCACAAACCTAGAAAATGTTCATGCTATATAAGCCTGACCTCAGATAGCCTTCACGCAAATCTTGGCCTTCTTTGGTGATACAAGTCGTTAGAACTTCTGAGCATTGCACAAATGATTCATCTTCTGTAGAGTTGCTGCACTCGTACATTTTTTGAGCGAAGCTAGAACTACCTAATGCTGTTGTTAATTATTAAAACTCCTCAAATACGCAAGACCAAAATATCAAATTCTTCATGAGATCCACACAAGCAAAGCTAAGATATAAATACAAACAAAACTACGAGCTCTTTCCCAAAAAAAACTGCTCCTCCTTGACTTCAATATTTCTCACATTATTTTGCGTGAAAAATTCACGTGGGATTATAGCCCAGTCAATTTAGTATTTACAGGTCATAAAATTCTAGCCCCCAATAATATACACAATTGCGTTTGCAATTGTTAGGGGCGTAACATATCCAAAATCCGCAAAAATCTACCGAGCGGATATTTAATAACAGGGGGTGCAAAGTCCACGTGCCAGAGAAAAACCAGATGTTTCAAAGTATAACGTTGCGGTGTGTCAAGCCTGCAACATCGTCCCAATGGCTATAATTTTTGGGAAGCAGGTACATATGATACTGGTCAATTAAAACAACCTTGGCCGGCCGGTGGCCTACCCTCGGTTTGCACGTGCTGCACGTGCAAAGTAAAAATTTTGCAATTTTTCCTTTTTTACATTGCTTTCGTTAGTTCTCTTATCGATGTTTATTGTCGGATTACTGTTTTTGTTTACCATGTCATTATGCAATATGTTCCAAAGAGACATACAAAAAATTAGGTATCTAACTGTAACGATTTACTTCTGAAGAGCTTATTTGCCAGGACATGTTGGGATCCACTTGATGGATTGCGCATGCAACGCCAATTTTGAGGCCAATTAAACCTTTTAATCCGGCTGCATTATTACGTGAGTTGGCTGCTTATTCATCACGTGCCTCATTCTGAAATGGTGGGCAATGAAGTAAGAGCCACCAGGCCAACAGGTCCCTGGGTTTACTGTAATGATCGCTCCAATGTAAATATATATTTTTTACGGTACCTTCAGGTTGGGGATTGATAAGTTCGCTATATAGCGCTGGCAGCTGAAGCGCCCTAAAACCCCTGGATTTATAAGTTCTGGATTATTATTTTATAGCAGTAAATAGTACACTTTCACGTGCCGGCGTGGTCCGGTTCGAGGCAGTTCGAGTCCCACGATGTGTGGTGGGATACCTCCTCGTGATCTCGATCGTGGTACTAAGGGTTCTTGGTAACGATTTGCTTTAATTTGAAATTTGAAATAGAAGTGATAATATTTGAAAAATTAATGACCAAAACATTACTTCAAAATTACAAACTTAAAAAATCTCACGAGAAATCAATCAAAACGCTGTCAATTAAAGGGAACGCGGCACCTTGGTCGAATCCTGGAATTTAGTGTAGTTAGGCGTACTTTTAGTTAACAATAATTAACCTTCGCCCGGGTGGGGGGGGTCTTTTAGACCCCCCCTCGGGTTTTTCCAAAGTGACCAAAAAACGGCGGCGCGCAGCGCCGCCAAACTTGGTCTAGCTGTTCCTTCATCATTTTTACATCTTTCCTGAAAATTTTGGCTCAAGGTCATATCAGGTCAGGTCACCAGGTCAGGTGAAGTGACCTCACCTAAAAAAATACTTAGGACGGCATAACTAAAACAAGGGTTAATTGATCAAGTTGAAACTCATTCCACATATTGGGCCCACCAGAAGCTACAACATTTGTTCCGGGATTTTTGATATTGGTGACCTAAGGTCATGTGCAGAGCATGACCTCCCCATTGACAATGCATGGGGAAAATCACGAAATGAGCTTTTCTCAGTAAGTATGGATGAAATCAACTTTAAACATCGGTTGCGACTTGCTCTTAGCCCATTTCTGAAGCTGATACCAAAATTTTTGACTTGTGACCTTTAAAAGGTCACCTTAGGTCAAATAAGCATTTTTTGGTGTTTTTCTCCATAAATTTTGAATAAACTAAGATAGAGCTTTTATTTTGTCACCAAAGTGTTTGTATAGTCACTGGAAGTCAAATGATATACATCATGACTATACCATGTCAAGTTGGGTCAGACCGTTGACCTGGGTCAGGTCAAATTCTTAAATTTGACCTGGCATACCAATATTATATAGCATTCGATTCGTATTGACGAGAGGATTGCAATGGTGCGTAAACTATGGCTGTATCTTGTTTGGTTTGGAAGCTATTAGCGAAAAAGTAAACGCCTTTATGCATGGGTGGCTATGGACATTCCCAAGAATATGCCCAATATTTAGTGACCTGTAGCTCCCTAGGCTTTGACCTGACACGAAAATGAATGCCACTGTAATGAAAGCGCATCTCAAGAGCTTTCGAATGGTGTTAGAAAAATGTTTCTAGCTATCATAGTTTCTGAGATATAGGAGGTTTTCTTAGTACACCTCATATTAGCGATTTTGACCTATTTTGACCTCTGGTGACCTTGATATTGACCTGACAAGAAAAATGACCGAAGTGTTTTCGATATCATTTTCGAAGAGCTTTCGATTGCCGTTTTGCGCTTTTTTCTAGCTCTCTTAGTTTTTGAGATCGTGGGGGGGGTCTTTTTTAGCCCCCCCCACCAGGGCGAAGGTGGCTCGTACCCGCCACCGGGGCAAGGGTTAAACCACTCATGATTTCTCTGAAAAATGTACAATAAGCTCAATATTTGGTTTTTAAAAATACTCCTCTAGAAAAAGAAATAAATATCAGACTGTGGATGATGTCACGATCTGGCAACCACAACCATACTTGAAACGCTTCAAGGGCTTCGATTGGCTGATGCTCATCGTGATGTCAGCATATGTCGTCACACCAGTAACTCACAACAATGGCCGCCGCGCGACGGGGGCTGAGGGGGGCTGGTGTCAGGTAGGTTTTAGCTTTTTCTACGGAAATATCGAGTTCCAAGACAAATGGGCAATTCCAGCACCAATCGACCAGGCAAATGGCAAATCTACACGGTACCTCTTTGATTTTCTTCAAAATAATTTTATATGGTTCTCATGGGCCCTAAAGACGAATCTGAAAGTTTTAGCTCGATTGGAGTAAAACTTTAGAAGTTATTGCCTCAGGCATTTTTTGAAAATCTGCTTACAGTGATTTTCAAAACCCATTTTTTAAGTGATCATAAAACCCACAGAGACTGATGAAATATGCTTAAAGTATATATTTTCCTGTCTGAAATGCGCCGAAGAATTCGAATCTTAAGTCTGTTTGACCCTAGGTCACTTGTGAAAAAAGTTGTGATTTGACCTTGACCTAAGGTCACATTCAAAATTTGCTGGTACACATTTTGTTCAAAATGACATATTCCAAATTAAAGATTGAACTTTTCTCCTTCCATTAAAATAGGTTAAAACATCCGTTTTTTATATCTACTAGTGTTTTTAACACGCTTAGTGGAGGGTAGCCTGGCGTCAACACGTAATGAAGGGGCCAGAAATGCCTCCCCTGAGATTTCACCAATTAAGAGGCTTAGCAAAACGCGTGTTGCGGGTTTTGTGAGGGCTGTAGAATGTGTTTTTTAAGCTAGATTTCATGGACCTAGACCAGTATCCTCAAGGTGAAATGAGGTCATAGAGGTCAAATGTAGGCCGTACCTGACACTTAGCGAAATGCCGTTACTGTGCGAAACAAAGTCGCGAATACACTTTGAGCGGGCAAATCTCATAAAGAGAAGATATAAATTGTTCTCTGGAATATTTAGTTCGAGGTCGGTCAAGGTAATTGACCAATGACACCACAACGTGAGGTATTTCCATAATGGATGCACATACGTTGAAGCTTGCAAAGAAGCAACCATTAAGCAATCAATGAGTTTGACCTTGACCCACGGTCTTTGGCCTTTGACTTGGAACTTAGCATTCTGTAACCTCAGCTGTAACATAAAAACATCATACACGTATTGCCAGGGAACGTCATGTGACCGAAAGCTGTGCGATCAACAATTGCGATAATGTTTATATGACCTTGGTCTGTAACCTATGATCTAGTGAAATGATCTTAACATACAACTCTGACGATGCTACGTTTTCATCGCACAGCTAGGTCTACAATGCATTTGAACTGGTGTGACCGCACATAGGCGTCGGAAAAGAAGGCCAGGGGGCCTGGCCCCCACTTTTTGGCCCAAAATTTCCTGATCTCAGTCAAAATGGGAGAAAACCTGAAATTTGCATAAACAGTAACTGTGGAGGGCAACGAGGAGCCCAAATTTGAACAGTTTTTGGTCATATCGTGGAAAGTTTTTTGTGAGCATCAGGTTGAAGTTTGACTGGCCCCCACTTTTTTCCGGTGGCGGTGCTTATGTGACCGCAGATTATGGCTATTTAGAAATATACATCTGATTTTGTAAGCCTGTAGGTCAATCAGTGCGTAAACATAGAGGACAGATTTGAAAAGTTCTTTCCAAAATTAACTCGCTCATCGATGTTGTTTTTCTGCCATGAAAGGTTTCCGGCCACCTCGGGTAATTATGCTTAAGCCCTGTCCGACTGCGTGTTAATGCTCATCACAGTGCTTTAAAGGATGATAATAACTCGTCGCTGGGGCTTCCACAGCATATTGGAAATGTAGTCGGACAAAATGGTGATACAATAGGAACAGTGCTAGAAGTCTGGTGAAAGCCAAATAAGGCAATCGTGGTTTCCCGTGTTCATATATAGAACTCGCCTATCGCGTCAATTCAAAAGTTTTTTTCTGCATCGGACCGAAGCAAGCATTTTCCACTTGCGAGTTAGAACTAGAGCAATACTCTCTCCTTGACGATATCTTTGCGCGATTTTACTCTCCTTGAAGTTAAAGGCAGCAAGCATTTGTCAACACGTGGAAAAATATGTATGTATGTACACCGGACACCGGTTTGCAACAATGCACCGAAATACGGGAGCCGGCGCCTCCATGAGCTGACCTTACGCTGTCACAGTAGGCAGCTCTGTTCCGTCCAGTGGCGGATCCAGGGGGAAGCAAAAACGGCATGTCCCCCCAAATGGAAAGCTAGGGGCAAAACTATGTTTTTGCCCCCCCTCCCCCAAGCGGTCGACCTCCTTTATGCCCCGACTCATTTTTAATCTATAAGAAAGATTTCGGTGCTTCAACTCTCAACTTCAAACAGAACCAGTTAAGTTCAGTGTAAATATTGGGTCTTGGATATAAAAAAGTATCTTGAGCCCATACTTTTTCACCCCGTGACGTTTTTTTGCCTTTTGGCTCAAATATCCCAAATCCTACTGTCAAATCATATTATTGTAGCACAATTTTTCACTGCGTGACGTTTTTTTCTTTTTTCCTTTTTGACTTTGGTTTGCTCCTCCCAAACCGACCGGCTAGATCTGCCACTGGTTCCGTCGATGTCTTCAGAGAGCTCTCGCACCTGCATGGTGTTCATGTTTACGGGTGTGAAACGATGAAACCGTTGGGTGCCCTTGATCTTCAACGCCGAGCTGTACCGCTGTATCAGTCGTGTTGACATTTCAAAGACCTCTTCTCTACTGACAAACGCGAAATAGATTGTGGTGTCGAAGTATTGCGTCAGAAAAGAGAATATCAATAGAAGATCCAAGATCTGATCCTTTTCTTCTCTCCTTAAGCTTACCTTGGCTGTTCTTCTTCTAACTTTACCGCCAACTCCGTCACAGGCGTTCTTCCCGTGGCTGGTAGCAAAGAAGTGTCATTCACATGGTATTTGAAAGTCTATCTAGATGATAACACACATTGGTAAAGTGAAAATTGTTTTTGTATTGGCCACCGCACCCGTCTGATACGTAATGTATTTTCTTCAAACTTGGCATGTGGGTGCGTAGCCAAGGTACGAGTTTGTGCTGCAAGATATGAGCCATGACGTGAGAGTGCTTTAAGTCGTCACTTAAAAAAAAAACTTCTACTGCACCGGACTCCATCCTCAATCCAGTATGGAACAAAAAGGTATACAGTCACCTGCTTTGCAGACCAGTGATACGACTGAGCAGCATTTTGCGCAGCACATGTATTATTTTCTGATAAGTCATCGATGACTACGACTTCCCCCTTTGGTGCCTTTTCCTTCCAGTTTGCTATATAATGCCCGTGAGCCATATAGATGTAGTGGTGACGGGTTAGGTTACATACATTCTCACTCAGGGGATCAACAAATCGCTCTATATTATCCACGCAATCCGAACGCGTCGATTCTCTCTCTGATTTTGACCATTCTTTGAACGTAATATCTTCAGAAGCCATTTGCACGGAGTCAAAAGAGTATCAATAC
Source organism: Lepas anatifera (assembly GCA_034440635.1). Lineage (NCBI taxonomy): Eukaryota > Metazoa > Arthropoda > Thecostraca > Lepadidae > Lepas > Lepas anatifera. Next base: position 473,915 of record JAOTON010000492.1, on the reverse strand, counting down.
TCCCTAACCTCCTCCTATCTAGGGCTCCATTGACGTGAGGGTGTCCACTGTCACCGTACTGTTATATTTTTCAATATCACTGTTATATGTTTCAAACGTTTCGCGACTTTTTCCGTATAATCACGGCACTTCACTAAAGGTGTCCGGTATGACGTACATACATTTAACATATATGACCTGATTTTGACCTTAAAGATATAGATATAAGTCCATACAATTGAGCTCAAATAAAACAGTTTACAGGCCTCACAAATCCCGGAACATGCGTTTTCCTAACCCTCTTAATTGGCAAGATCTCAGGGGAGGCATTTCGGGACCCCCTTAATTACGTGTTGACACCAGACCATCCTCCACTGTGCGCGTTAAAAACACTAGTAGATATAAAAAACGGATGTTCTAACCTATTCTATTGGACGGAAAAACTTCAATCTTCAATTTGAGATATTCCATTTTGAAAACAAGGTGTACCAGGAAATTTGGGACATGACCTTAGGTCAACGTCAAATCATAATTTTTTCACAAGTGACCTAGGGTCAAACAGACTTCAGATTCGAGTTTTTCGGTTCATTTCAGATAGGAAAATGTATATTTAATACATAGTTCATCAGTTTCTGTGGGTTGTATGGTCATCTAAAAAAATGCACTGTAAGCAGATTTTCAAAAATGCCTGAGGCAATAACTTCTAAAGTTTTATTCCGATTGAGCTGAAACTCTCATATTCAGCTTCGGGGTCCATGAGAACCCTATATGCCAATTTTAAAGAAAATCGGAAATGTACCGTGTAGGCCTTGGTCGATTGGTGCTGGAATTGCCCAAATGAAATATGGAGTACCGGGTTTTCCGACCTGCTGTACAACTTGGCTATCTCAGTTCAAATCACGTTGTGAATGTGCCACATTCCCTTTAAGGTTGGGAGCTTTTGGTGGATAGTGGAAATCACGGACACATTTTTGGGCCTGTAAAATTAGAAGTAGGTTGATTTTGATTTATGAATTTGCCTTTTTCAACTGGTCATTATAATTCCCGACCATTGATCACACACATAAGGTCACACATACGCACATCAATCGACTCGTAGTAGCAATTTCAACGTAATGGTATCAAAATAAAAGTTGTATTGTCCTTTCCTGCGCAGTTATTGACCCAAGTCTGAAAATATGGTTAAGTAGCCCAGGTGACCTCTCAGAGGTCACAGGTGAAACATTCAAACAGTAACCTAGAATGGAGCCCAGGATACTACGATTTGTGGAATACGAAGGTTTACTCAGCTTTATCTACACAAATATAGCCCAATTTGTTTTCTCATGCATTTCCAACGGAGAGATCATGCTCCGTACCTGACCTCAGGTCACTTATATGAAATATATATATATATATATATATATATATATATATATATATATATATATATATATATATATATATATATATGGGTGTGTGTGTGTGTGTGTGTGTGTTTTAGTACTCGGTAGGCCCATTATGTGGTATCAGTTTCAATCTGATAGATTCGCCCCTTTCTTACTTATGACACCTTAAACATTTTAAGGTTAAGTCACTTAACACGCGCCCCCCTGGGGTCCCTTGCATGACGCGCCCCGCTGGGGGGACGTTTTTTGCCCCCCCCCTACCGATAACCAATGCAGTTTGGAATTAAACCTGAAAAACATATCTCATCCCGTCCAATTATATGCTGTTTTGAAATGTGTATTCCATTTTCCATCCCATGCATATCTTTACGACTTTGGCTGGCCCAAAAACCCTTGTAGTATGCAGTATCCCCGAAATGAAGGATCCCGACATGTACCATCAGTTACGCTTCTCAGCAGCAAACCGTTACAGCTAGAGACCTCATTTTTTGTCTCTTTAGCACTTGTTGCGTAATGAAATGACAAACAAAAACAGTAATCCGACAATAAACATCGATAAGAGAACTAACGGAAGCAATGTAAATAAGGACAAAAATGCAAAATTTTTAATTTGCACGTGCAGCACGTGGAAACAGAGGGTAGGCCACCGGCCGGCTATAGTTGTTTGAATTGGCCAGGGTCATATGTACTTGCTTCCCAAAAATTATAGCCATTGGGACGGTGTTGCAGGCTCGACACACCACAACGTAATACTTTGAAATTTCTGATTTTTCTTTGGCACGTGGACTTTGCACCCCTGTTCTAAGATATCCGCTCGGTAGATTCTTTGCGGATTTTTTTATATGTTACGCCCCTATCAATTGCAAACACAATGGTGTATCTTATGGCGGGTCCAAATTTTATGACACGTTCCCATTATAAAAATGCTAACTTGACTGGACTATTACGCCAGCAGCTTCCAATACTCTCCCCCCGCGAGTCAGGTCACTTCAAGAGACCTTCACACCTCATTCTGCCGCTTCTAGAAGGTATAGGTGCTCGATTGGCCGACGGAAGTCTCCTCCGGTTGTGTGCACCGTAGCTGACCGCGTCCTGCCATCCCTTCCATGGTGCAAACTGGCCATGATACCCGTTTTCCAGGCCAGGCGACATTTTTGTGAACCCTCCAATAAGACCAGGTCACCGACCTGGGGCTGCGTCGGCGATTTGGCACCGTGATGTTCACGTAGGTTGCGTAAGTACTCCCTTTTCCAGCGGCTCCAGAGGTTCATCAATACTAAGCTCTGATCAGACCCCGTTCAAGTTGTTTGGCAGCATTACGTCATCATGGCTGGAGAGGCACTACAGTTACTATGCAGGGCATTGGAGAAATTGCACTTTTTCGAAGCTCTAAATAACCTGTTTTAGAACTGTATCAACAAAACTTATATGGTTGAACAGAAAGCTAAAAGATTTTTATTTGTGAAACCATCAGACGTTTTGCAAAAACTCCAGTGAAGAATATTATTTTTACAAATTTTCCAGAGCGTGTCAAAATAAGGACATAAGGACAAACTTGGGGGCCGGGGTGGCCTAGTGGCTTCGTTGCCAGTCGTCGGATCGGATAGCATGGATTGACGTGGGTTCAATCCCCACGGCGGGAAACCGCCTTCCGTGTCCGATCTGACCCGGTGGAGAGGATCCTTGAACACCCACGCCAATACTCCCTGTAATTGGGCAAGTGTGCCTGTTGGGAGTGGCCGTAATAAAATAAAAATAAAATAAAAATGTTAAGCACTAACAGCTGTTTGCAGTAAGACTAATCTCGATTTTGATTGGCTGTTGATTTCTGACCTTTGATTGGCTGTTGGTGGTACCTGCAGCAGAAGACAATAAACACCGGTGATCTCTTGAGCGAAGGTAAATTTATTTCTCTCGGCTATTAGGTAGGCCTGAGTTGATCAAATAAATGCATACCCTTTCAACAAATTCTTTGAAGTGTTATAATTTTTTCATTAGATTTACGTAAAATACGCTGCTCGCCGTTGAGATCAAGGTTACTGTCAAATGGGTGAAACAAGTTGATTTCGATTTATACTAGATTGGTGCCAAATACGCCCAAACTTGGTATGTTTCAGCTGATCCTTCCAAAAACTTAGTAGAATCTCCTATAACGTAGTAGGAAAGGGCGGTGACGTCATCATGGGAGGACTAAATTTAGTAGGAAACTTGGTTGTACCCGTAGTTAAAGTACCCTGGCTCTGATACCGTCTTCTACCGGCAAGACTTGGTGACTGATCCATCTGATCGGGACTTGGTGACTGATCCATCTGATCGGATGCGGTAGAGCACAAAGGCGGATCCAGGAGGAGGGGGGCAAGGGGGGGCACGTGCCCCCCCCCGATCGACCCTCGGCGCCCCCTGAAAGGTCGATGGCGCCCCCTGAAATGTCGCTTCCCACCCCCCAGGATACGAAAGTCGGCGCCCACCGATAGGATTTGGCCCCCACCTGATAGGTTTTGCCGGTCATAAGTGGCGCCCCCTGGTCCGGGTGGCGCCCCCCAGGAAGGTGCCCCCTCCGATCGGTAATCCTGGATCCGCCTATGGTAGAGCATTGCAGGAAATCTGATGGTCGGATCGGGCGAGCGTCGTCACTGTCGTCGGATACCACCGTTAGAGGGCGAGAGTTGATCGCAGCTTCGATCTCACATATGGTAGTGTTCTGAGAAGCGCACGACCCAAGATACCTTTACTTAACGGTACGTTCAAGAGGGATTCCTTCACGCCCGAGTGACGTCACACGGGCGTGGAGGAATTCCTTTACCATAGAGCTGTGTGTTAAACTGCTGCTAACGGTACTTCCCGCTTACGAATTTGTAAGAATACACGGTAATCAAGTTTATCCCAAATGCAATGTATAATTATTTTATTTTCGATTCTGGGCCTTTTTTGCAAAATTTTGACATTTGATAATTTAATTTTCCCAAGGTTATAAGCTACGAGGTGTGACGTCACATCCGGTGATCTGCGCTTGCTGTTGGAGAGGGGCTGTGCACGACCTACTGTGCGGCGGAACGCTCTCTTCGTAACTCCGACAAGACGCTCCCAAAATCCTCCCCACCAGGCGGCCATCTCGACAATAAAGTGCCATGTCATACCTTCGTCAGCCAGGATAGCAGCCGCACCCTTGAAAGCAGCATCATTGTCGCTCATAACACTGATGGGTCGACCTCGCCGTGATCTGAAACGACGGTAGGCTAATCGGAAGTCGGAAGAACTAGACTTCCCACAATTTCGAGGTGAACTGCCCTTACAGCGGCACAAGTAAATAGGACGAAATAAGTCTTGAGGGGCCGCCCACCTGCCTCGTTGCGGACATAGAGAATGCCCCCGAAGTCGACTCCGACGTGAGAAAAGGGGCGCGAGGGTCGTACGCGTGGTGCGGGGAGCGGTGCTGATTCCCGTGGAAATGACTGGCATGGAAAATAGCACAGTTGGGGCATGAGCGGATTATGACTTTCACTCTTTGGTGCCCTCTGATGATCCAAAAATTCGTCTCTCGCGTTATCCAGTACTTGTTGAGTGCCAGCAAGACAAAGGCGAGCGCGAATTCGCTTTACTACGAGATCCACCAACTTGTGCCCTGAGCAGGGATGCGGAGCCGGAGCCGGAGCCGGTCGGAGCCGACCATTCTGCCCGGAGCCGGAGCCGGAGCCGGAGCCGCCGAAGCACTTTTGATCAGAGCCGGAGCCGGAGCCGGAGCCGTCAGAAAGGGTCCGGCTTCGGCTCCCAAAGAGCTCTAAAATTACCAAAAATCAAACGTGAAATGGTCATACTTTACCTCGTGAGATGCCGCATGGAAACACATTTATTCACCTGAAATATTACATTTTCTCAATATGTTATATATATCGAGATTCGTGAAATATTGCAACTAAGGTGTTCCGTAGACGGTCTCACTCTCGGGTAGGGGATGCGCTCCGGCTATTTAGCATGGGCAGAAATTAGCAACAAATGAAAACATTGGCGGACACTGGCGGATCCATAGGGTGGGGGAGGGTAAAAAAGGCATTTGCCCCCAAACGCCCAATTTCTGGCGATTTTTTCCGATTTTCTTAAAAAACATATGTTTTTCACGATTTACACCATACCGTCGGCCTGCATCCGTCCCTGTTGGCAGATGCAGGGGGAAGGCCATTTCGGCCATGGCCCCCTCCAAAGCCCTGGAAGGGGGGCAGACTATCTTTTGGCCCCCAAAGGCAGAATAAATTTTTTTAGAAAGGTGTTTACACTAGGTCTGTCGAGCAATAAAATCTTTGCTCCCACCCCCCCCCGAAGGCTATCATGTACTCGGAGAAGTAGTTTATACTAGGTCTGTCGAGAACCGAGGGCAAAAGGCGCAGACAACAGCATCCTCGTCACTCGATGCGGCACTAGCCGACTTAAAAAACCTGGGTCGCCTAAAGGGGGCGACCGTATGGGACATCTAGATAGATATCCAGCCATCATCCAACGGGCTAGCCTGGTAATGGCCGCGCTACCAGTTACTCAGGTGTCCGTGAAGAGGTTGTTCTCTGCGATGAGGCTACTGCTTACTGATCTCAGGTCCAGACTAAGAGCTGACATATTGGAGGCAATGTTGCTGCTCCGCTCCAACCGCGATTGGGTGGTATAGTGAGCGAACCAGCTGCTGAGCCCTGGGCAGTAGGGTGGTTTGTTTCGATTTTTCTCGAAAAGGAATTATGCCATCAGCCTATCTGATGTGGTTTTTGATGTTGAACACTGTTAGCTCAGCGAAATTTTTATTTGCGGGCCGTCCAAGCTTTACTTGATCGTTGTATCTTTGATTTTTTATGTGGGTTTGCGGGCATGTCTGACCCATTAGGGTCGTAAAAAAACATGTTTTTGCTGTTCAGACTCGAACCCACTTTTCCCATTATATATTCAATTATTATTTCAATGAGCCACATTCCAAGCATCTACGACAACGGGAAAGATCGCCTCAAACCGTTTAAATATTTCATGTTTCAGGTGCGATAGGCCACCCGGCGTTGCAGTCTCCCCCTGTTAAATTGGCATGAAAGGGGTGCATAACCTACCAGTAAAGACAGCGTGGCATGTGCGTGCGTATTAGGGTGCATCAAACGCCCCGACTTTTGAAATTAGCTACGCGGCCCGGCCCAATTTTTTGCCTTGGACCTAGTGAGTCCAAATATGAAATATTTTGAAATTTCGAAAGGGGCTAGGGGTGCCACCTAGCGGCCAAAGTTTTCAATTTTGACCATTTTTAGATATACTTTGGATTGGCCGCAGAAGTCGTCTCATTTCATTAGTGGACTGTTTTGTGACCAAACACTGTTGCGCTGGCCTAAAAGCACATGCATGCCCAATTTCATGGATTTTAGACATCTTTTAGGGGTGCCTCCTAGCGGTGAAAAAATCAATTTTGACAGTTTTTTTACAATTTGTTTCATTAAATGTGGGGACAGAATCATTGTGTATTTTGGTCCAGCTGAAACGAGATTTTGCGGAATCGACCTCAAAGTACTTGGGAGACGGATTTCATGCATTTTGGATTTCTTTATATGGCACTACCTGGCGGCCGAAGTTAAAAATTTACATTGGCTTCTGTTCATCCATTTTTATTTATTGAGGACACTGGTCCTGCTTGCAGCTAATTTTTTGGGTGATAAACTACCGTTTTACTGTAATTTGATGCCTTCTCGTACACACAAGGCTAAGAACGAAGATTGACGGAAACAAGTTGTGGGGAGCGGACATGGAAACTAATTACTGCTTACACCGTGGTAGAGTAAGACAACGAATGGAAAATACGGCTCCCCATATCAAATTTGACGGTTGAGCTTCTTGAACGGCAGGAGTGTTCAGACGCAGTGGTGAACATGGTGTTTGCCACAACAGAGTCGAACACAGGTCATCGATCAGCCGCCTGCATCCAAATCCAAAACCGGCTGAACGAGGCTTTGCCCTGGTCTGCGGACAGGCACTAAGTCGGGGAAAAAGTCCACGTCAGTGCTTTCAACAGACTCGATATTGTGAAATTCTGCTTGCCTAACCAATAATTCTAACAAAAACCTACTTACGTTCATTAAACACTGAAGAAAAACGGGCCAAAAAATGAACAATATTTCTAAATTGATTATTTATCAAGATAAGCGAAATATGAAAGACGGTTGAGTTTATCTTTCAAATAAACTCAACTTCACCAGAAAGTCGCCCGTTCCTGATGGAACTCAAAGAGAAACTCCTTCCAACTGTCTGTCCGAATCAAAGCTGTGATGACCACGAGGAGTTCAGAGAATTAGGAATTACTTTCCTTGGCTCAAATAATCCAAATGTATATTTTCGAGCAATGCGTAGAGCTAGATGGATGAGCAGACTGCCTTATGCGATGAAGATATGCACGTCCGAGCACCACATTCCCAACGTTCAGGACGAAAAAAGCTCCAACGCAGGAACTAATGTCAAAGCTTTGGCGGTTCGGGACCTTCATCACCTCCGTCTATGGCTTGTAATGCATGATATGCCAGGACGCAGTGGGTTCCCCATGGCATGATCTGAATCTTAATCACCACTTATCCTGTTATGGGGACTGGGTGAACGAAGTTGTTGGCACCGGTGCACTGCTGGCTTTCAGCCATCAGCGGTACTTCACCTTAGAGATGGTTCCCTTGCTCTTTTCAGCAACTTGACATCTCAGCCTGTGCGAAGTCAGCTTGCAAAACGTTTTCTGGTGGTGAAGCTCAAGATCATACCCGAGGCACCTCTCAGTTGTGAAAGAAGTGGGTCCGGGAAACCGTGTTTTTTATTTTATGTATTTATTTTTTATTAGGGCCACTTCCAACATGCACACTTGCCCAATTACAGGGAGTATTGGCGTGGGTGTTCAAGGATCCTCTCCACCGGGTCAAATCGGACACGGAAGGCGGTTTCCCGCCGTGGGAATTGAACCCACGTTAATCCATGCTATCCGATCCGAAGACTGGCAACAAAGCCACCAGGCCACCCCGGCCCCAGAGTTCGCAGAGAGTGAGCAGAGAATAAGTTGGTAGACCTGGCTGAACCTGAATCGTGGTCTAAATTCAGACTCCTAAAGCTAGACACCGGGTTCCTAGAGCTGGATGTCAGTGACGGGCCTGACTCATCTACCTACCAGGCAGCAAGGGTAAAGCCCAGGGCCATACATGTTCCCAATGATACCGCCGTAAAGGGAGGAAAGATGGCCTCGGACTTTCAAACGACAGCGTAGTCTAAGCGACACTTGCAGAACATTCTGCAAGCGGTTGGGAATAAACGAAAAGGCAACCTGATCTACGCTCAAGGAAACCGAAACACGAGTAATCTGTGTGCTCAAGAAAGTGGGGTTGTGTGAATAGTAGAAATAGAAACAGTCAAGTGTGACTATCAGTGGTCAAAACCAGCGCAACTGAACATGACGTCTTGTCGAGGCCATGAGTTGTGAGCGCGGCAGTGGAGTGGTTAGCGCAGTTGGCTTCCACGTAGCCGACCCGGGTTCAAGGCCCGGTGACTAACTTGAACGAGGAGCAAGCTGGCTCCCCAGAAACCCCTCCAAAAGGGTAAGAGCAGGCGACGCCGTATGACCCTGCAGTTGGTGCATCGATAAGCCCCAAAAATCAATCAAACAGGCCGTGAGCTGTGCTATGAATGTCTCTTACAAATCTCGTATTTGTAATCGAAAGATCGGTGTAAGTTGATTACAATAATAACATAAGCAATAACCTAAAGTAACATGATTACAATAATCTAAGACATTTCGCGTTAATTTGGAAACATCGGCTCTTGGCGTTAATCATCGTACATGAGCTTAGCTCCCACAACGGTGTTTTTCATACAAGGTACTTACGCTGGAACCTTCAAACATTTCATATATTGATGAATCAAGATGTTTTGGTCTCAGTATTGTATAAATGGCCTTGTATTGTAATAGGAATAATACCTCAAATCGATGAACGATTGGGTTCTTTCCCGAAATATCCCAACTTAGCCGCCCACTGTGCTCCGGTGAATTTCTAAAATAAGAGGAGGTCGTGTGAGAACTACCAAAAACCATAAAACGGTATGGAAGAAAATGGATGATTTGATGAAAAAAAAACGGAAAAGGAAGATTAAGTATTGGTCCGGAAATTTTGAAGGTGATATCTGACACTTGAGAGGAATTTGCAACAAAAATTATCGTTGGAACTCAACCAAAACTTCTTACTCATTTTTGTCATAGTCATTAATTTCTTAAAAACTTAGAAATTAATTTCGGCCACCAGATGTCACTCATTGCCAAAAGTTGTAAATGCCTTTACCAGATACTTTGACCTACAGGAGTAGTTCATAATTACAACAAAGTTCTAGTCCAGGATGGTTCAACAATTATTTTCGATAAAAACTCACCAAAACGCAAAACGTTGCAAACTTCTACCGTCAGGTGGCACCCCTAGCTGGCGTCCAAAATGCGCAAAGTGACTGCACAGGTAATTTGGAGCTTGGAAAACTGTATTTGACCACTGCTGGGTCCTATTTTATGATAATACAATTTCCACGGGAGACCCAATGAATATTAAAAATTGCAAAAATTTGAAACTTTGACCGCTAGGTGGCACCCCTAGCCCAATATAGATTTTCCCAAAAATTGAGATTTGAGGTTTTCATGTCTGAAACAACAAAATGTGACGGGCCGCTAAGCTAATTTATCCAAAAATGAAAATCATGGGGCGTTTGATGCACCCTAGTGCGTATAGGAGCGGTAGATGGGATTTAACATGCAGGCATTTACTTGTCAGATGTATTTGCAGCACAATACAAATACATGTTATTCCACAAAAGACCTGAAATTAAATGGTTCAGCACCCTAGTACTCTAAATCCCGACAGAACAGAAATGCCTTCCGGAGGCGAACCTTTCTCTGACAACATTCGTTGGAGAACGTCATTGGGGCAGGTGCTTCTCCCTATTCTCCTGAGAACTATTTAACACTCGCATTGACGGGGGGCGGGTACCCGCCCCCCTCGGGTCTTTCGGAGATTAGAAAAACGGCGGCGCGTAGCGCCGCCGTACTTGGCATACCTTTTCCCTCATCATTTTTACAACTTTTGTGAAAATTTTAAGGTTAAGTCATCTCAGGTCAGGTCACCAGTACAGGTCAAGTGACGTGACCTCAAAAAAAGTTTAAGATAGCATAAGTCAAAGCAGGGTGAACTTATCCGGTTGAAACTCATATCACATAATGGGCCCACCGAGTTCTCTAAAATATGGTCCGATATTTTTTATAACGATGACCTAAGGTCTGGTACGAGGCATGACCTCTCCATTGGAAATACATGGGAAAAATGTTTTTTACTGAATAACTCAGTAAACGATGGTGATAGAGCGTTTATTTTAGCTGCATTAGACTCGCCTTGGCTTTCCGGTTCTAGTGATATGCATTTTATATAATTTGACCCTGACCTGACCTCAGGTCAGGTCAAATCCTTGATTTGACCTAGCAAGGTCAAGTTATATATAATTCAATTTGGCTTGCAGCGAGGATTCATATCGTTTAAGTAGTTTTGCTTTATCTTTACTTGTTCAGATTTAATGGCCGAAAAACTTAATTTATATGTTATTCCTATGACGGCATGTTTTGACCTCTCGTGACCTCAAATGTAACCTGAAAAAATGGTTCAAATATTTTGGATGGAGAAGTGGATGGGCTACCCATACCCAACGCCGTTTACCATTTTTCGCTACCTACCGTGGTTCTCGAGATCTTAGGGGGGCGGTACCCGCCCCCTCGTCAAAGCGAAGGTGGCTCAGACCCCCGTCAATGCGCGTGTTAAGAGCTCTGATACTGCTAGAAGAAGACCCTGCTGCATATTTTTCCTTCGGATGGCTCACAAAATCTTCCACCAGCTTCACACCACGTTCTGTGGGACCGTTCACGACAGTAAGTTCTGGAATACCTTGAAACAGGGGAAGCTATACCAGTTTCCAGCTTCTGAACGGAGCAATTTCATGTCAGAATCTTTCAAATTCAGGCACTCGATACCAGCCAGCTTTCAGGATTGACAAATTGGCAGAGGCCTGGTACCAAGCCGAGCTCTTCATCTGAAAGGTGGATGGTTTTGCTGTTTAGGCCAGGTACTGTGTCACTGCCTTTTTACCACCAGCATTGTGATTCTTATTTGCGAGGCAAATTATAACTTTCTGGTCACAAATAACAGTTGCGTTTGCACATTGACTTTAGCGCCTCTAAACAATGCCGGAGTATTTTTGTTGGAAAACCTATCAGGGAACAGTGGCGGATCTAGCCGGTTGGTTTGGGAGGGGCAAACCAAAGTCGAAAAAACGTCAAGCAGTGAAAAGTTGCGTTACAATATGCCCTTTCGGTAGGATTTTGCGAACTGGAGACAAAAAGCAAAAAAAAAACACCACGGGATGAAAAATATGGGCTCAAGATACTTCTTTTCCTATCCAAGCCCCAATATTTACACTGAACTTCACTAATTCTGTTTGAAGTTGAGAGTTGAAGCACCAAAATCTTGCTTACAAGCTAAAACGTAGTCAGGGGAAAAAGGAGATCGATCGCTTTGGGGGGGCAAAAACATAGTTTTGCCCCGAGCTTTTCCGTTTGGGGGGTAATTGCCTTTTTTGCCCCCCCCTGGATCCGCCACTGTCAGGGAACGTTCCTGGATCATCAGGCCCGGCCAGTGCTTTGGTTCTGGAAGACATGCCAGCTCTGTTTTTCCTTGAGAAGATAATCACGAATTGCGCAAGCTGGTTTACGTGTGTCTGTCAGGAGAGGTTGTCTCCAACAAATGTCTGTTTAGAAGACCGGGAGCCCACCAGCAAGCCATATTCATGGAATATAGGACATTTATGGCATGAAGTGCGTGCTACTACTAAGTCAGATACCGTTCATCATTACAGAAGACACTTAAAGACTGAATATTATATTTTTTGGTGTTTAACAACGCATCAACTGTTAAGATCATAAGCTCATATGGCATCAGAGGTGAGAGGGAAAGAATTAGCTTGAGCTAGAGCAGGGTGCCAGATTCTGCCTCTGGGTGGCCTCGAACCCACGACACCCAGCACATACAGAATGCCATTGGCTGAGCCGAGCGCAAGCGCTAACCGACTGAGCCACTCAGACACCGAAATGTTGGCGGCTTTCCTTATAAGTGGTTCTAAACCATGTATCTGGGTTCCTCCGTCACGGATAGTCAGCTTTAGAGCCTTCGATGAGCCTGAAAGCTATCCATAAAATGCAGTGCAGTGCTTTCATTAAATAATATAGAAATCGCCCTGAATGTGCTGAAATTACTTTGCCATCAGCTGTGGTATCTGAGCTCAGAAAGTTATATTCTGTCCCGCTGGTGAGAACCACCACCTTGGTTTAAGGAGCCAGTCGCACAACAATTGGTCAAAACAGCAAACAATTCACATTTGACGAGGGCAAGCTTAAGTTTCCGATAGAGGCTATAAAGAGCTCGATGAATGCTCGGTACAAAGCCTCAGCCAGCTTGTCACTCCTGACAGCTGGCTGGTATTCGATAGCCTGAATCTAAAATATTCTGACCATAAATTGCTCCGTTAAGAAGCTGGTGACTGGTATAGTTTCTCCTGTTTCAAGATATTTCTTAACACGCGCATTGACGGGGGCGTACCCGCCCCCCTCGGGTTTTTCGGAGACAGCAGAAAAACGGCGGCGCGTAGCGCCGCCGTACTTGGTATACCTTTTCCCTCATCATTTTTACAACTTCTGTGAAAATTTTAAGGTTAGGTCATCTCAGGTCAGGTCACCATTACAGGTCAAGTGACCCGACCTCAAAAAAAGTTTAAGATAGCATAAGTCGGAGCAGGGTGAACTTATCCGATTGAAACTCATATCACATAATGGCCCCACCGAGTTCTCTAAAATATGTTCCGGTATTTTGATATCGATGACCTAAGGTCAGGTACGAGGCATGACCTCTCCATTGGAAATACATGGGAAAAATTGTTTTTACGGAATAACTCAGTAACGGATGGTGATAGAGCATTTATTTTAGCTGCATTAGACTCGCCTGGGCTTTGCGGTTCTAATGATATGCATTTTATATAATTTGACCCTGACCTGACCTCAGGTCAGGTCAAATCCTTGATTTGACCTAGCAAGGTCAAATTATATATCATTCGATCCGGCTTGCTAAGAGGATTCATATAGTTCAAGTCGTTTTGCTCTATCTTTACTTGTTCAGATTTAATGGCCGAAAAACTGAATTTACATGTTATCCCTATGACGGGCATGTTTTGACCTCTCGTGACCTTAAATGTGACCTGACAAAAAAATGGTTCAAATGTTTTCGATGGAGAAGTGGATGGGCAGCCCAACGCCGTTTACCGTTTTTCGCTACCTACCGTGGTTCTCGAGATCTTAGGGGCGGGTACCCGCCCCCCCCGTCAATGCGAAGGTGGCTCAGACCCCCGTCAATGCGCGTGTTAACTTAATGTGGTGAACGATCCCACAGAACGTGGTGTAAGGCTGGTGGAAGATTTCGTGAGCCATCTAAAGGGTAAAAATATGCAGCAGGGTCTTCTTCTAGAAGTATCAGAGCTCTTAAATAGTCCTCGGGAGCATAGGGAGAAGCACCTGCCCCAATGACGTTCTCCAACGAATGTTGTCAGAGAAAGGTTCGCCTCCGGAAGGCATTTCTGTTCTGTCTGGATTTAGAGTACTAGGGTGCTGAACCATTTAATTTCAGGTCTTTTGTGGAATAACATGTATTTGTATTGCGCTGCAAATACATCTCACAAGTAAATGCCTGCAAGTTAAATCCCATCTACCGCTCTTATACGCACGCACACGCCACGCTGTCTTTATTGGTATGTTATGCATCCTTTTCATACCAATTTAACAAGGGGAGATTGCAACACCGGGCGGCGAATCGCTCCTGAACCATGAAATCTTTAACCGTTTTGAGGCGATCTTTCCCGCTGTTGTAGATGCTTGGAATGTGGCTCATTGAAATCAGAATTGAATAAATAATGGGAAAAAGTGGATTCGAGTCTGAAAAGTAGAATAATTGTTTTTTGAACGACCCTACTGGCCCATATTTCTGTTTGCCATAACAGTGCAGTGCAGTTTGCTATACGAATACACTGCAGTGTAGGTTGGTCCAGTTTTGAGGTTCACTGGCCTTTGGCATCTGGTCAAGAGCGTTCGTTCATCCAGTCGCCATTTTTCATTCGTAAAAATACATAATCACTTTGTATCTGTTGGACTTCCACGCCCTTGAGAACGTGTCGATCAAATTTTGGATATAGGTACATTGCCGGAGCCGGAGCCGGAGCCGGTCGGAGCCTACTATTTTTCCCGGAGCCGGAGCCGGAGCCGCTAGGACACTTGAAACCGGAGCCGGAGCCGGAGCCGAAATCATAACCCCGGACCGGAGCCGGAGCCATCCGAAATTTTATCGGCTCCGCATCCCTGGCCCTGAGGGTAATACAACTGGATGTTTTTCCTCTGGTGATAGGTATGCGTTGTGACGTCTACCTTTCTTGCGCAGCGCGCCGTCAAAAAGTCCTGGATTCAGCTGTTTGATAGACGAGGAAGCGTCCAATTCATGTCCCGCTTCTAGTACAGATATTTCGTTTCCAAAACGTTTGTGCTGAACGTCCAGAATCCAGAGTGTTTCGGCTTGTGCTAGATCATCTGATGACAAGTGATCATGTGTGGGCCTGTCCGACTTCCAGCTCTGGACCGCCTTGAGAACCCAGGTAGTAACCCTCAATAGCCTATAATATGTGCTGTATCTCTCAATATCGACGAGTCTTCCGATCCCCTTAGCTCGGTTATCCGTGCGAGTGGAGCCCGAAGATGGCAGGGCTTGCTTCTCCAATTCTAACTCGCACTCCTTTAACTCCTTATTATGAGTCTGTGTGGGCCAGTCAGTTATATTCATTTTCAACCAGTCCGGTCCGTGAAGCCATTTATTGCTTCGAATGCTTTCAGCATGAACCCCTCGGGAAGGAAGGTCGGCAGGATTATCACTGCCCGGGCAGTGTCTCCACTGATTTGCAGAGGTCAGATTCTGTATCTCGTTGACCTTATTTCTCACGTATACACCCCAACGTCTTGCATCACTCTGAATCCAGTGTAGCGTGACCATCGAGGAAGTCCAGAAATGAAAGGCTGAATTGGAGTGTCAATCTGTTGGCGGAGGAAGGATCCCAGCCGCGCCCCAATCAGCGCTGCAGCTAATTCCATTCTTGGAAGAGAAATGGCTTGACGCGGCGCAACGCGAGACTTCGCCATCACCAGGGACGGTGTTTGAGAGGGCGTAGAACAGTCCTTGAGATAGCCTGCCGTAGCAAAAGCCTTCTTGCTTGCATCGCAAAAAATGTGTAGCCCGTATTTGCGCTCTCAACATTCTCGAACCTCATTGTTGTACGGCCGCGGAATCTTAAAGCTGTGCAGGCTATCCAGCTCCTTCAACCAACCTTCCCATTCCTTACAAACTGATTCTGGGATTCTCCCATCCTAACTATATCCTTCAGACCAAAGATTTTTGATTATGATCTTTGCTCTGAATAGAAATGCTGCCGATAGTCCCAGTAGATCAAATAAGCGTGCTGTTATCCGAAGCAGATTCATTTTTGTACGTGGACAATCTAGCCCGGCCTTCGCTAGCTCACTGGTAGGAAACGATAGGTAATCCTTCTGTGGTTTCCCAGCTTAAGCCCAACAAACGTTTTTCCTGCTCGAAAGGACGAGTTAGCTACTTCGGTTCCAGTCGGTCCTTTTGATCATCTGTGACTTCTCCACTGGTCACTAGGGTGCATCAAAATATACATTTTCTAAATATTGTGCTGTCTGGGTGACAAAAATGTTCCTTCACACTAGTTTAAGTCACCTATAAAATATGAAGTCGGTAAATGATTGCTTAGAGGTGCAACCTTGCATCTAAATATGCGCGGTAAAAACTGTCCTTACCCTGATTCGAACTCACGCTAAAAATGGTGCCAATTTTTTGTCGCGGCCTTTCCGTTTCGTGCATCGAAGAATGCTTCGGGTGCCGGTTTTAGCTCATGAAATTCCGAGAAAAATGTTTAATCTATTTTTTAAGATAGATTTATTGTTTCTAAATTAGCAAGAATCCCATTTTTGTCAGCCCAGGATTGCAAACTTTTGACACCTAAACGCATGACAGTAACAGGCCGCATGGTAGGAAAAAAACTTGCAAGTTCCTGTATTCAAACGTTGATAAGTTTTAAAGTGCTTCGGCGAGGAGCATGATGATGAGTTGCTAAGATGTACCCTGGCCTCATCCCTCGAATCCGGAAATGTAAAAAACACTCCCGTTCTGGGTCTGATAGTGTTTTTTACATTTCCGGATTCGAGGGGAGAGGCCAGGGAACATCTTAGCAAGTTCCTGTATTTGTTACTCTGTTAGCAAAGTTCCATGATCAGAGTGACACATGATGCTATGGAGCAAACAGTCCCCAATAGTGTCTACTGGAGGCTGTCACTAGAGAACCAGGGAACGCGGGCAACTCCAGTAGGTCGCCGGAGTACCTATGCTGGATGAGATTTTCACCATCAAGTTTCCTCAGACGGCGATTTGGTAATTGAATAATGATAGTCCGGTAGCTTTTTTGGGGGTTGACATAAAAGTCACACATCATGTCTGTGCTCAGCTAGGGGGGATGGGTGGCTTAGTGGATAGCATCATAAAGTCTCCTAAGCCTCTGGTGCTGGGTTCAAGTCCCGGCGGAGCCTCTGAATAAGTCGATCTGATACCCCAAATTCTTCCCAACAGGGTGAGAGCTGGCGACGCCGAAAACCTAGGCGTCGTTGGTCGTCGTTAAACCCCAAAAATCATTATTCTGTGCCTAGTTAGTCCAACAATGTATCATGCACAATCGACTAGAATTGTATCGGCTGTCACGCTTCTCCTCTTGATGCTTTAATTGTTAGTCATCTAAGTTTTCAATAGAAGAAGTAATATTTGAATACCAAGATGACACCTATGCTCCATAATAAGTGCCAGTTGTAGAAGCGTCTGCCTGTAACCGATGGAGATTCTGAGCGATTAAAACAGCTTGGCTCCCCAGCCTACACGAAAGTCACCGATGAGGCATGGGGAACAACCATCGTCGAGCTGACATGCAAGCTGCTCCCGTTCTGGGTCTGTACCGGCCAGATTACTAACAATAAGTTCTCGGAAGGCCTGCTGAAGATAGGGTGCCATAAACCGCAGAGTGTTGTGGGAATGACCTAGGACCCTAAAAGATGATACAGATGACAGTAAAAGCGCTAAAAGACTGGCAGCCTAAAACGCCAAAGTCCAGAAACTAAAACGTCTAAACCCTAAAAAGCCCAAAAAGGCTACGTCAAGGTAAAGATAAGAAGAAAAAAGCGTGGGATGAGGTAAATACAACGTTTCGGTCTTGGACCGTCGTCAGGCGAGGGGTCTAGACCGAAACGTTGTATTTACCTCATCCCACGCTTTTTTCTTCTTATCTTTACCTTGACGTAGCCTTTTTGGGCTTTTTTAGGGTTTAGACGTTTTAGTTTCTGGACTTCGGCGTTTTAGGCTGCCAGTCTTTTAGCGCTTTTACCGTCATCTGTAGCATCTTTTAGGGTCCTAGGTCATTCCCACAACACTCTGCAGATTACTAACATGACATTTGGCACAACGGTATCCAACACTGGCCACCCCACCGCAGCATGCATTGCCATCCAACTCTTCTTGGGGCGCCCTCTGCTCTGGTTGGGGTGCCGCCGCTACATCGGTGAAGTGCTCATTGGGTTCGTGTTCTCAGATCTCAAAGCAGAGATGTTCCGCTCACCAGGCGTTGCCTTGTTTGCACGTCTGCGGGACAACTGAAGTATACTGCAACTCGAGTGTGACAGCACTGACTCTCTCCTCCCGCATGGTGGCTGACCTGCGACATAGCCGTAGATGCCGCATACAGGGGCCAAAAAAGTGTCCAATGTGTCACCATTGAAAATGTCAAATCATAAATGTGTCACTAGCACAGGCTGCAAAATGTCGCATGTTTTGCGTTAGTAGGATACCAATGTATACTTCTGGACTATTCTAGTTGTTAAACAACATTAGGAGCTCATATTACAGGTGCTAATTTCGGCGATTTGTTCTGTTATTTGTCTCAAGAAAACATGTCGGCTAATTTTGTCACCTTCCCCACCTTGGGCCGTCACCATTTACAATGCCAAAATGGCAGGTTTTTCGACCTCTGGCCGCATGGAATGACCTCAAACTATACCACCAGCTAACCACATTGGCTGTCGATGAGAGCATCGCAACAGCAGCGATGAAGGCACTGGAGAGGCACCTCTGGTACCTCACGGATGAGATGGTACCAATAGTTTCGTTTAGCATTAAGGTACCAGTTGTTGAGCAGAGGGCTCTGGCTGGTGCCATCTTGAAGAAGCCAGGTGTTCTTCGCATGTGAGACCCGCAGCTGCGCTACAGCACTTGCTACGGAAAATCTAACTTTCCAGTCCTCTCATCCAGCACCAGCTGAGCCGACGTCGCAAACCCAGGCTGCTTGTTTGGCATCCATCAACTGTGCATCAGTTCAGTATTTCTCTCGCTTAATGTACAAGATTGGGCCAGCAATGAGGCATACAGGGCAAATGCAAAGAATGTATTCGCTGTGAATATCGTCAATAACTACGCTGGACACGGTGTCAAGCCAAAACAGATCTTCTGATATCATTGAGAATTAAGCCCACCTTCAGAACGTATTGCAAACAGTGGACCACCACCGTTCTCAACAGCCGAAAATTTGGTGCTGCAAGCGTAAGCTGGAAGTAAGAGAAGGGCTCAAAAATATCTAATAATGTTTGGGGCTACTGCCCCAAGCCTGGTATCAACCTCGTGTCGGATATTGGATCAGACGCAGCAAGTGTGCGGCACTTATAGGAAAAGCTCCAGTTAGTTTGGTATGCTAGCATGATCCGTAAACAATTTCCGGATCACTATTTGATACGTCATACTCATTTTATCTAATTTGAATTTAATGTATCTTGTTCTTTAATAGTTATATCCTGCTGTTTCTAAACACCCCCAATATGATAAGCAGCCATCAGAACAGGCATTTTTTGAAATTTTAAACGGTTAGTTGCACCTCTAAATATTCATGAATCCAAACAAAACTTCACAAAAATAATAAGTGCAGTCAAACGGAACCCGGACCCAGACAGTTCGGTATTTTATTTTGACTTTTTGCGTTGAATTTTGATGCACCCTACTGGTCACCCAGTCGCGCAAATTCATTTTCGCTGCCTCAAAATTTCCGAAGTCCGCTCCTGCACTTGCAGAACTTCCTCAGCGGAGTCCACGCTAGTTATCAGATCATCGCAGTATATGTCTCTCTCCAGTCGGCGGACTAAATTCGCATCAGTCGCAGCATAACAACCCAGATGCTTCTTTATAGTGGCTTGCAGGAGAAACGGCGATGCGTTCACGCCGAAAATCACGCGAGTCATCCGGTAGGTGGTGGGGTAATCATCGCTTGCATCTTTCCTCCAAAGAAATATTGTGACGTCTCTATCTGCTGGGTGTAGAGACAGCTGTAAGAAGGCCTTCTCCAGGTCTGCAGACAGCCCCAGGTTCCTAAGGCGGAATCGAACCAGTATCGCCGCCAGATCTGTGATGAGGTTAGGACCGGACATCATATGGTCTTTGAGTGGGTTCGGATGTCCAGCAGTTGCGTCGAATACAACCTTTGGAAACGGCATGGTGTGGAAGAACGTGCACAGGGCCGTCTGGTACCACTGGCGCTTCCTCGGCGTGCCCGTGTTTCAGGTATGCTTGAATCCCCTCATTGTAGAGTTCAAGTTTATTCTTCCTTTTCAATTGTTTCGCAGGCCTGTAACCTCACCAATGCGTACGTCCTGTTGCTTGGTAACGAAGCAGGGTCAATTTTCCAGGGCCAGCGGGTCTGGTACCTCCCATCCGGAAGCTGCTTGCACGTTTCTTCGAAGTGACCCAGCGCCTCCTCTGCGGCACTAGCTTTTAACTTTTCGGGCGTAGCCCCCTCGGATGATATCACTATACCTTCTAAAGCAAAGAGATCCTGCAGGTGTCCCTCCATGGACGAAGCTTGAATGAAATTAACCTGAACCTGGTCTGTGGAAGGGGTAGGAACACTTGGCTCTAACTCCCCGGCGAGAATCCAACCAAATCGTGACGACATTGCAACTGGCCCACTGGCTCCTTTCCTCATGCCAACGTCGAGAACGAAAGGGAGGAAGTCGACCTCCAACACACGTCGATGGCAATATGATCGGAAGGGGTGTCAGACACATCGGCCAGCGTGGGACCCTTCAGGGGAGAATATTTTGACACGTCATCTCGAGATACCCTCGGTGCCGGGTTACAAATTGTTGGTACCTCATACGCTGCTATGGTGAGGTCACCCCTATGGTCTTGATTTGCCAGCAGCGTCAGCTCAATCTTCCTCGATAATCTTGGCGAAGCGCTACTTCCACCAAATTTACTCACATTCAGTGTGTCCTCTGACAAAATCTTACATCTGAGCATTTTTTACGCGTGATCGCAAATAAAAGACTGGTTGGAGCCAGTGTCTAACATAACACGAACTTCCATCTCTTCTCCTTCCCCTTTGGCTCGAATTGTGGCTGTCTGAAAGAGAAGAAGCTGCCGAGAAGAGGCGTCTTCCTTGGCTGCTGTGGTGGTTCGCTCAGTGACTTCCGCACGCAGCAATGGTTCCAACGTTGAAACTGTGTTTACCATCCTAGAACCAGCTCTTTCGCACAGGAGTGTGTGGTGCGCTCCGTTGCACTGACCACGTCTTCTCTTGACCTCCGGACAGGCAAACTTGGTGTGGCCAGATAGCAGGCACAGGAAGCAGCGCCTATGCCTTTTCGCTGATTCCCTCCTCTCTGAGGCTGTCATGGCTTGCGCCGTACGACAGGCGTCACTGGCATGTCCTCCGGAACATCAGAAAATACAGAGGCATGATGAAGGCAAAGCCGTTACGGTGCCTGGCACCCGTCTTGTCCGCTCCCCCTCTCCTTTCCGCTGAGCAACAGCAGCACCCGGAGAATATTTACTTCCCTTGGCCAATTTGTGAAGGGTTTGCTCATGGGCATCTAAATAGTTACTGGCATGCTCTGCCAGCTGAGTCATTACACCAAAAATCGACCAAAAATTTCGTAAAATAAACCCTCCTATTTTGATTGTCCTCGAAATTGGTGTCAAGGGGGTTTCAAAGATGAAGAATCTAACCATGGCACCAAAAAATTATTTGAAAATTTGGTATGGCAGATATAGCCTCCGGCATTTTTCGGGGGTCACCATGTAGGCATTGTTTTGAAAGCCTGTAGCGCTACCATTTGTTTAATGATTGTAACGATATTTTACATTTTTGTTTACCACTCAGCATATTTTAATTTGGCTATCTTCGATTTTTATATTTTTGCAAAATTGATGTCATGACCTCGTGACCTAGGTTTTGAACAGTGACCTTGACCCGCAGTACAGTGAAATTTATAAATTCGTTTGAAAGAATGTTTACCTTTGGAAATACTCTTTTAGGTAAAGTAATAAAAATATGGATTTCGCAATAAATAAGCTACTTTTTACTTCCGAAACATGACACTAGGTGTCACTATGGGGGTGTACCATCGTAACTCACGGTATGGTTAATGCCAGTGACGGGGAAACGCCCGAATTTAAGAGTGGCGCCATGGTGTTTTCAACCAATTTATTTCCCGTCAACACCATACGGGGTGTTAACCCTAACACGCACACGGGGGTGGGGTGTTGCAACCTCAGGTGTTTCAAGAATTGAAAACGAGCTCCTTAAGTTAGAGTCTTGAAAAGTTGTATAGCCTCTGACGCATTCATTGCGGACATCTTGCCAAGAATTGATCCTACCCTTCAAGGTCACGGAGTTATGACCTCAAGAGTGGAGGCATGTTGGGGTCATTTGGGCGCCTGTGCCCGTTTTCACGTGAATGCTCCAGACTCTTATCGTTCTTTTGCATATTTGCTCATGAACTGTCCCAGAACATTTTCTTCCAGCCTTCGAGGTTCATTGTTATCAGGTTAGACCTTTCATGGCCTTTTTTGACATGCAATGACCTTTATTTGACCTTGCGTGACCTCAGTGATAAATCTGTGTTGAATAACGACTACAGATTCGTGTTTCAATTCGGTATTTCTAAATGAGATGAACACCGAATTATTTGACTTGCATCCGATACGGCCTTAACCTTTTTCGACCTGTGACCTTTTTTACCTCTAAAGGGGTAAGCAATAACAATTAAAGAAGCAAACTTACTTGGAGTAAATGATGTAGAATGGTTTATGAATAGTCAATTTGAATGATATGGACACTAAACTAGTTGGTTTGCTTATTACATGGACTAGACCGTTTCTAAATTTGACCTTATTTGACCTTGAAGGGGGTGTAAGCAATAACACATGATGAAACAGGCACTTGGCGTAAATGATGCAAAATTTCTTATGAATAGTCAATTTGCATGAAAATGACACTGACCAAGAACTTTTTCTTCCAAAACGGACTTGACCTTTTTCAACCTTTGAACTAATTTGACCTTGAAGGGGTTGACGGAATTCTGGGGGGTTGAGGGCGGGTCAGTCCCGAGGGCTCCAACACGCCCCCTTTGGCCCAGATATCTCGATCTAACCGGAGGTAAGCCGCCCGTAGGCTGCCGCGGGCGGCCTAGCTACGCGGCAGTGTCTACGGGCACTGTCGCTCGATCCAGCTGGGCAGGGGGATTATGTTTCGGGTGTGCGGCGCGGTGGCCTTCGCGATGGGGACTGTGATAGTTCTTGCCGGGCGCGACGCGGGCCGGGGTTTCGGAAACCGTCGATTTGCGAGACTCCGGCCTGTTGCGCGCGCCTGGTGGACCGCAGTCTCCGCTGCGTGAGGGCTGCCGCGTTTTGCTTCGTCCCGACTCATGGCCCTGCCGGCCCACTGGGCTGATGGCGTCAAGGGGGTGGGTGCATTCTGATCGGAGGTGTTGCGTGAGTATCTCTCGCCCCTCTGAGACGGGCGCACCTGCCCCCGTAGGCACTGTACCAGCCCCCGGGCCCAGCTATTGACAGCTGGCAACCCGGGGGCCGAAGGTAAAACCACTCACTATGGCCACTAAACATGCATCCACTCTGCCCGAACTGATCGCACGGACACCGACCCCCGCCACGACTCAGACCACCTGTAGTCCACCCTCTGATACCTCTGCCGCGATGGACTTTACTGATGCCAGACCCTCCGCGCGAACTCGACCAGAGCAGGCCACTCCGTTGGTACTCGTGATTCGCATAGAGGATAGGACCGTTAAATTGAACCCATTTCAGATCCACAAGGCCCTGGAAAAATTCAAACCTAAACACACTTACCGCCATCCTGATGGGCGAGTCGAAGTTGGGATGGAGAGCGAGTCTGGCGCAAATAAGTTGTTGGAAGCAACCTCTCTGGAAATCCGAACCTCGAACAGGTACTTGTCCATCCCCATCAAGGTTTCTCCACACTCCACCAAAAACAGTTGCAGAGGTGTGGTCAGCTGTACCGACTTGCGGGAAGTTCCGGAGGAGGAGGTGCTTTCCGGGCTGATTGATCAGGGTGTAACGGACGTGAAAACATTCTTTCTTCTCTTCTCAGGAACCACGTTACCAGAAAGCGTCAGAGTTGGATGGATGACGATCAGAGTCAGGCCATTTGTATCAAACCCAACACGGTGCTTTAAATGTCAAGCGTTCGGCCATATTGCCAGTAGATGTAGGGGAGAGGAGCGGTGTGGAAAAATTTACGGAACCTGGTCACAACTCCACCGCCTGCGAGGCCAATCAGCTGAAATGTGCTGGCTGCGGGGCAGCGCACGAGGCGTGGGACCGCTCCTGTCCTAAGTTAGCTGAAGCAAAAAAAAATAGAAAGAAGGCATCAGCCGTAACGAAAAGTCCCTCATCGGCAATCACTACACATAAAGTCCATACTCCATACAGGGACACTCTGGTCGGTAGTCATCCACCCGCTCCAGCAACAAGCAAAGAAAAAGCGTCTCACATTCACCGAGATCCGCCCACGGCTCAGATCCATCCGTCACCTAACATAGACTCAAACATCACCCAGTACATGGATCTCTCACTTCGCGAGTTCGTGGCAATGGTGGCCGAGATGCTCCCTCGTAGGCAGGTCGGAACGACCAGTTGCGCAGCCATTAGTAACAAGGCTGTTCAAACATCTATAGAAACACGAGATGTGGCAATAGGTACCGCTTCTGCTAACCCAGAGATCCCCAGCACCCAGTCGCTCTCCCAGGCTTGTCAAACGGATGACTTGGCATGTCAGGAGATATCTGGCAAGCGCGCAAGAGAGTTGACACCACCCTCACAGTCTCCGCCCTGCAAAAGTCCAATGCCTGCTTCCGACCTGTATGAGACATCGCCCTCAACACCGACGGCAGGTCAATCTGTCGAAGCACCAGCTGCATCCTTGCAGCCGGAGGGAACAGAAGACTCTGTCCTCATGCCTCCTCCATCTAGAGACACAAATCCACAAAGAGCACACGCACGCAGAAAAAGATAGAAAGAACAAGTAACAAAACAAACAAGCAAAACTCAAAGTAAGAAACGCAGACTTGCGTCTCCAACAAGAGTCAGAGTCAGAGTCAGTTTATTCGGTAACATCCTCAAGATAGCGAGGTTTTTCATGCTCCCACGTCAATGCATTGTGGAAATAAAAAGTAAGAGAGAGGTGAATAAAAGTAAAAACATACATACACATCATCACACACGTAGCCCCTCAACCGTCACCACGTAAAGCTTCCAGCAAAGCACGTTTAAACAGGCTCTTAGCTCCCAAATCGCGAATTTCGGTGGGCAGTGAATTGTGCTTCGCAGCAACAACGTACGCAAGTCTGCGCTTTCCTACATTAGTTCTAACTCGGGGTATCTGAAGCTGTCCTATCTGTCTGGTATGATGAGAATGGTGAACGAATTGAAACATCGTGCTCAAGTCGGTTGGTTGACATGTAAGAAGCACATTCTTAGCTAAACATAGTTGATGATATGAGGTCAGTGAAGATGCAGATAAAAACCCTAAGCGCTGAACATCTTGTGATATGTGGTCTGACCTTCTCTTGCCGGTAATGATCCTGGCACAAAAATTGATGAGCTTCTGTACACGATGGAGTTGCGTTGTGCAGCACGTGCCGTAAATGGAAATGCAGTAACGAATCGAAGATATGACTAACGCGTTGATGACTGGTTTCAGAACAGATCGAGGTAAAACATGACTAGCATTTCTCAGTCCTATCAACATGCCTGTGCACTTAGCAGCTAAGTTGTCAATGTGTGTTTGGTATGTCAATGATCTGTCCATGTAGAGTCCTAGGTTTTTCACTGCCCTACTCTCGGTCACGACAACATTGCCAACGCGAATGCTAACTTTTGGCAGATTTTTTAGCATTGCCTGCGTGCCGAAAACAATGAGTTGACTTTTGGAGGCATTTAATTTCAGCGAGTTGTGAGCAAACCAATCGAGCAATACAGAAACTTCATCTTCTAGGTCAGCAATCATTCGAAAAATGGCCTGTTTCTTGCCTGAGATGAGTATCTGGGTGTCGTCAGCGAACTGAACAATTTTGGCCTTTTTGGTATACAGACTCAGTTCGTTAGTGAAGACCGAAAAGAGCAAACAAGAGAGAGATCCACCTTGATATACGCCCATCGTGTTTGGAAGAGATTTTGACCAGATTTTGACCCCCTCTTTAGTTGTAATTTTGACCTGCTGCTGGTGCTGTCTCAAGTAGTCTGAAAACCAATGATTTTCCACTCCGTAGGCCTGTAATTTCTCGAGTAATTTAGTATGGTTGATCACATCGAAGCATTTTGAGAGATCGCAAAGTAGAAGAAGTGAAATGTTTCCATTATCCATGGCCTGGTAGATCTCATCGGTTATGAGAGTGAGGGCTGTTTCAGTTGAATGGTTGTGTCTGTATCCGTGTTGGGCATTTGAGTACAGTTTGTGCTCATTCAGGTACGAATTCAATTGAGTGTGGACTAGTCTTTCAGTAATTTTCATGATCGCAGGCAAAGTTGTTACAGGTCTCCAGTTCGATGGCTCAGATAAAGTACCTCCCTTTAGGAGCGGAACCACAATACCATGCTTCCACTGTTGTGGTACAACGCCGGTGATTAAACTAGAATTGATAATGTCGAGTAAAACGTGGTGTATGCCATAAAAGAACTTTTTAAACAATGAAACGCTAAAACCAGTACTGTCAACAGATGAAGATGGTTTCATGGATCCCACAGTGATACACAAGTCATCCGGTGTCACCGGCCTCACTCTCAAGCCACAGGAGGGGACGCGTGGCAGCCGGGTGGTTGGCGCGGCTACTGGTGGTGTCACACTAGCAGCGGTTCTGGGCCCGACATTCACAAAATACTCATTAATAGCATCAGGTGTAACACTAGGCACACTGCTAGTTGTTTTCCGACTGCCAATTATTGGTCGCAATACATGAAACATTTTGCTGGGGCCAGCTTCCACGAGCTGACGTTGCAGGTGTTCACGCGTGTCCCTCCGTATTGCTGTACGGCACCGCCTGTTGACATCTTTGTAGTCCGCCCGCCCTCCCCCGATCCCACGCAGCGCGGCGCGGCGCTGGGCCAGCAGGTGCTGGGTCGGGCCGGTCACGTGGGGTGCAGAGGGCGGGGCTAGCCGCCTCCGTCGCACAGGTGCTACAGCGTCAAGTAGTGATGTAAAAATCCGGCGGAACTCGTCCCACTTGGCGGCAGGTCCAGGTGCTCGGTAGACTGAGTCCCAGTTTGTAGCCGCCAACGTCAGGTTGAAAGCAGTCTTGTCTATCCGGTTAAGGCGTCGTGTCTCGATCATTGGTTGTTGTGATTGTATTTTCGAGCCGTACTGCATTAACACACGGGTAAAATCGTGTGGTCCTCCGTAGTGGCATCTGCTGACACCACTCTTCAGTATCCACTCTGGTCGGTTCGTTAAAATCACGTCGATGAGTGTGCTTGCCGGTCTGTAGGTCGGGACGGTTCGATTACACGCGTGTAGCCCATATGTGAGTATTATCTGACGTAGTTTGGAGGTAGCACTGTTTGCGTTATCGTCATCTTTGAGGAGACATGCATTCAGGTCACCAGAGATAATCAGTGTTGTACCAGGGTGAGCTGCAATCACGTATTGGATCTGGTGCTCAAGATCTTCAAAGTCGGCCGTCAGTTGCTGGACTGTGTTTGTTGGGTGGCGATATGCCGATGCCACGATCAAACGCTTGGATTTTCCCGGTCGCACGAGTGCCCATATGATCTCGAGATTGGAGGCGCATGCTGTGGTAGTTACTGGGTTGGTCAATATTTCGACGTCAAAGTCTTCTCGTATTAGTAGTGCGACTCCTCCATGGCCCTTAGGCAACTTGCTGGTTTTTGGGCGATCGCTGCGGTAAATCGTGTAGCCATTAACATTCAGGAGTCGTGATGGGATGCTGGTCGTTAACCATGTCTCTGCAAGTGCAAGAACATGGTACGCTTGAATGTCAGATAAATCGTGGCGTAGGTCTGGTAGTTTCGATCGTATAGACTGGATATTAAGGTGACCAATCATCAAGTTCCCGGGGCGAAAGCCCCCCGGTCCCTGTCCATCTGCTGCCGCCTCTACTGCCTCGAGCGCGAGACCGCCTGCCCCTCCTGGATCTGTGGCGACCCGTCTCCCCGCTGTCGGCTGCAGTACCCGTTGTCCCGGCGATCATTTCTGACGCAGCGGTCCTCAGCTCACCCGTCTGGTCAGGCGTATGGGCGGAGCCTCGCCCAGTGGTCCTGTGTCTATGCCCTGGGGGCATTTTTGGACGGACTGGCCAGGGCCTGGTAGCTGGTTGAGCAGCACGAACAATGATTTGCAATACAGCGAGCAGGACTAGATGGCGTAGCACATCGCGATGGACCATGATTGGTTTTCAATCGCACAGTGATGGAAACTTATCTGTTGTAATCAGTCGTTGCTTGTTTGTTGTAGACACGTCGATCAGCTGGGGGAGCTCCGGTTCGGTTGCACGGTTGCAAGATGACGTGAGAGGCAGGGGCACCCCAGTTAGATTCAGCTACAGTCAATCTCACTCACACACTTACACAGCTTCACGTGAAAAGGGCACTGGTGTGGTAGGTCGGGAGAGCTCAGCAGCACGTCCTGCCACTGGCGCCGCGCGCACTGAACTGGGACGGCAAAACGACAAAACTGGGACGGAACCAACGGAAACAACCGAAAAACAACATCCGGGTCACCCATTCCGGTCCAGTAGAGGCCTCCAACTAGAAATCCCTAGAGTAACAATGAAAACAAATCACCAACAAATAAAACACAACCTCACCGAGCGAGCATGTTCCATGAAAAACTTGGGACCTGCACAAGCAGACCTAAGGAGTTCCACGGACCTTAGGCAGCGGATACGAAGACCCACTCCTGCTGACGATAGGAGGCCGTCATATACAGGCGACGCCTATATGGCAGAAAGGCCAGTTTTCATGAGGCGCTCACCACCAAGAGACAGCAATGCCCCTCCGCGAGAGACGCGAAACTGGAACTCCCGTGTTGCCTCGAAAGAGTCAGAAATGTTTGACGGGAGAAGTTGGGAGACGTAATGAACTGCGTGGGTTTTAAACAAGGACAGCTTTTACACACCTTACTAGTAATTTACGCAATGACACACATTTTACAGTGGAACATGAGAGGTTTCAGGGCAAACCACACAGAGCTCCATGCGTTGGTAGCTCTGAAGACCCCCGCTGTAGTCGCGTTACAAGAAACCAAACTTAAACAAGATCTGCCTTGCCAGCTACATCACTATAAAACTTACCACAATGATGTTCCTTCGATGCCAATTGCCCATGGTGGAGTGGCACTGTCCATTCATTACAGCGTCCCATCTCACTCGTTTGGCCTGAGAACCAGCCTCCAGGCGGTAGCAGCAACCATAGACTTAGGATAATTCAAAGCAACTATTGTATCTGTATATCTCCCTCCCAGTGAAGCTTTTCCGGAGGAGGCACTTCATAATTTCATCCAACAATTACCAGCAAACTACATGCTACTCGGTGATTTCAACGCACACAACACAATGTGGGGATGTCGCCGAAGGAATAGGCGAGGCCGACGCCTCGAAGAATTAAACCACTGTTTTGATATGTGTGATCTCAACAAAGGACACCCAACACACATTTCATTACCGTCAGGGGCAACATCGGCAATCGATCTGTCCCTTTGCTCGCCCTCACTGACCGACCGTTTTAAGTGGCGAACGCATTCCCATCCATGCAATAGCGATCACTACCCAATCTGGCTGTAGTCTGAAACCCCGCATCCGGGCAGTAGACCGCCGCAGTGGAACCTGCGCCGGGCTGACTGGGAAGGTTTTACCTCTGACTGTATTATTGATTTGATACCTGACGAGAGTAAAACTGCTACTATGTTTGAGGAAGAGATGCGCGCGCAGATAATCGGCTCTGCACAGACGTTTATCACCAAGACTGGCTCACCACCACGGCGTATCCCCGTGCCCTGGTGGACGGGAGAGTGCCGACGTACCATCAAAGAACGCCGGCGGTGTTTTAAGATGTTTACGAGAAGACTTACAACAACCAATTTGATACAATATAGACGCTCCAAGGCCTTAGTAAGCCGTACTGTAAGAGATGCCAAGCGGCAGTCATAGCAAATATACATCAACACCATCAACAGGCTCACACCAATAACAACTATTTGGCGGCGGGTTCACCGACTGTCAGGACGCAGTTCTTCAATGCCCGTGCCCGTGTTGGCTGGACCCAGCGGCACCGTTACAAATCCTACCGAAGTGGCAAATATTTTCGGTAGGGCTTGGGTAGCTTGATGGCGGATGGGATGCGATGATCCGAGGTTTGCTCGTCATAAGCGGCAGAGTGAGCGTTGCCCAGTGAATTTTAGCTCATCTGATAGCCTCTCCTTCAATGAGCCCTTCACAATGGCAGAATTCCACACAGCACTCTCACGAGCGAGGAGCACAGCTGCTGGTCCAAACAGCATTCACATTGACATGTGAAAAAAACCTCAGCGAGCGTTCTCCTACTGCCTTGCTATTTTCTTTTTAACTCGCTATGGTCTACACATGACTTCCCCAGTGCCTGGAGAGATGCAACTATTATCCCGATTTTAAAACCTGACAAGGATGGCAGTGACCCTTTACATTATAGACCTATTGCCCTGACATCGTGTGTTTGTGAACTGTTAGAACGAATGGTAAACGCACGCCTAGTGTGGTTCTTGGAAAGCACCGGTTTTTTTCTCTGAAGCTCAGTGTGGGTTTCATGCGGGGCGTTCTACAACTGATCATCTTTCGATCTGCGACAGCACGTGTTTGCTCTCTTATTTGACATCGATAAGGCCTACGACACGGCCTGGCGCCACGCAATTGTAAAGAAAATGCGGAAAGCCGGTATCAAAGGCCACATGGGATATTTTACAGATAATTTTATGAAACAACGTAATTTCAGAGTCAGAGTTGGTAATTCCTTGTCAGACAACTTTTGCCAGGAGAGCGGGGTGGTCGAAGGAGGTGTTTTAAGCGTGACACTGTTCAGCATTACAAAATTTGCGATGTCCTGCCCCCTACAGTCGAGAGGTCGCTGTTCGTAGACGACTTTGCCGTGTGGTTGAGTACTTCTACGTCTATCTCAGCTCAAAGACAGCTACAAATATGTATTGACCGGCTAACCTTATGGAGTCTGAAGAACGGTTTTAGATTTTCTACCGAAAAAACCGTGTGTATGCATTTCTGTCGCCGTAGATCGTGCCCTGACATCAGCCTCCGTTTGTACGGTCGAAGAGTGCCAGTCGTGCCGGAGGCAAAGTTTCTTGGCATGACACTGGATAAGCGCTTGACATACGCACCACATATATCACTGTTGCGTGACAAGCGTTTTAAACGCATGAATGTGTTAAAAATGATCTCTCGCACATCGTATGGCGCTGACAGAGCGTCACTTATTCGACTGTACCGCACCCTGATCAGGTCTGTCCTAGATTACGGCTCAGGAACATACGACAGCGTCAAACAGCCCCTAGACGCTGTTCACCATTCCGGCCTGAGAATAGCGAAGGGTGCGTTCCGAACCTCCCGCTGAGCCAGTCTACTCGTCGACGCCAATGAGCTGCCGCTAGATCTTAGACGTGAAAAGTTAGCACTCGCATACACCAGCAAAATTCATCAACATCCCTCCCACCCAACTTACAAATGGATATTTGATGAGGTGTTAACAGCCCCTCTCGGAACAGCACGACACTCATCCTCACTTGCACTCTTCACACGCGTCTTACAATGGCTTGAGGTTCTGAAACGAATCTGGAACAGATCGCTGAAACTACACCGCAGCGCATAGAACCATGGCAACTCACTCCTGCCAAATGCGACCTCGACTTGCTGCGCTACAAAAAGTCCTCGATTCTGCCCACAGAGTTCTTAAACTTAGCTCTGCACAAAATAGGAACCTACATAGACCACAGCAGTGCTGCCATATTTGGCGGATTTCTGCGAATCTGGAGGATTTGGATATTTATTTGCGGGAAAATTTTGCATCTGGAGGATGGCGGAAAGTCTGGAGGATTGCTCTCATTGAGCGTTCCACCTCGTTTTTACAGCTAAACTGATATGGGCCTATAGTTCAGTGACTCTTCCAACCTTCCCCAAGCTCAGTCCGAAGTTGGAAAAGGCTCTACTGAAGCCTTTCCTCATTAAAAAGCTAATAAAGAGCATCCCAATTGTTGTAGGAGAAGGTTGAAGATGATTTAAGGAGGCTCTAGAACATCCTCAGAAATAATTCTAGGAGATGTCTCGAGGCCTACGGAAACTAAAAGCTGATCGAGCTGTGAAAGTGTTCCGTGAAAAATATTGCTATTTATGTATTCTTGCGCCTTGTTATAACCCTGATATATACCGTGTGACCTTGTTGCTTCTGGGACTGGCGAAGAATGATTGCCGTTGAATAAGTTGAGTTATTAAATTGGCTTTCATTCAGGCACGGAAAATGGGGAAGGTTCAGTACGCGCAAAGGTACAAGAAAGATTGGGAACGAGAGCCGGCGCTGAGAGGGTGGCTTCAGCCCTTGGAGGGCGATCCATCCCGCGCCCGGTGCAAATTTTGCAACTCCACGCATGTGGCCAAACACAAGGACCTTGTTGACCATTCTAATTCCGACAAACACAAAAAAAGCTGTATCAGTATCAAATCAACCAAAATTCGCGATTCTTTCACATCGGCAAGTGGCAGTCACAAAGAAGATGTGAAAAAGGCTGAGCTGCGCCTGGCATTTCACATTGCTGAGCATGGATCAAATGCGTTAGTCAACCATCTTGGTGAGTAAAATTGTTGACTTCTCAAACGAAGAAGGTTCCTAAGTGCTGAAGCGAGGAACATTTTAAGAAACCGAAGTTGGAAATTGCCCTACCTATCTCACCAAGTTCTAAAATGTAAATTTAATAGAAAAAAGATTTCCTGTAGATTCGAGAACAGCCCTTTGTCAGAATAAAAATAAATGTAATTGAAATAATAAAATCCTTGTGCCCTGGATGTAGCAAGGACCTCAAATAAACATATGCTATTTTGCCTTAGTATATAAAAGAATCCTTGGATATATAGGTAGCAGATATCTCAAATAAACCTGTTAGATTTGAGGCCTTTGCAGCACAAAGGATCCAGGATTTTTATTGATCCTATTACATTTCTTCTGATTTTGCCAAAGGGATGTACACAAATATATACCTTGTCTTCTGGTTGATTCTATTATTATTTTAGAATTCATGGAGATAGGACAATATCTAACTTCAAGTTGTTGAATTTTTAATTTTTATAACATGGCAGACCCAGGACTTTTACTCTGGGACATCAGAGCATTAATCAATCTACCATTAACCAATTACTGATAAGATTTGTGCTGTTTTTGCAGTTTAGATGATAATGCCTATCAATGTGAATTCACTCTTTAGACTCTACCATGCTCTACAGCTCACTGTGCCTTAAAATTTGATAGAATTAAGATTTAGCATACTACATTCACCACATCTTGTTGTTTCATAGGCTCTTTCAATTAGGGCTGACAGAATGAGCTCACTAAACAATGGCCAACTTCAGCAGAACTGTTGGAATAAGTACTGAAAATGGAGGTAGGAGCGGCTTGGCTCCAAAGGGAGTAGAAAACTTAGTTTGGGTCTGATTCTCAAATTGATAATAGTTGTGGGAGAATAAAAAGTCCCTTGCTTGCATGCATGCGTTTTTACCCCTTATTATCTTCAGTGTACTCACAATGTATCCTTTAGCAGGGAATGTATTAATTAGTATAAATAGAAATTCCTTGATTGTGAACTACACTCCCATGCAAGACACTTTGACTTAGTGGCATGCGTATGTAGGTGTGCAAGAGAGAGGCGCCAAGATTTAAGCCATCTGGTTTTTGTGCCGATCTCTATTATTTTTCCTCAAACATGTCGTTGGACAAATAAATATGATGATGATGATGAATAGGTAGTCAAAACATATTATTAGGAAGCTATGATATATGATTTGCATTTTATCCACATTAGATTTAGGAGAATCAAGTTTATGGGTTCGCAAAGTCCAAAATCAAAATAGGGTGGGCCAATTGGTTACCCTGGCACCAAATTTTGTGGTGGGGGTGAAAATGCCTGCATCCTGGATGGTTAGGAGAGGGTAAGTGAAACTAAGAAGGGATGGGGTTTTCACTGTTTGGATGATCACGGAATAGCTCTGTCTTCTCTCCAAAAATTCGGTTAACACGCGCACTGGAAGGGGGCCTCGGAGGCCCCCACCTGTTTTTTCGGGTTGGCCGGAGAACCGTTCTCCGCCGGGAAATGGAACTCTGCCACATTTGAGACAAATGAATAAAACGTCGATTGGTGAAATAATTTTGAAATCGGCCAAAAACTTTTTTACTTATAGGCTTTCAAAGACAGATTTGTATTTTTAGATCGCCATAATTGTGCGGCCGCAGTAGTTATTCTGCGTTGCATTCCGAATGGTGACGTCATGATGCGATATAATTGGGTTTTATGTTAATGTCATCCTACACGAAGGTCACGGTCACAGGTCAAGGTCATGTGACCTTGACTTTTTAGCATGTCCACGACCAGTCGCGGATCCAGGGGTGGCAAGGGGGCACGTGCCCCCTCCCCGATCGACCCTCGGCGCCCCCTGAAAGGTCACGGCGCCCCCTGAAAAATTTCGCTTTACACTAGGTCTGCGAGGCAAAAAAATCCCGCTCCAACCCCTAACCCCCCCCCCAGGATGCGAGAATCAGCGCCCCGCGAAAGGATTTGGCACCCCTGGGCCGAACAAGGCGCCCCCTGGGCCAAAAGAGCGCCCCCTCAGCAATGTGCCCCCTCCCGATCGGCGATCCTGGATCCGCGCCTGTCCACGACCCTTCCCATCCCCGTCCGTATGGGCAAAAACAGCGCTTCTAGTTCAAAGTTCCAAAATTGGTTTCCCAAATAAGAGGGTATCTCTAAGGGAAAAAGTGGAGGATTTATCGCAAATTCTAGCAGAATCTGGAGGATTTCAAGGCCAAATCCGGAGGATTCTGACAGTGGTCATCTGGCAGCACTGGACCACAGACCGTTCTATACCGACGGCTCTAAGGGCGCTAGAGGCACCGACAGTGCCTTCATGGGGGATGGTATCAGCCGGGGCTTCAGTTTGCCGGCGACTGTTTCAGTTTTACCACGGAACTATACGCTATTTTGCGCGTTTTACGACACATCAGACGCACCCTGAAGGACGATGTATTATTATAACAGACTCAGCAAGCTCTTTGACAGCCCTCCTGTCTCACCACACAGAGCAGAACTGGCTCGTACTGACGATCCGAAAGCTTCTGACAGTGATTGCCTCCCGAGGTACTGACGTGTGTTTTCTTTGGGTGCCGAGCCACGTTGGTATTTTAGGAAATGAACAAGTTGATAAATTGGCTAAAGACGCAAGTGAGTTGCCCCCTTCGCGCAGGTTTAAAATTCCAGCCACAGACTTCAAACCATCGTTTAAGATGTTAGTAGATGCTGAGTGGCAGACCAGTTGGACTGCGGAGCCAGATTGCTTTTTGAAACGTCTGCGTCCATCGATTAAACCCTGGGCGTCGATCAGCAGGAGAAATAGAAGGTAGGAGGCAAGCCTCACTAGGCTTCGAATAGGCCACTGTTACGCGACACACGCCCATTATCTACTTAACACCGCCCCCAAGCAATGCTCGCACTGTGACAGCCGCCTCACTGTGCAGCATGTTTTATCTGCTACTGACAGTTGCGACCACCTGAAACGGAGCTCCGATTCTTTCCACCGGTTCCGCTGGTACAGGTCCTAGGCGATGACGCACTCGTCGACATTGGAAAAGCTTTATCCTACCTGAGAGAAGAAGATTTTGACGTAGAACACACCCCGTTAGAGATTCGTAGATTTCACACATTCTGTATAGCCCACTTTAGCTAATAAGGACAATCTTAGGATAATGTGATAAAACACTGACGGGCACGTATAGCTTTTGCAGCTGCAGTGCCCTCAAACTCTAATCATCATCATCATGGCCTCTTGGTATTACCCGATGATGTCCAGAATTGCGAAATTGGTCATGCGATCTGTTTTGGGACCAGCGCAACAACCTTCCGTCAAAACTGGCCAGTATCTTAGGAGAAGGCGACTTTTACGGAAAATCCAACATTCCCGCCAAAATAGTCAAAATCGAAAACTGGCAGCTAGGTCCATCCTTGATTTTAAACATATCTTGGATCTTAGCTTTTCGCAAGAAGGCAGTTTATAAGAAGGCGCTGTAAGAAAAATATGTCTTTCACGCATAGTCCTTGTTCCTGTTTGCTTTTGTGTAGGCAGGAACCAGTGACGGATCCAAGGGGCCAAAAAGGTATTTCCCCCAAACGGAAAAGCTCGGGGCAAAACTATGTTTTTGCCCCCCAGATGATCGATCTCCTTCTCCCCGACTGCTATTTAGCTTATAAGTTGAGATTTTGGTACTCTCAACTTCAAACCAAAAGCAGTTAAGTTTAGTGTAAATATTGGGCTTTGGACTGGAAAAAGTATCTCGAGCCTATATTTTCATCCTGTGTCACTTTTTTGCTTTTCGCCTCATATACCCAAAATCCTACCGGTAAGTTATATTGTAGCGCAGCTTTCACGGCGTGACGTTTTTTTTGCTTTTCGACTTTCGACTTTGGTTTTCCCCTCCCAAACCGACCGACTAGATCCACCACTGGCAGGAACTGCGTCTATTGGCTTTTTATGGTTTCAAAAGGAACCTTATACTTATGCGTCTTCAGCTATATGCCCCGTCAGTATTCTAGACTTGGGACACCTATTTGAAAGAACCCCGTTATTCCAATAGCCCGTGAAAGATTCCAATAGTTTCTGCTTCATGGAGCTATCATTGATGCCACGGATATTTTAAACTACTGTCCCTTACTGAACCACCTGCTGAGTAGTGTTGTTTAAACGCGATACTATTGGCCGAAGACTTAGCCGGGCCGCTTTGTTATCCTGCGGTCTGCTGTAGCACCGTAGGTACTTGCACGTTACTAGGTCTGACTCTTACGGGGCTCTGAAGTTCTGAGGAAGCAAATCGCTGTAAACCCTTCGCCTGGTTTCTGCAAAATGAACAATCTGTCATCGCGAGTTTTTTTGGTTCGTTGAAGCCGATTTCCAAGGAACAATCCTGTCGACACGTTTGTGACTGACCCACTATCAAGTGCGTGCTAGACGCTGTGAAAATTTTACTCAACGGCCGGCACATGTGTGGCGACGCGGATTCGTAACTCCGCCACCTTTCGCTTGCTTCTATCTCAGTAGCAAGCACAGTTATCCACGGTTAGTACTTAGTTATTTTAGACGTGTCAGACTGCATATATAATTCCGTCTGGAAGATATCTCGTTTCACACAACGCTCCTTTCGCGTTGTGCTTGATTTGGGCCTTAACACGCGCAGTTGAGTGGTCCTAAAGTGTCCCGACCTATTTTTCCGAGGTGGCCGGAGTACCGGTTGCAGCTGGAATATGCTAGTATGGTAAATTTGACGAAATTGATTTGCTTGTCGATTGATGGTATAATTTCTAAAATTGGTCAATCATTGTTCCACTTATATGCTTTCAAAGGCACCTTTACTTTTAGAGAATCGCAATCGCGCGGTCATACCAGTTCACATGCACTGTACATCGAATGGTGACGTATTAATACCCTATAATGGGGATTATATGTTACGTCACCTTACATGAGGTAAAGGGTAACAACAAAGATCACTAGTCAAGGTCATGCAATTATTTTCAATGTCAGTGACTCCAGTGTTCCGGTTAGATAGCATTACTCAGTATGCCGTAGGGTAAGGGGGGGTAAGAGTACGCAGGAGTAGGAGTACGCAGCAGCTGTTTTGGTTACTTAGCAACCACTGAGATGGTGGATACCCTGGTATAAAAAAGCAAGGTCAGTGGCTAGGCTGCACACCAAAGTTCAACGTGCTCCTGTTCTTTCCGCGGGAGTAAAGAGCAAAATAAGCTTCTGGGCACCCTTGAAATAATATGTCTTAACTGGGTAAACTTGTAGACCATGCTTCTATTATAAAAGTATCGTATTACGGTCTGTCATCAGTAAAAACGCTGAGCTAGGAGTGTGCTCCAGGACCAGAGCTAACGCTAAAATACCTGCCAAAATGTTCATGAAGACTTTCTTCCCAAGGGAGCAGCTCCGGCAAGAGTACGCAGTAGACCATTAGGCAAGAGTGCGCATGCTTATGAGATAGGAAAATTTAGTTTTCGCTCCGTCCAGAGTCCATAATTCATATTTGGAAATCCAAACGTTTTTTTAATTTTGTTTAAGTTGTTTTCAGTTCGACTGTTTGAGTCGGAGCTTCTCTAGTCATCATCAAGAGACTTCGGAGACCCCGACCCCACCACCCGAACGAGCAACTCCCACGATGAAGGGTTGATTTAGAAGCCAAAGTTTAACGTCCCACAAAGCACAGGGACGGCCGCCCCGCTCAGGTCACCCTCTCACCAGTCAGTTGCCAGCCGACCTGTACGTCGGCTGGCTGGGGCATATAGCTGGAGACGCATATAGCTAGAATACTGACGGGGCATATAGCTGGAGACGCATATAGCTAGAATACTGACGGGGCATATAGCTGAAGACGCATATAGCTAGAATACTGACGGGGCATATAGCTGGAGACGCATATAGCTAGAATACTGACGGGGCATATAGCTGAAGATGCATAAGTATAAGGTTCCTTTTCAAACCATAAAAAGCCAATAGACGCAGTTCCTGCCAGTGGCGGATCTAGTCGGTCGGTTTGGGAGGGGAAAACCAAAGTCGAAAGTCGAAAAGCAAAAAAACGTCACGCCGTGAAATCTGCGCTACAATATAACTTACCGGTAGGATTTTGGGTATTTGAGGCGAAAAGCAAAACAAATGTAACGCAGGATAAAAATATAGGCTCGAGATACTTTTTCCAGTCCAAAGCCCAATATTTACACTGAACTTAACTGCTTTTGGTTTGAAGTTGAGAGTACCAAAATCTTGCTTATAAGCTAAAAAAGCAGTCGGGGGAAAAAGGAGATCGATCATTTGGGGGGGGCAAAAACATAGTTTTGCCCCGAGCTTTTCCGTTTGGGGGAATACCTTTTTGCCCCTTGGATCCGTCACTGGTTCCTGCCTACACAAAAGCAAACAGGAACAAGGACTATGCGTGAAAGACATATTTTTCTTACAGCGCCTTCTTATAAACTGCCTTCTTGCGAAAAGCTAAGATCCAAGATATGTTTAAAATCAAGGATGGACCTAGCTGCCAGTTTTCGATTTTGACTATTTTGGCGGGAATGTTGGATTTTCCGTAAAAGTCGCCTTCTCCTAAAATACTGGCCAGTTTTGACGGAAGGTTGTTGCGCTGGTCCCAAAACAGATCGCATGACCAATTTCGCAATTCTGGACATCATCGGGTAATACTACGAGGTCAAAATTTCGGATTTCGTCCATTTTGGCGAGTTGTTTGCGCATTGTACAAATCGAGTCCTTTTAGCATTTTACCCAGTTGTTTTTACATATCGCTGTACCGGTCCAAAACCAACTGTAAAACACGCATTTGCATTCGAAAAAACAGCTTGGGGTGCTACCCAGTGGTGCAATTGACGAACATGAAAAATCATATCATTTATGTATGAATAATTATGAAAATGTTGGGTGGTAACGTATGAATCGGCTTCGATTTGTGCTAACACCTCTAAGTTTCCAATTTCCCTAAAATAATATCAATCTCAAATACTTTATTTTTCCTCTAATACTGCCACCTAGCGAAGAGTTTGGGAAACTGTTGGTTTATTCTCTACCATAGTTGTTGCGGCTCTCTTGGCTTGTAACATTAATTGTACTTCTTCAGAAACCTCACCGGGACACCATGCAATATCGAGCAGGACCACTTCAAGGGAACCAGCCCAAAGTTATTGAATGTATTGCAGCCCCATGGTAAAAATGAGCTACCGACCAATAGCACATAGGCACTGTGAGATGTTGCAGATTGTTGTGGGCGGAATGCGCCGTCGATCACAAACTGGAAGGTATTTCTGCCTCAAGTATAGCCTCCGTGTTCTTTTTGGACTACACATGGCTGTGTTTGTCGGGAAATATTTCCTGTCTATGACTGAAGGCTTATATGTTCGAATTTAGCAGCATTATGTCACTTTTAGATCTGGCAATATGGCAGCCTTTGGTCGGGAAATAAGGGATTGACCTTAAAAAAATATATTTGACTGTAACCTGTGACCTTGAGAAGTCTTAACTATCAAGTCATAGTATAGTATATCAAGTTATATGACTGATCGCATGACCTTGATCGCATCCATCCCGGTCATCTGATCAATGACCTTGACCTGTAACCATTGATCTTGAGCTGACTTTCATGTGGGTTCACCTTGACATATAACCCTATGATGACATTGTTACGTCACCACTCGGTCTACAGTGCGGGCAAACTGGTGCGGCCGCAAAATTGCGACAGTCTCAAATATAGATTTGAGACTGTCAAAAACCATTGGCCTATTTCAAAATCTCTTTAACAATCGACGCGCTCGTGAATTCTCTCATGTTTAGCAAGTAGCGCTTTCCGGCAGTTAACGGTTCTCCATCTAGGGCACATATAGTCTCAGCAGCTGACGTGCCCGAAAACCACAATCATCATCGGTTCTCCATCTACTTTATGTGGGATGGAGAACCGCAGGCTAGGACCCCCTCAATTGCGCCTGTTGGAGCTGCAATGGTAGTCTGATTACACTGGTCAACAGCCAAAATAGATCCGGCACGTGAACACCTGTTTCTGCCTATTTCGATGCTGCTGATTTCAAATTTAGTAACCGTTTTTTGCCATCGGACCTGGTTTTTTCTCCAGAGCATACCTGTTGTATAGCCCCTACACTTTCCACACACTGTCATCAGCCTAGCTTTTTGTGGAAAAATATAGATTAAGGATGTCAAGAATCCGGATTATCTGCACCCAGACAATGCAGCTTATCAATATACATGTGAATTTATTGCAACGAAAGACTACCTTGCATTCAAGTGCATGAACATTGTGCATTGAACAAGGCTTGCGCGCGGTCGCACGAGCACGCTGGTATTGTAGACCGAGAGGTGACGTCGCAACATTATATGATGAGGATTTTATGTCAAAGTCACCTCCCTTGAAGGTCGAGTCTAAATAAATAGCCACAGGTCAAGGTCAATGACCCTAGTGCCTTTGGCCGGATGATGCCACCTAATATGACGTATATTATGCTATGACGTCATATGCTAGGTCACTCAATCTTGAGCTCAAAGTCGCAGGTTCAAGACAAAGGTCATGGGTCAAGGTCAAACATTATTTTCCGCCCGACGGTTGCCATAGTGCTAGTTGCAGTACATGTTATAGGCAAAATGTAATATTTTGACGTCAAAGGTCAATGCCCTTGAACGACATTGGCCTAAAAATTTCACAGAACATTGCCTCCGACCTTGTCTCTGTTACTTTAGGCCACTTTCTCTCCATATCCGGCTTCTCATCGCATTATCACGGCATCTCTCAATGGCTACCCTTCACATACAGAATTTTACCTATATGGCCTCGTTTTACCTTGAATATATTGACCTAGGTCTATGAAAATCGGGTTTAAGGTAGAATACCCTAGCCTCCACAAACACCTAAACGTTCATTCTCCTAGACCCCTTGGGTTTTGCACTGTCAATGTCACTGATGCTAAGAAGGCTTGCACAAAGACGACACTCAGACATACTGAATCTCAAAATTCTGATCTGATACGGCATTTCTGCTGCCAGATTCGTGTTCAGCGCCACAAATTGCACTTGAAACGGACTCTTTTATATTGGATTCACGACAAAAGTTAAATTTTGTTGACCAGTGTTATCAAATCCACAACAGCCTTTAAATTATTTTTTAGTTAATTACGCGGAAAAAATATGATTAAGAATTCTACCGTAGGTATACATAACATTCAGGTATATTCCAGTCAAATTGACTTTAATAATACATTAGGCATTTACTGGTATATGTCTTTCCCTTCTGGAACAGTAGAGCTGCTGTAGCTCTGCTGCATCTACGTGGGGGCTCAACTGCATGTCTCCAAAGGAGGCATATCTGATCGATAGAACAAGCGGCATGAAAGTGGATGAACCATGATTGAATGATGAATAGCAAAGGCATTTATTGAGCCACGGATAATGTTCGCTAAATAGTGTTTGGGTCCAGAGCCACTGAGCGCTGCACCTCCTCTGCCCTCTCAGACTCATGGTGGTGACGCTTCCGGGTCAGTTTCATCGAATTCATATATATATATATATATATATATATATATATATATATATATATATATATATATATATATATATATATATAGCTACTATTCTATCATTACGATAATTATGAGTATAAATACGAGTACGAGATTCATTAATGTTTCATGTATTATACATACTAAACCCGTAATTAGTCTAAATAACTGGAAGCTATAGAGACAGAAGTTAATCGTTGGGAAAACTAACGTTTTTGTCCCTGCGCTATTCCCAAATCAGTTAGTTATTGCAATCCCTAGTATTTCGTTAGTCCTCTAATTAGCGGATTTTAAATTGGTTAAAATTGTTGTGAAGTTTCGGCCTCCGCTAAGGCTCCAGATAGCAGAGAGTGAAAATCACACAAAATGCCTGGCCTCACGCTAGATACTGAATTTGAATTCCGCTCTAAAAATCCATAAAGCATCCTTCAACCATAGAAAATCCCTTTTTCAACACGGTTTCAAAATGCGCACGATTTGAACTACACACTCAGAATGTCAGAATGTATTTGGAAACGTCCACACATTGGTAAAACAAGTAGGTGGTTTTTCACGTTTCCACGTCATATGGTAAGACATGGTAGGTAAAACTAACGATAAAAGCTAAGGATAAAAGCATACCATAAAAATAAGATCAGATCACACACAGGCACACGAACCGCGCACAACATACATAAAACTAGCGCTGACGAAAGCCTCCCCACTGCCTCTCTATTAGCAGGGCCCCCAAAGTGGGTTTGAACGGCATGTCCCCTCCGATGTCCAGCTCGTTCAGCAGAGCTGCCCCCCGGTACGCAAGCCGACGTCGG
This sequence comes from Lepas anatifera, assembly GCA_034440635.1. Lineage (NCBI taxonomy): Eukaryota > Metazoa > Arthropoda > Thecostraca > Lepadidae > Lepas > Lepas anatifera. The sequence continues at coordinate 430,816 of JAOTON010000492.1, read as the reverse complement.
CCTGCCTCCGTGCGGATTCGCGGCAGGGACAGCTCCACTGACCGGCGCGTTGCGTGGCTGTGTATTGTGCTGCGTGGAGGACCTATTGTGTGTACTATTTGTGGTAGTGTGCGAGTGTGTATGATTTTGTGTACTTAACATGCAGTGTGATACTGGATGAGGTGTTTGGCGTCCAGCCACTTGAGTCGTTCAACAACGTCGGAAATGTGGTCTCGCTTTCGGCGCCCGCTGACGACTCTGGCACAGAAATTGATTATTTTTTTAATTTTGTGCACCTGACTGTTGTTGCAAGAGCCGTAAACACAGAGGCAGTATCGAACGGGAGAGCACTAGAGAGTGAATAATTTGGGGCATGAGCTGAGCTGGCACGACATGGCGGATGTGGGTGAGCGCGATAAGAAGGCCCGTGGTTTTGTTAGTGACTGAATTTACGTGCTGTTCGAAGTCAAGGTGGCGATCAAGCAGAACGCCGAGACTTCTCACGAATTTCGAGTCGATGATGGTTGAATTTCCGAATTTGAGGCTAACAGTAGGAAAATTTCGCAGCATTGCTTTAGTGCCCAGGACCATCATCAGTGTTTTAGACGTGTTTACTTTCATGCCATTTGCACAAAACCATTGATGAAGGGAATTTAGTATGGCTTCCATGCGTTGAATAAGATGTTGTAAGTCTTGTTTTTTTGCCTGTTATGAGAACGGAAGTGTCGTCAGCGAACTGAGTGATCGTCACGTCGTCTTCCACGTGAAGAGAGAGGTCGTTAGTGAAGAGAATGCAGAGTATACAAGAGGGACTTCCACCTTGAAAAATTCCAATATTGTTATTTTTGAGCCAGATCTGATGATTGTGCCGTCACGAGGGGATTTTATTTGAACTTGTTGAGTATGGCCTTGCAAATAATTTTGAAACCAGACTGTGTCTATGCCGTAGAGTGTCATTTTCTGCAGTAGGATATGGTGGGGAACCACATCAAATATTTTCGACAGATCCAATAAAACAAGAATACTGATTTCACCTTGGTCCATGGCACGATAGACGCGGTCAGTGATCACGTTTAAGGCAGACTCTGTAGAAAAATTTCGTCGGTAACCGTGCTGAGAATCGGACAGCAAATTAGTGTTTTCGAGGTAGTTTACAAGTTGAATTTGGACTACTTTTTCGACAAGCTTCATGGGTGGGGGCAAAATTGTAATGGGTGGCGTATCGGCCGGGCTCGCTGGTGATTTGCTTTTTGGAATTGGGGTTATCAGTGCGTTTTTCCACTCTGCTGGGAGTTGGCCAGTGAGGAGACTAGAATTAATGATATCTAGAAGGAGAAATCCAATTGAAGAAAAGAATTTAGTGAACATAGCCATGCTGAACCCATCACCTCCGGCGTTGTTGGACGGCTTCATGCTGAGTATAGTGGCGTGTAGGGTTTGTATGTCGATGGGCTGGACGGTGAAACTGGATGTGGTGACGCGAGGCAGTCGCACTGGGACGGGGATCGTCGGGGCGGGTACGGAAGCAGCAGTGGTTGGTCCTACCGAAACGTAATAATCGTTGAGTACATCTGGTGTCACGTCGAGAAGTATAGAGGCCGTTTGTTTTTTGCCCAGAACGGGTTTCAAGATTTGCCAGAATCGAGCACGACCTTTTCTTAAAATTTCGCGTTGGAAAAATTCGCGCGAGTCACGCCGAATCGCAGATTTACTTAAACGGTTTAATTGTTTATACTCTAGACGAGATCCCCGGACCAGTGCAAGTTGCCTCTGGTGAATGATCTGCCGTGTGTGGTGTGTGAGTGGCAACACGACCGGCTTACGAGCCGGGACAGAGCGGAGGGGGGCAACACGATCCAACTGAAGCAAAAAGGCTTTTTTAAAGATTTGCCACTTAATATCAGGCGATGCACACAACAGCATAGGCGACCAGTCGATCGAGGAAATCCGTAACTGAAAGTCATAAACATCTACGCGCGCTAAACATCGTTTCTTTTGCCTGCAAGCTACTTGTCGCGTCTGTGCTTCGGGGCCGCGCAGTACAATGCGCGTAAAGTCATGCGGCCCACCTAAAGTCATGCGGCCGCGTAAAGTCGGTGCGCTCTAAGCCCCAAATATGATGAAGTTGACAGTTTCGACATCCAAGGTATAGTTGGCAAGGCCTCTTTAAACGTCCACGGAGGTCCCCGAATGTGGAAAGTCAAACAGATAGATCCAGGTCACAAAAGGTTGCCAAAGATCACAAGCGTTCACTGGAGGTCATAACAAGTCGCAGACCGAAGCGATTTGTGACGTGGTTTTGACAAAGTCCACGATACCGCCGAATGAGCCCGAGCTGAAAACCTCTCTTATTTGTTATTATAAATGAAGTCATAGATCCGTGACCTGGTGAAACCAAATATAAGCGTTTCCGTAGTATGTGCAATGAATGCGGATAATCTAAAAAAAACAGCACGAGCCTGACCAGGGCCTGCTCAGCAGGGGTGGATCCAAGGTGGGGCCGATGGGGCGATCGCCCCCACCTTGGGCCGACCTCAAGCACTGGAACGAAACACCTCCCGCCGCAGCTGCCGCCCCCCCCCGCAAGGGTGCTATGAGGAAAAGCCCTGATTGTATATGTATATACTGACTATATAGTGCATGCGAGCGTGTAGGTGTGTTAAAAACCTGTAAAATGATCCCGGACTGGGCATGGGCACCAATTTTTGTTGAAAGCTGATTTCCATCACATTTACCGTCCCCCCAGTCGCGGGCCCCCTCCCAAACAACAGGCCCCCAACTATTGAATTCGCCCCTCCTTGAGGAAATCCTGGGCCCATCCCTGCGGCTCAGCGTCCTAGGTATCCTAAGAATCTGCCCAATGATGTTGCGAAAACCATCCCGTAACTTTCAGGATTAACGCAACGATTAAGATTCGTTTTCATCATTAACTGTAGACCCCGTGATTCACTGACTGCAGAGGCGAGACGGAGAAAACCTCTCCAATGCATGCCTATAAAAATGGTGGATGTTCTCGGGTGGTGCAGTGAAGCGCAGGAAACTGGTCATACACGGAGACGACTATTTTTGACGGGTCAGACAAGGAAACGACTATCATCCATGCAAATCGCACATTCCACGGTATTTTCGGAGCAGCAAGGTAGTTCAATCAAATTCAGTGACATCGGACTTAAGACCAAATTACGGATGTGACAAGCAGTGATAAATCGGACTCGTTTGTAGCTACAGGAATACGCAAGCAGGATGACATTTTCACATGCGAGATGACTTGAAAGCTCCACATTGGGAAATATCCATTTTATAGCGTGTCAGTTTTTGCTTCTGGCTGTTAGGCTGTGCCAGTTAGATCGAGGTCTTCCAGCCAGCTTATATTAGTTTGTTGTCACTGCCTTATCTTTAGTGTGCTCACCTGTTTATATTCCACTTCAATTCGTATTTAGGTTCAGTTATGTCCGGAGTAGTCTGCGTCAGTCGCGATCAATTCCTGACAGGTGATGCAGTACATCAATATTTTGAACCATGTCTTTAAAAAGGTCTACTTTTGCAATGTTTTACATAACGATGAGCAAGGTTTTGAAATGAAGTGCTTGATTTTAAGCCTAGCCCTTCCAGAAGTATTTCACACCTTCGTTTTTTCCGCAGGTATTTTAAGCCCCACCCTTTCTGACGTACTTCACAGCCTCGTTCTACCAGGGGAATCGGTGGCTTAGAAGCCGTTTCCTCAGCCTTTGGAAAATAAGACTCCGTAAGTTCAGTGTATTGCCTGTGGCTTAAATTTTCCGACCATGCATCATTATTTCATCTCATGTCATTAAGCGCCCTTGAGAATTCCTTCATAAACCCAAACATGCTGAAATCATGTAAAACACAGTCACAACGAATTTGTCGTCAATTCCTAGCAATGAAACATCGCGGAGGTACATTTGGGGTTAATTATATCTTTGCGTAAATCTTCCGCTCCCACAAAACGCATTTTGTAAAATTGGTATCATTATGCATGAACTTCGGTGGCTTTACTTTCGATGGTGAGGAATTCCAACAACATAGCGGGTTGGCAATGGGCTCTCCACTTAGTCCCGTCGCAGCATGCCTTTATATGGAAAAGTTGGAAGAAGATCATTTTAAGGGAATTATGGGGACCAACACATTCTGGGCAAGATATGTAGATGATGTGATTATTGTAGCTCCAGATGACATGTGCATAGAAGAAAAGTTAGTACAACTCAATAGTGTAAATCCGAAAATCCAGTTCACTGTAGAAAACGAGGTCCAAAATTATCTTCCTTTCTTAGACACTCTTATTGAAAGACAAGCTGATGACTTAAAATTTACGGTTTATAGAAAACCAACCACCAAAGAAGACTACGTTCACTTCTATTCCGGCCATAGTGAAAAACTAAAAGTGGTATTGTGCTGGGTTTCTTCCTTAGGGCTATAAGAATATGTAGTGCAGAATACTTGGAAGTTGAGATGAAACATGTAATTGAAAGATTTCAGGCTCTAAAATATCAACTGGGATGGCTTCTTGGCCTTAAAGAAAAAGCATATCGCATTTAAAAAAATAGAACAAAAACCAAAACCAGAGCGAACAAGACAAAATTCAGTAGATGTATCTCTGTACCAAACTCAAAATACGCCAACATAATCTCTAACCATTTGACAAATGCGGGCATAAAAATAGCTATAATCTCAGGGAAGAGGACAGGAGATATTTTAAAGAAAACAAAACCAAAGGATTCCTACTTAAGCATAATTTACAGTATACCATGCGGAGGTTGTTCAAAATCATATATCGGTGAGACAGGTAGGGGCCTAAAAGTTAGATTAGAAGAGCACAGGCAAGATGTAATAGATCATAGGACCTCAAATTCTCTATTAGTACACATATATGAGTGTAACCATTTACCACGATGGGATGATACAAAAATTCTGGCCAAACCAAAAGATAAAACGCTAAGAAGAAATTTAGAATCAGCATTTATTTCAGTTTACCCCTCTTTAAACACGCGATCGGGATTTGTAAATTGGTCGAAATCTGCGGCATGTTTAGCAATATCAGAAGTTCCCCACTGATGTGTTTACGTGCTAGACGTGAGGGAAATTTAAAACGCGATAAAAATGTTTGCCCGATTCATTCTTGCTAAACTGTCTTGTCTATTCGTTTTATGGTACTTCATGTGTGTGTTGTTTTAATGTCTTTTTGATGTAATTTTGCAGTTCATACTGACGAAGGTGTTTTGACTCCGAAACGTCTGTAAAAATATAAATATAAAGTAAATTAAGTCTAAAGTCTCTTCCATGTATCATATATCATGTCTAGAACATATCAAAAAAAATATATATATATATATATATCTTGGAATCAAATACTATCATTAATACTACATGCCTTAGCGACCCGGCGCTAGAGAAATCTGCAGAACTAGCAGACTACTTTTTCTGAAAGCAGGACCCATTTTCCACAATTTTTTTTTACGAAAAATTTCCAACCCTCGCAAGCAGCTGACATTGATCCTGGGACAAAACATGCTCTCATTATAAATAAAGACTGGACTGATGCTCTGGTTTGATCGTCATTCTTGATTTTCTGCAATTTTCTTCACCTAAAAAAATACTTTTCCATTATGCTGATAAATGGGTGAAATATGCCCTCAGATCCATTAAATCGTTTGAAGCCAAGCTATTCTTTCAAAATTTCGTATCTGGGCATTCTAAGTGATAATGTAAAATCTATTGTAGTCAAACATCTATGTATGATGTGTGCACAACGCATTACATACTCATTCAGATCCTACCACTTGGCTGCCTCTGATGGCGAAAGTAACAAAGTAGTCACCTCAAAAAGTTTTCATTCCAATATGCAACTGAAAACAAAAATATGCACATAAAATATCAGACAATTCTGAGTTAGATACTGTAGGATTGATCCATAAACCAGAACTCTGGTACATGGAATAGATGCGGGCTCTGTAGAGATATTTGCCACGGTGCATTCCTTGCGGGTTTACAAATCCGAGCCTGAAAGCCTGAAATTTACAGAACTAAAAGATTTAGATTGCATATGGCCTCGCAGGGATGACATCTCGAATCATTTGCCTTGAACCTAAAAAAATGCCTGAAATATCGCAATTTTGTGAAAAAGCTATACTAAGGCGTACATACCTAAAAAAACAGACAGAACTACTGTTCCATCGTTTCTCATTTTTCCCCATGCTTTTCCACTGGAGGGATCATGTCCCGCACTTGACTCAAGGTCTTCGATACCAAAAAATGTCGTTCCAATAACTTATGATACTCAGTAGGCCTTTTTGATAACTAAATTCCAGACAATATATCAACCCTTGACGCGGTGGGTAGTGTTTGACACCCCATCGGGGTTTTCTCCCGACACGAAAAAACGGCGGCGCGAAGCGCCGCCGTACTTGTCACACATTATCTTTAATTAATTCCGCAGCTTTTCCTACAATTTTAAGCTTTGGTCATCTTAGGTCAGGTCACCAGTGCAGGTTAAGTGACATCACCTCCAAAATGCTAAGGGTGGCATAAAAAGAAAAGGGTAAATCTATTGAATTGAGACATATACCACATAAAGAGGCCACTGAGTCTATAAAATGTATTCCAGGGTTTTTATATCAATGGCCTAGGGTCAGGTACGGATCATGACCTCTCCATTGAAAATGCACGGGGAAAACAGAAATTGGCCAAAAATTGCTCTATTTCTGTAAATACCACTTGGAATATCTTTGTATTCTCCATATCATGGTATCTTAGGCCTCTTTACAGGTTCATGTTGAAAGTTTGCACCTGTGACCTCTGAGAGGTTATCTGGGGCTACTTAAGCAGGTTTTCAGACTTGGGTCAAAAACGTTTCAGGAAATGATGAGGCTTTTGTTTTGATACCATTACGTTTGGATTGTTTTGCGAGTCGATTAATTTGAATATTGACTGTGTTAGGCTAGATGGTGACCTTGACCTGATCTAAGGTCAGGCTTTTTATGTGTTGACCTAGTATATCCATACTATACGCACTTCGATTTGCCGTAACGAGAGGAAGCGAATGGGGCCTAAAAATCTAACTCAACTCTGTCAGACGCTAGAGCCCTGACACTCTTCTCTAGCATGGTTCCTTCTTTGACGTGTCATGACCTCAATATTGAGCCAAAAAGTGACCGATGTAGTTTTTTCATGAAACTTTAAGCGCTATTCACCAGCTTTCGCGTTTTTTAATGCTATCCCGCATACGAGCCGAATTCGAGGCGGGGGGTGCTTGAACCCCCTCCACCATGTCGAAAGTGGCTCGGAGGCCCACCAGGGAGTTGTTTAACCTGTTCTCGCTGGTGGCACCTGCAAAATAGTTGGAGGTGGGGTCTATCCTACGCTGACCCAGACTGGAAACTTTAAGAAAATGCACGAATGATTAGCCATGAAGTTTTCCAAGCACGACGGTGCTGATCCCAGCAGTTGCTTGACTGTTTCTGAAAGGTCAGAGTGAGAGGAGGGGTTCTAGCACCCCTGCTGGCGAGAGGATTCAATAGAACGCAGCATATTCGAGAGATTCTTCCTCAGATAACCGTCTAGAGCCTTAACCGCCTAAAGTCTAGGTTCCTCGTTTCGTCCGTTTCAAATGTCTCGCACAGGCGGGACGGTTTGACGCGGGGTGGGGACTGGGGGTGATGGGGTTAGAATTCAGCTCTCAAAACGCTGTTTTCAGAAAATTGTCAGCAGTTGGTGTGTCGTTAATCCCCAAAGTTGTAAAACCCTAAACAGTTAATGGTAGAACTGACCAAAATACCCCTCTCACTCCCTCTGTTACATCTCTTTCTCTTGCATGGATCGACATTTGCGTCAGGTGTCTCCCCTAGTGAGCGGTTGCTAAGGCCAGGCTGCTGTGTGCGGCTGCAGGCAGTAGGACAGTGCCTATCCGGCCCGGCCATCTTAATCTGCCCCCGGCGGTCCTCCGCCAGCGCTGCTCTGTTGCATGCCAATTGGACTGTTGTTACGGGTTGGGGCACCATTGTCAGGTCAGGCGCTGCAGTATAACCAGAAACATCCATTAACGGAGCATGGAAACCAGAGCTGGATCGTAGGCATCCCCCGCGGGAAAGTGGGAGCATCGGCCAAGTGAGAGGAGAGGGTAGGTTCAGTCTGCCGTCGGCCAAAGGAGAGAGGAGGGGAGGGCATGTTCCATCTCCCACCGGGCACCTGACAGCGCCTCTGAACGGAGAGCCATAGCTTCACCAGTTGACAACCATGCGCTCATTTGTCCTGAGCCTACTTCGTATCATGCTGGTGCTTCTATTTTCGGAGGCTCTTCGGAGGCATCAGCGGTTGATGTGCCCCATAAACCTCGTAGCCAATTGGCGCAGCTTGCATATGTATGTCACCCCTGGTGTATCCGTCCGGAACTAGAGGTTTCCAATGAGCCACGGTTGGGGCGAGAGTCGAACGGGCGCCCTCTACCGTATGTATGTACTAGCCCTGTTCCAGCTGTCAGCACAGTTTTGTCAGCAGGACATCTAACCTCTCCTCTAGAAAAGTAACATCAGCGCCATGTTTGTGCTAAGCAAAGGGAACTTAAACCTTTACACCATTAAAAATATTATGCTGCAACTTCGTGCACTTGCTATTTTTCATCAGCGCAAACAGCACGCCATCAGCCCGTAAAACCTCTAGAACTAGTTCCCGGGGAGAGGCTACAGTCCTGTGACATAAGCCCTGTTCCAGCTGTCAGCACAGTTTTGTCAGCAGGACCTCCAACCTCTCCTCCAGAAAAGTAACATCAGCGCCATAATCACCTCTTGTCTGTGCTAAGCAAAGGGAACTCAAATCTTTAAACCATTAAAAAATATTAGGCTGCACTTCGTGCACTTACGGTTTTTCATCAGCACAAACAGCAGGCCGTCAGCCCGTAAAACCTCTAGAACTAGTTCCCGGGGAGAGGCTACAGTCCTGTGACGTAGGCGCAACGCGGCCCGCTGATTGGTGCTGACAAAACTGTGCTGACAGGTGGAACAGGGCTATAGGCGCAACGTGGCCCGCTGATTGGTGCTGACAAAACTGTGCTGACAGCTGGAACAGGGCTGCTGTCTGCTCTACAGACCGCATCTGCAGACACCGAACCGTATAGCCCTATGATTAGGACTTTTGGGGTTTAACGATACGTTAACTGTCAATGTCATACGGCATCGACAACTGCATCCTGTTGGTTTTAGTTTTTGTAACGTCTTTATCGATTTGGAATGGTAACAAAAAAGTATCCGAATGGCCATAGATGGTAGAAGGGGGCGGCACTGGGGCACCGTGCCCACCTAAGACGTACCTAAAGAGCATCGCCACTACGCCCGCCCCCCTCCTAAAGTCGGTGAAAATAGCAGCGAAGCAGTGCCTTGTCCCGGCTTTCGGACCCATGCAATGGCTTTAAATGATCGTTTACGGTTTTAGAAAACTTAACGGCGCACTCATTCTGTTGGTTTGCCTCACACACTATGTATAGTACATATAAAACAGATGATGGCATTACGTACTCACTTCAATCAGCCAAGGATGGATCTATTATTTCTTTAAGGGAGGGGAGGGGCTGGGTCTGGGGGATGGCCACTTCATCTTAGGAGCGGCTTTTGGTCTCACGAAGGGCGCTTTTGTGACACAAAATTTGGCAGTTAGTGACACCGTTCCCATCAGCGCCGATATAATATGTCACCAAGGAGGGGGAGCACCTCTCAAAGAGTAGGATTTCTACGAGAGGTCGGTCAGAAGTGGACGGGAGCGGTCCATGTTGCAGTAGGGGGCCCAGTGGTATGGCGGGAGCAGCTGATTCAAAGTCAGGGGCGGCTCACGGCGGAACAGACCGGCTTCAAATGGCCTATTCCTTGCCTTTACGTCCAGCAGTTACGGTTCGTACCCAAGCTTTAACCAATTTTGGCGAATTGACAAATTTTGGGCACCTTCGGCGATCGAAATTCGGTACCACTGGGTGATTCTTACACTGAGAAATACCTTTCCCATATACTCTATCTCGGAATCACTGTCTGCGATCGCAGAAAAATGCCCCAAATCCTTCTTTAACACGCGCCCCGCTGGGGTCCCTGGCATGACGCGCCCCGCTGGGGGGCGTATTTCACCAATCTTCGTACTCGTTTCCCGGAAAATTTAAAGAAAAATTACAAACGGCGTTCAAAAACTCTTGAAGAGACGAAGAGAAATTATATTAAACATTTTTATTTCAGGTCAATATTGAGGCCAGCATACGTCAAAGATGGTTCCATAGGCTTACAACAGGGCAAGGTACGCTTCCCCTGTAGAGTTTTACTCAGCATATCTGGAGAAAATCTGTATGCACCATTGAATTTCTCTCATTGTGGCAAAATAAAATTATGCATAATATAGCTTTATCATGGCTTTGCTAGGTCAAATGGTGAAAATGACCTGACATCGAGCTAGGTCAGGTTCACAGTGTGACCTGGTATGGCCATGTTGTATATCAATCGATTCCCCGTGGCAATAGGAACACAATGCAAGCAAAATGGGAGGTTTAATGCTGAAGATTTAATTGCTCGACAGACCTAGTGTAAGCACCTTTTTTCAAAATCTACCATGGCTTTATCTTATTTGGTTTGAAAGTTATTGGCGAAATAGGAAACGCCCTTATGCGTGGGCGGCCATGGACATTCCCAAGAACATTCCCAATTTTCAGTGACCTGCAGGTAGGGGCGCAGGTCGAAGTCTGAGCCACCTTCGCTTTGACGGGGGAAGGCGGGTACCCGCCCCCACCCCCCTAAGATCTCGAAAAAACACGCTAAATAGAGAAAAACGGTAAACGGTGTTAGATAGTTTATCCAAATTTCTCTAGAAAACATTTGAACCATTTTTCAGGTCAAATTTACGGTCACTAGAGGTCAAGCATGTCACCATAGGGATAAAATTAAATTGAAGGTTTTCGGTCATTACATCTGAACTAGCAAAGATAAAGCAAAACAATCTGCACCATTGGAATCGTCGCAGCAAGCCGAATCGAATTATATATCACATGACCTTGCCAAGTCAAATCAGGTCCAATATAGGCTTTCACCTGACCTGAGGCCAGGTCAAAGTAAAATTATGTCCAAATTCATATCATTAGAACTGCGATGACAAGGCTACACTAGTGTCGTTTAAATAACCGCTCTACCACCATCTACCACCATCTACGACAAAGTTAGTCAGTTAGTCAGTTTGAACCATCTCTACCATTTATTTCCAATGGGGAGGTCACAGCTCGTACCTGACCTTAGGTCATAGATATAAAAATATCGGAGTGCATTTTGAAGAACTCGGTAGGTCCATTGTGTGTTATCAGTTTCAATCGGATGGGTTCATCCTATTCTCACTAATACTATCTGAAACTTTTTTAGGTGAGGTCGCTTGACCTGTACTGGTGACCTGACCTGATGTTACTCAAGGTTAAAATTTTGATTAAAGTTGTAAAAAAATAGAAAAGGGTATGCCAAGTACGGTGGCGCTACAGGCCGTCGTTTTGATTTCATCTCCGAAAATCCGAGGGGAATGGGTAACTGCCCCTCTCCATTAACAAACGCACCCATAATTTTTACCCAATGGAGAAGAAACACGGCTTCCTGCTAGAAACGGGTCTTTCGTTATTCCGGAAAATGATAGGGGTGGGAATACTTCAGGCGGGATATTATCATCGCTCTATGTAAAAGTGAAGGCCCGCCTTTGGACTTCACAACGGCAAGAAGGTATAGCATCTGTTCTTCTTGGTCTGCTCAGACACTCGTTTTGCATAGAAAACGCAAATGGACAGATCTTGAGAAAATTTATAAGCACGTCGATTGACTAAAAATTATACACCTTCTGGTCAAAAATTCATTATTGTACTTTTTCAACGTCACGTATGTGTTTTGAGATAATCTAAATTTTGTGCGATGCTTCAGCTCCCCTGAACCGAAGACTGAGTAGTGACGCCGTAATGACGTATAATTAGAATCGTACGTTAATGTAGCCCCACTTAAAGTTTAAGGTCAGGTTTACAGGACCTCAGTGCTTCCAGTGAGATATCGTTACGCCGAGATATCGTTACACATTATGCATTAAGATCATGCGTTTTAAGAGTTTGAAGTGTCGTTTTCAGCATGATAGTCACGATGATTATGCTATATAAAATTAACTGGTAATCGCTCATCTAATGCAATTGAAAACACCAAAGAGATATTCATATTTCGACAACGTGTCTTCGTCAGAAAAAGGTTTTGAATTTGAAAGTCATTGGTTGGAAATGATTTTTAAATTCAATTTGAGTTTTGGGCGAACAGCATGTAGGTACACGTGAAAACATTTCTTAACATCTTGCGAAGGATACAGTGCGATGACCTAATCGCATATTTGTTACTTAAGCAATGTCATTTAAAAACTATATGCTACAGAAACTACACACACATATATAAGTACAGTCTGCAACAAATATATGGATGTAACAGTGAGTAAAACAATTTTCAGCGATGGATGTGTGGTGGTGTGGTGAGTGTGTGTTTATGGATGTTGGCTTGGTCTTAAGTGGTAAAGTGTACATATGTGTAGGGTACTGGCTGTAGAAGGCGCCACGAGGACAATTGTTTATTAACCTTCGCCCGGGTGGGGGTCTTTTTAGATCCCCTCGGGTTTTTCCACAGTGACTAAAAACGGCGGCGCGCAGCGCCGCCAAGCTTGGTGTGGCTGTTTATTCATCATTTTTACATCTTTCCTGAAAATTTTAGCTAAAGGTCATATCAGGTCAGGTCACCAGGCTAGGCGAAGTGACCTCACCTCAAAAAATGCTTAGGATTGCACAGCTAAAAGGCAGGTTAATTGATCAAGTTGAAACTCATACCACATATTAAGCCCACCAGGAGGTACAACATATGTTCCGGGATCTTTTATATTGGTGACCTAAGGTCATGTAAAAGCATGACCTCCCCATTGTAAATACATGGAAAAAATCGCGAAATGAGCTTTTCTGAGTAAGTATAGGTGGAATCAACTTCAAACATATTACGGCTTGCTTTCACCTCATTTCTGAAGTTGGTGCCAAAAATTTGGCTTGTGATTTTTTAGAGGTCACCAAAGGTCAAATAAGCATTTTTTGGTGTTTTACTCTATAAATTTTGAATAAACAAAGATATAACTTTTATTTTATCACCAAAGTGTTTCTATAGTCACTGCAAGTCAAATGATATCCATAATGACTATACCAGGTTAAGTTGGGTCAGACCGTTTACCTGGGTCACGTCAAATTTTCAGATTTGACCTGGCATAGCAATATTATATATCATCTGATTCGTATTGACGAAAAAATTGCAATGGTGCACCAACTATGGCTGTATCTTGCTTGGTTTGGAATTAATTAGCGAAAAAGGAAAAGGCCTTATGCATGGGTGGCTATGGACATTCTCAAGAACATTCCCAATATTCAGTGACCTGTAACTCCCTAGGCTTTGAGCTGATACGAAAACAAATGACACCGCAATGAAAGAGCAACTCAAGAACTTTCGAATGGTGTTAGAAAAATGTTTCTAGCTATCATAGTTTCTGAGATATATTAGGTTTTCTTAGTACACCTCATATTAGCGATTGACCTATTTTGACCTCTGGTGACCTTGATATTGACCTGAAAAGAAAAATGACTGAAGTATTTTCGATATCATTTTCGAAGAGCTTTCGATTGCCGTTTTGCGATTCTTTCTAGCTCTCTTAGTTTTTGAGATCGTGGGGGCTTTTTTTAGCCTCCCCCACCAGGCCGAAGGTGGCTCCTACCCGCCAGCGGGGCAAGGGTTAATGTGTGGTCTACGTATTTAGGACACGCTAGGAGAAAAAAATGGTAAGTATCTAGGAGACCACACCAAATTGCATCGCCCCACTACACGCATTACAGACAGACTTCCCAATAAAAATTATTCATGTATGTTAAGACTCGGCAGAATGCAAAATTAAAGGGAGATACACGAAAAAATTATTATTGCGTTTTCTTGATATTTGAAAAATCCTGATTAAGAAACTGTTAATTATTTTTGTATCTTCGGCAAAATTTTGGGAGGCCATTCACTTATTATCGAAATAGTTTAACAGTTCCGATAAAATGCTGAAAACTTCACCCATCACTTACTTTTTGAAAACTTTTTAACAAAGTAATGTATTTTCGGCAATAAAAATGTCTGTCCTCCTGTATTTGTATTTGATTTAATTTTACAAAGCCTTTAAAAATCCGAAATGAATTAGTTTGCCCAAGAAACGGATAAAAACATAACTACTCAAGGCTTCAGCCGTTTCGTACCTCTGGTCTTGAATCGTCTTCTGCTTCAGCGCCAAGATGACAAAACTTTTGCGTCAGAAAGGTCACGTGATTCCCCCCTATGAGGTGGCTGTACGTTCTGATTGGTAAATTGTGATTTCTTAAAAGTCCTATATTCCGGTTTTAATATTATTTTTAGCTGTAGCTTTTCTAAAACATCTTTTATTTAATAGTTTTCAACTTTCATGTCACTGCTTAGGAAAAATGGGTCCGGTTGTTTAGAGAATTTGATAGCCTTAGACAGGGGTACATCAATTTACATCGATAAGAGATGTACCGGTAAAGTCGTCTAGAAATGATGACTTTGAGAGCAATTTTAAGGCATTTGCAAGCCGAATTCGCAAAAATGAGAATAGGACTTCTGAAACAACTTTTTGTGACCTTTTGATCTAACCAATAATTTTTTCGCGTATCTGCCTTTAAAGAATCAATAGAAATCCGAAACCGTAGACTACATATTAATAAACAACTATCCGCGTGGCGCCTCCTACAACCAGTACCCTACACCTGCACTTATACCACTTGAGACCAAACCACCACGCATAAACACACACTCATCACGCCACCACACATCCATCGCTGAAAATTGTTTTACTCACTGTTACATCCATATATTTGTTGCAGACTGTACTTACGTGTGTGTAGTTTCTGTAGAATGTAGTTTTTAAATGACATTGCTTAAGTAACAAATATGTGGTTAGGTCATCGCACTGTATCCTTCGCAAGATGTTAAGAAATGTTTTCACGTGTACCTACATGCTGTTCGCCCAAAACTGAAATTGAATTTAAAAATCATTTCCACCCATGACTTTCAAATTCAAAACCTTTTTCTGACGAAGACACGTTGTAGAAATATGAATATCTCTTTGGCGTTTTCAATTGCATTAGATTATGAGCGATTACCGGTTAATTTTATATAGCATAAACATCAAGATCAGGCGTGTTGAGCTTACTCATTGTCAGTGCCAAGGTCAAGGACCAGGGTCAAATGTCTGAAGACGAGGGTGTAACTTCATAACACCATATGATCCGGATAATTATTTATCAGGACCACCTCACCTGAAGGTCAAAGTCGAAGCCACAGATCATGACCCCGGCTTTCGGTTAGGTGACTGTACACAACATGATGTATATTATGCAGTGACGGCATAGTTATGTCAACCAAGATTTAAATCAAGGTTAAATAACATGGGTCAAGGTCAAATACCTTGGTTGTTCAAGGTTAAGCCTTTATTTCCCGCCAAAGGACTGTCATAAAGCTAGTGTGGCGTGCATATTTGGAATATATTGTATTGTGACGTCATACATGAATGACCCTGACCTTCCTTGATCCGAAAAATTCAGAAGGCATGGTGTTGTACATTTTCTCTACTACATTACTTTGTACTGTCTGTATGTCTGGTTTTTTCTTGCATAATCATGGCGTTTCCGTATAGGCTCCCTGCACGAAATATATTTGACTTTTATGACCTAATTTGACCTCGAAGATATTGACATAAGACGATTAAATTTGGCTAGGATATAAATCATTGTTATTTCCACAAAGCTCCAAAGAGACCGTTTACCTGGTTCTCTTGGTTTCGATATCACAGGCAAGGTTGGCAAAATACTGATAAAAACTAAGTTTATGCCAGCCAGTGGTATGCATAAGCTGGTGAATGCCGGTATTTACCAGAAAAAAGTGACGAAAAGTGGTATAAAGCTCTAAACTGACAATTATATATCAGAAAGACATTTAAAGGCCATAGAACAGTTGGAAATATGAATCAAATGATGGCATCGGCACGTTCTCTAAACAAGACTGGTGTGTAAACAGGTGTTCAAGTTTCAGGCATCATGGTTCGGAATGATATGAATAGCCGGCTTATACCCAAAACGCTGAAAAATGTCAAAACACCAAAAGGGGTAAATTTTGATACGACAGGTAAAATTTGACACCAGGTTTTTGTCACTGAAAACGTGGAAATGTGATATTAGAAAATCAGCCTGGTTTCAAGCCTTTTGAATTCTTACCTTTCTTCTTTTCACTGGCGTGCACTCACGGTCCAATATCTGAACTTGATACTTGGTATGCCTTTGGCCTGATCCTTTTACGACTTGAGTCAACATTTTAAGGTTCTCAGCTCAGGCCACCAGTGTAGGTCAAGTGACCTCACCTAAAAAAAGTTCAAGATACCATAAGTCAGAACAATGTTAACTTATTCCATTGAAACTCAGATCACATAATGCGCCTACCGAGTTCTATAAATTGTATTCCAGTATTTACGATATCGATGACCTCAGGTCAGGTGCAAGGCATGGAAAATTTTCAATTTCCATTGGAAATTCATGGGAATAATGGTTTAAATGAAATAACTTAGCAATACATGGTGATACAGCTTTTCTTTTAACGACTTAAGGCTTTTCTCATACTTGCGGTGGGATCTAATGAAACGAATTTTGATCAAATTTGACCTTGACCTGACCTCGGGTCAGGTCATATTCTAGATTTGGTCTGATTTGAAGCAGAAACGTCATGTTATATATTATTCCATTCGGCATGATGCAAGGATTTTTATCACTCGCATTGTTTTCTCGAACTTTACCAACTCAGATGTAATGACTGAAAACCTTTATTTATGTGTTATCTCTATGGTGGCATGTGACCTGACAGAAAATGGTTCAAATATTTTGTATACAGACTTGGATGGGCTATCCAACGCTGTTTACCGTTTTTCGCTATCTAGCGTGTTCTCGAGATCTAGGGGGGGTACCCGCAATCCGTCAATGCGATGGCGGCTCAGGCCCCCGTCAATGCGCGTGGTAACTCCCCCTCCCCCCACCAATGTCTCAAAATTGGTTTGCGTTACGATGCGGAATATAAAATTCACATTGGAAATAGTTCCGGCGAGTGGAATATTCAAGTAATGTTTTGAGAGTCAATTAAAACCCTTTTACAAACCTTATTTATAGTTTAGGAATGAATTTTCCGCAAAATTGTTCTTAGTTCCATATTTTGATGAGTTCGTTAACACCAAGGCTATTGATTTCTGCTGGAAAAGCTCCACTTGAAAATAAGGAAAAGATAACACACATAAGTGATTTGAAAATCCAGCTTGCTCAGGTGCCACTTTAATATTTTTTAACCAGGATTTTTTTGCCAAAAAGTGGGTACGACGCCTGGTGGAATAAGAGGAAATGTAACTTAACTTAGTTTCCTCAGTCAAAGCTCAGTACCCCTATTGAATATATGCAAAAATCGATACGAGCAACATGTCATGCCTGTGCCCTGGGCTCGTGCTAGCTGCTGCGGGCTGTAATTTAATATATTTAAAGTGTAGGACTTAAATATTCTATTCCATTAGTGCTGGGTGTCATTTCTTTAAATTTTCATTGAGGCGATTAACTATTCATATGCTGGGCATTTAGGCATTGACATGCTAATTGATTCTGCATCGCACATGTACGTGTACATGTTTTAACGATTGGTGCTGATTATTCTGCTTTGGGTGGCAAGGAGCGATCAAACAGCGGGAGCACCAACACATTATCCATACACTGTACATATTGTAGAATTAGTTTAAAGTGAACTGCTGTATCTTAATGGGACCGAAAAACTCCAAATAAGCCTTTAACGATTATTTGACTCAGCTATTGGATTTCAACATATATTTTTAGTCATATTAGTTCTTGCTGGCTCTTTCCAGAAAAAAGTTGAGAAAGACAGCCAAGCAATGTGGAACTCTTATGAAAGGATACAGCCCTACCGCACCTTTCAAAAGGGAGTAGAAGTGTTTCACGCGCATTTTGAAGACCTTCATTTATGCATAAGAGTTGACAAGATATACACCTTTTTGACTATATATAATAATTACTCACCTTTTCATTCTTAAATATGGCAAAAAATGACCAAGACTGGCAAAAAATAGTTAATGCCAGGTTTTTATCATGGTAAATACCGGTCAAAACCACTAAGTAGCAAAACCCTGCCAACCCTGATCACAGGGATTGGGTGTACCTTACGATCCCCGCTCAATTGGGGGTTGATGGCAGGTTTTCCCACGCTACAGGGGTCAAAAAGTAATAAACCCGTGGTCGATTTTTCTAGAGATAGGTACCAACTTATTCCACCATAAGTCTTAGAAATACCACAATATTAGGTTTCGGGGCCCGATGTTTCAATCTTGTTGATGGTCTTTATCGACTTCCCCTAATGTAAGGTGGCAGCACTCTCTGCCACATGAATCGTGATGGCAGCACTGTCGCGGAATGACTGAGGAGATGAGGCTTCCAAATGACGGTTTGATTCGCTAAGCATACTGATTTCCTGTCCACCTACCATTTCTACAAAGTGGGTTTCTTTCTTGAAAAATACCTTGCCAAATCGAGGTATTTTTCAGTTTCAATGACGGTCTTAACATGCACATTGGTCAGGGGCCAGGGGCGTAGCCAAGGGGGAGCGGCAGGGGCCCTTCGGGCCCTCAGGGGGCAGGGACAGCCGACCCCCTGAAAGCCCGAAGGGTCCCCTGAGGGCATGGGCCGCGAAGCGCGGCTCGCCCGCACTATGTTCTGTAGCCAAATTTGAAATTTTATATCAGACTGGGACCTCTAAAGCCCTCTTCAGTACTCTATTCTGTAACAAGCAGGACCCCTTTTATCCATTAGGGCCCTTTTGGTGCTGTCGCAGGGGCCCTTTTCTGAGCGCCGCCCCCCCTTGACCGAAGTCCTGGCTACGCCCCTGCCAGGGGTACATACCCACCCCTCCCCTCGGGGTTTTCGCACATGGCCTGGAAGCGGCGACGCACAGCCCCACTGTACTTGGTAGGCCTTTTTCTGATATTGTCACTTGCATAAAAATTTCTGGCCCGGGTCATTTCAGGTCAGGACACCGCTGCGGAGCAAGTGACCTCAGGTCTAAAAAATTAAAATAACATAAGGAAGACAGAGTGAATCTGCCGATCTGAAAATCACATCACATAATAGGCACACTGGGTACAGCATAAAATATTTCGGATTTTCAATATCGATGAGCTAACATTAGGTACAATCTATGACCTCTTGATTGAAAATGGAAGGGTCAAATGGTTTAAAACCCGCCCCGGTGGGCCTCCGAGCCACCTTCGCCCTGGTAGGGGGTGTTCAAACACCCCCTTGAACTCGGCTCCTATGCGGCATAGCGAAAAACGCGAAGACTGATGGCTAGCTTATACAAATTCATGAAGAAACTACGTCACTTTTTGCCTCGGGTCAATATTGAGGTCATAACAGGTCAAAGAAGTTTTCATGTGTGAGTGCAGTTTTTGGGCTCTAGCGTCTGACAGAATGGAGTAAGTATAATTTTGTAGGCACCATTCGCTTTATCTTGCCACAGGAAATTTAACTATGTATATGACTATACTAGGTCAAAATACAAAACTACTAGGCGTATGGTATCATAATAAAAGTTGTATCTTCATTTCCTGCAAAGTTATTGACCCAAGTAGGAAAACTGCTTAAGTAGCCCCAGATGACCTCTCAGAGGTCACATGTCAAAAATTGCAACATAAACCTGGAGAGGGTCGCGGATACTACAATTTGGAGACTATGAAGGTATTCTCAGTTGTATTTACATAAATATAGCCCAATTCCTGTTTCCCATGCATTTTCAATTGAGATGTCACGATCCGTACCTGACCCTCGGTCATCAATACGTAAATTCAGAATATATTTTTTAGAATAATAATAATAATTGTTGGGGTTTAACGACGCACCAACTGCCAGGGTCATACGGCGTCGCCAACTCTCACCCTGTTGGAAGGGATTTTGGGGATCAGATCGACTTATTCAGAGGCTCCGCCGGGACTTGAACCCGGGACCGGTGGCTTATAAGACAAGGGTGCTATCCACTAAGCCACCTCATCCCCTTATATATTTTTTTAGAACTTGGTGGGCCCATTATGTGGTGTAGGTAAGTTTCAATCCGGTAGAATCACCCATTTCTTAATTATGCCACTTTAAACATTTTTGAAGGTGAGGTCATTTGACCTGCACTGGTGACCTGACCCGAGATGACCTAACCTAAAAGTTTTAAGAAAATGTGTAGAATCGATCAAGGATAAGGCGTGCGAAGTACTGTGTCGCTTCATGCCACCAGAAAAGCCCGAGTGGAGTGTTCAAACACCCCCCGCAGCGGGGCGAGGGCTAGGTTTAATGATTTCGTCGGGGATAGAAACGCAGAGTTTATGTTGAGGACATTGTGTTTATATGGATTACCCTTGTGGTTCTCATGCGATGCGTTTTGAGCGAGTTCGATCCCAACCTGACTCTAGGTCAGGTTCAATTGTAGATTTGACCTAGCGACGTCATACAATATATCATTTTTCGACGGGAGCATGCTGAGAGGATTCCAACGGTGTAGGAAGTCTGGGTATAACTCTTCTATGTTAGATGCTCTAAATGAAAAGCTTGTAGTGCCGTTACATCCCACTATGCCCCTATAGTGACACTATAGTTATATAGTGTCATATAGTGTATATTATATATAGTGACCACCATAGTGACACGTGTCGGTCTATGGTGACCTTTAATTTGACCTGTAAAAAGTATAGAACACTTTCTTTGGGGTCTGGGTCAGACTACCGAACACTGTTTATCGCTATTCGCTAACTAGCGTGTTTTGTATATCTTAGGGTGGCGGTTTAACACCCCCTCCCCGCCGCCCACCTCAAAACGAAGGTCTTCAGATGCGATGGCAGTATTTCATCAATGCGCTTGTTAGGAACAACACCAGAAAGTCTGTTTATATTCAGAGGGCATAAGGGCAGGTGAGCCCAAATAGCATCCCCCTCGGCCAAGTGGCGCCCCTCTGAACCCAAACGGCGTCCCCTGAAGTGTCGCCACCCATTGAAAATCCTGGATTCACCTATAGTTTTGCAGATCTTGACAGAAAACTGATTTTGCAAAAGGTTCTAATATGCTCGGATTTAAATTTGATCCGACGAAGAATAGAACATATCGGGAAGATATTGTACAGCTGCGGCAAAAACATGAAATTTTATGCCGGTAGGCTTAAGAGCATGCAACATAGGATTTCTTCAATTGTGTTTTCAGGGCCTACAAAATACAGTACAATTCAGCATAATTAATTCCCGCCCATATAGGCCTCCAAACCACCTTTAGCCTAGTGGGAGGGGTAAGGTGGGGGTAGTGTAGGGGGTAGGGTTCGAAACCCCGTCGATCTCAGGGCGGAGAAAAAACGTGAATGGTATTCGATAGCAGATGAGTAATTATTCCAGAACCACATTGATGACTTTTAGAAGGTCAACATTGAGGTTATCATAAGTCAGGAAGGTGACAGGTTAGAGAAAGCGTGTTTGCTCTAGCCTCTAACTGTGCTGAGTTAGAGCCAGTTCTTATATAGGCGTTATTTTATTTCTCTCGTTGGAGCAAATCGCATGATATATAAACAGCATCCCAAATCAGTTTTGCCCTAGGGTGCTCAGGGTAAATTCACATTCAAAAATCTAGTCGGCGAGTGTTAAATCTAAAATGTTTAATGTTGTGAGAATCAATGAAAACCCTAATTTAATGAAACACGCGCATTGACGGAGGCGGGTACCCGCCCCATTTCAAGTTTTTTCGCAGACAGCATAAAAACGACGGTGCTAAGCGCCGCCGTACTTGGCATACCTTTTTTATCATCATTTTTACAGATTCTGTGAAAGTTTTAAGCTTAGGTCATCTCAGGTCAGGTCACCAGTAAAGGTCAAGTGACCTGACCCCAAAAAAGTTAAAGATAGCATAAGTCGTTACAGGGTGAACTTATCTGATTAAAACTCATATCACATAATGGGCCTACCGAGTTCTCTAAAATATGTTCCGGTATTTCTTATATCCATGACCTAGGGTCAGATACGAGCCATGACCTCTCCATTGGAAATACATAGTAAAAATGGTTTTAACTGAATAACTCAGTAATAGATGGTGATAGAGCGTTTATTTTAGTTGCATTAGATTTGCCTTGTCTTTGCAGTTCTAATGATATGAATTTTATCTAATTTGACCCTGACATGACCTCAGGTCAGTTCAAATACTTGATTTGACCTAGCGAGGTCAAATTATATATCCTTCGATTCGGCTTGCTGCAAGGATTCATATAGTATAAGTCGTTATGCTCTATCTTTACTTGTTCAGATGAAATGACCGAAAACCTTCATTTATATCTTATCCCTATGACGGCATATTTTGACATCTCGTGACCTAAAATATGACCTGACAAAAAAATGGTTCAGATATTTTCGATGGAGAAGTGGAATGGCTAACCAACACCGTTTACCGTTTTTCGCTACCTACTGTGGTCCTTGAGATCTTAGGGGGGCGAGTACCCGCCCTCCGTCAATGCGAAAATGACTCAGACCTCCATCAATGCGCGTGTTAAAGCCTTGTCATAATTTTGTCATCGCAATTCCCTTACTACCATACCTTTCATGTGTTAACACGCGCATTGATGGGGTCTGAGCCACCTTCGCTTTGACGGGGGGCGGGTACCTGCCCCCCTAAGATCTCGAGAACCACGGTAGGTAGCGAAAAACGGTAAACGTCATTGGGAAGCCCGTCCACTTGTCCATGGAAAATACTAAAATGATTTTTTTCAGGTCACATTCAAGGTCACTAGAGGTTAAAACATGCCATCATAGAGATAACATGTAATTTAAGTTTTTTCTCATTACATCTAAGTAAAAATAGAGAAGAACCATTTTAACTATATAAATTCTTGCAGCAAGCCGAATCGAATGATATTTAAAATGACCTAACTAGGTCAAATGACCTGAGGCCAGGTCAAGGTCAAATTAGGTAAAATTCATATCACTAGAACCGCAAAGGGAAGGCGAATCTAATTGCAATTACAATAAACACTCTATCATCAACCGTTACTGAGTTAATTGGTTAAAACCATTTTCCCATGCATTTCCAATGGAGAGGCCATGGCTCGTACCTGACCTTAGGATATCGATATCAAAAATACCAGAACATATCTAAGAGAACTCGGTGGGCCCATTATGCGATATGGAGTTTCAATCAGATAAGTTTACCGTGTTCCGACTTATGCTATCTTAAACTTTATTTGAGGTCAGGTCACTTGACCGGTACTGGTGACCTGAACTGAGATAACCTAACCTTAAAATTTTGACAAAAGCTGTAAAAATGATTAGAGAAAAGGCATCCCAAGTACGGAGGCGCTACGCACCGATGTTTTTTTTTGCTGTCTCCGAAAAAAACGAGGGGGCGGGTACCCGCCCCCTCGTCAATGCGTGTGTTAATAAGCACCGGGAATCTTGAACTGTGCTATAAGTTATACTTGAAAATCGAGTGGAACATGCAGTAAAAATTACACAGGAGTGAAAAATTCAGCTTGCGGTGTAACCCACCCAGACCTCTGGGATTTGAAACACTTTTCCATGGCGTTACGGGCCAAGCCGAAGACGAGCGTCGCCCGACAATGGTACCCAGACACCACCACATGACGTCCTCCTAGGGAGACGAGCGTCGCCCGACAATGGTACCCAGACACCACCACATGACGTCCTCCTAGGGAGACGAGCGTCGCCCGACAATGGTACCCAGACACCACCACATGACGTCCTCCTAGGAAGACGAGCGTCGCCCGACAATGGTACCCAGACACCACCACATGACGTCCTCCTAGGGAAGACGAGCGTCGCCCGACAATGGTACCCAGACACCACCACATGACGTCCTCCTAGGAAGACGAGCGTCGCCCGACAATGGTACCCAGACACCACCACATGACGTCCTCCTAGGAAGACGAGCGTCGCCCGACAATGGTACCCAGACACCACAACATGACGTCCTCCTAGGAAGACGAGCGTCGCCCGACAATGGTACCCAGACACCACCACATGACGTCCTCCTGGAGAGAGTTCTGCTGGACGACGCGTTTATAATAGTTCCGCAACACGTCTAATACCGGAAGCATAAAACAGACCGGTACAGATCTATCCAGAGCATCCTTCCATTGTTTTTCTACATTTAAAACCATTTTCCTTTTCAGCTCAAAAGGATACGTATTCTGGCCTGGAAACTAGGATTTTTTCATGGAATCAAGAAATTTGGAACTATGATAGCGCTTGGTGGAGTGGGATGGGGGCGATTCCTCAGAGAGCGGTATTTCTTACGAACTGCTCCAAGTACCTTATGGAGTCCAGTTTTTTATGTTTAGGGTGATTTGAGAGGTTTTATCGGGAAATAACGAATCTAGGATTCCTCGGATGTGCACCATTGTCTGGATTTCCTTAGAAGGGCACAATTGTCTGGATTTCCTCGGAGAGGGCACCCCTGTCTATATTTCCTCGGAGGGGCACCATTGCCTGGATTTCCTCGGAGGGCACCGTCTGGCTTCCTCAAAGGGGCACGACTGTCCGCATTTCCTTGGAGGGACACTACTGTCTGGATTTCCTCCCAGGGGCACCACTGTCTGGATTTCCTCCCAGGGGCACCATTGTCTGGATTTCCTCGGAGGGGCACCCCTGTCTGGAGAGAGGCGGCCTGACTGTCGAACGGGAGTCAGCGGCCTACCAAGAGACCGCCCATGGCGATTAACCCTCGCCCCACCGCGGGCCATCGATGGCCCCCTAAGGTTTTTCGGGATAGTAAAAAATAACGAGACGCAGCAACGCGGTTGAAGGCTCTATCTTTCAACCCATCATTTTCCCACCATCCCTGAAATTTTTTTGCGCCGGGTCACCCAAGGTCAGGTCACCAAGTGAGGTCAACCGAGGTCACCTCACTTCAAATTTTGACCTCTATAAAAGCTAAATTTCTTAGTCAATCGATTTGAAACTTCCTACACTTCATGACTCATCCAGGGTCTACAATATAAAATACGGTACTTTTCGATTTCGCGACCAGAGGTCAGGTCACGAGGGAACCTCTCCCATTTAAAAAAAACATGGGGTCTTATGAGTAGTCTTAGTCTTAGTCTTATGATCTAAGTCACAAAAACTATTGCAAATGCTCATCTTGTTCAGAAAAGCGTATTTGGACACCCTTTTACGAATCCTAGGGGCATATTTCCCTTTGACCTAAAGAGGTCATCCAAGCTCACCAGGGGTAAAAGAACAGTATTTGGCCAATAACTTTGACTTAGTTAAGCTAAAGCGCTGAATCAAACATCATCGTGTATGTCTCGTCACTGGATTTCACTTGATATACGACAAGGTCGCTTTCTGACCTTTCGTGACCTCAGGTCATATTAGGTCACGAGGTGACCTCGGAAGGTCAAACCACTGGCGGGAGGTCATTATGTTCCACATTGTGGAAAACGGTCTGACATTTTCCTATCAAATGTACTTTACCAGATCTCAATAGCTCTAGTGGCATAAGAGTTATGCCCAGTTTGCTTAAGCATTGTATATTCGAGTGAAAATAGCCTATCGTGACCTAACTTGACCTCTGGAGGTCAAACCATTGACCTGAGTGCGTAAACATGCGAAGTAACTTCTTACTGATTTCACGCAAGCTTTCTAATGCACTTTGCAGATTTGCGATAATCCCCATATTTTCGGAGTAATAGGGGGGCCATCAATTAGCCCCCGGAGGGGCGAAGGTGGCGCCCGACCCCCGGTGCGGGGCGGGTTAACGCAGGCCAGCATTCGGAACGTACCGGAAAAATAGACACCCCTGTTTGGGCCTCAAGCTAAAATCAACTTCGACCCGCCAAAAACAAAACAAAACGCGTCGGTACAGGGAACAGGTTATGCCTTTTACCTGGTATTCTCAGTAGCTGCTTACAAAATCCTAGGCCCAGATCATATCAGGTCAGGCCACCCCACCAGTCCAGGACAAGTGAGCTAATCCCAAAAAGAGTTTTGAGGGGCAGCAGTAAGAGCAAGTTTAATCTTTTGATCTAAGTATCACATCAGAGGTCATTGAGGACAGCGATGTGTGGTAACAGGATTTTTCAAATCGATAGCCTGGGGTCAGGTTACGGCAGAGTCCCAAATCGCACGGTACTGAGTGGAGAGCAGTACCCAGGCAAGCTCAAGTTTTCACTCACTTCTGTGTTATTTCCTCTCAATTAATTCTCCACGCAATTTTGAAGTAGATGTTTTCCGCAGTCTAATAACCCTAGTGCTTATGAACACAGTCAAGGTATGGTGGTAAAGGGAGTCGGATAAAAAGTTCTTCCACAACTAAACTTTGCTAAAAAAGGTTTACATCAGGGTTTCAACTGAATGTTATAACATAGTAATATGTTTAACACGCGCATTGACGGCGGCCGGTACCTACCCCCTCGGGTTTTTCGGAGATAGCAGAAAAACGGCGGCACGTAGCGCCGCCGTACTTGGCATACCTTTTCCCTCATTATTTTTACAACTTCTGTGAAAATTTTAAGGTTAGGTCATCCCAGGTCAGGTCACCAGTACAGGTCAAGTGACCTGACCTAAAAAAAGTTTAAGATAGCATAAGTCGGAACAGGGTGAACTTATCCGATTGAAATTCATCACATAATGGGCCCACCGAGTTATCTAAAATATGTTTCCGTATTTTTATATCGATGACCTAAGGTCAGGTACGAGGCATGACCTCTTCATTTGAAATAAATGGGAAATATGGTTTTTTACTGAATAACTCAGTAACAAATAGTGATAGAGCGTTTATTTCAACAGCATTAGACTTGTCTTTCCGGTTCTAATAATATACTTTTGATATAATTTGACCTTGATCTGACCTCAGGTCAGGTCAAATCCTTGATTTGACCTAGTAAGGTCAAATTATATATCATTCGATTCGGCTTGCTGCGAGGATTCATATAGTTCAAGTCGTTTTGCTCTATCTTTCCTTGTTCAGATGTAATAGCCGAAAACCTTAATTTAAATGTTATCCCTATGACGGAATGTTTTGACCTCTCGTCACGTTAAATGTGACCTAAAAAAATGGTTCAAATATTTTCGATGGAGAAGTGCATGGGCTACCCAATGCCGTTCACCGTTTTTCACTACCTACGTGGTTCACGAGATCTTAGGGAGGCGGGTACCCCCCCGTCAAAGCGAAGGTGGCTCAGACCCCCCGTCAATGCGCGTGTTAACATGTGCAGCATTCAAGGAGACAGACCAGCATATACCTTGTCAACATGGTATCTCTTGCAGTTACCACTCGCCGACAATATTTCCCAGCATTAATTTTACCCTCCACACCCTACCGCACACCAGTTTCGAGACGCGTATGCAAAGCTCAGTATTACCATTCCGTCTAGCCAAACCTGAACTATTGATATGACGCAAGCTTGCAACGGATTATGCATTCCCATTAAACAACAGTGCTGGCGCAGCAACTGTGTCAGGATGCCATGTGCAGACGCCGGCACGCCATGCAGCGGCCGTGAGACGGCTGGGGAGAGTGAGAGTGTACCGCCCTGAGGCGCCGGGGTCGTTGAACTCCTCGGTGCGGTCATTGACCCCTCGTCGTGGTGCTCAGGACAGTGGGTTATATGCGGTGTGGAGGGCTATCGGGCCGCCATCGCGGCGCGATAGGCTGTCGATCTGAGCAGAGCTGCGCAGTAGAAACCCGTCCGTTTCCCCGATGTTCTTGGTATTGGCTCTTGCATTGTATGATAAGCCTTTTGGCGTGCAAGACTGCACGCACAAGGATCCGCACCAGTAGATCCTGTCAGGCGACCCCATGGCTTTGCAAAAATGAAACAAAATGAAAAATACATGAGCATGTTCTAGATATGTGCGAAATGATCCATTTTCAGTCCCATCCAGCAGGTGAGGAAACTGAAGAAAAAAATTTCCTGGACGAAGAAGCCAATGAGAACCTACCGTCAAAGTAACTTTGAAAGTTAGACGCACAGACAGCTTCATTGATACGCCACCTGCCAGAGGGAAGACGAAATTCTCCCCCCTGATTTTCCCACATAATGCAGAAACGAAGTGACGCAGAACAATGCAACTCGCAGTACCATGTCCCCGATCAATTTCATGAAATGACCAATTTTTTAGGTCAGGTCATCTCAGGTCAGAGAGCTATTCAAGGTCAAGCGAACCGACCTCAAACCCAAAATCACGAGTTCGAAGCAGCGCCAAAGGAACATCTGCCAATCGACCAGTTTCCCACTTTCAAGATATGGTAATGCCATTAGGGCCTGAAAACCCGCTGTCCCGGAATTTTAAGCGTTTCTCGGAAATAAGATACGGAGGGGGCGAAATACACTCCCAGAGGGGCATGTCATGGCAGGAACCCCAGGAGGGGCGTGTTTGAAGGGAGTGTCCCACTTTTATAACGTGTTTTGAACTGAGATAGCAGTTTTGTAGAGCGTATTGAGGAATCACTTTTGGCATATTTAGTTTTGCTCAAAGCTCTCTGTATAAAATTTCCGCACACTTTAAAGTTCAAAATAAAGGGGCCTATTGGCTTATTTCAAACCCTAAAGGAATACCTTCCATATGGTTGCAACAATCTGATTGGTCCTCAGGCCTGAGCCCCGCCCACTAGCGGAAAATGTCATGCTAACCAGTGAGCCAGCTTGCGATATGCCCGTTTGAAGGTGCGACAAAGCTGGCGCAACACATTCGTTTCATTCGGCCACAAAACGTCCACCTATTTAGCGAAGACCTTCTAGTTTCTTCTCTGAAAAGAAGGTACGTACCTACTCACTTTGTATTCTATTGATGCTTATAGTTTTATTAGCTTGACATGTCTGCAGATTGTAGTGAGGTATTGAAATTTTGGGGGCCGAGATTTGCTAGAATAAAGTTAATATCAATAGAGTTAATATATCACATGCGGTCCGCTTATTATGCTGCTTTTTGTATGATTTTGTCTTGCTTGCTCTTCCTCTATCTGCTTCTTGCTCATCCTTTCTGCTGTCTTACTATCATAATTAAAAAGAAAGAAACAAATTGATGATGATGATGAACTGAATATTGAGTAACTTAAGCATTAATTATTATTATTAAGCATTATTATTATTAAGCATCAAATCATGTTGCATGAGCTCATTTAGTCTCGGCTATGTTCATCTCGTTCTTGTATTGCTCTTCTTTGCTTTTTCTCTCTGCTCTTGTGCTGTTCGATTGAACTCAAATTTTTGTTTATCCTTTTTCGTTTGCTTTATGTGTACTTAGTGTCATTTTTGCTCTCATTTCGCCTGCTTATGTTCTTCGTCCTGTTTTTGCGCTTTTGGCTTCCTGCTTGCTGCTTTTGTTTTTAATTCATTAATTGCCACTATTATTTGTTCTTATCCTGCACAATGTGTGTGAACCTGGGTGTTTTATTTGTTTGTGACTAACATAAACAGCATATGTGGGCCCACAATTTCAAACTAATTTATAATTATAATTTGATAGTTTTTTTCGTCATTTTGTTTTTTAGGCGTGTTTTGGACGTCATTTTGTTTTTTTAGGCGTGTTTTGGATTATCTGTCTGCTCATTTTGTTTTGTATTGCTTCTCTTTTTTGCTTTTCTGCATTGTTTTTGTGTTATTTCTACTGACCTGCATTATCATTATTTGTCTGAATCTCATAACATATTAGTTTCACAACATACTCACCTGCCTCACTTGTACTGTATTGTATGAATATTGCTTGCCTCTCTCATGTTTCTTGTCTGCTGTCCATGTCATTTGCTTCTCTTCACCTTTTTATATGGAAAAATGAAATAGTAGAAAAATTAAATTAAAAGTTCTCCTTTTCATATTAATTTAATGCTCATCTTTAGGCACAGTATTCTTTCTTGGGTTGATGGAGGGGGAATTTCTGGAATCCCATTAAAATGATGGTTCTTAAAATACGATTCAAATGTGATTGAACTGGACATTGGGCACAATAAATTTGTATGTAATTGATGATGCAGTCCATCTCAGTTTGAAACCAGGCTATATAAGTTCTAACCCCATAATGAAGGAATAAGATATTGCATGATAGAAAGACTAAATAAATGGAATCTCAACACATCCTAGCTATAAAAATGAAGGTATATCCTCAATATTGTTTAGTGCAGCAAAGATGATTGGATGGCATGATCTCATCATCAGGGGCGCAACTTTATGTTTTCGATTGGGGGCACCCGGCTCGAAAGGGGGCCCGTACATGATGGGGGGCACGTACATGATGGGGGCCCGTATTTTTTTAATGAAAATGTGACCGAAAAAAACGTATTTTCGACCGTTTGTTGTCGAAAACTGACTGCAAAGGTTAAATAACAATTTTTAGCGCGCTATTCGTCACTGTTCCTGATTTAGCCCAAAAAGTAGTCAGAAGACCCAATCTTTTGAACGAGCTGCCAAACTATGTAAGGATATTGGACAAGTAGGTGTCTACTTACCGTATTCGTCGTCCACGCGGATGCTCTCCTCCGGAGGTACAACGGGATCAGCCCCGGACGACGCAGGAGGGATGGATGCTGGAGGGTCTTTTAGCAAACGGGATCCGGCTGGTGGGCTGGCCGAGGAAGGTAATGATCAGGAAAAGAAGGATTGGAATTACAACCTTACTTTACCGTTTTGCTGGAAACTATACACATTGCATTTTTCCGAGTTAGTTTTAAATTGGGGTTTTAATTTTTTGCGGTCGATAAATGAACGTAGTTTGCAAAGTACCAAAAATAGTAGTGATATGAACTACTTTAAGTGGACGCGTACGTTGCTAGATATTAAATGCAAATATGATCGAGGTCATTTTATTACAGTTTGCAAAATTAGCAAGACGATTCTAGATTCATATGTTACCTGAAAAATGAAAAAAGTTTGGGTAGTTTTGCCAGAGCAGCCCCTCGGTATTGAATGTTCTTTGTTTTACGCTTTTGTGCACCCGACTTATGTTTATACTGTCCAACCATTTTAACATTCACACCTGGAACGAAATCGCAT
Organism: Lepas anatifera; assembly: GCA_034440635.1. Classification (NCBI taxonomy): domain Eukaryota; kingdom Metazoa; phylum Arthropoda; class Thecostraca; family Lepadidae; genus Lepas; species Lepas anatifera. The sequence goes on along the minus strand of JAOTON010000492.1, from coordinate 399,668 downwards.
TATCGCGAATAATTTGACACAAATGGAAGGTAGAGATCGAAGTGCGAAATTCCTATATCAGCGGGGATACTGATATCTATGTTACATGATCAAGACACCTTTTTCTGATCCATTCACCTTGCCAGTTCATGACATTTTACAACACTGGGTACCGGTCAAGGGGTACTACAGGGTGTTTCAGAAAGAATGATATTTTTGAATCGATCATAATGCGGATATAAATAGGGTTTCGCAGTATGATTTAGATATCAATCGAAAGAGAACTTTAGGACATTTACGATAATTTGCATTTTGATAGCTGTTTTGATATTTTTACTAGTTCAAAGTAGTCTTAAAATGAGTTGAAAAATACTGTCTATTTTGCCTTCGTAGAAAATGTTCGTAGAAATCACACGCGTATCACGTGACAAGTATCACGTCAATGACACTGCTAACATTATATCGTCACTGCGGTACATCATAGTTCCACACGCACATCACCGCTGGAAATTAATGCTAAAAACACCACTTTAGGTTATGAAAGCTTGGGTCCAAGCAAGCAATCCCCAGTTGGTCCATGTCCCTTGTTCTGCGGTGAACAGTGACGTCTTTTGCGCTGTGTCCGCCCCATCCAGTCATTCATATGGAAGGTAAGCCAATGAGCCATATGGAGCTTGAGCCAAAAACTTCAAACTTGTAATATTACGGAAACTTGTGCCTTTGATGTGCATGGTCACGTGCCATTTCTGTGTGCTAAAGCCTTTTTAGAGTGCTGCCAGTTCCATTTTCTCAAATATAAGCGGGTATACCTATTATGTTACGTATCATTTTCCGAATATTCTTAAGACACGGGAAAATATTTGATGCAAATGAAACATGTTTACAGACAAATGTCCTACAATTTACCATTAAAATGAGTGTTTTGTGGACAGATTTGAAGGATTTTTAGTACTTTACTGAAGATTTAAAAAACATCATTCTGAAACACCCTGTATGAATAGGTGGTACTGCCTATTTCCCTTTACAATCCTCATATAGGATCAGTACAAAAGGAATGGGGGGCCTAACATTTCTCACGCCCCATCCATTTTTCCCCGAATGTTCCAGGAGGCATGGGACCGGCCGTACGTTGCCCGGGACAACCACAGGGGGCCCGCAAGCATGGCAGGGGGCCGGTTTCGGCAACAGGGAGCACGGATACACTACCTGGGGCACGAAACTGCTCACAAATAAGGAACTCCTGCAAATACGCGACTAACACAACAGCTTCAGTTTCTGCACGATATTCTTAGACTACAAGGGGTCCAGACAGACCACAGAGGGCCTGAGCACACCAAAGGGGCCGGGCAGACCACAGGAACCCAGAAACCATAGGACGCCGGTAAGCCCAAAAGGGGCCCGAGCAGACCGCACACAGCCAGCAATTTGGCTGGACTCTGCCCGATATATGCTGGGCTTTGACTGGGCAGAGCCCGCGTACATGGGCTCAGCCCAGGTCCGGCTCCGCTGCGCCTGGGCAGAACCCATGGTCAAGCAAGACCGGGCTCTACCGCTCGGGCAAGTTGTCATCCACCGACCTAATGTCGGGCTCAGCCCGAGTCTATGTGGCTCAGCTATGAGTCTTAGGGCTCGGGCAGAGCCCGGCCCAGCCCGCTCTGGGCCCGGTCGGAATTGCTGGCTGGGCAGCGGGCCCGGCAGACCACACGGGGCCTGGACAGATGAAAGGACCCGGGCAGACCACAGGGACCCGAGCAGAACACAGGGGCCGGGCTAGCCACAGAGGGGCCCCAGTCTGGAAAGTATGGCAGCAGACCCGACGAGTCCGCACCAGCCTTGTAGATTTTTCGCACCACCAGCAGCCTGAAATTCACACCAAGCATTGGTGAGAAATTTCACTGACCCGGAAATTTTTATGTATTTACCAGTTTCTCCCTTCTCAGACCTCTGTGGCTGTTTGATTTCAGCTCCCTCGCACCATACAGCAAAATTGGGCATTTGTTTGCTCCAAAGTTCGCACCACCTGAAAGGTGTCCGCACCACGAGATCTCGCCAAAAGTGCCATACTTTGCAGACTGGGAGGGGCCCGGGCAAACCACAGAGGGCCCGCGCAGACAAAAGGGGCCCCGAACGGACAAAAGGGGTCCGCAGAGGCCACACAGAGGCCCGGATAGACCAAAAGGGTTCCGGGAAAACCACAGGAGGCCCGGGCAGACCACAAGGAGCTCGATCAGAACAAAATGGGCACTAGCAGACAAGGGGTCCGTGCAGACCAAATGGGACCCGGCCAGTCTGCAAAGTATGGCAGCAGGCCAGACGAGTCGCACCAGCCATCCAAAATTATCGCACCACCAGCTTAAAAAAATCGCACCAATCTGCCATATACCAGGGAGAAAAACGCACACATTCCTACCCACACGATGCAATACTACCTCTCTTATTAGTTAGTTAAGGACTTTTTATAAGGCCCCTCCTGTGTCTTCCTAACTATTCAGTCATTATTTTTTTTAGTTTTCAGTGTCAACTTCCTCGCACCAGTCTTGCAAATTCGCACCAGGCTGATAAAATTCGCACCACTCGCTCCTGTCTCCAAGGGCACTCACACCGACGAGATATCGTCGAAAATATAATACTTTGCACACTGGGGCCCGGGCAGACCACAGGGGCCCGGACAGGCCACAGGGGGCCCGGTCAGACCAATAGGGGCCCGGGATACCACAGGGGCCCGCATGGCAAGCATGGCAGAGGCTGGTTGCAGTTACACGAACCGCATCCATGGCAGGCCCGTCTGCATCCACAGGGTATTAACTACTGGGAGTAGGGACCCGGCTGCAGCCACCAGGGGGCGGGGCAAATGGGGTGGCCACCAGGGGGGGCGAATGGGGCAGCCACCCCTTAAACCCAAGAGCCTCTGAGGACGAAATGCTGCCCCCAAACCCTCCCCTCCCCTCAGGATGCGACGATTGGTCGCCCTTTGGGTGAAAAGTGCGCCCTTCGGGTGGCTAAGTGCCACTCTGTCCCCTGAGGCTTTGACCCTACCCTTACCCAAATTCTAGATACGTCACTGGCGGCCATTGGGGGCAAAATATTCTCCAAGTCTTGGTATTTAGGCATCAGGGGAGCCGGACAGGGGATCACCACTCACTGGGGATTTAGCCCGACAGGAGCTAATAGCAAACAATCACTTCACTTGCCATTCAACACTGCGCATCGGAGCACGATTTGGATGGACACGAAAAGCCCAAACGTAAAATCCAAATCAGAGCCTAACGAAACTTTTCCAGAAGAGACACAAGCCGATTGAATCATAAGCATGCCAATTTTACTGTTCAAGGCAAACTTTGTGCAAATCATTCGCCTCGGCGAATGCGACAAGAGTGCCAGGAGCATGCCTTAGCTTCCTTCGCGCTGCGCTGACAAGTCCGGGAAATTAAGAGGCTACCATTCGCCGGTGGACGCACATTATTTGACCCAGATTTGACGACAAGATATGATACACTTTTTGACAGACAAATTTAAGAGACTTAAATTTGTCTGTATTTAAAATTCCACTAGAACAAAAATGGAAAACTTCATGCACATTTCTGACAAAAATTCCTAGAAATATATCAATGAAGAAAAGTAGTGCCGGCGGAGAGATGCCAAAATAACAAACATGTCAATGTATTAAGCCAGTACTTATCGGAAGGGGCCCGGCTGCGCACGGTGGGGGGGGGTGAACTACGGGGGGTCATAAGCAAGGCAAGGAGCCCGGCTAGAGCCAGAGGAGGCCTGGTTAGCCCAGAGGGAGCCTGAAATTATAGCACGGGTTCCCGGATACAGCGAAGTGGGAGGAGTGGAATCAGGGGCGGATTCAGGCCGACGGTGGGGGAGGGGGCAACGGGGCCCCAAATCGCGAAAAACATATGGTTTTTGTTTGAAGAAAATCCGTAAAAATTGGTAAAATCGGGGGATTTGGGGAGGGCATCAAATCCCCCGATTTTACCTTTACCCCCCTGGATCCGCTATTGCTGTGGTTCCTTGCAGACCACAGGGACACGGACAAACCATAGGGACCCGGGCAAATTGCAAGGAGCTGGGCAGACCGCAGGGGGCTGGGTAGACCACAAGGGGCCCGAGCAGACCACAGAGGGCCCGGGCAGACTAAAAGGAGCCCAGACCGCCCACAAGGGGCGCGGGCAGACCACAGGGACCCGGGCGGACCACACAGGACCCAGGCACACTACAAAAAGCCCAGACCACCTACAAACGCCCCGGGCAGACTAAAAGGGGCCAAGGCAGAATACAAGGAGCCCGGTTGCAGTCAGAGAGGAACCAAAAAGGTCCCGAGACTGCCACAAATAGGGCCCCGGATGCAGTCAAAATGGGCCTGAGAATATCGTTAGGGGCCCGTTTGCGGACACAGCGATTATGGGTGGCTCTAAAGGGGACTGCACCCAAGCAAGCATGCCAAGGAGCCCGACCGCAGCCACAGCAAGCCCAGATAGACCACGGGGCCCCGCACTCATGGCAAGGGCCCGTCCGTGGCATTAGAGGACCCGCGCCTCCTGGACCACAGGGAGCCCGGTTGCAGTCACAGGTCCCGGTTGCAGTCACAGGGGACCGGGTGGATAACAGTGGGCCGGGTGAATTACAGGGGCCCGGTTGCAGTCACAGGTGGCCCAGTTGGACCACAGGGAATCCGTTTGCAGTCACAGGGGCCCGGGTGGATCACAGGGGCCCCAGGTGGATTACAGGGAGCCCGATTGTAGTCACAGGGGGCCCGGGTGGATCAAAGGGGGCCCGGTTGCAGTCAAAGAGGGCCCGGGTAGATCATAGTGGGCCCGGGTGGATCAAAAAGGGCCCGGTTGCAGTCACAGGGAGCCCGGCTGCAGTCACATAGTGCATGGTTGCAGTCACAGGGGCCCCGAGTGGATCACAGATGGCCCGGTTGCAGTCCCAGGGGGCCCGGGTGTATCACAGAGGGCCCGGTTGCAGTCACAGGGGACCCGGGTGGATCACAGATGGCCCGGGTGGATCTTAACTGGCCTGGTTGTAATCACAGGGGGTCCAGTTGCAGTCACAGGGGGCCCGGGGGATCACAGGGGGCCCGGTCGCAGTCACAGGGGGCCTGAGTGAATCATAGGGGGCCAGTTGCAGTCACAGGGGCCTCAGGTGGATCACAGATGGCCCAGTTGCAGTCACAGGGGGCCCGGGTGGATGACAGGGGGCCCGGTTTCAGTCACAGGTGGCCCGGTTGGACCACAGGGAATCCGTTTGCAGTCACAGGGGGCCCGGGTGGATCTCAGGGGGCCCGGTTACAGTCAAAGAGGGCCCGAGTGGATTACAGGGGGCCAGGATGGATCACATGGGGCCCCGGGTGGATCACAGGGGGCCCCAGGTGGATTACAGGGGGCCCGATTGCAGTCACAGGGGGCCCGGGTGGATCAAAGGGGGCCCGGTTGCAGTCACAGAGTGCCTGGTTGCAGTCACAGGGGCCCCAGGTGGATCACAGATGGCCCGGCTGGAGTCAAATGGGGCCCGGGTGTATCACAGGGGGCCCGGTTGCAGTCACAGGGGGCCCAGTTGGATCATAGGGGGCCCGGTTGTAATTACAGGGGGGCCCGAGTGGACCACATGGGGCCCGGTTGCAGTCACAGGGGGCCTGGGTGGATCATAGGTGGCCCGGTTGCAGTCACAGGGGCCCCGGGTGGATCACAGATAGCCCAGTTGCAGTTACAGGGGGCCCGGGTGGATGACAGGGGGCCCGGTTTCAGTCACAGGGGGCCCGGGTGGATCATAGATGGCCCGGTTGCAGTCACAGGGGCCCCGGTGGATCACAGTTGGCTCTGTCCCAGTCACAGGGGGCCCGGGTGTATCACAGGGGCCCGGGTGGATGATAGGGGGCCCGGTTGTAATCACAGGGAGCCCGGGTGGATCACAGAGGACCCGGTTGCAGTCACAGGGGGCCGGGTGGATCGCAGAGGGCCTGGTTGCAGTCACAGGGGCCCCGGTGGATCACAGTTGGCCCGGTCCCAGTCCCAGGGGGCCCGGGTGTATCACAGGGGCCCGGGTGGATGATAGGGGGCCCGGTTGTAATCACAGGGAGGCCGGTCGGATTACAGGGAGCCCGGTTGCAGTCACAGGTGGGCCGGGTGGATCACAGATGGCCCGGTTGTAGTCACAGGGAGCCCGGGTGGATGACAGGGGGCCCGGTTGCAGTCACAGGGGCCCGGGTGGATCACAGGGGCCCGGGTGGATCACAGGGGGCCCGTTTGCAGTCACAGGGGTGCGGGTGGATCAAAGAGGGGCCCGGTTGCAGTCACAGGGGGCCGGATAGATCACAGGGGGCCCGGCTGCAGTCACAGGGGGCCCGGATGGATTACAGGGGGCCCGGTTGCAGTCCACAGGGGGCCCGGGTGGATCACAGAGGGCCCGGTTGGATGACAGGAGGCCCGAGACTGCCGGAATTAGGGACCCGGCTGCAGTCGAAGTGGGCCTGAAAAATATCGTTTGGGGCCCGGTTGCGGACACCGAGGTTAAGGATGGCCCACAGGGCACCCGCAAGCATGCCAGGGAGCCTGGTCTCAGCCAAAGCTAGCCCAAGTAGACCACTGGGGCCCGGAATCGTGGCAGGGGCCCGGCTCTGTCCGCAGGGGCCCACAACTTGGGATTGGGGGGCTCGTCGGGTCATTGGGGGGCTTCTCCGAGCATTGGGGGGGCTCGAGCCCCCCCAAATATATGGAAACTTGCGCCCCTGCTCATCATGAAGATCACATGCTAGGATATCAATATTTTTATAGCTGACTCGGGTTCAGGGCCCTGCAGCCAGGGGCGCTGCAGCAGAATTTTCACAGGGGGAATGGACCCGGGCTGGTGCTGACCGGTGGAGGCGAATTTTGAGCATATTCTGTCGCTGACAGCTTTTATGACCATTGACCCAAAATTTTTTGGGGATGTCCCCCTGGTTGGTCAACAGGGGGACGCATCCCCTGTCCCCTATCTTTCGGCACCCGCGCCTGCAGTTTCCCTGAACAAGGAGCAAGTTGGCTCCCTGTAAACCCTTCCAACAGGAAAAGAGTAGGCAAGGCCAATGACCCTGGTAGTTGGTTTGTCGATAACCCCCAAAAATTTTTATCAATATTTGGATGTCTCACAAAGCTTGTAAATATTTTGATATATGTATAACATATTTTGATGAAGTGATTTCCAATGTTGATAAATTTTGGAGTACTGAGGCAAGAAGCATGATTAAAAGTTGACAGGCATATACTAGCCTGCGTCCCCAAATCCTGGATGTAAAATACCACTTGATAATTATACATTATATTATATGTTTGGGCCCAGTCCATCAGGATCAGGTAGGTCAAGTCAAATGATTATTCATTATGTGGCTAGACATAGAATATATATCTGATTGCTCTAGCATGTCTTTGATTATTACTCCATATCAAATGAAAGGCTGTGCCCAAAAATATAATCTCAATGGTGTTTTATGTCCAGGATTCAGGGAGCAGTGTTTCCCTTTTAAGATGTGTGAGCTTCTGTGATCCACATCTGAATACGTGACTTTCAAAAAGGCTCAGAAATACCCAAATTTAATTAAAAAAACAAATGAAGTTCAATAAAGTTTGGCGATTTTTATTATGATCCCTCCATAAGGCTCCTGTTTGCAGGTTTTGTATGTGGTATGTTGGTTTTAATTTCTCACTGGCATACTTTGCAATTGCAACTGGAATTGCAATTGCAATTGCAATTGCGATTGCAACTGGTAATGGTATACCTACCAAGTTTACTCTATCTGCATTTTTGGCCACATTTGAAGGTAAAGTGTGTTTATATATAAAATATTGCGGTTTGCTTATTTTTTTTTAAATCCCTTCAAAGGAAAATAGTAAGAATTTTAGAGCAATCAGATCGCCTAGCCCCATCAAGACGTATCTTAACAAATCTGGTCTGCAGAAAATTATTAATATTGTCAAACTTTCACAAACAAAACTCCTTTCTATCATGAACCATACCCTGCCCAAGCCAGTGGCTACCAAATTTCCCTTATTACTCACCCATTGGGGAGAGGAGCGCAGGAAAAGCCAGACCTTTTTATATCCCATTTGCTGCATTTACTTATTGCAAATGTTTACTCTTTCTTTCAGCTCCCAAAGTCACAGCGGAGTCTAGGATCGTGAATAAGGGGGAAGGGGCCGCTTCCTGGAGGGCGCCATCCGAACCAGGAGGGTACCACTTTTGACCGGCAAAACCTATCTGGCCAAGTGATATCGATATCGATGTGATTTTCACATCCTGGGGAGTGGGGATAAGTACATTTTAGGGGGTTGCCGTGACCATTTCAGGGGGCGCTGAGGGTCGATCGTGGGGGGCACTTGCCCCCTGGATCTGCCTATGCCTAAGGTGAGGAATGAAAATGTAGCATTAAATATTAGAGATGTCAACTATGTACCGTGCATCAAAACATTCTTTAACACGCGTATTGACGGTGTGGGTACCCGCCCTCCTTGTTCTTTATATAGAATAGAAATGGCGGCGCGTAGCGCTGCCGTACTTTGCATTTTATTTAGTAATATGTACAACTTTATGCAGAATTTTAAGGTTGTGTCATCTCCGGTCAGGTCACTAGTGCAGGTCAAATGACCTCACCTCAAAAAAAAATTCAAGATGCATAATTCAGAACAGTTTGAGCCTTTCCGACTGAAAGTCATACCACACAATGAGCCCACAGCGCTCCACGAAATATTTTGCGATCCTTTTGATATTGATAACCTAAGGTCAGGTACGAGCCATGACCTCTCCATGTGAAATATTTAGGGAGAAATGGTTTAGATTGAATAACCTAGTAATGGATGGTGGTAGAGCATTTATTTTGACGGCATTAGGCCTGCCTCATCTCTGCGGTTCTCAGGACATGTATTTTCCCAATTTCACCTTGACCTGAGCTCAGGTCACGTCAAATGCAATCCTATATATGACCCGATTTGACATAGGAAGGTCATATTTTATACCATTCGATTAGGCTTGCTATGAAGATTCTTTGGGTCTAAATTGTTAATAAATAAATGAAGATCTCGAGAACCACACTAAATAGCGAAAACACGTTCAACGGCAATGGATAGCCCATCCAGTCTCGATAGAACAAAAAACTATTTTTTGTCAGGTCACGTTTGAGGTAACTATGGGTCATGGCACGCCACCATGGGGATATCATGTGGGCGAAAGTTTTCTTCATTACATCTGAACTAGCAAAGATAGAGCAAAACAATTTCGGCCATCGGAATTTTCGCAGCGAGACGAATGGAATGCTATATGATATAACCTTTCTGGGTCAAATAAGGTAAAACTAATATTTGACCCGACTTGAGGTCAGCTCAAGGTCAAATCAGGTCAAAATACATATCATTAGAACAACAAGGATGAGGCAAACATAATACCGTTAAATATTCATACCGATGCCACCTGGAACTGCTAAGCTCCGCTGCTTCATCGTTTTCGACTCTATTTTGGTTCCATTAGAATACGTTGAGTATGCACGAAGCTGTAGTTATTGTGTCGCTTTCCACATACACCCCACAAAAGGCATTAACTTAACGTCACTGGTTTATTACAGCCAATGTTATAAAGCAGCTATGAAAACTGACAATATAATCAAGCTGAAAGTAGCTGTTTAACATATTATCGATGAAAAAGTGGTATCGGGCATTAATTACCGGAATTGCAGCTCAACACAACGCAACATTTCCAACAATAAAATTTAGGCTCACTCATGGGGTTTGCTGCCGAAACCGTCATTTACCAATGAGAGCTTTCAACCCCAAAGCGCTATGTCAGGATGCCTCGGCTTGCTCGCTTTAAGATCTCAACACCACAAGGAGGAGCTGAGTTCGCACGAATTTCTGCTATAAAACACCATAGATATAATACGTTGACCTTCAGTGCTTATTGCCACATCGAAAAAGCACCAAATATATGAAAACGTACTTGTAACTGCCTACCCCAAAGGTACACCAGCGCAAAACTCGGCGGCTTTAGTTGCCAGCACACAGCAATTACACTTCGGAGTTGAAAAAACGGAATATTATACACCAGATGCGTATGGAAGTTATAGTAGCGTATGCGATGCATTTACCAAATGCATCAAATACACGTCAGCAGGACTCACTGAACTGTAACCATCGATGACGATGCACCCATGGTGTGCCATTTGCGGCAGTAGCGGGAGTGCTACCCTCTGCTAAAGACTGGCGCATGTATGAGTTTTACCTTTAGCCCCAAGATGACACTGCTATTCAAAGATGGGATGTTTTTGCCCCAGCTGGTGATGGGCCGCAGGGTCGCGCTCAGAATCATCAATTTAGGGGGCCGTTTGATTTACAGGTTATGGCGAAAACTTTGGCACAAAACCGATACTTGCAACAGAAAAATGGCTGCACACCCGTCACAGGATTGTGTAATTCTGTTACCAATCGAGATTATATAGGCATACAGATTAAGACACCGCATTTCACCATTCGGCGTGTCCGTCCCATTACAGACGGTCCGAGCAGATTTGAACAAACACCGATGCCTCTGTTGACATACCACAGAAGTCGCGGCTTAGGGTCTCGGTCAGGCCGGAGGACGTGAGGCGTAGGGGTGAAGGGAAGAGGGGAGGAGGAGCTGGGAGGGTTTGAGCCGCTGAGTGCAAGCCGAAATAATTCAAAAGAGTATCGCGGGCAAGTCATCCTCTCTGAACGGCGGGCAAGTCATTTAGCCTTTTTCTGAGGCAACAATTTATTATTCAAACGTTTATTCGTAAAATGTGTAGAATAACACGGAAGCGTAAGTCTGCTCCTGCACGATCTTGTCCAGGAATTTGGCGTTGACCTCCTCGATCTTTTACGATTAAGAGAAGTCCTAGCAAGTGTCTACACTTAATGCACGCCCCGGCAGGACTCCGAGCCACCTTCGCCCTGGTGTGGGGGAGGGTGGGTGAAACCTCCCCTCCCTCGAACTCGGCTCCTATGCGGGATAGCGAAAAATGCCAAAGCTGGTGGAAAACTCACAAAAAAATCAAGACGCATCTACATCAGCCAGTTTTGCCTCAGTTCAATAATTAGGTCATAGCAGGCCAAAGAAGGTGACATGTTCTTGAAGAATTTATGGGCTCTGACGTCTGACAGAGTTGAGCTGGAATCAATTTTTAGGTACCATTTGCTTCCTCTCGTTACAGCAAATCGAATAATGTATGATAGAAGTATACGAGATCAAAGCAAAAACGACCTGACCAAAAATCAGGTCAATGTCATCATTTGGCATGGCATAGTCAATATGCATATATCAATCGACTCGCAATTACAATACAAACGTAATCGTATCAAGATAAAAGATTTATCACATCATCTTATAAATGTATTGACCCAAGTCTGAAAACCTGCTTTGGTAGCCCCAGATGACCTCTCAGAGGTCACGGGCCAAAATTGCAGCATGAACCTGAGAAGGAGTCTGATATATTACGATTTGAATAATATGAAGGTATTCTGAGCTGTGTCTACATAAAGTGAGTCATTTTTCGCAAAATTCCCGTTTTTTCCTATGCATTTTCAATGGAGAGGTCATGGTCTGTATTTGGACCTAGGTCAGCGATATAAAAAATATCGGAATTTTGTTTGTGTAGCGCTCGAATGGCCCATAATGTGATATGAGTTTCAATCGGATATACTAATCTTATTCTTGCTTATGATATCCCAAACGTTTTGGGGTGTTAGGTCACTTGACCTTCACTGGTGAACTAACCTGAGATGACCCGACCTTAAATTTTTGGGAAAATTTGCCGAATTGATCAAGGATAACGTGTGCCAAGTACGGCGGCGCTGCGCACCGCCTTTTTTGGTGCCGCCGGAAAAACCCCGACGTGATGTTTATGTATGGTTATTGTTTTAGTTTGCTGATTCAACCAGTAAGTCATCACGATCCCAAAATGAATAAAAAGTTACATAGGCACTCTTTCCAGAGTGGTTCGGTAAGAGTACACAAAAGAGAATATTAGAATAGGTACGCATAGATATCTGGCTCCCTGGGAACCGTTCCAAACAGGGAAATATTTGGCGACGCTATATGACCCTGGAAGTTGTTGCGTCCATGAGCTGCAAAAACTATTAATGCTGCAATGTTTAGCTTCCCAAATATGAATTATGCACTTTGTCCCGATCAAAAATAAGTGCCTTTATCTCCTAAGCGTGCCTACTCTTGCACGATGGTCTACTGCGTACTCTTACCGAACATGCACCTTTTGGAAGCAAGTCCTCATACAAATTTTGGCATGCATTTATCGTGGGCCCCAGTCCGGGGACACAGTTCTAGTTCAGCTGTCTTACTGATTACAGACCTTAGGGGAGGGTGGGGTGGGTTGTATCAGTTTTTACTCCAGGTCCATTAATATCGTAACTACTTGGGATGGCCTCGTGATTTTAATACCATCTCGTAGCTGCAGCCTTTGGCTTCCTTTTGCCAATTAATTGTTTGCCTAATATTTACTGGTTTTCCTCCAACTGCCCGGCGAATAGACCTTTTCACTTGATACAACTTACCCCACCGGTTGGGTGAGTTGTATCACATGGTGAGTTAACACGCGCTCCGCTGGGGGAGGGCGAAATTCGCCCCGCTCCTGGTTTCCCCCATATAGCTAAAAAGAGACACAGAACAACGAAACTTACAGTACCGTACTCCTAATTAATTTTACACATCTGACCAAATCTTTAAGTTAAGGTCATGGCAGGTCCAGGATCTATTCAAGGTCAAGTGACCCGACCTCGAAACCTAAAATCACGAGTTTGAAGCAGCGCCCAGGGAACATTAGCAAACCGATCAGTTTGAAACCTGTAGAATATGATAAGGTCATTAGGGTCTACAAATCTGCTATCTCGAAATTTTGATATTGTTGACCTAAGGTGGGGTCAAATTTTTGGGCACCCCATTAGAAGTCTATGTTTAAAAATATAATGGACTCGTTTTCAGTAAATACTGGATAGATAAAGCTGAAAATCCTCAAACCGTCTATTCTTACCACGATCTTTACCACAAAGTTGAGTTTTGAGCATCTGACCTCTCAAAGGTCATGTCAGGTCAGGGGAGCATAGAGTGATTGTTTTGCCAATAACTTCTCACTGAATTGAGATAAAGTTCTTATTTTGCGTGCATTGTGATTATATTGTCACGGGGAGTCAATTGATATGCAACATGACCATGCCAGGTCACTCTGTGACCCTGAACTAGCTCGAGGTCAGGTCATTTTCACTATTTGACCTAGAAAGGTCATATTATACATCATTCGCCCCGCCGCAATGAGAGGAATCCAATGATGCATAAATATTTGCGCTAGCTCTCCTGAGAGAAGATCTAGAGAGAAACATACACTGCTCTGTTGTAGGCCAATGGAAACTTCTTTGACATATTCTGACCTCAATATTGACCTGAAATGAAAAATTATTCGTTGATAAGTTTTGAAGTGCTGCGGCGAGGAGCATGATGATGAGTTGTTAAGATGTTCCCTGGCCTCTCCCCTCGAATCCGGAAAATCCCGAAAATCCGGAAAATCGAATTCGGAAAATCGAATCCCCTCGCCGCAGCACTTCAAAACTTATCAACGTTGGCCGTCAAAGAGTGCTGGCAGAAAGTTTGAAAAACCCCGAAAAACTAGCCAAGACCATTCTTCGTATTGAGTTCCTTACTGCTTGCCGAAGAGAATGCTTAGTTCCTCGTTTCATCCAAGATTCGTTAAGACCAGTGGTTTGTCGTATTGTCGGCATTACTTTTAGGTTAGAGGTACCAATAGGGTTGTTGTCACGACATCCAATCTTATTTTTAACGATTCATTCTAAAAGGCATTTTTGTGTGAAGCTCAATTCGAGGTCTGGCTATACTAGGACTGAGAATTATTGATATTTACTCCACGATTCTGATGAAGGGCTGTGCCCGAATATACAATCTTCAGTGTTTTTTACTTTTCCGGATTCGAGGGGAGAGGCCAGGGAACATCTTAACAACTCATCATCATGCTCCTCGCCGCAGCACTTCAAAACTTATCAACGTTTGAATCCAACATTGGCCGTCAAAGAGTGCTGGCAGAAAGTTTGAAAAACCCCGAAAAACTAGCCAAGACCATTCTTCGTATTGAGTTCCTTACTGCTTGCCGAAGAGAATGCTTAGTTCCTCGTTTCATCCAAGATTCGTTAAGACCAGTGGTTTGTCGTATTGTCGGCATTACTTTTAGGTTAGAGGTACCAATAGGGTTGTTGTCACGACATCCAATCTTATTTTTAACGATTCATTCTAAAAGGCATTTTTGTGTGAAGCTCAATTCGAGGTCTGGCTATACTAGGACTGAGAATTATTGATATTTACTCCACGATTCTGATGAAGGGCTGTGCCCGAATATACAATCTTCAGTGTTTTTTACATTTCCGGTTTCGAGGGGAGAGGCCAGGGAACATCTTAACAACTCGAAAAATTATTCGTATTAAATATCTTCGTCTTGTCAAGAGATTTCGAGCGCCGCCCGTACTTTTCCTTTGACTTTCGTGGGGAATGAGATACTGAGGGCAAGTGATCCGTTTGGAACAAAGAAGCCAACACAATGTGTCGAAACGGGTAAATTATTGACTAGGTACCAGCAGACTTTAGTCGGGGCTAAAGTCTGTTAACTGAAAAGCCTTAACGTTTTAGTTATGGACTAATTAATCATCTCACAATAGATACGGGAAGGGTTGTATCAGGGATACAGATGAATTGCATGGACGTGGGAAGTAGGAGGTGGGGGGCGAGCAGGGGTGTCCCTCGAATTTGTGAAGCTCAGGCGGGGATGTGGCCATAACTTCTCGGGACTTGTTAGACTTTAATTTTTGCTTTTGCTTTCATTCCATCAGCGCGGCCTCTCTTGCACTTATTCTGGCCCGCAATTTTTACAGCAAAACTATTTTACCTAATTTTTTGTCGTGGCTATATGTGATAATATAGTGTTTTTTTGAAAAAAAGAGTTTTGCGACACTCCTAATGAGTTGTATAGGCAGCGTAGGCAGTGTGGGGTGCCTACCAATTTAAAAAGGTCCTAAATAAGCTCAGGGGCCCAAAACTATCCCAGGGGCCAGTCTTCAACTCATGGAGACTAAACACGCTGAGGGGGCACCAAGCAGCTCAGGAGGCCCATACAAACTAAGATGGCCAGACTAGCTGGGCGTCTCGACGAACTCATGGGGCCCAGATACGCACAACCGGTCCCAAACAAGCTGAAGGGGCCTATATCAGTAAACGAACACGATACCAGCCCAGGGGCCCCTTGTCAGCTCAAGGGACAGCCAGGGCCCCTTACGATCAAACCAGAGGCCTCTTATGTAAGTCCTCTCACGGGACCTAGACCAGCTCATGGCTGCCACAATAATTTCACATATAGGGTTATTTTTAGCTTAGGGGGGAAACAGCAAAGGATCTAAGGCCAAGCCAGTAAGCTCCTGTACAATACTCTTTCATGGTCCCAGAACAGCCCAGGGCGCCGAAAAGCTCAGAAGGCTCCAGTGGCGACACATTCAAGTTCAGTGTGAGGGCCTGGTTATCTAAAGCGGTCCCAGATCAGCTGAGGGGACTCAATATCAGCTCAGGGTAGCCACCAAAAACTCAGGGGGCCAGGCCCGTAGAGACTCTGCGGCCTCTGATGCTTAAGTTAGCGTCAATCGGGAATTTCAGTAGGGACCCAGCGTTAGTCAAGACAACTGCGATATGTGGAGGTGGTCGACACGACACCTTCGTTTTCGCCATGACTTAAGTTCACCGAAGTTCACTGTATTCATTGTTAATTGCGCTTAGTGCGGCGCCAATCAGGGTTTCTGTAGGGACACAGCGTTAGCCAAGACAACTATGATATGTGGATGTGGTCGATGCGACACCTCAGTTTTCTTCAAGACCGAAGTTAGCTGTATTCTTTGCTCATCGTGCTTCAGTTAGCATCAGTGGGGGCGTCCAGCATTTTCTACCAATGTACCAGTCATTACGTTCTGGGCGAAACCTTGCCGGCCCGACATATGCTTCATGGTAAACGTGAACATAAACGTGAACATATCTCACTGAAAGGTAGCTTCATGAAAATAAACATTTACAAATACGCTTTTTAAACACGTTTTTTTCTTCGACACTGGCCGCCTATTGGGTGGTAAATTGGTGCCCCTCAGATTCGGCGCCCCCCAGGTTCGGCGCCCCTCTCCCAAGCCTGCCCCCTAACGAAATCCTAGATTCGTCACTGGACTTGTTAGACTTTAATTTTTTCTTCTGCTTTTATTCCATCAGCGCGGCCTGTCTTGCACTTATCCTGACCCGCACTTATTGCAGCAAAAATAATTTTACCTAATTTTTCGTTGTGGCTACATGTCATAAGAATATAGTGTTTTTGGTAAAAAAGAATCTGTGGCGGCACCCTTAATGAGCTGCTGGTACTTTGGGGTGAGTTGTATCACTGTTACAACATATAGCAGCGGCTGGATATAAGAATGTCCGGCTTTCTCTCATTTTGACTGAGATCAGGAAATTTTTGGCCAAAAAGTAGGGGCCAGGCCCCCTGGCCCCCCTTCCTTTTCCGACGCGTATGCCTGATACAACATATACCACCCTCCCATATTGGAAAAAAACGTCCTCATGCTGAAAAATCAGCGGCCAGCCGGGAAAATCCTTCTCATGCACGAAACCTTAGAATCTACCCTTACCACTGCTACAGCGATCTTTCCGATTCGTGATCATCTAAATGACAATTACACATTTTCTTACGACGAAATTTTACCGAATGACATCCCGAAAACACATTTTCTGCACTCACCGCGAAACGCGCCAAGCCAAGCAGACGGCAGTATGAGGAAAGCTGCCGGACCGCACGCCGCATCATCTGGTTGTGTCGGGGGCTCCATCTCTCGGATAGTTTTGGAAAAATCGCTCTGATACAACTTGTCCATGAAACAACTCTCCCCGCTCTCCCCTAAGCAGAAACTCTTGATACTAGGGGCAGGGTATAAAAGTTTCCCTGGTCTCTTGATATAATATCAAGGGTACCAAAGAACCAAATTTGCTCTGTGCCCTCGCGGAAAGAACAAAGGCATCTCCAAATATTTTTTAGCAGCCGAGCCACTGGTTTCACTATCTTATACTTAGGCCTCCACCACCTCAGTGTTTGCTAAGTAACCAAAATATCTGCTTGCTCTCATCTCTTGCGTACCTACTCTTATTCGCCCTTGCTCTAGCCTTCTTTTATCATACATGCTGAACACTGTTGTAACGTAAATGGAGCCCCAGGTAAATTTGAAAAATTGGCTAACCACATATAGCCTTTGCAACTGCAGTGCTCTAAGACTCAAGAAAATTGGTTGACGAATAACAAACCCCCCTTTGTTCCTCTGCTCACGATGTCCCCATGGGCGGATGCAGGATTTTTTTATCAGGATGGGCACTTTGTCGAGAAGTGCCATCCGAATCAGGGGGGATGAGCACTTCTGGGTGGAAAAATTTATCAGATGGGTGCCAAATCCTATCGCAGAGGCGCCGATACTCGCATTCTGGGGGAAAGTGCAATTTTAGGGGGCGTCATCGACCTTTCACTGGGGCGCTGAGGATCGATCAGGAGAAAGTTTCCCCTTTGACCCTTGGATCTGCCTATGGTATCAGCTACCTACCTACCATTCCAGCCTGGGTTGGGTGTAATCCGCGAATCAGGGCGCGGATTCTTGATAATGATTGGGGGTACTCCAATTTGAAAATATGTCAATGACTACCATGATAAAATGTGATAATATAATTCAAAGTGTGCTTTAGGCTTCTCACATGCCTGTTGATGAGCAAAAACCCATTCAAAATTATTGAAATGAAGAACACGAAAAAATTAAGTACCTGTATTTCACCACTTGAACGTTTCAATGGGGTTGTCCAAGCACCCACAGATATATGAATAATTCTGCCAATCGTGTTTTCGACATCATGTCAAGAATAGATTCAGCTATTTTGCTCGGCGAACACTAATTTAAACAAGCTAGAAACGTATTTTTGTGTCTCACACGAAGAATATATATAAATATATATAGATATATATATTCTCTCAAACACTGTCGATTGAACTTCAGCGAAGAATTCGTTTTAGCTAGTTTTTTGTTTTCGTTTTCGCAGGTTCGTATCAGTTTTTTCACTTTGTTGTCGTTGATGGAAGATAATATAAGTCCTAAATCGGTAGGCATTACACAGTTATATTATTCACGGCAATTACAGGTACAGTCGACGTTTCGAAGGCTTTCAGCGATCATTATCGAGACATTAATGACATAACCACATAATAATATTACATACAAAAACACATATTATATAAAAGTCGTGGCAGGGTCGAGTGTATTTCAAAAGATGATCGGTTGTATGAAGAATGAAGCTCACAATATGTATGAATATATGATAACGGGACTAAAGCTTTTAACTTCCTCTTTTTGAGCATACACAAAAACATGAGGCCTAAAGTCTTTCCCAATTTTTTTCTTAGTTTACAGTTGTCATGTATTCCACAGATGGAGCTTCTCAGTTTGATCGAGTTGCGTGTTTAGTTCAGGGTTGTGTTCGCGGATGTAAAGTGCTTCTGTGATCCATATTCTGAGATGATCATTGATATGCTTGTGCGTAAATGTGCTGTCGGTGAGGATTTTTCTGGTGAGCTGTGTTTGGTGGTGTTGTTCTACGTGGTTCTTGATGGAGCTGGTGTGGCCTGGTGCTTTGTGTAGAGTGAGGCGTCGTGAGAGGGATGTTGTCCTGGCACCGATGTACTTAGCGGCAAGGAGCCTACAGTCTCCTAAGGGGCAGTTAAATTGATAAAGTACATTGGTGCGTGACAGAGGGGTAGTCTTGTCTGATGTGTTGTTGAGAATGATGAGGTTGGAAGTTTTTCTATTTTTGTAATAGATAGTGAGATGCAGCTGGGTGTCAGAATGTGTGCACTTTAAGTTGTCGCGAATGATATGCTGCATGATTCTATCGTCATCTTTATGGGCACTGCTCATAAAGTTGCGGTAGTAGAGCCTGATGGATTTCGCTTCTGGCGCCTTGTCACTACTGGTCTTTTTTAGATGTTTTTTTAGATCTTTTTTAGATGTTTTTTAGATGTCTCATCCTGGGAGATGAGACGAAGTTTGAGAAGCTTAGTGTCGACACCACCGACAACCTGAAAGCAAAGGTGAATAGAATCATAGACTGTCCGAATAGTGCCGTTGACTCTATAAAGTTGCAAAAGATAAGGGGAGAGTACGCTCCGGGTTATGCTTACGGGAACGTTAAAACGCATAAGTCTAGCAATCCCTTAAGGCCTATAATTTCCCAAAACCCCTAGCCCTTTGTACAAGTTAGCAAAACGCCTCAACGAATTGCTTAAGCCATTCGTTCCAGAGAATTTTAGCTTAAAATCAGTCGATGAGTTTATAGACATCTTAAGGACAAACAAACCTACAGGCATGCTGGCTTCTATTGACGTAGAAAGTTTGTTCACCAATGTTCCTGTAAATGCCACAATTCAAATAATATTCGACTACGTGTACCTCAACCCAGATCCGAAAAATGCCCTCTGAAAATGCCTGCCACCATCCTTGAGCAGCTGCTTCAAGCTTGTACCAGTGAGGCCCCTTTCAGAGGACCAGACGGTACCTTATACCGACAGCGAGAAGGTGTCGCGATGGGCTCCCCCCTGGGCCCCCTCTTTGCTAACGCTTACATGTCGGCGGTTGAGAACCTTGTCCTACGTGATCCTGATGTGCGCCCTAACATCTATTGCAGGTATGTAGATGATATATTCTGTGATGTGAGAGATGAGGATCATCTAAAAACCCTGATTTCTAAACTCAAACACAACAGTGTGCTCAAGTTCACACACGAGTTAAGTATTGATAAGAAGATCCCCTTTCTAGACGTAATGGTGTCCGATATTGATGGCAATTTTGTGACAGATGTCTACCGCAAGGCCACGAACGAAGGCCGAGCCCTCAACGGAGAGAGTGAGTGCCCGGAGAGGTACAAACGCAGTGTTACAACTGCGTTTGTCAGGCGAGCATTTCGTAACTGCTCCTCGCAAACTGCTCTTCACAGTGAGTTAAGGCGAATTCGTCAGATTCTTGTCAACAACGGATACTCTAACAAGGTTGTTGATGAGACTTTCAAAAAACATCTAAAAAAGACCAGTAGTGACAAGGCACCAGAAGCGAAATGCATCAGGCTCTACTACCGCAACTTTATGAGCAGTGCCCATAAAGATGACGATAGAATCATGCAGCATATCATTCGCGACAACTTAAAGTGCACAAATTCTGACACCCAGCTGCATCTCACTATCTATTACAAAAATAGAAAAACTTCCAACCTCATCATTCTCAACAACACATCAGACAAGACTACCCCTCTGTCACGCACCAATGTACTTTATCAATTTAACTGCCCCTTAGGAGACTGTAGGCTCCTTGCCGCTAAGTACATCGGTGCCACGACAACATCCCTCTCGCGACGCCTCACTCTACACAAAGCACCAGGCCACACCAGCTCCATCAAGAACCACGTAGAACAACACCACCAAACACAGCTCACCAGAAAAATCCTCACCGACAGCACATTTACGCACAAGCATATCAATGATCATCTCAGAATTTGGATCACAGAAGCACTTTACATCCGCGAACACAACCCTGAACTAAACACGCAACTCGATCAAACTGAGAAGCTCCATCTGTGGAATACATGACAACTGTAAACTAAGAAAAAAATTGGGAAAGACTTTAGGCCTCATGTTTTTGTGTATGCTCAAAAAGAGGAAGTTAAAAGCTTTAGTCACGTTATCATATATTCATACATATTGTGAGCTTCATTCTTCATACAACCGATCATCTTTTGAAATCCGCTCGACCCTGCCACGACTTTTATATAATATGTGTTTTTGTATGTAATATTATTATGTGGTTATGTCATTAATGTCTCGATAATGATCGCTGAAAGCCTTTGAAACGTCGACTGTACCTGTAAATGCCGTGAATAATATAACTGTGTAATGCCTACCGATTTAGGACTTATATTAGCCGTTTTCACAACGTGAATTAAATCTTGGGAGACTTTTTGAAAGGTTTTTTGGTAGCACTGTAAGATTGCTACCATTTGTCGGATTTTCACAAGAATCTTGGGAATTTATTGAGTACAATTATCTGGCACATCTGGCAATGCTTTAGTGTGATGATGATGATGATTTTTCCGGCCGTCGAATAGAGGTATTCATATGGAGGGCGCCTCGTTATAGGCGCCCTAATCGCCGGAGGAAGATCACAAGCCGGGGCCGGTCCGCCAGGGCCTCCTGAATGGTTGGGTCGTCCGGCCGAATATATCCCGACGTACGATGGCGCGCGCAGGACACAGGGTCAGCAAGTGTCGTAGAGTTTCGTCCTCCTCATTGCACTCTGGGCAGGTAGCCTCAGGGTCTAGTCCAATCCGCTTTCGGTAGTGGCGAAGAATAAGAGAATGACCGGTGCTTAACCGCGCCACCTCAACACTTTCCCTTCGTGAGAGACCCTGGCGGTCTCCTAGAGTAGGGCGTTTGGTACCGCACTCTTGCGCATAACGAGTAGGTGCCATGTGTTCCGTCCATTTTTGTGGACGTATCGACGGAGGCAGCCTTTGGCCGATTGGAAATCTATCTGAGCCTGACTTTGGTCCAGGTTCGCCGCGTCCCGTGCTACCTCATCGGCCAGTTCGTTCCCCGGTAGCCCGGCATGTCCAGGCACCCACTGCAGGGTGATGTGTGGTCCCCTGCGTGCTAGTGTTTTCAGGTGCCGCCACACAGAGCTTGAGAGAGTGTCTGCCTGGGCAACGGGGCCCTCAGCTAATTTGGAGAGAGCTGACTGGGAGTCGGTGCACACTCTCACCTCGGCAGGTCTCCAGTCTTCAACAACAGTATGGAGAAACTCAAGGGCGGCATCCAATGCCGCCAGTTCTGCTCTGTAGCTTGAGGTGAACCTACCGGCAGGTACTTTAAGGTGTTTCATTTGGTGACCTCCTTGCATCACTACTGCTCCACCTCCCCAAACTCAGTGCCACCGTAGCGGAGCCGTCGGTGTAGATTGTCACGTCCGCGGGAGGCAGTCGGTCGAGAGTTGCCTGTGCAGCCGCTAGGCGGGTCTCTGCTGGGTCTGTCCTGCTGGTGGCCGTGAGCAGGGTGGGACGGATGTCGATGCCTTGAGGAGAGGTTCCCATGGTGCGGCCGGTGGAATCACCTGTAATGGATCCACAGGAGGTCAGCCAGACCTGCGTCAACGGACGTTGCCAGGCCGGTGTCGGCCCAACCTCGATCCTGACGGAGTCGCTGTCGTGGGCGTTCTGAGAGCAGAATCGGCTGGAGGGGTCTCCGGAAGGCCCTGATGTGGCGCTGTACGGCAACAGCTGCCAGTTCATGCCGCCGGATGTGAAAGGGCATTACATTGGCTTCTCGTTCTAGGGCTGAAACAGGGTGGACCGTAGACAACCCGTGATAGTGCGACAGGCCTGCCCTGTGCCACCTCCAGCTGCTCCAAGTTGGATGCTGCTACCCTTGCCATCCAGCCTCCGGCTGCGTAATCGGCACATGACCTGACGAAAGCCAAATAGGTAGTGCGAAGGTCAGACGCCCCTGCACCCCAGCTTTTGCCGCTGAGAGCTCGCAGAGTAGCATTCCTCCTCTTCATTTTGGCTTTCAGGTTTTCTGTGTGCTGGTGGAAAGACAGGGTTCTATCATACTTGATCCCCAGAAATGTTGGTGCAGTCTCATGTCGGAGTTGGGAGGTGCCGAGGGTTAAGGCACACTCTCTACGGGCCTCCGCTGGGTCCAGGGTGAAGATAGTGCCCACCGTCTTCTCCCTGCTGACCGTCATCTTCCATTCCTCCGCCCAGTCGAGGAGGTTGTCGAGTGCTCGCTGTACCCTCTCTTCTGCTTTAACGATCGACTTGTCAGACGCCCAAATCGCCAGGTCGTCCGCGAAGAGAGAGGTTTGGACGTCTCCGGGCATGTGGGTGGGCAGATCGTTGATGTATGATAGGAAGAGTGTTGGCGAGGTGACCGCACCCTGTGGCGTTCCCTCCCTTAGACAGCGGAAACGGCCACACTTGCCGTTGTATTTGACGCACGCCTGGCGATCAGAAAGAAAGGCGCGGAACCAGGCAGTGTAGCAGCGCGGTAGGCCCATGGCAGCGAGCTTATAGATGATGCCTGTCTTCCAGGTCCTGTCGAAGGCCCGCGAAAAGTCGACGAGTACCATGACTGTTCTTTCTCGGCGTTGGAAACTGTCCGCTACTGCCTGGGTAACCCGCAGCACCTGGTCCTCTGTGGAGCGATGCTTTCGAATCCAGCCTGGTTCGGGAGAGGAGCTCACGTGACTCCAGGAGGTGGATGAGTCGCGCCTGTACCAGCCGTTCCAAGAGCTTCGAAACGCAGCTTAACAGGCTGATTGGGCGGTAAGAGCCAATCTCACCCTTCGGCTTTCCCTTCTTATGTATTGGAATGATAACTGCCTTCCTCCAGCTTTAGTGTCGCCGGGCAGCCTGTGTTGAGTGTTGCGGATTTTAATAAAATTAAATTCAACTTAAATAAGTCATATAATGAGTGAAATTTGCATCAGTTATACTCCTGCTACCCCAGTCCCTTCAATCACATATGTTTTTTCTCTCAGCTTGTATATTAGCTGTGTAGTAAGTTTAAAACAAAAGGAGTAGTAGGGACTAGGGTAACGTCTACTCGTGTATTACTCAATTTTCCAATTACATTGATAAAAATGTATTACCTAGGTAACCAACTTGCATACGAGCAGGGATGTCCTAAACAAAGGGTAACAGGCAGAGGAATCCCTAAATGTAAATCAGGGTGGATATTATGCCAAATTTTTGGGATTGAATGATGTAAGTTTTCTGCATTGTCATTACAATTAAGGTGTGGATCCACCAAAATTCTGAGACGTGCTAAATTTGTGGGTGAAGTGTTTGAACAGCATCATTTGAAGACAAACAATTTGGTCCAAACTTTTGTCCCACTGCATATTATCCCCCTATTTCTAGTCGGAGCATCTCCCTAAATAAAAACTAAGTGGCCACGTCCTGTATCCTCATTGCAGGGTATGGGTGTTTTGACTGCTAGCGGTTTTTACCTTAAAGTGGGCGCAACTGGAAAATTATATTTTATCTTGGTTTCTCAGGTCTGCTTGGGTATATGTGCTATGCAACTAGCAATACAAAACACTTTGCTTATTTTTGGAATAGAGCTATATCTGCTTTTCAGGCCAGGTCAGGCTTTCTTGATTGGCTGCAAGGTAGTTCCATGTGAAATACAGGATATGTACAGATTATCCGTATTTTTAAAATATACCCACAGACAATAATGCTAATTCATCATAATAAGATGGCGTAGCTTTGTTGGTTGCATCGCTCATTTACCAAAAAGATTCTGGGTTTTCTGAGATAACTAAAAAGTAACTAAAGGAGTTTCCTGAAAATGATCATTTTGTCATGCTATTGGGATTCATCCTTTGATACCTTAAAAGTATCAAGCTATTAAGTGGTGCAGTGTCAGGCTTTGGCATCATTTGTGAATTCTGTGTGACAGCAAGTCACTTGGTGCCCCACATTGGCGCCCCTTCTAGTCAGCGGCACTGTCTCATAATTTTTACAGGGTGGACGGACCGAGCTGGTGCTAACTGGAGAAAGCCAATTTTGAGCATATTTAGTACCTGACAGCATTAATGATGATGGACCAAAAATTTTGGGGGACATCAGGGGAGATGCCTCCCCCCGTTTTCAGCTCCTATGCTTCTAGTGATGTGAACCAAAGTTTGAGGTTTGACATGCTGGGTGAATCAACCCCACATGCTTCAGCAAGCTTTGCTTTGCACATTAGACATCTACAGCTGACATTTATTGAGTATTTACTCCAGGAAAATACAATGGATGGTACTATTCTATGCAAAGAGTGAGAAGTTGAGGTACATTGCTTTTACCATTATTGTACCATGCTAAATTCACTGACACACTGCCCATTTCACCATGTTGACCTACAAACCCCAAAGTATGTTTGGTGAGCTATCGCCGATGGAGTTGGCCGCCTACCGGAGATTGCGGGGCAACTTGCCGGTCGTGGCATTGTGAGAAGGTATTCGGCGGCGGCGGCTTCCCTACCTGGGCCTGCGACAACGGTAGTCGCCTGGGTAACTGTGGCCCAACCCGGACCAGCGGCGGCGACGGCCCAACCCGGGCCAGCGGCGGCTCCTTGGAACAGCGGTGGCCCCCTCTGATTCAGTCGGTCCTCGCCATACTCGTGAACGTGACACCGGCGATGTATCGACGAAGAAGTTCGATGAGCCGATGTGCAGTCTACGGCGTCATGGTCTCCCCCTTCCCCAACTATCCATCGCCTCGCGCCTCACGAACACCGTCGCCTCCCGCCTCCCGCCTTGCTAGTGCCGTCACCTCCCACCTCACTAATTCTGTCACCTCGCGTACACCGATCTAGGGGGTGGGGGTAAGATAGACCCTCGGTGCCATCTGAGATGGTCACTACAACCCCCTAAAATGTCGCTTCCCACCAACCACCCCCCTAGTATGCGAGAATCAGTGCCCACCGATAGGATTTTGCGCCCACCTGAAAAGTTTTGCAGGCAAATAGCGGCGCACACTGGAAAGGTGCCCCCGACGATCGGCAATCTCGGAGCCGTCCATGCCTTCCCGGGGGTGCCATACGGACCAGGGGCGCATTTTTGACCGGAAAAATATTTCAGGCGGGCGCAAAATCCTACCAATGGGTGCCGATTTTCGCATCCTTGGAGAAAGGGTGGGAAGCCACATTTCAGGGGGCGCCATCAACCCTTCAGGCGGCGCCGCAACCATCCAGGGTCATAGGCAGGGGCGCCGCCACGGAATTTTCGCAGAGGGGACAGACCCGGGCTGGTGCTGACCGGGGGAGGCTAATTTTGAGCATATTCGGTAACTGACAGCATTAATGGCCATTGACCCAAAAATTTTGGGGGACGTCCCCCCCTGGTTGGTAAACAGGGGGGACGCGTCCCCCCGTCCCCCCCCCCGCTTTCGGCGCTCATGCATAGGCAGATCCAGGGGTGGGGCACGTGCCCCTCCGATTGACCCTCTGCACCCCCTGAAATGGTCACGGTGCCCCCTAAAATTTCGGTTCCCCCAGAATATGAAAATCGGCGTCCACCGATGGGATTTGGTGCCCACCTCATAGGTTTTTTCTGGTCAAACGTGGCGCCCCCTGGTCCGGATGGCGCCAACGCGGAAAGGTACCCCCGATCGGCCATCCTGGATCCGCCTATGATCCAGAGGCGCATATGGTCGATCGGAGGGGCACCTGCCCCTTTAATTGACCCCTAATCTGTATGATAGGAATCTGACTGTATCCTGACTGTATCTGCCCGACTGCGGGAAGAAATTGGTAACGATAAAATAATTTCAATCAAATATTCAACTTTTGTTCCTAAAATACATGTAACATAACGATCGTAGCTCACATACCGTGAGTAAACATTCATTAGAGAACAAACTTGGCGTTGCGTCATTATCGCCCAAGTTTCCCGAACGCGGCCTCTCTCTAGGGCCTTGAGCGCGGCCATGCTGCTCTCAGTAAACTGTCCGGTGATTGGTTCTTGGCCATGACGTAGTTAATGACGTCAAGCTGGCATCTCGTGCCTAAGTAGCCGACCTCAAAATTCGCTTCTGCATATGGAAGCCTTTGAAAAATCCCTCCAGACAAATCTGGAGACCGAAAAGACCGGATCTAGAGGCTTGGGAGACTTTTGAAAAAACCGACCCTGGAGGTCGGTTTTTTCAAAAAGACCCCCAAGATCTTGGGATATTTCTAAAATATATATCCATTAATTTAGATTTATTTATGGAATTTAATGCCAGGAAAAGCTCAGAATCAAGATATTTAGGGTCATTGCTTTCAATTTTGGGTAAGCATATTTCTCTAACTTCTATAGTTCCACTGAAATGAATGCCGGATTTTTGGCTTGGGAAATGTTAAAAAAAACTACCAAAAGTCTCCCAAGGTTGGTTTCAATTTATTCACGTTGTGAAAACGGCTAATATCTTCCATCAACGACATCAAAGTGAAAAAACTGATACGAACCTGCGAAAACGAAAACAAAAAACTAGCTAAAACGAATTCTTCGCTGAAGTTTAATCGACAGTGTTTGAGAGAAAATATATGGCCAAAATACACACACACACACACACACATATATATATATATATATATATATATATATATATATATATATATATATATATATATAGTGCGTGTAGATTTATAGAAAACAGCTAATCAAAATTATAAGTCACCAAATTTGGGGGGGGGTGCCCAATGCCCACATCCACCCATTGTCGACCAGATACAGTGCTCATCCACCAACAATGCGTTCACCATATAATCGGATGGGCACGAAATAGTCATCGCAATGAACGCGTAAAAACCCCCCAAGAACGAAGTCACACAGCTTTTGTCATTGACAACCATAATTTAGTTTTCATGAAGGTTTTTTTCGATAGAGGAGTTCATAGGTAACTTTCCAGTGGTTAAGCAATTTGGGTAATTGTTGGGGTGTACCAAAATAGCCGAGGTCAAGCGACGTACCCAGGTTATCCCTCGCCTTTTGGCACGGTTTTGGGGATCAGACTGCGAGCTTTCATGTAATTCTCTATGTCCAACACACGTTGACTCTAAGTCATATTTAAAATTTCCTTGGGGTGAGATATTAGCGAACACAGACAAGGCATTCTAATCACATATTGTCCGGCCGTGTTCCAAAACAGCGCTCGACCTCAGACTGTTCGTTTTAGATGTTTAATTTTTCAGCAATAAGCAGTACCTACCTAAGGCTGGTGCCGCCCAATCTTCTGAAAACCAGCAAGAAATTGTCATTAAAAATGGAACACTTGCCTGGGTGAATTTTGTACCAATATACCATAAAAAAAACTTCTCAAAACATAAACTTTCTTAAGGTTAAGCACATATATAGTGCTTACGTTGAAGTGACACGTTGATGAAAATACCAATTGCTCCATTAAATCACCAATAAAAATACATCAGTAAGGTCATTCAAGTAATCACCGATAAAGCCATTCATAACAAAATTAAATCTGTCAAGAATTGTCTTAAGGGATGATAGACTTATCGCCCTCTTCCCTCTCTAGATTCACGATGGCGAATCCTCCTTATATCCTCTTGCAGCGCCAAAGGGGCCCGACGAGCATACAATCATACTGTTATATAACCTAAGGAGATTTGTGCGCATATTCTCATGCAATCATTCTCAAATTCATTGACCGCGAGTGTTTCGGTCAAATAGAATTACTAAGAATGACACATTTTTTTGCAATGACTTCATAGTCAAGGATACCCAATGTCAAAGTCAAGGTCACATGTCAAGTTCAAAATGTTCTTTTTCAAGTTCAAACCCTCATTTTCCGGCCAAGGATTACTATACTGCTGGTAATATTGTACATTATCGGGAATATATCACATGGTTACGTAATCGGTCAGTGACCCCGAATGACCTTTGACCTCAAACTGCAGAGGATATTGTTTTGAACTTTCTATCTATGAATTTAGTTTGCTTTCAGTGTATTTCTACTCACATTCCGTTATTGTATGTATGTACATACATCTACCGGCCTTTGAGCCATTCCCGAGTTAACATAAAACCCGCAGGAGATTTCCTAGGTCATCTAAGTGAATGCGACAGTTAATAACAAATCATTGGATAGGGACAGAGTTTTCATTTCGATGTCATTAGCCTGTGGGAGCATGTGTTGAAGTACTGAGCATGGTGAAACACGCATTTATACAAGCTGTGGGATACGAAAAACACGGCTGGGTATCATTCGACCCTTTTACAAAAGAGGGAGGCCTCAGACTGTCATATCCTTGACTGACGACACTATTTTGGCGACTCGCTTTCAGTTGACTACAATGGCCACGCACCTGCACCTGTGCGTGGGTTCGATCCCACCCAGACAACCCCACAGGGGATCGTGGCAGGAGCGGCGAGACGACGGGGACGAGCTTGTTTTCTTCCCGCCACGACTTTTTAGTCACCCTGACACTTCTCGGAATCAGGAGTGGTACACATAACACCCATGGGCGCCGAAAGCGGGGGACGGGGGGGACGCGTCCCCCCCCCTGTTGGCCAACCAGGGGGACGTCCCCCCCCAAAATTTTTGGGCCAATGGTCATTAAGGCTGTCAGGTACCGAATATGCTCAAAATTCGCCTCCCCCAGTCAACACCAGCCCGGGTCCGTCCCCCCCTGCGAAAATTCTGTGGCGGCGCCCCTGATAACACCTTACATAGTTCAATCAAATGGGCTAAGCTGATTTGTTCAGGACCAAGTGGTACAAAACAAATTGTGACGATAGACTGGCAAACTCAGGTGCAGATCCAGGGGTCGAGCCTGGCTATGTGCCAACAACAACAACGTTTATTTTGTTACCGGAGTATTTCAAACGTCAAACAAACGTCTCGATCGATGAAAAAGCGCATCAACGCTCTTAACTATCCAGCCCCTCACGAATTTTTGTACGATTAATATCCGTCAATATACCGCCGCCTCAAACCCATGGCCACCCACTACGGCTGAGGTCACTGTCCCGCCGCTGCGAAGATGTACAACTTCGTTTTAATTTATTATAAATGAACATTTATTTAGTTCAAATATCTTGCTATTGATTATGAATTCAATAGTTTTGCGTGCAATAGTGCATGACCATCCTCATCACTTGGTGAATCCGTAAAGTAGGATATTTACGGGGCTGTTGTCTATTTTTCAGGGCTGTAAAACTTGTGCCGACAATTTGACCAATGCTTTATTCTACTAAACTTCGATGATTTGCATTTCTTGGGCAGCACAACAATTAGTATTTGGTCTCTTCGTTGTTATAGCCACAAATGCAGAAAGGCGATGCAAATATTTGAACTTGATTTGCCTGGGTGTTCAGTTTTGACATGCTGTCTCTTAACACGCGCATTGACGGGGGCGGGTACCCGCCCCCCTCGGGTTTTTCGGAGACAGTAGAAAAACGGCGGCGCGTAGCGCCGCCGTACTTGGTATACCTTTTCCCTCATCATTTTTACAACTTCTGTGAAAATTTTAAGGTTAGGTCATCTCAGGTCAGGTCACCAGTACAGGTCAAGTGACCCGACCTCAAAAAAAGTTTAAGATAGCATAAGTCGGAGCAGGGTGAACTTATCCGATTGAAACTCATATCACATAATGGCCCCACCGAGTTCTCTAAGATATGTTCCGATATTTTTGATATCAATGACCTAAGGTCAGGTACGAGGCATGACCTCTCCATAGGAAATACATGGGAAAAATGGTTTTTTACGGAATAACTCAGTAACGGATGGTGATATAGCATTTATTTTAGCTGCATTAGACTCGCCTGGGCTTTGCGGTTCTAATGATATGCATTTATATGATTTGACCCTGACTTGACCTCAGGTCAGGTCAAATCTTTGATTTGACCTAGCAAGGTCAAAATATATATAATTAGATTCAGCTTGCTAAGAGGATTCATATAGTTTAAGTCGTTTTGCTCTATCTTTACTTGTTCAGATGTGATGGCCGAAGAACTGAATTTACATGTTATCCCTATGACGGGCATGTTTTGACCTCTCGTGACCTTAAATGTGACCTGACAACAAAATGGTTCAAATGTTTTCGATGGAGAAGTGGATGGGCAGCCCAACGCCGTTTACCGTTTTTCGCTACCTACCGTGGTTCTCGAGATCTTAGGGGGCGGGTACCCGCCCCCCCGTCCATGCGAAGGTGGCTCAGACCTCCGTCAATGCGCGTGTTAAATATCAATGACATCAACAGGGAGCTTAGAAATTTCAGCCATATCCATAATACTTGGGTGGTTGCCTACTTCGCAAATGTTCCCTCACTTGTTTTTTTGAAGGGTTGATTTGGTGCGCTTATCCTGATTTGTTCTGATAGTTCGTTGAAAATTTTAGTTGTGACTGGCAGAAAATATATTTTGGAGTCTGTTCCTTGCATTAATTCAGTTCTTTGGTGCGCGTTTCGGAGTGATCTGTCCGTATCGTTCTGTCTCCAATTATGTAAAACGCTTTGGATATAGTTGCGCAAATGTCTACGGGTGAGGTTGTGGAGGAACTGCAGTTTGTGGATTTCGCGTCTTGACTTGAGTGATGTCCAGTCGAGATCAGCCTAGCCGAGTCCCCTCCCCTCCTTTCTCGCCAACAGCCAGATCTTATCCACCCTGTCTGATTTTGGTCGTTTCTAAAAAGAAAATCACGATTCTACCCAGTCTCCTCAACTTTTTTAGATCCGTTACTGGGCAAGTGAACGTTGGATCCTCGGCAGTTCATCATGGATATAGTTTTTACACTTTGTCAGAGTTAAACCTCCTGAGTCCCCACGTATAGGTATCTATACGCAGGTTTGAATGGCTCTACCACCTCTTACCAATGTCGTAGCCTTTTAAAGCCATTATGTATACAAAGCTTGAAATTTCAGCCTTCGTCTGGTGTCAAAGCCATAAACTAAACCCAAGGGTAAGTGAGTCCAAATTTTCTTTGTTTGACGATAGACGCGGGCGCCGGACGGTTTCGCGGCTGCTCCGAGGAAGGTCGGTAGTTCAAAGAATGTTACTGACAGAACCTAGTTTTGATAAGTGTATGAACAGGAAGCTTAAATTATTGGAAATTTATCAGTTTTCGTCCGGTGTTTTTAGCATTTGTGGTTGCTGAACAATCTCCTTCGAGGATGCTATATATAAGATTTTATAAGCCCAATAAATCATATTTGAAAATCTTGGAATTCTGATTTTTGTTTATTATTGAGTTCCTTGTGTCCAAAACACCAAAAATCAAAAAGGTTTTGCACTTACATCAAATGCTTTGGGCTCGCGTCTCAAGAGGCGCTATGTTTTATCCTACCATATGCACTCTGTTTTAAGACTTGTGAATGAAAAAAACGTAATTGTTTTGCTAATCATCTTTAAGATGATGACATTCACTACACTGATTCGTAATTTAAACATACTATTTTGACAATATTCTAAGACCGGCGACTACACTGCCTTCTGCTAGAACCAGTCGGAAGATCGATGGTACTACGTTAACGACACCTCGCTCAAGGAAGTGCCAGCAATAGAAGCGAGAGAGGCATCAGCATATTTACATGCTCTGTTACACCACAAAAATTTGTTCATAATCGTGGAATAATTGTGAAGTGATAGTATTCATGGAAAAAGTGCCATATTGTTATTGGATATATTCTCACGGAATTCTTCAACCATGCACGCTGGCATGCAATAACATGGACGTTAATATAAAACAATTAAGCGCATACCTTTGATGATTAAATGCGATGACACTTTTTTAATACGGGCCAAAGCCATGACGTCTATTCCAGTGCACCATCCGCATCATTTCTTTGATAGTTTTCTAATATTTGTATATCAATGCATTCTGTTAAAATACACCATTGGGGGTAAACCGGTTCAGTACGCGCCATGACTTAGGATATGTTTCTCCAAGGCAGCCTGGGTATAATACCTGCCAAACAGTCTGTAAAATGCTTGCATACATGCATCTGAGAGCATGGATTTGCAGAATTATATGTTTTAGTGCATAAGTGTCGCCACCGGCCAAAAAGTGGGGGCCAGACAAACTTCAACCTGATGCTGACAAAAACCTTTCAACGTCAAGATAAAAAACTGTTCGAATTTGTGCTCCTGGTTGCCTTCTGCAGCGGCTGGTTATAAGAATGTCCGGTTTTCTCTCATTTTGACTGAGATCAGGAAATTTTTGGCCAAAAAGTGGGGGGCCAGGCCCCCCTGGCCCCCCTTTTCCGACGCGTATGTTTTAGTGTACCGAGCAGCCACCCCCTTCCTAAAGGGAATGTGGCTCCTTTATAACGTAATTTTGAATGGGATAGCCAAGTTATAAGGCATGTCGGAAAACCCGGTACTCAATATATCACATGTATTGTAACTAAAAATTTCCGCAGAGAAAAGCTAAAAACCTACCTGAAATGTACCCAAGCGGTCGGCCCAAGGCCTTTAAATGTTAAATGGGCCGGATAGAGTTCCCAGTTGTTGGCATGACGACATTATGACGTCACGGTGAGTAGTCAGCCAATTGAAACCCTTGAAGCCTTATTGAATATGGCAGAAGTTGCTAGATCATAACGTCATCCACAGGCAGAGGTTTGTTTTTCCCCTTCAGGAGCAGGTAAGAAAATAAAAATATTGAGTTTGTTGTACATTTTTTAAAGAAATCTTGGACGTTTTCATGATTTTTTACTAAAAATACCTCTAATTACACTAAATTCCGGGATTCGCCCAAGGTGTCACATCCCCTTTAATGAAACGTCAAAACAGTATTAAACTATCCTTAAAGGGAATGTGGCACCTTGGTCGAAACTTGGAAATTTGTGTAATTAGGCGTATTTTTGCCCGAAAATAATGAAACCACTCATTATTTTTCTGAAAAAATTACAATAACCTCGAGAGTTTGATTTTCAAAATGCTCCTCTAGGAAAAGATATAAATATCCGCCTGTGGATGATGTCATGATCTGGTAACCACTACCATACTCGAAACGCTTCAAGGGCTTCGATTGGCTGATGCTCATCGTGACGTCAGCATATGTTGTCACACCAGAAGCTCACAACAATGGGCGCCTGGCGAGAAATACATGAGAAGTACATTTCGGGTAAGTTTCAGCTTTTTTCTATGGAAATATCGAGTTCCAAGACAAATGATATATACAGTACCGGGTTTTCCGACTTGCTTTACAACTTGGCTATCTCAGTTAAAATCAGGTTATAAAGGTGCCACATTCCCTTTATTATCAGAGCTGCATTATGAAATCCATGGAGCGAAGCGGATTGAGATTTCTCAAGCGACTCCATACTGGCCGCTCGGCGAGTCTAGTCGTGGTCAGAAGCCGGTGACGAACGAAGTGAGAATCGGCTTCTATTCTAATAGTTTTTCCGGTCTTGTCTCGTCGTCATCGTTGTTGTCAGAAGCCGGTGACGAACGTAGTCAGAAACGGCTTCTATTCTAACAGTTTTTCCGGTCTCATCGTGGTCTGTTGTTGTTGCCGGAAGCCGGTAACGAACGAAGAGAGAAATGGCTTCTATACTAAAATGGAGGGGGGGTGCGGCTCAAATGTAATTCGAATGTGAATAGACTGCTCGAAGAAAGCTGGTAAGAACAAAAGTAGCTATACTATACTCCCAATGCCTTGCAAAGAATGCCCTATAAAAAGCCCGTAATTAACTAACCTTTTTATATGATAAGTTGCTATAGGCGTGCTCAGGTTTTGTGATTAAGGGAGTTTCGTGGTTATGCCAACGTATTTTGATATACTAAGTACAATGCATGGGGAAAGCATCTAAGACCGAACAGAGAAAAACATCATTCACAGGAAGATCAAAGCGAAAATATATTCAGAGTCCCCCCGGCTTGTTTAAGGTTGGACAATATCACAAGTATGAATAGCCCTTTTAGACATTGGAAATATACTTTCTATGATATATAAGTGACCACTTTCCAGAATTCTGTCAAGTTTTCTACGCCCGCTGAATTGGGGGATAGAGCATCAAGGTCGGTACATGGCGCCTGCTAATGAATTGGCTGCTATAGGAATGCTATATTGTTATTCAACTTCAGTGGTTGAAAAATAACGGGAATAATAATTATCCGTATAAATTATTCACCCCAGTGTGGACTCCAAAATCCAGTTAGACGGGAAGCAGTATTATAAAACATATTCAATTTTGTTCATGCCTTCTGAATAAGGAAGTGCATTGGGGCTCTGAAACCTGTTTGCCAGCAGCCCCGGCCCCCACGAAACCGTCCGCAGTTAAAAATAGTCGCCGAGCCGGCGGTCCCGCTCGGGTAACTGTGAACAAACACCTGAGCGACCCGCGCGAGATGGAATGCTACCCACCCTTTCATGACAATAGGTATCCACAGTGCCCTCCCGGAATTACGCAGCTGAGTCTGCCAGTGTCATAAGTCAACACTGTTGGACATCTAGTGAGCGTTTTTGAACCTGGGGAGATGACTAGTCCCGCACACGATTTCTCACTCTGCGGGATTTAAAGTCCCTCAGCGCAGCTAAAACATTTGCTGGCGTTCAGCAGGATTCCACGCAATCAGGTAGTTTTAAGCATTTTACGAGCTAAAGACAGGAGGCTAAGCGCACCATATGCATAATTTTTTCGAGTCATGCATGATGCGGTGTATAAAATGTCACGCCAAAATTAAACCACTTCAAGTGACCACCAAGACGGCCGCAAAACTAGCCTGATTTCAGCTTAAAAGGCGGCTGCCAGAAATAAATAATGGTGAACATGTACTCAAAATGTTTTAGTCTCACAATCTGGTAAGAAAAAGGTGCCGCTATATATTACACCATCCGAATGATTTTGCTGAATTCCCACCGAGAAGCAAATGGGGACACCAAATACCGCTTCAGGCCCATGTTAAAAGGAGTCTGCATTGTCTCACGGGAATCCAATCGGCGGGCAGTTCGGCTAACATAACATAATAAAACGGGATCTTTCTAAATAACGATGAACTATTTCTTATAGCATGCTAGCTGGATATACCCGAAATTTTGTCATTTTCTCATCATGATGATCTTTCCCCAAAAATAGACCGTTTTCCCTATGACGGGGCGTCCTCAGCGCCGCTGCGCGTCGTCCCCGCTACTGCCGCAAATGGCACACCATGCTCCCGAGTAGAGGGCCGCAACCGATTCCGCACGCGACCGCTAGCCAACGGTATTGAGGTGTTGAGTACTTTTTATGCTGATGTGCGCCCGTCAGGTGGGCGGGATTGGCGTTAAAAACTTGGGTGCGTGCTCAAGAAGTTAGGGCGGTCTGGAGGGCCGTCATCTTTGCTCTGAAGCTCGAGTATAGACTGCCGGCAGGGGCGCGCAGTTCCTGGCACTGGTCGTCTGGGAAGACAATGAGCGTTCCGCGCCTTCATCTCGAATGCCCTCATCAGCCAAGTCATCGGCCCACACCTAGGTGGCACACGGGGGCAGCGACGCCAGGTGGTGAATGCGCTCTCGATTTGCAGGACACACTAGCACCGTAGGCAGCGGCAGCCTCAGCACTCAGCAGCGGACTGTCGACGCCGCTGAGAATGTGGTCTGCGAGGAGCAGAGACAGAGAAGTCAGACACACAGTAAACAAGCCTGAAGGTAGTCTTGGAATGTCATTCCAGGAAGGTAGAACAGCCTCATTCATGCCTCAATACTGATCCAGGAATTTTTGCACAATTGTTTTGAAAACTGTCTTGATAGGTGGATAATCAGTATCAACAGTTTTTTTACATGCAATTCTATTGCTAGAAAAGGTCCGCCATCCATTTAAACGGGTAGCCAGGCGTGCCCCCTCCGCGATCCCAACGACAACAGTACCCTTACGTTAACACCACCAGAACATAAAATATTACAAGTCGCGGCACGCCCTGCTAGGAAAAAGAAAGTAACTTAAAGAAAGCATAATAAATATCATACTATTAGTAAAAACTGCCAGTAGTAGCTCCCTGTAAATATACAGGGAGCAGGAATACAGGTCTATTTAGGTTAAATGCACAATAATTTAGCTCATTACCGGTTAGATTGTTAGTCTTTTTCCAAACGGGACTACCCAAAACTGGAGATTCGTGTTAGCCCCTCCGAGATTCTGGCGAAAAGATAGAGGCCTAGTAACATTCGCCAGAGAACTCGGAAGACAGAAAGCAAATTAGGGCAGACATGCAGGCATAGGCAAGCAAGCAAGCAAGCAGGCAAATTAGCAAGCAAGCGCAGCAGGGAGTCAGACACACGCACGCACGCACGCACGCACGCACGCACGCACGCACGCACGCACGCAAAAAACACGCACACGCACACGCACACGCACACGCACACGCACACGCACACGCACACGCACACGCACACGCAGACGCACACGCACACGCACACGCAGACGCACACGCAGACGCAGACGCAGACGCAGACGCAGACGCAGACGCAGACGCAGACGCAGACGCAGACGCACACGCACACGCACACGCACACGCACACGCACACGCACACGCACACGCACACGCACACGCACACGCACCGCACACGCACACGCACACGCACACGCACACGCACACGCACACGCACACGCACACGCACGCACGCACACAGAAGAAAAAAACACACACACACACACACACACACACACACACACACACACACACACACACACACACACACACACACACACACACACACACACACACACACACACACACACACACACACACACACACACACACACACACACACACATCCGAATCCACGCACGCACGCCTGCCTACACATCCACACACACGCGCACGTACACACCCACACACACCGAGTACCGCAGTCACCCACCCACGCACGGCAGACATCCACCTTCCCACCCACAAGTACTCCCTCTCGCCCACCTACAAGCACACTATCCCACTCACATACACGCACGCCCACACCCACACACATTGTGCTCCGGTACATCATCACCACCATCAGCGCCGGTCATCGAGGCTCATTATTAAGAATTCTATAATTGCAAAAGAATACTTCTCTGATATATTTTTAAGCACATGTTTGTTTAGAGGAACTTCCGTTATACATTTAAAGGTTGGACATATAGTTTTGTTCCAAATTTCAGGTGCAGAGCATGCCAGAGCAAATTTCCTATAATTTGTTGTAGCCTGAGGTATTTCAAAGTGTCTAATCAATCTCGTATTAGTTGTTCTGTATTTCTGAAAAAGAGACGATATCACATCTGGCATTGTACCATCAAATACTTTCGACAATATAATAACTTTTTGTTCTGAGACTAGTTCAGGGAATTTAAGTATTTTTAATTTTAGAAACAGTTCATTTGTGTGGTAATAATAGGGTTTTTTGTCGATGATTCGAATAGCACGTTTCTGTAATTTGATGATCTTATCGAGAGTGGATTCGTAATTACTACCCCAAACCATTGCACAATAATTTAGATGGGGCAATATAAAGGCGTTATACAAATGAGTGAGTTCGTGCGATGATAAGAAATACTTGGCTCTGCTCATGATTCCTAAATTTCTACTTATAATCGAAGACACATGAAGGATGTGCGAATTCCACTTAAGCTTTTCGTCAATATAAACGCCAAGATACTTTACAGTTTCTTCACGTTTAAGCTGCATTCCATTTAGTCTTACATCAAAATTTCTAATCTTAGCGCTAGAATAAAGCTGGTAATGAGATTTTGAAGCATTTAGAGATAAACGATTAGACTGAAACCATTTTCACACTTCTGGAAGAACTTTATGGATTTTTGACTGTACACTTCTCCCATCATCCCCCGAGATTATAATAGCAGTATCATCTGCAAATAAGTAAAATCTAGTTTCAATGGACACTCGATACAGATCATTAGTGTATATAATAAATAATAGTGGTCCTAGTATTTATCCCTGTGGTACTCCCGTCTTTAATTGTTTTGCATGGGAGATGACCCCCTTAATTTTAGTCCTCTGAAATCTGCTAGTTAGATATGAAGAAATAATATACAATTTACCCTTAATACCAATGTGATTTAATTTTTGCAATAGTATGCCTAGACTAACCGTATCGAATGCTTTTTCAAGTCTAAATAAATTCCACATGATGTGTTACCCTTTTCTAAAGATTTTGTTACGCTCTCGTAAAGATGTACCAGAGGCATGTACGTACTATGCTTTTTTCTAAAGCCGAACTGAAATGAATATAAGATGTTATTTTCGATCAAATAATCAGAGATATATTGGTATAGTACCTGTTCCAAAAATTTGGAGAAGATGGGTAACAATGAAATGGGTCTATAGTTCGTAAATCTATCTTTTTCACCTGATTTAAATATAGGGACCACTACTGCTTCTTTTAACATCTTTGGGAATATACCTTTCTTAAGATATAGGTTGAAAAAATAAGTCAAATTACAAAGACAACTTTTATATGTACGATGCAGAATCTTTGTGCTAATTCCATCAATGCCACCACCCACTTGTTTTAGTGATTTGATGATATTTTCTATCTGTTGTTGGTTTTTTGAAAGTTCAGCCGTAAATGGTGGGTGTGAGTAATCTTCGAGATATTCTATAGGATTTATGTTCGAAACAGGAATGTCTTTTTCAAGTGTTGATCCAATTGTAGCAAAAAAATCGTTAAATCCATTCGCTATGTCATCATCTTTGTGCTCCCCGGAACTATTATCAAAAAACACAGAGGGATATGATGTACTTTTCACAGTGTTTCGATTCATAATTTCATCCAAAAGTTTCCACGTTTGTTTTCCATCCCCCTTGTGAGCTTCAAACTCAGACATATAGTATTTCCTCTTACTTTCCTTAATAATTTTAGTCAGGTAGTTTCTATAAAGTTTATATTTATTTTCATGTTGTCTCAGCACAGGATCATTTTCACTATTTGTTTTTTTTTCCTATTTTTGTGTGAAATATATATATGATACAGTTTGTTCTTATAATTTATAGACGCTAGTATCCCTGGAGAAATCCACGGTTTAACTGGTGTTTTCCTTCTACATGGTTTAAATGATTTCGAAAATTTATCAATTCCAGTTTTATAGGTATTTATAAGAACTTCACAAGCCTCATCAGGATCATTAATGTTTTGAAAATTGGCTAATTCCGAAACAATATAATGATTGAGTTCTTTTTCTTTGGACCAGTCTAAAGTCTTTATCATAATTGCCGTTTTTGTATTAACTAATCTTTTTTAAAGTTATATATATAGGTAAATGATCAGATATATCAGTTACAATTATACCTGAATGTGCAACTTGATCTGTATTACTGACAAAAAAGTTATCCAATAAGGTATGAGAATTTGATGCAAACCTAGTTGCCCTTGAGACCAGAGGCAAAAGGTTGTATGATAACATCAGGGTTAGAAACTTATGTGCGTTTTTGTCATCTTTAGTCTTTAATAAATCATAGTTGAAGTCCCCTGCCAATACATAGTCATTTTTACACGGATTTATTGAGTCCAAAACTTTTTCAAAATGTTCCAGAAAGCTATTGCTATCCTGGTTTGGAGGTTTATAAACCTCACCAACCACGAAATGTTTCCCATGTATATCTCCTGCGTTCTCTACTTCTACAAAAGTGGATTCTATTTGTTCAAACTCGAGATCTGCCCTTCTTCTAGAGGTATATTTTTTGTTCACATATATTGCTGTTCCTCCCCCCTGATTATTGTCCCGACTCGATGAATATAGTTCATATTCATCTATATCAAAATATTTTTCGATTTCTTTTTTCAGCCATGTCCCCGCGATGCAAATAATAGACCAAGTTATGCCAGATTGTGATAGAAAGGTTTTGATTTCATCAAACTTGTTTTTGATTGATCGCGCAATTATATGGATAATTTGAAAACTATTTGATATATTCATTTTAATGGGAGGTACATAGTATTCACATTTATTTGTTATTTCAATAAATTGCTGGTTTAAATCAGAAGTATCTTCAAGTACTATATCTTTAAAAGGATTCTCAAACATTTCAGAGAACATCACGACAGATATCTTCTAGGTCTTGGCTTGCACCTGTCAATGTATCGCTGTGTGTATATAGCTTTGTTTGGTGTTCAGTTTTATCAGAATTGAAAATGCAGTTAAGGCAACCCCGAACGACCAACGCTTGATAAGGAGCAACGACGTCCTGTCTAAGAT
Source organism: Lepas anatifera (assembly GCA_034440635.1). Lineage (NCBI taxonomy): Eukaryota > Metazoa > Arthropoda > Thecostraca > Lepadidae > Lepas > Lepas anatifera. Next base: position 358,876 of record JAOTON010000492.1, on the reverse strand, counting down.
TCATACGTACAAACTGAAAAAACTACTAGATATACCTTAACCCTATTTCCGTCAGGCTCGGCTACCCCTATTTCCGGCAGGGGGCAATATCGGCCCCTAAGATCTCGTAATCTAACCGGCCGATTTTGAAAATTCAAAGTGCTATAGATTCCCTGACGCTCAACTTTATTTTGAAAAAGAAAATTTCAAAATTTTGATTTTTAAGGAGAAAGTCGAGCAAAATATATAATTTTTGTGTATTTTTAGATTTTCCATAACCCTTGTCTCTGTTGTACGATTTTCACAAAACTAGTTCAGATTTACAAATAATTGACCCAAAATTGTCATATACTCGAGTTACGCAAAAATTCGAAATTCAATGGCAGTTCCAGGACCAGGACTATGAGGAAATATATACAACCTAAAAGTTTTTGTTACGCGGATTAGAAGCCGTGATATACTGTGGCATCTTTGACACATAAATAAATGAAAAAAAGTGAAAAACTCATCAGGGGCGGATGCAGTAAGGTAAAACAGTGGGGTAAAATACATCCCAACAATATGCGAGTGGTGTGCATGAGTATATTAGTCCCTCGACTAGTTGAAATTTATTTCTGATAATTTTTACCCTCCCATGGCAGCTCTGGGAAAGGGGGTGACATAGGCGGATCAAGGACTCTCGTCGTGGGGGGCGGGTGGGGGTGATTGGAAACACATTTTTAATATACAACGATATTGAGTCGCGGCGGTGATACTGGCTGGGAATATGCATTTTGAAAATGTGTAGTGACTGGACACGCCTCTGGTAATCTAGAATTTGGTTATAACTATTTTGAATTTTCATATACCCAATTGTATTCGCCCTGGCACGGCTGTAAGCAGTCTTCTCACTTACTAACGTTTAGTCCTTCTTGATAACATTCCCCCCATTTTGAACTGCTTAACCGCCCCTGATGAATACAAATAGTGACAATTGTGAATGCACTATCATCTCACATAAAAAATGATATAATAAAACCATATAACTGGTATCAGGATCAGCAGAGACGGCTTCCTTTTACAAAGAACCCATCGCATACGATAATACTTGGTTTGTGGATAGAACCTCCCCAAAAACCCAGCCATAGCTCCGCCCCTGGTAAATATATAATATTGACAATTTCAGAAAACCTGCCTGTACTAGTTTTAGGAAAAGTCAGGAAGTTTCAAAGTTCTATCGCAAGCCGTTTTGGAGATATTCTTGAAAACCTTAGGGGGGCAATATTAGCCCCCTGCCGGAAATAGGGTTAAGCTTTTTCTGTCCCACATCTGGGGAATCTAGAACAATACTATAAATACTAATAATACTAGAAAGAATAGTTTTAACCGATGACTTCACCTATCAGTGGGTTCTTAGCCTGTTGGTGATGAATTTTGATAAATAAATGAATCAGAAGCGTTTCTAATTCTGGATTTGACAACTTCATTCCTGGTGTATGGTGCTGCTAAGGATAACGAAATTGTTATGTAGTTAACTGTGGTAAAGGGCAGAAGCATCTGGAGCATCGGGGTTGAAGCATCTCGCTCGTCTTTAGGCCCTGTCTATGCTTTGAGATTTTAGTGTGAATTTAGAAAGATGTTTTTCTTCAAGATGTGACCTTCTGGGATACGCACAATTCTGAATTCTTTATCTTCAAAAAGACTCAACAATATCCAAATGAACTTCAAAGAAAAGTCAATCGTACACATGAATTGGAATATTATGGTTTTGAAAGGTTTCTTAACATGCGCCCCGCTGGGGTCCCTTGCATGACGCGCCCCGCTGGGGGGCGTTTTTCGCCACCCCCCTCTGTATCTCGTTCCCCACGAAAGCTAAAGGAAAGTTACGGGCGGCGTTCGAAAGCTCTTGACAATACGAAGAGAAATTATAAGAAGAATTTTTATGTCAGGTCACTATTGAGGTCAGCATAGGTCAAAGAATGCTCCATAGGCTTACAACAGAACAGTGTACGTTTCCCTCTCTAGATCTGCCCTCAGGGGAGCTACAGCAAATCTTTATGCATCATTGGATTCCTCTCATCGCGGCGAATCAAATGATGTATAATATGACCTTGCTAGGTCAAAGAGTCAAAACGACCTTACCTCGACCTTGGTCAGGGTCACAGAGTGACCTGGTATGGTCATGTTGCATATGAACCGCCTCCCAGTGACAATATAAACACAATACAAACAAAATGGGAGCTTTATCTCAATTCAGTGAGAAGTTATTGGCAAAAAATCACTTTCTGCTCCGTGACCTGATATGACCTTTGAGAGGTTAGATCCTCAAGAACTCAAGTTCATGTTCAAGATCGTGGTAATAATAGACAATTTCAGGATTTTCAGCCTTATCTATCCAGTATTTCCTGAAAAAGAGTTCATTCTATTTTTCACCATAGACTTATAATGGGGTGACCAAAAAATTGACCCCACCTTAAGTCAAAAATATCGAAATTCCGAGATAGCAGATTTGTAGACCCTAATGACCTTATCATATTGTGAAAGTTTCAAACTGATCGGTTTGCTAATGTTCCCTGGGTGCTGCTTCAAACTCGTAATTTTAGGTTTTGAGGTCGGGTCACTTGACCCTGAATAGCTCCTTGACCTAACATGACTTTAACTCAAAAATTTTGGTGAGATGTGTAAATTAATCATGTATAAGGTACCGTAAGTTTCATTGTTCTGCGTCTCTTCGTTTTTGAGCTATCTGGGAAAAACCAGGAGGGGGCGAATTTCGCCCCCAATTCGCCCCCCCAGCGGGGCGCGTGTTAAGGTCAACTGTTTGCCTACACATCTGGCAGTTTCATCTCAAATTTTCGCCATGCAGGGCGGTGGAACAGACTAGTAGCGTTTTTTGTCCTCTGAAAATTGGGCATCAGTGTGTCACGTCTGAATGATGAATGGTGTATTGGAATGTTGAATGTGATGGAAACTGGGAACAGGACCTCAGAAGTTTGAACTGGATGTTTTCTATTTAATTCAATTTACTCAAAACATTGTGACAACATGGCAATTTACATTAAATTCATGATAACAGTGAATGGACCAATTTCTTGAAATTCGAAAAACGAAGTTATAGGAAACAATTTTGGAAATGAGGAAAACACATATTTCTTCCTCCTTCAATTGTGCAGAACAAAAATATGCCCTTTTTGCATCACTTTCAGGTCAATCTACAGGGCGTTTCATAAAGAATGATATTTTTGAATTGATCATAATGCTGTTATAAATAAGTTGTTGTGGTATGATTTACATATCGTTCGAAAGATAATTTTGGGACATTTACAATTATCTGTACTTTGATAGCTGTTTTGATATTTTTCTTGTTTAAAGTAGTCTTAAAAATTACTTGAAAAATGCTGTCTTTTTTCCTTCATCAAAAATGTTGGTAGAAATCACGCGCGTATCACGTGACAAGTATCACGCCAATGACACTGAAATCATTACATCGTCACTATGGTACATCACAATCCACACGCACATTACCTTTAGGAATTAATTATAAGAAACGCACCTCTCAAGCTTAGGAAAGCTCGGGTCCAAGCAAGCAATCCCCAATTGGTCCATGTCCCTTGTTCTGCGGTGATCAGTGGGGTATTGTGGGCTGTGTCCGCCGCATCATTCATATGGAAGGTAAGCCAATGAGCCATATGGAGCTTGAGCCAAAAGTTTTAAACTTGTAATATTACTGTAGCTTTTGCTTTTGATGTGCATGCTCACGTGGACACAGCGCACAAGACCCCACTGCTCACCGCAGAACAAGGGACATGGACCGATTGGGGATTGCTTGCTTGGACCCGAGCTTTCCTAAGCTTGAGAGGTGCGTTTTTTAGAATTAATTCCTAAAGGTAATGTGCAAGTGGACTGTGATGTACCATAGTGACGATGTAATGATTTCAGTGTCATTGGCGTGATACTTGTTACGTGATACGCGCGTGATTTCTACCAACATTTTTGATGAAGGAAAAATAGACAGCATTTTTCAAGTCATTTCTAAGACTATTTTGAACAAGAAAAATGTCAAAACAGCTATCAAAGTACAAATAATCGTAAATGTCCCAAAATTATCTTTCGAACGATATGTAAATCATACCATAACAACTTATTTATAACCGCATTATGATCAATTCAAAAATATCATTCTTTATGAAACACCCTGTAGGTACTGTAAAACTGAACATCTTTGGTCCATGTTGGCAACTTTGTTTACCACCAAAAAATGTTGGGTTATTTTATGGAAATGTTTTGATGGGGTGCTCCGCCAAAACTTATGGTGGGAGAGATCGTTCACTATGTGTACTGAATATTATAGGGAATGTGGCACCTTGGTCGAATCCTGGAATCTAGTGTAATTAGGCGTACTTTTAGTCCAAAATAATGAAACCACTCATGATTTCTCTGAAAATTCCAGAATTAGACAGATAGACGATGTTCCTCTATCAAAAGGTTTCTTTACGACTGTTGTAAAGAAAATTTTAATGGACCACTATAAGAACCTCCCCAACGTTGATCAACCTTTAACAGAACAATAGTTTTGTCTTCCTAAGATGTGTACTTCCTGGATGGTAGAAAAGCCGCAAAATCTAAATTTAAAGCTGGCTGAAACCTGATCTAGCCTAATCCCATAGTCCGGGCCGGGATCTGCAAATTTCTGGGGGTAGGCGGGGGAGGGGGAGTGACCGAGTCCGGCCGGAAACAAGCACCACTTACACTAGTCAAAATTTAAATATATGGAATCATTTATACGGAATTCGTTAACACAATCAGGCACAGGAGGCCGTGACCCAGCTATGCTCCTGGTCCAATCTGCCACCATTCTGACCGCATCATTCATCCGTCTCGACAAGAACCCTCATCCCCCGCCATACGTCGAGCTCATGGAATCATCCCCTCCTCCCCCCTTTTCTCATCTCACTTCATTTTCAGGACCAACATGGAGCTCGCCTCGCTCCCGGGCTGCGAGTGCCTGGCGCGGGTGGCCGGGGCTGGTGTCGCTGCGGTTCGCCGGCGGCTGGCCGTCCGGCTGTGGGCGGGTGACGTCCGCTCTGCGGCCGCGTTTCGCCGGTCACCGTACCTGGGGCGGCCGCCTGCCGGCCGCTGTGCGGCGGCTGCCCCGGCGATCGCTGCGCCCGGGCGGCCCCTCGCCGTCCGGCGCGATGTCGTCTCTACGACTGGGTGTCTTCGGTCGCCGTGGTGGGGTGGTCTCCCGCCGCCCGCCGCGGCGGCCACTCGACGGCTGCGCCCCGGCAATCGCTGTACCCGGGCGGCCTCTCGCCGTCCGGCGTGGCGTCCACCTGCGGCTTCATGTCTTCGGTCGCCGCGCCCGGGCGGCCTCTCGCCGTCCGGCGCGGTGTCGTCTCTGCGGCTGCGAGTCTTCGGTCGCCGCGGTGGAGTGGCCTCCCGCCGCTCGCCGCGGCGGCCACTCATCGGACTCATCCCGGCGTTCGCCGCGTCCGGGCGGCCTCTCGCCGTCCGGCGCGGCATGCGGCTTCATGCCTTCGGTCGCCGTGGTGGGGTGGCCTCCCGCCGCCCGCCGCGGCGGCTGCCCCCCGACGATCGCTGCGCACGGGCGGCCTCTCGCCGTCCGGCGCGGTGTCATCTCAGCGGCTGCGTGTCTTCGGTTGCCGTGGTGGGGTGGCCTCCCGCCGCCCACCGCGGCGGCCACTCGGCGGCTGCGCCCCGACGATTGCTGCGCCCGGGCGGCCTCTCGCCGTCCGGCGCGGCGTCCGCCTGCGGCTTCCTGTCTTCGGTCGCCGCGCCCTGGCGGCGTCCCGCCGTCCGGCGTGTTGTCATCCCTGCGGCCGCTCTGCGGACTCCTCGCGCCGCTCGCGGCGTCCGGGCGGCCTCCTGCCGCCCGCCGTGGCGGCCGCTCTGCGGGCTCATCCGGGCGGCCGCCCGCCGCGGCGGCCGCTCTGCGGCTGCGGGTCTTCGGTCGCCGTGGTGGGGTGGCCTCCCGCCGCTCTCTCGGCTGGGCGCCTCCCGCCGCCCGCGGCGGCTGCCGCTGCGCGGGGTATCGTCGCCTGTTGTGGCGGCGCGGCGTACTTTTCGGCGGTCGGGCTCCGGCCCGGTGGTTATGTTGCGCTGTATTTTTCGCCGTCTTATACTGTTATATATGCGTTTTATAATAGTCCCCAGCGTAATCATGCCGGCCGGCCTTAGGATTTTAGGGTGCGCACCCATCGTACTATTCGTTTTTTTCCGTTGTAGTGTTTTTTTCGTGTGTGCTGTCGCAATACATGTATGGTTATGGTTATGTGAAAATGTACAATAAGCTCAATATTTGGTTTTTAACAGCGCATTGACGGGGTCTGAGCCACCTTCGCATTGACGGGGGGGGTACCGCCCCTAAGATCTCGAGAACCACGGTAGGTAGCGAAAAACGGTAAACGGCGTTGGGCTGCCCATCCACTTCTCCATCGAAAACATTTGAACCATTTTTTGTCAGGTCACATTTAAGGTCACGAGAGGTCAAAACATGCCCGTCATAGGGATAACATGTAAATTCAGTTTTTCGGCCATTAAATCTGAACAAGTAAAGATAGAGCAAAACGACTTGAACTATATGAATCCTCTTAGCAAGCCGAATCGAATGAATATAATTTGACCTTGCTAGGTCAAATCAAGGATTTGACCTGACCTGAGGTCAGGTCAGGGTCAAATTATATAAAATGCATATCATTAGAACCGCAAAGCCCAGGCGAGTCTAATGCAGCTGAAATAAATGCTCTATCACCATCCGTTACTGAGTTATTCCGTAAAAACTATTTTTCCCATGTATTTCCAATGGAGAGGTCATGCCTCGTACCTGACCTTAGGTCATCGATATCAAAAATACCGGAACATATTTTAGAGAACTCGGTGGGGCCATTATGTGATATGAGTTTCAATCGGATAAGTTCACCCTGCTCCGACTTATGCTATCTTAAACTTTTTTGAGGTCGGGTCACTTGACCTGTAATGGTGACCTGACCTGAGATGACCTAACCCTAAAATTTTCACAGAAGTTGTAAAAATGATGAGGAAAAAGGTATACCAAGTACGGCGGCGCTAAGCCGCCGTTTTTCTGCTATCTCCGAAAAACCCGAGGGGGCGGGTACCCGCCCCCGTCAATGCGCGTGTTAAAAATACTCCTCTAGAAAAAGGAATAAATATCAGCCTGTGGATGATGTCACGATCTGGCAACCACTACCATACTTGAAACTCTTCAAGGGCTTCGATTGGCTGATGCTCATCGTGACGTCAGCATATGTCGTCACACCAGTAGCTCACAACAATGGCCGCCGGCGACGGGGGGCTGAGGGGGGCTGGTGTCAGGTAGGTTTTAGCTTTTTTCTACGGAAATATCGAGTTCCAAGACAAATGAAATATGGAGTACCGGGTTCTCCGACCTGCTTTACAACTTGGCTATCTCAGTTAAAATAACGTTGTGAAGGTGCCACATTCCCTTTAATAAAAAGAGCTATAGTTTTAGTGACTACAGGAAGCAGCAGGTGCTTTATAGATAAATGGCTTTATTTTATGACAAAAAATATTAACTTGCTAGGATAATGTATGGTGCATTTCAGGTAAGAGGTGTAACCGAATGAAGCATGTAAAAAAAATGATTTGACTGACAACTTATGTAGCGCCTGGTCAAAGCTCACCAAATGAAAGCACAGCCACTGCTGTTCTTCTTATAACTGCAGTTTCGGAGAAAATGGAAACATGAAAAAGAATAAATAATGAAAAATGAACCTAGCTTCCCTGCACAATAAGCCAGTCTGAAAAGAGCTGATTGTCAGATTACAGCAACTGCACGTTCCATGGTGATTAAGCTTGGATATGGATACAGCTCGAGCAGATGGAAGTGTCTTCTATCTCAATTTTGTCTGCATCCCTGGCACACAATAGATGTTTTCTTTCACAACCTTCACTTCTCTTCACCCAAATTCACAATTTTGTTTATCATCATCAATTCATTTATTTTAACTACAATAAAAAGGCAGCAGAAACAAGGAACAAGAAGCAAACAAAGAAGAGCAGGCATGACAAACTAATAAAATAAGACACTATAATGAGCATGACACAAGTCCGAGCAAATCAGAATAGCAGTAACATAAAGCAATGCGCATGCAGCCAAATTTTCATGAGTAATAGTTTTGTTTAATGAATAGTATTGTCTAAAATTTGATACTGTTTTATTTAAGAGCATAGAAATATTTACCCTCTGCAACCTACTCTCCTTCACCTTACACTGTATAGAAAATATTTATCATCAGAAAGTATTTACCAAAAACTCCTACCAGGGGCGGACGCAGACCCGAGTTTTAGGGAGGGGGGTCAAACCCAAGTCTGCCTCTCCTCCGGGGTGGGGGGCGAAGATTTTTTTGCTCTGCAGACCTAGTGTAAAAACCTTCTTTCAGTGCTCGACAGACCTAGTACAAGCGACCTCTCCAAGTACATGATTGCTCTCCGAGGGAGGGGGGGTGGGAGCGAAGATTTTTTGCTCTACAGACCTAGTGTTAACACCTTTTTCGAAAATTTTCCGACGTTTGGGGTGCCAAAAGATAGTTTGGCCGCCCTTCAGCGCTTTGGGGGGCAGGGCCGGAATGGCCCCCTGCGTCTGCCAATGACTCCTACCAAATCTTGTTGGATGTAGATTGACGAGAATCAGATTGACACTTTCCATTGCAAAAAAAATGTATCAGCATTGCAAATTCATCTGGAAAAAGCATGTGACGCTGATTGGAATTGTCCATGGAAACTTGTCAGCCAGTCCCTTACTCTGCCCCCCCCGAGCCTCACTGTCAAATTGTGAACAGCATATCACCAGTTTTTTCCTTCGTTCTGCTACTTTTTTAACTTCGAAACTTTAACTACATAAGAAATAAGCAATTTTCAATGATGCTACCAATTATACATACACAACACGGTAACATCAGTTAGCATCAACGGAAGCCAATGCCCTACAACGAATATTACCCATATGTTTCTCAGTATTTACCTTGATAATACTACGGACACTTCGAAATTGGTTCACAAAATAACAGAGACAAAACCCGTGTTGTTCTGCCGGCAGAACGCATACTAGTGTGCTGCACGCATGCGCAGTACGGTACCATGTAGTCCAAGATACCGTACTGCGCATGCGTGTGGCACGCTATTGTGCGTTCTGCACGGCAGAATAACACGGCTAAAATCGCGTCGAAGGAATGTCACATATGCGCAGTAATCGGTTGACCTTCAATTCCATTTCACAGCGAGTCTATGATCGAGCAGAATCAAGGTTCGGAATTTTAATGACTATAAAAATCACTCTTTTGATGACGTCATTAATCAGTAGAAAAAAAGATATATTTGTTTTTAGCCTATCGAAGTGGGGACATAATGTGGTTTCATGATTTTCAGACCAATTTTGTTCATTTATTATGTTTTTTGGAACTTCGACAAACTGGTTCATTCCCTTTAACAGGCGCAGGGTCTATATTAACAAAAGAAAGAGAGAACAAAATCACTTGACACTCAATTCATATTAGTCTAAGATATAGCTTTCGCCCAGCCCGTACGTAACGCTCATATAAATTTCAGGCCCGAGTTCTGAAGAGCACAATAATTAAATTCGATGGTCTTCTTAACCAACACAAGAAGCTCCACAACAAATTTTCGATGCAATATTTTAAAATTACCAACCATTTCCACCAGAAACATTGCAAACGCACTACGAAATTTTTTATATTCAACAAATATCATTGAAACATTATGACATACTCTGAATTTCTTTATGTTAGATGGGTGAAATATTTCCAGAGATGCGCACAGTACACAGAAGAACAGAAAGCATTGTATACCGCTTCCTTTGCTTTCATGTTACATATTGAACATTTTCGCAGAAACCAGTTAGCAACAGCACAGAGGTTGGTGCTGTCTTTTGATTTCAGTATCATCAAACACTTTGAAGCAATTAGTGCACATGTAGTCCAGATATTTGAGGTTATCGACGAATTCAAGCACCCAGCTACTCAACACAACTTGGGGCAGGCTAGAATATCGAACCAGTTCAGGGGCGGACGCAGACCCCGGCGTTCAAAGTTTAAAAGATCTTTTAAAAGTTTAAAGCCTTTTAATACATTCTAAGGCCTTAACACGCGCACTGGACGGGGGCCTTGGAGGCCCCCACCTGTTTTTCCCAAGGTGGCCGAAGAACCGCTCGTAGCCGAAAGACAATACTTGACCACATTTAATAGAATTTAATAGCGCGTCGATTGGTGAAGATTTTTTTAAATCTATCGAATTTTTACTTATAGGCTAGTCAGACCTGCATTTTGAGATCGCCGTAATCGCGCGGTCGGAACAGTTAGCTTGCATTGGAAACCGAGTGGTGAAGTCGTAACGCGATATACCCGGGATTACATGTCAAATTCACCTCACATGAAGGTCAAAGTCAAGGTCAAGGTCCAATGTCACAGGTCAAGGAAATATAAGCACTTTTTCAAGGTAACTGACCACCGTACTTCCGGTCAAATAGCGTTACCCGGTCTGACGTATATTATGCTATGACGTCATCGATAAGGTACCCCAATACAAATGCCAAGTTCAAATTTCAAGGTCAAAGGTCATTGGGAAAGGTCAATCATTATTTCCTTCCAAAAATGTGGCTTTAGTGTTGGGCAAAGTGTACATTACAAGTAGTATACCATATTGCGACGTTGACCTTGATGACCTTGACCTTGACCTTGACCAATGACCTTGACCCCAAAATTGTAGGGCAGGCTCTATGGGACCTTCTCTATATGACCCTGGTCCGCTTTTAGCTTATTCCCGCCATTTTCCCGCATAATCACGGCATTATCAATCGGTCCTCAGCATGGACAAGATTTGACTTTTATGACCTCGTTCGACCTTAAAGATATTGACCTAGGTCAATTTAAATTGGTCATGATGTAAGTCACCATAGCCCCACGCACCTCCCAAATGGCGTTGTTTCTACACCTATTAGTTTCCGAGATCTTAGGGGGCTACCAGCCCCCCCTCCTGTGCGCGTTAGTGCCAGACCCCTCTCCAGTGCGGGTGTGAATGAGAAACCTTTAACGCGGACGCATTGACTAATGGGTCATTCCACCATAAATCGAGCGAAAATTTCGCAAAATAAAACCCTTCTATTTTTTATTCTCTCCGAAATTGGTGTTAAGGGGTTTCAAATGTGTAGAATCTAGCCATGGCGCCAAAAAAATATTTGAAAATTTGGTATGCAGATATAGCCTGCGGAATTTTTCGGGCGTGACCATGTAGGGCATTGTTTTGAAAGCCTATAGTTCTGCCATTTGTTGAATGATTGTAACAATATTTTACAATTTTTGTTCACTGTTTAGCATATTTCAATTTGGCTATCTTCGATTTTTATATTTCCGCAAAATTGACGTCATGACCTCGTGACCTATTTTTTGAATGGTGACCTTGACCCGCAGTACACTGTAATTCATAAATTCGTGTAAAATCATTTTTCCTTTGGAAATACTATTTTTGATAAAGTAATAAAAATATGGCTTTCGCACTAAATATTCTACTTCTTACTTCCGAAACATGACACTAGGAGTCACTAAGGAGCTGTACCATCGTAACTCGCGGTATGGTTAATGCCAGTAACGACGGAACGTCCGAATTTAAGAGGGGCGCCATGGACTTTTCAACCAATTTCTTTCCCGTCAACGCCATAGGGGTTTTAACCCTTACACGTAAAGGGGGGGGTGTTGCAACCCCCTCAGGTTTTTCAATAATTGAAAACGAGCTTCTTAAGTTAGAGTCTTGAAATGTTGTATAGCCTCTGACGCATTCATTGCGGACATCTCGCCAAGAATTGATCCTACCCTTCAAGGTCACGGAGTTATGACCCCAAGAGTGGAGTCATGTTGGGGTCATTTGGGCGCCTGTACCCGTTTTCACGTGAATGCTCCAGACTCTTATCGTTCTTTTGCATCAGTTGCTCCTGAACTGTCCCAGAATATTTTATTCCAGCCTTCGAGGTTCATTTGTATCAAGTTAGACCTTTTATGACCTTTTTGAAATTCGATGACCTTTATTTGACCTTGCGTGACCTCAGTGATAACTCTGTGTCGAATAACGACTACAGATGCGTGTTTCAATTCGGTATTTCTAAATGAGATGAACACCGAATTATTTGACATGCGTTTGATACGAGCCTAACCTATTTCGACCTGTGACCTTTTTCACCTTGAAAGGGGGTCAGCAATAACAATTTAAGAAGCAAACTTACTTGGAGTAAATGATGCAGAATGGCTTATAAATAGTAAATTTGAATGATATGGACACTAAACTAGTTGGTTTGCATATAACATAGACATGACCTTTTTCGAAATTTAACCTTATTTGACCTTGAAGGAGGTGCAAGCAATAACAGATGATGAAGCAGGCACTTGGCATAACTGATGCAAAATTTCTTATGAATAGTCAGTTTGCATGAAAATGACACTGAATAAGAAGTTTTTCATCCAAAACGGACTTGACCTTTTTCAACCTTTGAACTGATTTGACCTTGAATGGGGTATAAGCAGTGACAGATGATTAGAAAGTCACTAAATTGGCGTAAATGATTTAGAGTGGCTTGTGAATATTCCATTTAAATGATGTGGACTCTGAACTAGTTACTTTCACTTCTAAGGAGTACTTTTGAGCTCTGGACCAGTCCCCTGCAATGCAATGCACCACTAAAAGTCACCAATGATTTGTTTTTAGTGCCTAAAACTTCTTCATTATAAAAGAGCTAAAGTAATGAGTATGCTGAGCAAAATTCACTACGAGATTACCATAGGTCAAGTTTAAACACGTTTGAAATTGCCTCAAGAGATTACCAAAGGCTATTGAAGCCGAACTGAGGTCATAAAATGTTTTAAATTAAAGCTATGTCTGGAGGAACGCGACTCAACGCTTAAAAATCCAGAAATTTTCCTTAACCCTCGCCCCACCTAGAATAATGAAATCGATGGTCCCCTAAGGTTTTTTCGGAACAACAGAAATACAACGAGGGGAAGAACCGCTGTTGAGGGTTCTACCTCTTACCCCATTATTTTCCCATCATCCCTAAAATTTATTACCCCAAGTCACCCTAGGTCAGGTCACCAGGCGATGGCAACCAAGGTCACCTCACTTTAACTTTTGAGCTCTACCATAGCAACATTTCTAAGCCGATCGATTTAAAACTTTCGACACTTAATGACCACCCCTCCGGAGTCTACAAAATTTATCTTTGGGATTTTTCGATTTCGTGACCTGAGGTCAGTTCACCAGGTAACCTCTTCCATAGAAAAAGCATGGGAAAAGCTGTCTATGAGCTAAAAGTCACAAAATAATCGCAAACCCCTCATGGGACCGATCTTCACTTCCCGGATTCCTCCGGAAAGTAAAGATTGGAGCAACAGGGAGTGACGCGCCCGGGGCCCCAGTCAGCCCTGGGAGGCATGTCGGCGCATCACCGCGGACACATCATTTCTGACCTTCCGGCGGCCGCCACTTCTTCCGACTTCGGTCGGTTAGAGTTGGCGTCTGTCGCCGGCGGCCATGGTGATGAGGTCCGTGGTGATGCTGATGTCTGCCCTCCGGGCCCTTTGTTACCTGGTCGGTAACCGTATTGGATCGGGTCAGCTCTGTCCTGCACCTCCCAGTATGTAGCTCCTGTTTGTTTTTGTTCTCTTATTTTGTTGATTATTTTTAGTTCCTGTCCTCTTTTTATGCTTTAGTTGTTGGTTCCACAGTTATTTGCCATCTTCTGCATTTTATGGGTGTAAAGCGCCCACTCGAGGCCTATCTCGAGCCTCGGCGACGAGGTTGACGGAATCCTGGGGGTTGAGGTTCCCCTCAGGCGGGATAGTCCTGAGGGTTCCAACACGCCCCCTTTGGCCCAGATATCTCGATCTAACCGGGGGTAGGCCGTCCGATTGCTCCCGCGGGCGGCTTAGCAATGCGGCAGTGTGAACGTGCACTGTCGCTCGGTCCAGCTGTGACCGGGTGATGGCGCCCTGGGGTTGCGGCGCAGTGCCTCTACGCTGCGACGCGGCCTCGGGGAGTAATCTCGCTGGTCCTCTGGGCTGAGGGGGAAGGGGGGAAGCGGTTCCCAATCGGAGTCGGATTGTGCATACTGCCGACTCTGAGCGGGGGCCGTCGATCCCCCTACAGCCACCACGCCCCGTCCGTTCTCGGGGGCGGAGGGTGGTGGAGACCAATTGCATTCCCATGGCTTCTTCTCTCGATACTCCACCCACTGACTTGATCGCACAGACTCCGACCCCTGCTCCGAACCGGACTCTCTCAGGCATGCCTTGTGATACCGCTGATATGTTGGACTGCCCGGACGTGAACCCCCTGCGCGATATAGACCGGAGTCGGCGAACCCCCACGCAGCCCATGCTTCTCCGGATTCTCCGAAACGCTGCGAACGTGTCCCTCGAATCCTGGTCATGAAAATCCAGGACAAATCAGTCAAGGTGAACCCCTTCCGGCTCCATCACAGCCTAAGCGGATTTAAGACAACAGACGTGTTTCTCCACCCAAACGGAAATGTAGAGATACATGTAGGAGATGACGAAACCGCCGCAAAACTGCTAAAAACGCAAACGATCTCGGTGAAACTGGCAAATCGATCTATAGCAGTTCCAGTTTCAGTAACACCCCATACCACCAAGAACTTCAGCAAGGGTGGCATAAGTTGCCGGGATCTGTGTGACACTCCGGAAGACGAAATTCTGGAAGGCCTGCGAGAGCAAGGTGTTGTAGGGGTGAAGAAAATGAACAGGAAGGGAGAGGGAAAGGACAATGACACCGGGACACTTCTCCTCACCTTTTCTGACACGACGCTGCCAAGTAGAGTCCATGTCGGATGGCAGTCATTCAAGGTAGCAGTCATTCAAGGTACGTCAGTTTGTACAGAACCCAGTCCGCTGCTTTAACTGCCAAGCACTAGGGGACATGGCAGCGAGTTGCAGGGCCAAAGAACGGAGCGGGAAGTGTGCAGGTACAGGCCATAAATCCACCTCGTGTACGGCTGCCAAGCTGAAATGCGTAGGTTGCAAAGGGGAGCACGAGGCTTGGGATCGAGCCTGCCCACGCCTAATCCAAGCGAGGGAAGCACTGAAGCAGGGTGCCAGAAGGACAACTAACGAGCCCCCCAACACAGACCTCAAAACAGACCGCTGTCCCACACCCAACATACCGAAGCGCACTCCTGTCTGGTCCTAACCAGGAGCCTCCTCCCGCACCACACTCACAGGTCCGGACATCCCTAAATATGGACAGTACTGTAGGCGAGTATATGCAGCTGCCCATGCACCAATTCATCGCCATGCTGGCAACTCTGATGCCTTCCCAAACCCAGGTAGCAGACACCACCACATCGACAGCCCTTCCTTTGGAGAGCAAATCCACTCAGACAACACAGGGGGTATGTGACGCTGAAACCAACGTTTCCCCGGCCCAACTGGACGCTGAGCTGGGTGTCATAGACCCCTGCATAGCGATCTCAGGAACAATGAACACAACTGAAACAACAAACACAAATGAAACAACAAACACAACTGAAACAACAAACACAACTGAAACAACAAACACAGTCGAAACAACGAACAGTGAGCCCTGCGGGAAGAGAGCTAGGGAAGACTCCCCAACTCCCCCCCAGGAGCCGCAAATGACCCAGCCCTCCCACTTCAGTCAGAAGTGCTTCAAACCCCAAGTCCTTCTCTAAAAAGGCGCGAGTGGTGCTGTCCCGGATGGAAAACCCCCTCCCTATCACCGAGATCAATCAAGATCTCGAGAATCGAGATCTATCAAGCACACCTGGAACTGCCCCTTCCGGCTCTGAACAGAGAGAGACTGACTCTGACCACCTCCCCACCACAGACGAGTGCAGTGATAGGGTGCCACCGCCATCATCACCACTCAAACCACAGAGACCACTCAAGGCGCTGCTCCCTCTACCAGTCCCACCGGATAGTCAGCCCATGGACCATGAAGACAATATGGTTATGCCCGCTCCGCCGCCGCCGCACATAGGGCCCCCGGGGCGAGTAAATGAATTAGTAGAAACTAGGGCTGATAATCCCGGGATCGGGATCCCGGGATCCCGGGATTGTGTTAATCCCGAATCCCGGGATTACTTATTTCTGAATCCCGGGATCCCGATATTTTCCAACAATAAAAGTAACGTGGAAAGCGTCGTTGATAGTAATAAAAAACATTATAGAATCCAACAACATGCTACAGCGTTGTTTTATGCTTAATATTTTACCTACCTGAAATTTTCAAACACAAGCAAAAGCCAGGCTCTCCCTTCTGCATGTAGGTAGATTATACCTGGCATCGCTTCACAGTTCACACTGTGTCAGTTTGTCTGTTCGAGCTCGAGTCTGAAAAGTAAACAATTTTTTTAACGACCCTAACGAGACATGCATCGCGATCGAAAAGAACCAGACGCATGGCTTTAATATATTACAATTAACCCCTGGGGTGTCACAACTGACCCTTGATGGGGTCAAATGTGTTACCTAGAAGTGCTCTTAGGTATGGCTGTGAATGATGGTTTTCAAGTTGGTAGGACCTCTGATCGTATTTCGACGAAGAAACGTTGTTTCCTTAATTGTCGATTTATTTGCACCTGGCGTTGTGAACAGGTGATGCAACTTAGCCAAAGTTCCAACACTCTCTTGTCTGTACTTGACCTTACAAGTCCTTCATCACTCTACTGACATGCTATCTTCTGCAGCACTGTGGGCGTCTGCCTCACTATGAGCTGAGCTCATCAGTCCGTACTCACATCTGCTGATCTGTGGCTGTCCTTGCACACACACAGGTATCTCTATCACTGCACTTTCTCTCACTGTCTCTGCATGTCTCTCTAAAGTCTCTCAGCTGTTCTGGGCTGACTCGGCATAATACTGCCTAGTACTACGGTGCAACACTGCATCTCATGCTCTCCTCTCCTTGTTCTCTTACTCATGAGGGACGCTAGCTCAGCGCTCCTTATATACGCCGAGTCGGCAGGCTTGGTTACATACGCCGACCAATCACAACACAATACGTCATAGGCGACAGAGTATGGTTCGATGCACTGGTCTGGAGGCTGATGAAATGCTGATGCAATCCAAGGCCAGACAGTGGCGTGACACCAGCGTCAGATCTCGTGAGCCAATGAGCGTTCGATACGTCATAGGGCGTTGGCTGGGGTGCATCGTACGATGGACCCGTGGTCATGAACCGACAGGCTACTGCGCAGTATCTGGCAGAGCTCTTTGTCTGAGTGTGACTGCACTTATAATGGGAGGGGGACGAGAAATGAATATGCATACTAGAGGACCATTAATTATCGCGTCATTTAGCAATTAAAGTGAAGTAGTTAATAAATTTTCGTTACATCACAGCGCGAGGTCCTTTGAATGAAATTTTGGATTGTCGTCTAAAATTTTCGTTCACCAGATCTGATTCTGTTTACAGGCATCTCAATATTCGAAGCATGGTAATTTCAAGCTAACAACACCAAACACATGATCTCAAAACATCCATACGGGGTTAACAACACTAAACACACGAAACAAACATTTGCACGCTTAAAACTTATTGTAACTTAACCTAAGACATTTGCAAAACAACTTGATAACCTAACCATGGCCTTCTAACCATTTGTCACGTCATCTGATCGTATTTGACATCTTGTCAAACTACCATTATCCAATGGTGAATCCATTTCATCCAATATCTGATGATCCACATATGTCAAAGTACTCATTTCACTCTCAAGTGAAGAATCCGATTAATAACATCATTACATACTACTTCAACAACATGGCGGCCATATTTTCCATCTTGTCGCTGAACATCTTAAATATCTCCATTTTCTGTTCAGTACTCAGAGAGCAACCTGACATTGTCTCTGTTACATCGCACTTGCTGCGTTTATTCACACTATCCTTAGCAGCATTTCCGCACTGTACAACATCTATATCTAAAGTATCTACATTTGTACTCTCAATGTCTGATATCTCTGAATCAGACGAGTCATCTGCAGCGATGACTTTATTTGGGGGATAATCATCTTCAGAATCTTCTGATTCTATGTCGCGGTCTCGCTTGACCGGCACGTATGCGGTTGCATCTGGATTGAGATCCGAATCCAATGGTTCACAAACTCTTTTTGCATCCGGTATTGGAGATTCTAAACTACGTTTTGGCTCTCTTTCTCTTTCTTCTCGAATCTGTTTGGCTAATTTCGCCAAAGGAATATCATCCTCCTCGTCTGAGGTAGGGTTATGCATCCGTTTCGCCAACCTTGAAAGCGGAATATCATCCTCATCTTCAGAGGGTACATCAGGTTTTGATTGGCCAGAACTAGTATTGAATTGAGTGTCAGATAGCGCGGGTTCCGAAAATCTAACTGGCACAGGCGTTACATCCATATCATCATCATAAGATAATTTTGAACTACGAGGGGGCTGAATTCTGATTGGGATCTGAGACTTTGATTTCTCTTCATGCTTCTGATTGATATGGGTTGGTTCGTTCGAAATGTTACACCACGGTGTATTGGGGTCAGCACGTCTGAGATTTTGAGCGTTCACGGTTTTAGTACCACCTTCTAGCTGGTGTTTGATGACAAAAGTGACATCACTAAGCGCCTTTACTACACGATAGTATGGCTTCCAATGTGAGGTTAATTTTGTTGTGGAGCCAGGGGCTGTGGATGGATCACGAAAGTATACCATGTCACCTACTTTGAATTTTATCGACTGTGCTTTTCGATCATAGTACAATTTACTCTTTTCATGTCCGAGGGATAAGTTATGCCGAACTTCGTGATATGCACGACTAAGATTTTCCAACATGGTGGGGACATAGTCCTCGCCTTGGTATCTATACTTGGGTGACAACAGTGTGTCCATGGGCAAAACAGGGTCACGTCCATGCAAAACGTAGAAGGGGCTGTGTTTTGTTGTTTCGTTTTTGGCAGTACGATACGCCGAAAGAATTGAAGGAAGTTTTGTGTCCCAGTCGCGTTGGTTTTTACTCACTAACTTTGCCAACATATCATTTTGAACGCGATGGTACCTTTCACAACGTCCATTGGACTGAGGGTGATACACAGAAGTTCGAATGTGCTTGATATTAAAGAATGCCGAGATTTGGTCAATTACTACGTTACAGAATTCTGTTCCATTGTCCGAAACGATGACACGGGGGAACGCGTGTCGAGGGATGATGTGTTCAATGAGTATTTGAGCGACTGTTTCCGCACTTTTTGAATCAGTGGCGAATGACTCGGGCCAACCAGAAAAAAGATCAACTATGTTAATGATAAACCGATTTCCATTGTAACTCTGAGGGAACGGACCACAAGTATCAATCGCTATCATTTCGAATGGATATTTCGGGATCTGCATGTCCTGAAGGGGTGGTCGTTGCTTTCTGAGTTTCCGCATGTTACATGCTACACAAATTTTCAGATGATTCACTACGTCACGATACATACCAGACCAGTAATAACGAGATCGAAGCTTGTCATACGTTTTGTCAATTCCTAGATGACCTCCGAAATAACCAGAATGAGTTTCTTCAACTAACGGCTTCTGCAGAAATTTAGGGATGCACAGTTGAAGACCGGGATGAGGGGTACATTTCGAAGTATCTGTAATACGATACAGTATACTATCTAGCACTACATAGCGTTTTGCAACATCACTATGATTTGGATCTGTTGGGTCTTTCAGCATTTTGATTATCTTCTGAATCTCTTCGTCCTCGCTCTGGAGGGTTTCTAAATCAGGATGCTTTGCGAGAAATTCCTGGAATTTCTCCTTTGGGTCTGAACTTTCATCAGAAGGGCACGGTTCTACCGTTGAATCCAACTCAACACGGGGTGCATGGTCGGAATCTATGATATTGACATCCATGGGTTCATCTCTCTGAGGTTCCAATCTAGAGAGGCTATCGGCCACGGTATTCTGTCTACCGGTGACATATTGGATGTCGCAACCGTATTCATCGAGAATAATAGCCCAGCGTTGAATGCGGGGGTTTCTCATTTCAGCAGTGAACAAATGTTTCAACGGCTTGTGATCTGTCATAATGGTAAATTTCGATCCTAGAAGATAGGGGCGGAGTTTTTGTACGGCATATACGATGGCGTATCCTTCCTTTTCTATGACAGGCCAATTGAGCTGAGATTTGTTGAGCTGATGTGATAAATATTGTATTACACGTTCACCTTGGTCAGTTTCCTGAACGAGGGCAGCTCCAATTGAATGGTTTGACGCATCAGTGTACAATTTGTACGGCTTTCCGGTATCTGGATAGGCCAAAATGGGGGCATCTGTCAGAACTACTCTCAAAGTGTCAAATGATTCCTGACATTCGTCGGTCCAGTGGAAACGTGCGTTTTTCTTTGTCAGTTCCGTCAGAGGCTTCGAAATTTTCGCAAAGTTTGGGATGAACCTACGATAATAGGAGCACATACCAATGAATGATCGTACACCTTTCACTGTTGTGGGTGGTTTGAGATCTCGAATGACTTCTGCCTTAGACTTGTCTGGCTGAATGCCACTTGCTGAAACTACATGACCAAGATATTTCACTTCCTGTTTGAGGAAATCACATTTCGACATTTTCAGCTTGAGGCCTGCCTTACGCAGCCTGTTGAACACGTCCTCGATGTGTTCTAGATGCTCTTCAAACGTTTTTGAGAATATGATGACATCATCGATATACGCGATGGCATATTTGTGCTGTATGCCTTGCAAAACTTTGTTCATGAGTTCCGAAAATAGCGCAGGAGCATTTGTCAATCCAAAAGGTAGAACATTCCAAGAATAAAGTCCCAAAAAACATGTAAAAGCAGTTTTGTCAATTGAGTCTTGATCTGCCATGGCAATTTGCCAATAACCACTTTTCAGGTCTAAAGAGGTGAAGTACTGTGATCCTTCAAGCGATGCTAAGATATCATCAATACGCGGAAGAGGGTAGCTATTTTTGACGGTGATCTGGTTAAGTTTTCGGTAGTCTACGCAGTAGCGCTTTCCACCATCCTTTTGTCTACAATGACTATGGGACTTGCCCAGGGGCTCTGGCTTGGCTGAATGACTCCTGCTTTTAGCAGTTCATCAATGTGATCTTCCACCATTTGCCTTTGGCTAAACGGCAGACGGTAAGGTCGCTGTTTGATCGGAGCATTGTCTCCTGTGTCGATTTTCATGGTAACCAGATCGGTACGGCCTAAATCAGTCTCGCTTTTAGCAAAGAGATCCGAATTGCGTTCAATTAGTTGCTCGATTTCATTTTTCTGATGTTCCGGGACATGAGACAGATCCGCTTTTTGAATTTTCATGGCAGGGTCCAGTTCTACTTTTGAGGTTACGTTAACCTGTGCACTTGGTTCTGATGGTTCACTTGATTCACTCTGCTCAACAGCGTTGATTTCAGATGCATCTAGCACTTCAGCAAGTCCTATGACTTGTCTGGACGGCAGCGTGTGATCACGTGTTGTGGTATTCACAATCACAGCTGGCAAGTGACCTTTTTCATTAGGTCTACTCACTGAGTTGAGTAGTATGAGTCCAGGTTCATCACAGAAGTAGGGAGTGTTACTCAATGGCTGTATGGCACAGTCCTGATCAATCAGCTGCACACGGTTCACGTACGCTGGAACTTCCACGTACGACTGTGCTGGGATGGTTGTCTTTTCCGGTAGCCTTACCAATGAGGTGACTGATTGACAGTTTAGATGTTGGGGCCTCAACGGGATCAGATTGTTGTGAATGTTCATTGTCTTCTTGCCAAAATCTAGCTTGACTCCAAATTCACTAAGGAAGTCGTTGCCTAAGATGCAAGCATGCTTTAGACCTTTGACGATTTGAAATTTGAACTTGCGACAGAATTTTGAAACTTCAACTGGTAGGGTCGCTGTGCCAAAGTTTTTGAGCTTGTGCCCAGTGACAGATTCAAGAGGGGCACAATTTTTGGAGAAGTCCGAAACGTGTTTGGATGAGATTTTGTCAAAGAATTCCTGCGACACGATCGAAATATCAGCACCTGTGTCTACAAGAGTGTACGCTTTACGATTTCCAAGGTAGATCCAACACATTGGGGTGTCACGTTTGATGAAAATTCTGGCGATGTTATCCCTAGGACCATTGGGATCTGGGTTTTCCGTCTGTTCGGTCCCGACAACAGATGGACCACTTAGTTTTCCGGCTGCTGAGGGCCAGGAAATGAGGCTTGCTTTGCTCTACATACTCTCTGGGTATGTCCGGCCTTCTCACAAAATGCACAAATTGGGCGACCATCATGGGTCCATTGATACCTGCGGGGCGGCTCATTTGATCCTACACCAGGCGGAGCAGTCTGTTGGCTCTGAAACTGAGTCCTATGGGGCTGATTTTGCGGTCGCCTTTGCCATTGGTTGGGCTGAGGCTGGCGTTGAAACTGGCGATTGTTTGGTGGGGGCGCCTGAAAATGGCGTTGATTTTGAGGTGGTCCCTGGTATGGGCGTCGAGGTGGGGGTTGACTGTGACTTTGAGGGGGACTGGGAGGTCCAGCTCTTTGATTTTTGCCTACTGTTTTAGCTAGCTTGTCGATTTTTGAGCCCACATCCGAGAGACACTTCTCTAGCTTATCGATCCTATCAGCTTGGGCGTCATTGCGAACTACATCGATTTCCATTGGTTCCTCTGCATCCAGTTTACCTCTGCAGAGCTCAAAGGTTCGGTCTGTCTGCTGTTCGTCACTCGCGAATTTGACAGCTTCCTGCAGTGAAGTGAACTTCTTTCTGATCAATGCTCGCGCAAGTCGGTCATCATTTACACCCTTCTGAAAGATTTCCACCAACGTTCTCTGAGAATCGGCACTATTGGGATTGTCGAAAACTTCACTGGCAACGTCCTGGAGACGTTCGGCAAAATTTTGCATGAGTTCGCCTTTCTTTTGCCTAACTTTTTGTAGCTTTTCACGGGCGCAGTATGGATCTTTCAGATCGCTATATCTGTCCCTCAACTCTTTTCTTAGTTCTAGCCATCTGAGATTTGGATTTTCAGTGAGCAGTCTGCAGGCGAATTTTCCTGCGGGTCCACTTAGTGTTCGGGTTGCCAAAATTACCATCCGCTTGTCATCGGCGGTGCAGGCGATTGAATCCATATCCCTAGCCCAATCATGAAATTTGTTGGAGCTCTCTCCCGAAAATGATCTTACATGTTGCGTTAGACCTTGAACTCGGATCTCCATCGAAATGTCTCGCATAGTATCAATCAAAGTGTGTTCAACAGCAGTGGCCATATTGTTAAACAATTTCCAACACAAGTACAATTAGCTAACGAAAATTCAACAGTTTTTAAGGAGAGGGCAAGGAAGCACCTTACTTGTGAGTTTTGAAGCGCTGGCTGCTGTATGAAGCACAGGTGGCGATGAAGAGCTGTGTTGAGAAATTTTTCGAGACGTCGAAAAATTTCTAGTAGCGTTGAAAAATAACTTGAAGCGTTGAAAAACTGCTGGAACCGTTGAAAAACTGCTCGAAGCGTTGAAAAACCACTGGAACCGTTGAAAAACTATTTTCTGAAGTGGAGGTAGACGACTTTTGAAGTGGAGAAGTCGGCTGATAACTCGAAGAATTGACGAACTAGTAGAGGTGTCGATGAAACTTGAAGAAAACTTGAAGTTCTAGATGAAGTTGTGATTGACTTAAGTTGGATGAAGATTTTTCAGAACCCGTGTAGAGCTCTAAAAACCAGATAGAAGTATTCCTGAGACTGTGCGGATTCCAAAAATATATAGTTTGTATATACTAAAATTTGATGTTGTTGGCACCTCTTTTCCTATGTACGCCACTGGAGGCGGGTGCCAAAGCGATCGGTTGAGTCACTGGCCTCGACGGCGGCGCAGGCGACTTATGAGTCACCACTGGCAGACGGCAGCTGACACGGCAGTGCGGTGCGGCGGCGCGGCGTTCGATGACCTTGGCGTCGGTGGCGGCTCAGCGACGGCGCGCGGGCAGTGTTGCGTCACAGCGGCGAGGGGTGACGTCAGGAGCGGGTTATACGCGGCTACTGGCAATCGAGCGCTCTGTAGTTTATAGGCTTTTGCGAGCGTTTTTGAACTTAGAGATGAAATTTTTTCTTGCCAGGGGTGTTTGTAGAGGTGAATCTTGTGAATTAGACGGTAGTTGGGTCTCTGTTGACAAGTTGAGTCTCTGGTGTCTTAGACTCAAAATGAAGTACTGACAGGAGTGTGGATGGTCGATGGTGGCTGGCTAAGTCCAATGATGTATTCTAAGTCTCGTGGCTTAGAAAAAATTGAAGTTGGTCACGAAGATCCAAACTTGCAATTTTTGAAGTGTAACTTGATCCGATGTAATTCAATCCGGGTCACGAAGCGCCAAATCTTTTTGTTACCTAGAAGTGCTCTTAGGTATGGCTGTGAATGATGGTTTTCAAGTTGGTAGGACCTCTGATCGTATTTCGACGAAGAAACGTTGTTTCCTTAATTGTCGATTTATTTACACCTGGCGTTGTGAACAGGTGATGCAACTTAGCCAAAGTTCCAACACTCTCTTGTCTGTACTTGACCTTACAAATCCTTCCTCACTCTACTGACATGCTATCTTCTGCAGCACTGTGGGCGTCTGCCTCACTATGAGCTGAGCTCATCAGTCCGTACTCACATCTGCTGATCTGTGGCTGTCCTTGCACACACACAGGTATCTCTATCACTGCACTTTCTCTCACTGTCTCTGCATGTCTCTCTAAAGTCTCTCAGCTGTTCTGGGCTGACTCGGCATAATACTGCCTAGTACTACGGTGCAACACTGCATCTCATGCTCTCCTCTCCTTGTTCTCTTACTCATGAGGGACGCTAGCTCAGCGCTCCTTATATACGCCGAGTCGGCAGGCTTGGTTACATACGCCGACCAATCACAACACAATACGTCATAGGCGACAGAGTATGGTTCGATGCACTGGTCTGGAGGCTGATGAAATGCTGATACAATCCAAGGCCCGACAGTGGCGTGACACCAGCGTCAGATCTCGTGAGCCAATGAGCGTTCGATACGTCATAGGGCGTTGGCTGGGGTGCATCGTACGATGGACCCGTGGTCATGAACCGACAGGCTGCTGCGCAGTATCTGGCAGAGCTCTTTGTCTGAGTGTGACTGCACTTATAATGGGAGGGGGACGAGAAATGAATATGCATACTAGAGGACCATTAATTATCGCGTCATTTAGCAATTAAAGTGAAGTAGTTATTAAATTTTCGTTACAAAATGTAACATTTGAAGGAAGTATTTCAAAGCCAAGTTATGTAGCTATGTACTAGCCAAGCAAAGACCAATCAATGTTTTTATTTTGGTATAGTGCTACATCTGCCAGATAGCCAAAATGTCAAGGCTGCTGAAAAAGGCTGATGAAAAGTTTTCTGGCACAAAGCATTGCCCTTCCTGAAGCAGAAAAGTAAGAATCGTGACAGTTGACCCCGGTCTCCCTATCAACTTTACAGAAAAAGTAATGCAACGATCTCACTCCAAATTTCACATATGCTACCAACACAATAATAATAAATGGGCTAAGCACTTCACACCGGCACACCAGTAACCAGTCTGTCGCGCTTTGACTACACTGTGTCCCACCTAATCCACGAACGAGCTCTGAGCGCTGACAACCGACCATGTCTGAAATGAGAGCATCATGAAGTGCCACGGTACTGGCTGGCGGGGGCTTCTGGTCGGATAGAAAACGATGTTTGATTGGTTTTAGGCTATTTCCTGCGTTGTGGTTAGTTAAATTAATGCTGAGGCCACTTAGCCGGGATTTCCCGCAACTACTTGCTTTGTTACGTTTTTTCACGATGGAGTAGACGGCTACTGATGGTAGTTTTTTAATACAATTTTTCTGGATTGTCGGTTTGGGACGAGCAATACAACAAACTTATTATTAACGGGTGGTATTCTGTTTTATTATCGTTAGGTCAGTTTTTTATTAAGTTTTAAGCAAGACTTGTCTTTTTACTGGGGGCCAATTTCCCGGCATTGGGGTGGGGGGGGCATTTCGGCCGACGGGGGGGGCAATTGGCCCCCCAGTTAACATGTTAAAAATGACCTGGGACAGATGCATGCTTCCGAAGTAGTTGTAGATGCAGAAGCGATGGACGTTGATGATCCTCAGCCAGCACAGTCGCTTCAATCGATGCTTCAACAGGTTCTAGATAAGACAACAGTTCCAGAGCCAGATCACAGTTCAAGCGCGTCCAGGCTAAGTCTCTCCAATCCTTCGCTTATGACCAAGGCCATTAGGAAAGAGTTGGAAAACCTGCCTGCCTCTGGAAGAACGGTTATTATAGCTCTGTCCTACAGCTGGCTCAAGGACATAGTCCCTACGAGTGTTGACTCGGAACGTGTGTTTTCAACTGTCGGGAATATCGTCACTAAAGAACGGTCGAGTCTCGGCGACGAAGCCGTTGATGCCCTTTGCTTCATCAAGTGGTACTATCGTGGCAGGTGACTTGTGTGACCAGGATACAATAGGCCGGGTCACAATAGGTAAATACCTCTATTGTAATATGACTAGAAATATAACCAAGAGATATGTATTGTCAATATCATTCATATGTCTTTATTTGTTTGGGGAGCAGAGCATTTTATTCTGCTTAATGTCCATATGAATTTTCATGTACTTTCCGCATGGTGTAAATAGTATGCTATGGGTTATATTTAACGGGAAATATTTACTATGCTGTTAAGAATACGCCACATACGTTATCTAAAGCAGACACTTGTTTTCGACATGTTTATTGAAAAAATTGCCCAAGCCCGGGATCCCGGGATATCCCGGGATTGAGGGTCAATGAATCCCGGGATCCCGGGATTGCAAAAATGTCCCGGGATTATCAGCCCTAGTAGAAACCATAAACAACAGAGCTAGCGCCACAGGCTAAAACAAAGACAACAAAAATATAGCAAACACAGTAAATACATTGAACATGAACATAGACACACACAAACAGGACGGCTCTGTGCCTTCCTATCCCCCTCCCAGAGTGCCACCTGGCTTTCGGGCCAGGGATAGGGCACATTCGTTTTCTGACCGACCGGAGAGACCGCGTTCTCACTCTCGGGAGTCTGACAGCTATAGGCGTGCACGCTCAAGGGACCGGCCATGTCCGGTATGGGAGCGAGGAACAGCTCCTCAGCTGAGTGGAACTCTAACAGGAGGAATCCCCTCCCAGGGGCCCAGTCAGCCACGATGATTGGTTTCTCTTTTAGCCGTGATCAGTGTTTTATATCATTTCTTATCACTCTCATGACCATGACCAGCTTCCTTCAATGGAACATGCGCGGCTTCCGATCCAACCTCCCTGACCTCCCGGCCTTGGTGTCGGCAGGCAACCCCATTGCAGTCGCACTTCAAGAGACGAAGCTCAGAGACGGCCAAGGCTGCAATATTCACCACTATAAAACATATCAACATAACTTACCGAGCACAACAATTGCCCATGGAGGCGTCGCTCTTCTTATTCACTACAGCGTACCTTCCGAAGCATTTACGCTTCGCACTGAACTGCAGGCAGTGGCTGCGACTGTTGATCTTGGGGATATAAAGATCACATTAGTATCACGCTATCTACCTCCCGGGGAGGCCTTCCCTGACGCTCAATTCCAGAGCCTGTTACCACAGCTGCCCCCGCATCACATAATATTAGGCGATTTCAACTCACATAGCACATTATGGGGCTGTTCCCGATCCAACAGCCGAGGAAGGCGTCTCGAAGATATAATCAACTACAACGACTTATGCATTATGAACACAGGCCAACAAACATACATCTCTTTACCCTCAGGCGCGACGTCGGCCATCGACTTATCGCTTTGTTCTTCCTCTGTAGCAAATCGGTTCCACTGGCGCACCCACAGCAACCCCTGCGGAAGTGACCACTTCCCGCTGTGGGTTTGGTCGGATAGGCCCCATCCGGGAACACGGATTCCTAGATGGAACTTTGTAAAGGCGGACTGGGACAGTTTTACCTCTGACTGCGCTTTAGCATTCAGGCCAGAGGCTGGTAAAACCGCTACCACCTTGTATGAAGAGATACGCTCTCGCATCCTGCAATCTGCTGACAGTTTTATCCCAAAGACTAGCCCACTCCCCGCCGAGTACCAGTCCCCTGGTGGAACGAGGATTGCAGGTGCACCATTAGGGAACGGCGACGCTGTTTTAGAAAGTTCCAAAGGCGCCCTACAACCGAGAACCTAGTCGCGTTCCGACGCGCAAAAGCATTAGCGAGAAGAACTGTTAGAGATGCGAAAAGGAAATCATGGCATGCTTACATTAACACAATTAATAGGCTCACACCACTCACGGCTGTCTGAAAACATATAAACCGCATCTCCGGTCATACCGCCCCGACGCCCCTACCGGTTTTATCACGCAACCACAATTTGATCACTGACCCCACGGAAGTTTCTAACACCTTCGGAGCGGTGTGGGCCGAGCGCTGGCAGCGTGGAACGATCGACCCTCGCTTTATCCGCCACAAAACAATCAGTGAAGGGACGCCGGTCGACTTCAACACCACCACCTCACTGTCTTTTAATGATTGTTTCAGCTTTGATGAACTGAGTACAGCACTCTCGCTCACCAAAAACACCGCAGCCGGGCCCGACAACATTCCCTACAGCATGATTAGGAACTTGGACGAGCCATCACTTCGGGTGCTTTTATCTTTCTATAACCATATCTGGACCACGCACGAATTCCCGAATACTTGGAAGGAGGCCATGGTAGTCCCTGTTTTAAAATAGGACAAAGACGGTAGTGACCCTCTCCACTACCGCCCCATCGCCCTGACTTCTAGTGCATGCAAGTTATTCGAAAGAATGATTAACCGTCGCCTCACATGGTTTCTAGAAAGCACCGGCTTTCTATTCAACGCACAGTGTGGTTTCCGCGCCGGCCGGTCCACCACTGATCATTTAGTTTCACTTGACACAGCCGTTCGCCGCTCTTTTACGCGGAAACCGCACACCATCGCGGTCTTCTATGATATCGAGAAAGCCTATGATACGGTCTGGAGACATGCGATTCTCCGGAAGCTCCATGCTGCGGGAGTGAGAGGGCACATGGGCCATTTTCTGGCCAACTTTCTCAGGAATCGGTATTTTAGGGTAAAGGTAGAAAATGCCGTGTCAAGGAGGTTTGAGCAGCTGAGCGGGGTACCACAGGGAAGTGTCCTGAGTGTGACCCTCTTCGGGGTTTTAATCAATGACATCTGCAGTGCATTCCCTCCCAAGGGGGATGAGGTGGCTTAGTGGATAGCACCCTTGTCTTATAAGCCACCGGTCCCGGGTTCAAGTCCCGGCGGAGCCTCTGAATAAGTCGATCTGATCCCCAAAATCCCTTCCAACAGGGTGAGAGTTGGCGACGCCGTATGACCCTGGCAGTTGGTGCGTCGTTAAACCCCGACAATTATTATTGACATTCCCTCCCAATGTTGAGAGATCGTTTTTTGTCGACGACCTAGCCGTCTGGAAAAACACCTCGACCACACTCTCTGCACAGCGACAGCTACAGCTATGTATTGACGGCCTGACCGAGTGGAGCCTCGTGAATGGTTTTGAGTTTTCGACTGAGAAAACGGTTTGTGTGCATTTCTGCCGCCGGACCCGCTACTGCCCAGAGCCGATGCTGAGACTGTACAGGAGGCGAATCCCAGTCTCTGACCATGCCAAATTTCTTGGTTTAACCATCCACAAGCGTCTTACCTACACACAGCAAATTATATTGACATGAGAAAAATGCATGAAACGCGCAAATGTATTAAAGATGGTATCACGCACATCCTACGGAGCGGACAGAATCACACTTTTACGACTGTATCGAGCACTGGTAAGATCGGTCCTGGATTATGCTTCCGTGGTTTATGACGGTTCTCTAACGAGCACTAAGCAGCCCCTGGACGCAGTCCACCACGCCTGAATAAGAGTGGCCACTGGTGCTTTCCGCACCTCACGTAGAGCAAGCCTTCTGGCTGACGCTGACGAGGCCCCGCTTGACCTTAGGAGGAAGCGACTCGCACTTATGTATGCCACTAAGATCCGCCAACACCCAGCCCACCCAACGTACAAGTGGATCTTTGACCACTCTTTAATAGACTTATTCGCTGCGGGGAGGCAAAGCTCATCTTCGGCTCTGTGCAGCCGGATTTCACACTGGCTTGGAGAATCTAACATTAATATCGCCATGATCGCAAAACAACGCCCAAGGACCCTAGAGCCATGGCGTGAAGTATCCGCCAAATGTGACACAAGGTTGATGCAGTATGGAAAGGCGCACACACTTCCACCAGACTTTGCGCAACTCGCTGCTGAAAGAATCCATTCATACACCGACCGCACAAAGTTCTATACTGACGGCTCCAAGGGAGCAGCTGGAGCCGGATGTGCCTTTGTTAGCGAAGGAACCCGCCGCCGCACATGGCCCTAACTGCCTCCGTCCGTGGCCGATATTACTTTTCGTGGAAAATTCCTTCGTAATATCGCAAATTCCCCTCGATTTTTGGAAAAAGGAGCTCATTTGACAGATAATTGAACAGTGCCTAAAACTTGCATTCGAAATATAGGTTTTATTTTACATGGGCGTAATCAGGACAGTGAAAAGAGGGGCATTTGGAGCAACTTAATCCAGCCCAAGGTGTCCGTGAAATATTTTGCAGATGTTGTCGTGGCGCCATGAATTGTGACCGAATTGTGGTTTGAAACACTGCAAACAATAAACGTGTAATCCATGAACAACGATACAGCAATCTTGGTCTGCCATAAATTCGTAAGCGTCACCACGAACAATAAAACGGGAGGCATCATAAATGTGTATTTGAGCTTGGTTTTTCTTTCTAAGCCAGCTTTTAGGTATAATTGTAACACCTTTTCTGCATGGCAATGTTCTATTATAACCGGTATTCGAGTGATTATTAACCCTCGCCCCACCGGGGGGCCATCGATGGCCCCCTAAGGTTTTTCCGGGATAGCAGAAAAACGACGGGGCGCAGCACCGCGGTTGAGGGCTCTACCTCTCACTGCATCATTTTCCCATCATCCCTGAAATTTTTACCCCGGGTCACCTAAGGTCAGGTCACCAGACGAGGTCAACCAAGGTCACCTCACTTCAACTTTAGAGCTCTGTAAGAGCTATATTTCAAAGCCGATCGATTTGAAACTTCCTACACTTCATGACCCCTCCAGGGTCTACAAGGTGTATATCCGGGATTTTTCGATTCCGTGCCCTGAGGTCAGGTCACGAGGCGACCTCTCCCATTGGAAAAGCATTGGGAAAACCTGTTTCATTATATAAAAGCCATAAAAATGATTGCAAATACTCAGACTGCTCAGAACAGCGTTTTTTGACACCCTTTCACGGATCCCAGGGGTCATATTTACCCTTTGACTTTTCCAAGGTCATCCAAGGTCACCAGAGGTCAAAAACAGTATTTTGACAATAACTTTTGACCTAATTAAGCTAGAGCGGTGAAACAAACACCATCGTGTTTGTCTTGTCACTGGCTTTCATTTGCTATACGGCAAGGTCACTTTGTGACCTTTCGTGACCTCAGGTCATATTAGGTCACGAGGTGACCTCTGGAGGTCAAACCACTGGCGGGAGCTCTTTACGTTCCACATAGCGGAAAAAGTACTGGCAATTTCCTATCAAATGAACTTTACCAGGCCTCAATAGCTCTAATGACATAAGAGTTATGACCAGTTTGCTTAATCATTGCATATTTGAGTGAAAATAGCCGATATTGACCTAATTTGACTTCTGGAGGTCAAACCGTTGACCTGAGCACTAAAACATGCGAAGTAATTTCTTACTGAATTCACGCGAGCTTTCTATTGCACTTTGCAGATTTTCGCTAACGCCCATATTTTCGGAGTTAGAGGGGGGCCATCGATGGCCCCCGGTGGGGCGAAGGTGGTGCCGGACCCCCAGTGGGGCGCGGGTTAACAACCACACTGGAGAGGGGTCCGACATTAACGCGCACAGGATGGGGGGCTGGTAAGCCCCCTGAGATATCGGAAACTTCTCCTTAAGAAATGCAGATTGGGGAGTGGGTGGGGGCTATGGTGATCTACATCATAACTAATTTTCATTGACCTAGGTCTATACTGTCATGGTCAAACGAGGTCATAAAGGTCAAATTTTGGCCATGTTTGGGACCTGTTAGGAAATGCCCTGATAATGCGTGGAAAAAGCCGGGAGGAAGCTAAAGCCGGACCACTGTCATAGAGGTTGTGTGATAAAGAATCTTTCCCTCATTTTTGAGGTCTAGTTCATTCAAGGTCATCGACCTATGACGTCACAATATGGTATATTCCCTATTATGCACATTTAAAGTAGCAATATAGCAAAACTTGTGCTGGAAAGGAGGATTGGCCTTTACCCATGATCTTTAACATTGACCTTTGACCTTGAACTTACAACTGGGTTACCCTTACTATGACGTCATAGCATAATATACGTCAGACTGGGACACGTAAAGCACCGGGGTCAATGACCTTGAAATTACTGGTATGACTTTGAACTTTGACCTTGACCTTCACGTGAGGTGACCTTGACATATCATCCCGTCTATATGACACTGCGACGTCACCACTTGGTCTCCAATGCAAGCAAACCGGTTCGACTGCGCGGTCGCGGCGATTTCAAAATGTAGGTCTGACTTTAGAAGCCTATAAATCAAACAATTTTCGAACAAAATTTTCAAAATTATTTCACTATTCGACGCGCTGTTAAATTTTCTCAAATGTGACCGATTTCCGCGTTTAAGCTACGAGCGGTTCTCCGGTCATCCCGGAAAAAAATAGTTGGGAGAATGTCCGAGGCCCCTCCAGTGCGCGTGTTAACACGCAGAGTAGAAGAAAGGGGTAGAATATATCCCTACTTTGTGTTTCCTCAGCAAGGCATATCAAAATATCATTCCGTGAAGGTCAGTACGTTTTTCTCCCCCCTCCGCCCACCCTCCGCTACATATGATATCGCGGTATCGCCAACTATGGGACGTTGGTCACCTGAGCAGCCCGAGCGTCATCTTGCGTCAGCTCGTGACAGCGGGAACGGCGAGGAAATTCGATTCCCGATTGGATCCCTAGGACACCTCGGAACTCCGATGTTTACGGCGACCGTTCATTTGGATGAAAAAGTATGATTGGTATTCACCTTATGTGGTTTAACGCGTGATATGCAGCAAAACAGGATTCTTAGGTATCGTTTTTGCTGTCCCGGCATTGCTTGAAGGTGTTATAATAAATGTCTGAATCCCGGGATCACGAGAGGCTTAATCCCGTGATTGTGGCTTTTTGAAAATAGCCGGATCCCAATCCCGAGATTGACATACCTAGCAGGAACATTTCTCATGCAATAAATGGTGCGTTGTCGGCAGTCCCTCCAGGTATTTGGATAACAGTCAACACAGCAGTCAATACACATATTTAGACGGTTATAGTGCTTTGAAATTGTATAAACTAATTTCAGCACTTCTCGGCATTTCTTATAGCATCGTTCTCTGATAGTCCACTCATATTGCTCATTCTTGGCCGGTCCACGCCTCTATTCGGTAACCCACGGCGTTGCGTTAGCACCGCAGCGGCCTGGTTGGAGCCATAACCTGAGTTATTCTATGTCATCTGGAGCACGGGGCTGCAAGTGGACGCAAGATATTTTGACTTGCCCTTGTAGAGCACATCCTGGGGAATCGTTTGATGGTAGTCTTATGCTGGGCCGATGCTGGCCAAGTTTAAAATCCCTCTCTTTGTATTTGTAAATCGAACAGTTTTTGAGATATGCAGTATACTGAGAGAATGGTCTATAAGAAAGTTTTCAAAACTATTTTTGCATTATTTTATACCAAAACCCATTGCAAAGGGCTCACACAACAGTGGTATTGCCATACTTTGACCTGTTCTTGCTTTCATGGTCGATTTTAAGCATAATGAAATGTACGTAGTTTTCGCTGCAGATCTCTGGTCCGCGGGTGGCGCACCCGAGTGCTTACTTCAAGCAACTCTACAAAGACTTCCAGAGCACGGTTTGTGTTTTCCATGACTGTTTCAAGTGCAGTGAAGAATTCTCTATCAGTATATGTGCTCAGGAAATGATTTAGAAAAAGTTGCATTTTCGTAATATTGGCCACGGACGGAGGCATTTAGGGCCTATGTGCGCCGTTTCGGGCTGCCGAATGTTGTGTCGGTCTTTACAACCGAACTGTTTGCCATCTTGCAAGTTTTACGACACATCAGACACCTTTCTGGGACACGACATCTTATTATCACTGACTTAGCCAGCTCGCTGGCAGCGCTCCAATCTAGTCATTTACAGACATCGTGGCTTGTAGCTGCTATTCTAAAGCTATTGACTGCAATGGCTTCTCGTGGCTTTGACGTCCAGTTTCTATGGGTTCCAAGTCATATGGGTGTGACTGGCAACGAATTAGCGGACGAAGCTGCCAAGACGGCGTGTTCGCTGGCTCCCCCGCAACGATTTCGGGTGCCAGCTGGTGATATCAAGGCCCTAATTTACCAGAATATACGTTCACAATGGCAGTCGAGATGGGAGGCGGAGCCAGACATTGCGTTGAAGCGCTTAAGACCACGCATCGGC
This sequence comes from Lepas anatifera, assembly GCA_034440635.1. Lineage (NCBI taxonomy): Eukaryota > Metazoa > Arthropoda > Thecostraca > Lepadidae > Lepas > Lepas anatifera. The sequence continues at coordinate 324,224 of JAOTON010000492.1, read as the reverse complement.
CAATGGGAGTCGAGTTGCAGACGAAATAGGAGGGAGGAGGTTTACATCACTCGACTCCGCATCGGTCACTGCTATACCACACACTCGCACTATCTCAACAGCACGAACCCCAACATATGTTCTCACTGTGGCAACCGCCTCACGGTTCAGCACGTTTTATCTGTCACTGACTCCTGTGAACAGCTTAAACGAATTCAGCGCCGGTTCTTCCCGCAGTTTCCACTGGAACAGATTTTAGGCGACAACATAGTCATAGACATCTGTCAGGTTCTACCATACCTGCGGGAGATCAAGTTTGACATCATCTACAATCCCATCCCACCTAATTAGGTGGCATGTAGAGCTCGCAACAATCCAGGGCAGGTTTAAATTACAGAGCATTAGAAACTAAGTAGGTTAAATAATGATGGGCGCGATATAGCCTAGACGCTGAAGGCGCCCTATAAACCCCAATACACACACAAAATAATCGCAAATGCTCAATTTACTCAGACAAGCCTTCTTGGACACCCTTTCATGGATCCCAGGGGCGATATTGCCCCTTCACCTATCTGAGATCATCAGAGGTCACCAGAGGTCAAAACAGCATTTCGACGACAACTTTTGACCTAATTAAGCTACAACACTGAATCAAAGGTCATCGTGTATGTCTCGTCACTAGTTTTCATTTGATATACGACACGGTCACTTTCTTACCTTTCGAGACCTCAGGTCATATTAAGTCAAGAGGTGACCTCTGGAGGTCAAACCACTGGCGGGAGGCCATTATGCTTCACATAGCGGAGAAAGACCTGGAATTTTCCTATCAAACGATTTTTGCTAGATCTCAACAGTTCTAATGACGTGAGGGCTATGCTCAGGTTTCTTAAGGATTGCATGTTTTACTGGAAATAGCCTATCGTGACATAACTTGACCTCTGGAGGTCAAAACATAGACCTGAGCGCTTAAACGTGTTAGTAAAATCTTACTGAATTCACATGAGCTTTGTAATGCATTTTGCAGCTTTGCGCTAACTTCCATATTTTCGGAGTTAGGGGGGCATTGATGGCCCACCAGTGGGGCGAAGGAGGCGCCGGACTCTGGTGGGGCGCGGGTTAAATGCTTCTGGAAATTACATCATAGTTCGGTGATTCAATGTGACGGGAACACATTTATTTTCATAAGATGTACAATGATCCAAACAATCATACATGCCATTTACAACAGCTAAGTTCATTCCCAAAGGGACAATAATGTGAATTCAAACTTAGGGGAATGTAACCCCCTATTCCCGTGCTTGTGTTAAAATGCTTCAACTCTAGGTTGACTGTTCAATTTCGATTCTTCAAATGTGTTTATTTTAAAGCTGCAAGTCAATTAGAACATGAGTTACTATAGCATAGCTCCACAGTGACACCTAGTGTCATATATATGAAGCTAAAAGTAGTACATGCATTTCGAAAGCCATTTTTTCTTTCTTTGATATGAAAGACTACTACCATATGTCAAAACACTTTCAAGATAATTTTTTAATTTCACTGTACTACGGGTCTAGGTCACCGTTATAAAACTAGGTCATGAGGTCACCAAACATTTTTTGTTTAAATTTGAAAATTGAAGATAGCCAAAATATTGCCCGTAAAATTTACATCCTAATACTATAAAGTTTTCACAAATCACTTGAAAACTTTTTGGAGCTATAGGCATTCTAAACAATGCCTGTATAATGACCTTCAGAAATTGCCGGCGGCTATTTCTCTCAAACCAATTTTTAGATAATATTTTGGGAGCCATCGGTGGGTTCTACGCATTTGCGAGTCCCAATATACCAATTTTGGAGGAAATTAAAAATAGCAGGGTTTTATGCCTTGGTCGATTTATGGTGGAATGACCCTAGTGCTTTTTAGTCAGCTCATTTTCACTGTCCACTCCATTAAGAATCAGTCGCAATCTGTTGCTGTTTAGAGTTCCGTGTGCCAGAGTAAACACTGTTAACCTTCGCCCGGTTGGGGGTGTCTTTTTAGACCCCCCTCGGGTTTTTCCGAAGTGACCAAAAAACGGCGGCGCGCAGCGCCGCCAAACTTGGTCTAGCTGTTCGTTCATCATTTTTACATCTTTCCTGGAAATTTTGGCTCAAGGTCATATCAGGTCAGGTCACCAGGCCAGGTGAAGTGACCTCACCTCAAAAATACTTAGGACCGCATAACTAAAAGAAGGGTTAATCGATCAAGTTGAAACTCATACCACATATTGGGCCTACCAGGAGCTACAACATTTGTTCCGGGATTTTTGATATTGGTAACCTAAGGTCATGTGCAGAGCATGACCTCCCCATTGTCAATACATGGGGAAAATCACGAAATGAGCTTTTCTCAGTAAGTATGGATGGAATCAACTTCAAACATCGGTTGCGACTTGCTTTTAGCCCATTTCTGAAGCTGATGCCGAAATTTTTGACATGTGACCTTTAAGAGGTCACCTTAAGTCAAATAAGCATTTTTTGGTGTTTTCCTCTATAAAATTTGAATAAACTAGGATAGAGCTTTTATTTTGTCACCAAAGTGTTTGTATAGTCACTGGAAGTCAAATGATATACATCATGACTATACCAGGTCAAGTTGGGTCAGACCGTTGACCTGGGTCAGGTCAAATTCTTAAATTTGACCTGGCATAGCAATATCATATATCATTCGATTCGTATTGACGAGAGGATTGCAATGGTTTATAAACCATGGCTGTATCTTGTTTGGTTTGGAAGCTATTAGCGAAAAAGTAAACGCCCTTATGCATGGGTGGCTATGGACATTCCCAAGAATATGCCCAATATTTAGTGACCTGTAGCTCCCTAGGCTTTGACCTGACACGAAAATGAATGCCACTGTAATGAAAGCGCATCTCAAGAGCTTCATTATTCTGCAAGTGTTGCTCTCATTCATGCATATTTGTACATAATTTTATCACAATGACTTCGTCCATAATTGGGAATACTCGTCGACGATTGAATAAATAAATTGAAATCGAAATAGAAAACATATATTTTAACCCTTTGATCACATTTTAGAGCCTAGAAATCTTCTTTTGAATTTCTAATTCATTCAAAACTATTTTGTTTATGCTTTAAAGCTTTTAAAGACCTTGTAAGCGTACAAAACTACTAAACTATCTTCGGTTACACTTCTATATGACCATGCAAATGGATAATCAGTTGGTAAAATTTGTTAACAAAATTATTACAGTACGTGTTTGTTGAAATGTAACATTTAAAAACATTTTCAACACCTATGTTATAACAAACCAAACACGAGCTGTAAGTCAGTGATACGTTTTGGGCGTAATCAGAGAGCTGAGAGGCGTGGGTCTATTCAGCTCAAAAGATCCGAAGGGAGTGGGCTTCCTGCCAAAACCAGCGTCATCTGCTAACTTGTGGCTCGAGGCTGATTGGCTGCGCGGGCCGGTACGGCCTGTGATTGGCTGCAGCGGGGGCAAATCCAGACTTGCATCTGCTAAGAAGATTCTTTGTAGGCGCTAGAAATTCGAATATACCGAAGAAAGTCATTCAGTAGATCCATTCGGTATCGGTATCGGTAGAGGCTCGCTACCGAAGATTCGATAGCGGTAGATAGATCTAACGCCGGTAACTTTCCGAAATACCGAAATGCTGAATTTCATTCGGTAGTCCCAGCTCTGCATATATTATTACTAAAAGGTATCGTTTAAGGCGTTGCCCGGATTCCCGCCGTGGTCAATGGACTCCTCATCCCTAGGCCACGCTGCTTTTGCTACTCATTTACCCCAATGCCCAAATAAAATTTGGTGGCAGCAGGGGTGTAATCTTCTATCTCTTTGGGGGTGCCCAAGCACCACCAATCCTAAATTGATCAATTGAACAATTGACCAATCAGATTAATGAGCATCACAAATCCTGTTTTGAGACCCCCAATACACGTCTCCCCCCGCTCATCACTGCTGCTTTAATTCATGCCACCCCGATTTAATCCTGCCAACCTAACTTGTACCGTCCCTGGCTATATGTGTCGCCCCCGGTAATCACTGCCGCCTGCAGCTTATCTTTTCCGCCCTGATTCGTACCATCCCTAGTTCATAACTACTACAACCGACTCACCCTTCCCGTCCTCGGCTAGCACGTTTGCACTGATTCGTGCCGCCCCGGGCTCATCACTGACGTGCCGCCCCGGGCTCATCACTGACGTCCCCGGTAATCACTACCGTCCCCAATTTATCACTTCCGCCCTTATTCGTGCCACCCCTAGTCTATAAGTGCCGCCCCCGGGTCCCCACTGCCGCCATCGTCTTATCGCTTCTACACTGTTTCGTGCCCCCCCCTAGTTCATGGCGGTTGCCCACAGCGCATCCCTGAAGTGAATCCAAGGGGAGGGCCAGCGGGCCCGAATCCCCCCTAACGCTTAGGGGCTAAAGTACCGCCCCCACCCATGTGGGACACCCAATGGCCCAACATGAATATTAGAGATAATTGGGCGCCGAAGGCGCCCATCGGGGACAAGGATATCATCTATTGCGCTCACTTCCACACTATTGAGGTGTCTTTTAAAGTGTTGTCGTGAGGAATATTAAGTGATTAAGAACTATGCAGGATACTGTAAGGATGAGGAGGGTTGAGGATGGGCCTTGGCCCGGATTTTAGCGCTAGTGCTACACTGACCTTGCCGCACCTGTAACCAACACGCCACCCTCTAACACTGACCCTGCCGCCCCTGCACCCCACACGCCGCCCCTTGCACAGACATTTCCGCCTATGCATCCAACCCGCCGCCCTCTTACACTGACTTTGTAGCCCATGCACTCTACATGCCACAATCTACACTAACCTTGCCGTCCCTACCCCCAACACGCAACCCCCTTCACTGACCTTGCCGCCCCTGCAACCAACACGACGCCCCCTACACTGAACTTTCCGCCCCTGCACCAAACCCACCACCCCCTACACTGACATCGCTGCCCCTACATCCAACACGCTCCCCCTAACACAACCCCCATAGGCGGACCCAGGGGGAAAAGGGGCACGTGCCCCCATCGACCGTCAGCGGCCACTGAAATAGTCATGGCGCCCCCCTGAAAGCTCGATCATGCCCCTGAAACGTCGCCTCCCACCCCCCCCTGTCAGGATGCGAAAATCGGCGCCCACCAATAGGATTTTGCGCCCGCCTGATAGGTTTTGCCAGTCAAAAGTAGCGCTCCCTGGTCCGTAGGTCGCCCCCCCTGGGAAGGTGCTCCCCGATCGGTATTCCCGGATCCGCCTATGCACTGACCTTGCCACCACTGCTTCCATCACGTCGCCCCCGGCGCTGACCTTGCCGCCCAAGCACCCAACATGCCGCCCCTAAATAGAAATAGTACCCGCTGGATAGGATCGGGGCCCCGGGTTCAAAGGCGCACCCTAGATAGCAAAGTTGCCCCTGGGTAACACCATCATACCCGGACTAGCAACAAGGCATCTTCTTTGGAGAACACAGGCGCCTCCTGGATAGTAAAGGCGCCCACTGAATATAAGTTTCCCTCAGAATAAACAATCACCCCAGGATAGCAAAAAGCGCCCCCAGGAGAGCGAAGGCGCCCATATGGATAGGAAAGGTAAGTACATACCTCCTTGAGAGCAAAGGCGCCCCTCTCCGATAACAAATGTGCCCCGTGATAGCAAAGGTGCCTCAAGATAGCAAAGGCACCCCTGAATAGCAAAGGCGTCCCGCAGATAGTAAACGCGCCTTCCGGACAGGGAGCGCACCCCTGGGTAACTCAGGCACATGCAGACAGCATGAGCGCCCCCTGGATAGCGAAGGCGCTCCCTGAATAGCAAACACACCCCCTGGATAGCAGAGGAGTCCTCTGGATAGCAGAGGAGCCCTCTGGATAGCAGCTAAGCGTTACTCTATTCTGCAAGACTATTTTCAGGGAACAAAGTTCTCCCCTAATGTGAAAGTTAGCTTTTCAATGGTTTCACTCTTTCACATACGTTGAAGGTTATTTAGCAAACTCGCTTGAGGTGTCTCAAGACGCACAAGCACGCGTTTCACAACATGATAAAAATATGTGACTTTTGCGTTGTAATTACTCAAGATACCTTTTTAATTACCCTGTCTGGCCAATCTTATCTTCTCCCGTAACCCTCACCCCAACCCCCTCCCCATTAAAACATTCCGTCCCCTTCATCAGCTAGCAGCGACCTTCATCTGCCGCCATGCCATCCACCCAACGTAAATCCTGGGGGGTGCGCGTCCCCTCTAATAACCTGCCCACATAGATCTAGTAAAAAAGTAGGCGGGTACGCCACAATCGGAAAAATGTGTGGAAATTTTATTGAAGAAAACTAGGCGCAAAACGGCCAAGAACGGGAAGGAACGTATTACTAGAGAAATAAATTGCCCGCTTTGCACCAGTGTAATCTCGCAAGCCACCGTTTTGAACGCGCGATATATTTTTGCTCATCAATTTTTCTTTGCCTGACGGAGCACCCCTCCCTAAACCGATCGGCTGGGTCCGCCAGTGAAAGGGCCCCATTTAGTCATGCCTGTCATGCCTGTCATGCCTCCATCAGCCTGCCAGACCCTCTTTGTCAGCGGGCCCACCCGAAACGAAAATCCTGGGTGCACGCCTAACATGGGCCTTGCCTTATGACTTCAGTGGGGGAAACTGTGGTCAGCATTCCCAAGAATGACTACGTTCCCAACAATGGGAACATTGACCCATATTTGGAAACGCTTGTTCCATAAATGGAAAAGGACGCTCCCAAGGATGGGAACGCCTGGAACGATGTTTTCAGAAAACACAACAGGAGTTTCGAAAACATAAGGGGAATATTTCTACCTGGTCAATTTCAACTCTTCTTAAAATTTGAGGGAGTTCTTCTTTGAATTAGAAAATCTGTCTTTGAAACTTCCCTCAAATATTTGTCTAAACTGCGCGATTTAGCCCCAACGGTAAAAACGATTAAAAGATTGTTCTGAAAAAGTACAACCAGACATATATTAATCTTTTGGATAATTTTCAGGGAAAGTTGATGAAAAATGATAGAGTAAAAACAAAATTACAAAATTGTAGACTGCCAAAACATTTTTATCGGCGTCGCACAGTTGCTGCCCACCATGTGCCCGAGCAGTGAGGAACTAGAAGAAAACCGTGCCTTTCGTCTGTTTACGAAGTAAGTAGAGCTTAAAAGTCATACTTTCGTATTTCTTAAGCTGTTTTATATTGATTTGGATGAGAAAGTTTTTAGTTCTTGCATTTTTTGTCCCCCAGATTGTTCGAATTATTCCTTAGTGTTTTGGTGATTTAAGGTGCACCACTGCCTCAACTCGATATTTTCTGGGGTACTTCATTCATAGGCCGATCCAGGCAGACGAAGGGGCACGTTCCTCCCGATCGACCCTCGGCGCCCCGCCCATCGACCCTTGGCGCCCCCCCGATCGACCCTCGGCGCTCCCCCTCTCCCGATTGACCCTTGGCGCCTCCTGAAATGGTCACGGCGCCCTCTGAAAGGTCGCTTCCCACCGTACCCCCTCCAGGATGCGAAAATCGGCGCCCACCAATTGGATTTTTCGCCCACTTGATGGGTGTTGCCTAGGGTCTCAAGCTTCCCCCTCAAGATATCAGAGTGCATGTAGTAAAAACATACGCGGAAACTGATCGAAGGCAATGGCGGGAAAGAATAGACTCTAGCCCCCTCCCCCAATAAGTCCTGGATTCACCACTGCCCTTTGATGTGAGAATTGGCCACTCTGCGATAGAATTTGGCACCCCATGCCCGGATGACGCCCCCTTTTGACGTTCATCTCCCTAGGAAATCTTGGATCTGCCTATGCCCCCTTCCACTCCTTTGAGCCTGCTTCTTGCAGAGGCAGGCCTTTTTTCCTTGAGCCGCAATTTAAGGCGGATCCAGGATTGCCGATGGGGGGCACCATCCCACGGGGAACCCATCCGGACCGGGGAGCGCCATTTTTGACCGGAGAAACCTATCAGGTGGGCGCAAAATCATATCGGTGGGCGCCGATTTTTGCACCCTGGGGAGGAGTGACATTTCAGGGGGCGCCCAGGGTCGATGGGGGGCACCTGCCCACTTTACCCCCCTCCTGGATCCGCCTATGGGGCATGTGCCCCTTTGCACCCCCCCTGGATCCGCCTATGGCTGCCATACATATTTAGTCAGGGAAACTGACATATCTAAATAAATCGGTAGATACACGCCTTTATTCGTTCCAACCTCTCTGAAATTCCAGTTTGAAACCACAATGGAAAATTTGTTTCCAATTATGGAACAAGCGTTTCCAAATATTGGTCATTGTTCCCATTGTTGGGAACGTAGACATTCTTGAGAACGCTGACCACGGTTTCCCCCACTGACATTGCCCTATTTCTTGCCGCCCCGACCAATCACTGCCGCCCCAAGCTTATCACTTACGCCCTAATCCGTGCCGTCTCTAGTCCATTATTGTCGCCCCCGACTCGTCACCGCCGCCCTGAATCTTGTCGCCGTTGTTTGCTAGGGCAAAAAGTAAAGGGCGTTGGGGCAAAAATAAAGGGAATGGACGGGTGAAGTGAAGTTGTGATATTTATTGATACTTACCATAGGCGGATCCAGGATTGCCAATCGGAGGGGACACCTTCCCGGGGGGGAAGCGACACCCGGACCAGGGGGGCGCCACTTATGACTGGCAAAACCTATCAGGTGGGCGCCAAATCCTATCAGTGGGCGCCGACTTTCGTATCCTGGGGGGGTTGGGAAGCGACATTTCAGGGGGCGCCATCGACCTTTCAGGGGGGCGTCGAGGGTCGATCGGGGGGCACGTGCCCCCTTGCCCCCCTGGATCCGCCTATGATACTTACATAACATTACACGGGTTGTTTGGAACGCTCTCGGCGGGTTTTTCATAAAGTGAGCAAGTCCTTGGTTTTTGTTTCACTTTTCATCCATTCTGTCATTCCGAAGGTAACATTTAACCTAAAAAAATCATTCAGTTCAATCGTGGATAAATATACAACTCAGACCGGAATCTTTCAAGACCTGCTAGTAGCTTTGGGTTGTCGCCCAAAAAGCGAACTTGTTTGGAACATACTGCAGAATACCTGCTCACCATTAAAAGATGTATACTATAGTGCATGCGGCGCACAAAAACGGTGAATAGCAGATTTTGCGCAATGAATGTTGCCCCCCCCAAAACGCTTCCGTCCCTTTTTCTATGGGAAGCCGCCCCCACCAGCTGAGCACCCCCAAAGATTTTAGGAAAATTACAACCCTGGGTGGTAGTGGACATCGACATGAGACAGTGGACAGCAAGGTATGTACCTTTATTAACGCAAGTTTATGGAAAAACGTCTTTGATTTACGCTAAAAAATTGCTACATCTGGGCTTCTTGCTTACCGTGAGCTATCAAGGCATTTTGCAGAGCGACGATCCCCGTACTGGCAGCGGAAACTTCCTGTCCATCACAACCTGAAGGAAATAGGTATTGACGAGTTCACGGTGAACAACTTCAGCTTTTAATCCAGCTTTAGATATCACGTGTCCTCGCAGGAGTATCCAAATAAATTTCAAATGCCAGCCAAAAAACCACACGCCCACCCGCCCACCGCAACAGACTGGAGACGCGATGGCGCTGGTGGTGGGCGGAAATGCAGTTGCGCGCCATCCATGGGTTGAAAAATAGTCCGCCCGCGCATGCGTAGACCAGCAGCGGCAATGCCTGTTCCGCCTAGTCCATTGTTAGTGGCAGGGCCACAGCTAGGGGGCACAGGAAGCACGTGCCTTACCCTCAACGGAGCTGATGTGCCCCTCGGCTGCTGAGTGGTGTGTGCCCGTGTGGCCTCTGCCTCTGACTTCAGTGGCCCTGCACTACTGAGTCTGAATGCAAGGGGACCACATTTGGTGCTGGCCACGAGTTCCGGATCGAGGCCAATGGTCGAGAAGAGGGTGGGTGGGGAAACGGGCCTAAAATCACGAAAAAAACTTAGTTATTTAAGAAAATCGACAAAAAATGGCGCAAATCTGGGTTTTGAGGAAGGGGAGATTCCTGTTAGCCCCACCCCCCCCTGGGGCCTCTAGTGGCCTGCCCATCTGTCCCAATTTGGTGCTCTTTTCCCGTCTACTGGGGCCATCGGCGGAGCCAGGGGCAGTGGGGCAATTGTTCCCCCTCAATGGACCCAGGGGCCAAAAAAGTGTTCAGTGTGTCACCATTGAAATTGTAAAGCCCTAAATGTGTCACCAGCCCAGGCTGAAAAATGTGGCACGTTTTGCGTTAGTAGGATACCAACGGATAGGCGAACCTACTCCTGGGCGATCCTAGTTGCTGAAAAGCATTGCGAATCCAAATTACAGGTGCCAATTTCGGCGAGTTGTTCCGTTATTGGTCTGAAGGAAATATTTCGGCTAATTTTTGTCACTTTGCCCACCATGGACTGTCACCATTTAGAACGACAAAATGGTAGGTTTTTCGACCCCTGAATGGACCCTCGGAGTCCCCTGAAATGAACATGATGTCCCCTGATAAGCCGCCCCCGCTGCCATCCGCCCCCCCATGCAAATATCGGTGCCTCTGCGATACAATTTAGCGGTCACCGGATAGGTTCCCCCAAACTGGCTCCGCTGATCCGGATGGCGGCCGTGTCTGGATGACATCCCCCCCACCCGACCAGCCAGGCGCGGATCCAGGGGGCGCTGGGGCGCGCGCCCTCCCCTGGGCCGGCTGAAAGCGCCAGTGCGAAGCTAGAGGGCGCCCGCTGACCTAAATCCTGGATCTTCACTTTCCGATCATGTGCCCCCCCTCCCGCCATCGGAGATCCTGGATCTGCATATGATCAGGACATAGGCGTAGGAACCGGGGGGCAGGAGGGCTGCTGCCCCCCCCCCACTTTTCTGTGGTGGGCCCCCGCAGCGGAGATAAAAATATCGGCAACTGTAAAATCGAACACAAAACTGACCCGATAGCTTGTCTGGGAAACCTCTTAAGGTTACCTGTGCCCCTGCAATGATCTTAGGTCTTATGAGTCAATTTTAAGGCCCCCTGGGCTGTTGGAGGCCCCTGACCTGGCCTCTGATGCTATACGACCTAACATGAGCCCCTTGAGCTGAAATGAGCGCCCCTGAGATGGTTTCGGCAACATTAACTGTTCTAGGGTCCCTAAGCTAAGCTTCGAGTCGTGAGTTTGAACGGGGCTCCCTTGAGCTGGCCAAAGCTCCTATACTCGCCAACCTTGGGGGCTCCTAAAGCTGAGCTGGGACCGTAAAGCCAATATTTGCCCGTGAGCTAATATGGGTCACCTGTGCTGCACGGGAGGCCCTAAACTAATATGGGGCCCCTGCACTGAGCTTGGGGCCATAAACTTTCATTGAACCCCTGAACTGTCTTACAACCCTATTTAAGCCGATAAGGGGCCCCTGAGCTGAGCCGGGCCCTTAAGCTCATCTGATCATATGAGCTAATGAGTGCCCCTGTATTGAACTGAGGGCCCCTGAGATGGTCTGGGACCCCCTATAAGGCCTTACAGCTACTGACCTGGGGGCGTGAGCTTGAATGGCCCCTTGAGCTGTTCTGAGAACCTATATCAGCCGACCTGGGGGCCCTGAGCTGAGCTGGGCCCCCAAAGCAAGTCTGGGCTCTAAGCTAGTCTTAGGACCTCGTGCTGAACTGGGCGGCTCCTGAACTGGTCTAGGCCCCCTGCACAGTTTTGGGGCCCCGAGCTGAACTGAGGCCATGCGCTTGAATGGCCTCTTGAGCTGTTCTGAGTCCCTATATAAGACACCCTAGGGCTCCCTAAGCAGAGCTGGGGCCCTACGCTACTCGGTTACCCCTGTGCTTAACTGGGGTCGCTGGGCTGGTGTGGGGCACCTGAAATCTTCTAGGGTCTCTGGGCTAAGCTGGGGACCGTGATCTTCCGATGGAGCCCCTTGAGCTGGACGAGACCCTATATCAGCCGTTCTGGGCCCCTGAGCTGAGCTGGGCCTCCAAAGCTAATCTGGGGCCCCCTGTGCTGAACTGGGGCCCTGAACTGGTCTGGGCGCCTGAACTGTTCTAGAGTCACTGAGCTGAGATGGGATCTGTGAGCTTGAACAGGCTCCTTGAGCTGTTTTGAGACCCTATAGAAGCCGGCCTGGGACCTCTGAGCTGAACCGGGTCCCTAAGCTAATCTGGCCCCCCTTGCGAATCTGGAGCTCCCTGTGCTGAGCTTCTAGGGGGCCCTGTGCTTATGGGGGGGTCCTTGATAAGCTGGTTTCGAGAACTATGAGCTGGTCTGGGGTCCCCTAAGCTGACTGATTTGGGATCCTGAGCCATGGTCTGGGTCTTGGGGGCATCTAAGATGATTTAGCGGCCTCTGAGCGGCATAGGCATAGGAACGGGGGGCCAGGGGGCTGCTGTTCCTCCCCCCCCACTTTCCAGTGGTGGGCCCCCGCAACGAATATACAAATATCAGCAACTGTAATATGAAAATAGAAACCCAAACTAGCCAGATAGCTTGTCTGGGAAAGTTCCAGTTCCGTAGTACGTGTCCCCTTTAAGCAGCACTTCGTGGAAAAGGCCAAGACACCTACTAACAGACAGTTTCCAAATGACCCCAAGAATTAGACCCAATCTAATCCATCCCATACCAATCCCAAAACAAAGCATGAATTTGGACACGCACCCCGCACCAAATGCCGAGCAACAGCCATCCCTCAGCCATCGAAAGGCGTGACGAGACTACGAAATGAAAAAAACCAGCAACACGGAACTATTCAATGGAAGGAAACGGCGGGGAAGAACGTAAAAAGTCATGTATGGAAATACCTAGTGCATGTTGGTGTGCATTAGGTTGTGCCAATATATGAAAAAATTGGGAAATGAGATTTTGCCCCATGATTTCCAGTTCTATAGTGGTATAATAAACAATAATCAAAAGCAAAACTGGTTTAAGCTTTTACACCTATCCCGTTTTCGACTGAAAAATATGTTTAGGCTTTTGGGGGCATTTATACCATTTTCATCAAGTACATTGTTCTTTATATTTGCAGGTGTTTCGGTCTTTTTCCCGCATTTACAAAATTGGAAACATTATTTAGAAAACCACAGACAATGCTTAAATATCAAACGCCCACACTTCTCTATGCCTAGTAAGCTTTGAATTACGTATTTCGCGACGCAAACGAGAACCACTATTTAGGTAATTGCGGTCTCCTTCTTAGAGCAGTAGGGATTGATTCAGGCACAGGATGGTCACAATAAGTCTAGCTGTATTTCGAGGCCTAAAATACAGAGTTTCCGATTAATCGCAAGTTCCATCTACTTGATGGCCAACTTTGCGATGCCGAGGAGGTCCTGCCTGCTGCTGATCCTGGTTATCAGTTTGGCGTGCTGGGCCCATCGCCTGATAAAGCCATTCCTCTTTCAGCACGAGAGACAGAACTGGCAGCTGTCATTTGCTTTACATACGTGGCAGCTAGAGTCAGCTCCATGGCCTGCGTATGGCACACGAAGTGCTCTTCCTCCAGGGGCTTCCCCATGGTTCCTGGGAACTTGGATTTGATCTAGCTGCAGGTGTTGATAGGCTCGGTGGCCCCGTCTCAGTCAAACGTCTTCTTGAGGGTGGTCATCTGTGTGTTGACGTAGGGAAGGGTCCGTAGCCTGAGGGAGGTGTTCCCTATCTCTTGCTCCCTCTGATAGAGTTGATCTTGTGGAAGGTGCTACTCCTCTCCTCCTCCTCGCTGCAGAGCATGCCAAGGTCATCCGGATCTCCTTGGAGTGAGTAAGCCATTCAAAGAAGCACTTGGTCGGCATGGCAGTCAATTGCATCATATGGGGTGGATCCCGAGGCAGGAGAGCTAGAATAGGACATTAGGGACTTTGTTCCAAATTGTTGCTAATCCTTATCTGGAGGCAGTAGGAAAATTGGAACTCGGGAATAAAGGTGACGAGCTCCTTGAGTCTTGCCAGCAGCTTGCGCTGTAGTCCATGGTCTCAACACAAGAGCGGTGAATGGTCTAGCACATCAAACTCGTGCCAAGGATCAACAGCGAGCTGGACCTCGTCGGCATAATAACAATACATTTTGGGGCTTATCGACGCATCAACTACCACGGTTATATGGCATCGCTAACTCGTTGCCTGTTGGAAGGGCTTCTTGGGAGCCAAATTGCTCCTTGTTCAAGGAATCTACCAAGCCTTAAACCCGAGTCGGCCGCGTGGAAAACAAGGTTGCTAACCATTGTACCACAATGCCCCCACCTCCTCGGCATCACAAAGCTGGCCATCAAGTACATTGCACTTGCAGTCATACTGGATCTCTGCATCTTAGGCATCGAAATACAGCTAGGTGGATTTATTGGGACCACCCTTCCTCTAAATCAATATATAATGCTGTAAAGAAGGGAGCCGTACTAAACTAAATAAATGTTCCCGTTTTTGTCATTAATAAACCCTATTTCCGGCAGGGGGGGCTAATATTGCCCCCCCCTTCAGGTTTTTCAAGAATATCTCCGAAACGGCTCGCGATAGAACTTTGAAACTTCCTGACTTTTCCTAAAACTAGTACAGGCAGGTTTTCTGAAATTTTCAAGATTATATATTTACCAGGGGCGGAGCTATGGCTGGGTTTTTGGGGAGGCTCTATCCACAAACCAAGTATTATCGTATGCGATGGGTTCTTTGTAACAGAAAGCCGTCTCTGCTGATCCTGATACCAGTTATATGGTTTTATTATATCATTTTTTATGTGAGATGATAGTGCATTCACAATTGTCACTATTTGTATTCATCAGGGGCGGTTACAGCAGTTCAAAATGGGGGGGAATGTTATCAAGAAGGACTAAACGTTAGTAAGTGAGAAGACTGCTTCCAGCCGTGCCAGGGCGAATAAAATTGGGTATATGAAATTTCAAAATAGTTATAACCCAATTCTAGATCACCAGAGGCGTGTCCAGTCACTACACGTTTTCAAAATGTATATTCCCAGCCAGTATCACCGCCGCGACTCAATATCATTGTATATTGAAAATGTGTTTCCAATCACCCCCAACCCCCCCCACGAGAGTCCTTGATCCGCCTATGTCACCCCCTTTCCCAGAGCTGCCATTGGAGGGTAAAAATTATCAGAAATAAATTTCAACTAGTCGAGGGACTAATATACTCATGCATACCACTCTCATATTGTTGGTATGTATTTACCCCACTGTTTTACCTTACTGCATCCGCCCCTGATGAGTTTTCACTCTTTTTTCTCATTTATTTATTTTTCAAAGATGCCAAGCAGTATATGACGGCTTCTAATCCGTGTAACAAAAACTTTTTAGGTTGTATATATTTCCCCTCATAGTCCTGGTCCTGGAACTGCCATTGAATTTCGAATTTTTGCGTAACTCGAGTATATAAAAATTTTGAGTCAATTATTTGTAAATCGGAACTAGTTTCGTGAAAATCGTACAATAGAGACAAGGGTTATAAAAAATCTAAATAATACACAAAAATTGTATATTTTGCACGACCTTCTCCTTAAAAATCAGAATTTTGAAATTTTCTTTTTCAAAATAAAGTTAAGCGTCAGGGGAATCTATAGCACTTTGAATTTTCAAAATCGGCTGGTTAGATTACGAGATCTTAGGGGGGCCGATATTGCCCCCCCCTCTTGCCGGAAATAGGGGTAGCCGGGAGCCTGACGGAAATAGGGTTAAGTAATTAAAAGTTGGTCAGGCGTAGCGAAGTGAGTCACTTTGGTATCAAACCATTACTTGTAGTTTTCTGAACAGTTTTTAATTTTCTAGATATGATGAAAAAGGCCTAAACATCTGTAAATATTTAAAAAGAACGCGTTCTTGGTAAAACAATGATTGAAATCCTCTGAGGGAGCTTGAAAATGTATTTCTTATTAAAAAAGGTATAGGTATAGAAACAAAAAATTCTATGACTTATTAGATCATAACACAACTCAAAATCACAAGGCAAAATTATAGTTCTGAATTTGTCATATCTTGACAACCTAGTATGCATGCGTGCATCACTGACATCAAACGAGCTATTCAAAACTGTTTATAATTGTGGGCCCCCGTGGGCTGGGGCCCCCTCTAAGGTTGGCCCCCCCCACTTTTCAAACCGTTCCTACGCCCCTCGATCAGGGCACCCCGTCGCCTGTCAAGGCACTGGGGAGAAGTCGCGGTGCATAATCCGAAGACCACTGCGATTCTCTATACGGAAGTGAAGCGCCCCTCCCCGCCTCGCACTCCAATAAGCCCCCTCAAGTTGTCAGCAAGGGCACTGGCGAGGCCAGAGCGCACAGCTCAAATAAGAGGCACGTGGACCGCAACTGGCTTAAAAATGCCTCTCAACTGCGCAAGCCTCCGTTAAGAATGAGCCCCACGGGCGAAAATGCCTTTCACCGTCACGGTGAAAGTGGCTGAAGCACCTGGGGACGTTCGTTCTGAAGTTAGCCGTTTTCCTCGGTAGAAATTCTGTATCATTCTAAACTGACTGAGTAGGTACCTTGGCCCAGTCAACCCTCTTAACCCTCGCCCCGGTGGGCAGTGTTCCAACACCCGTCTCGGGTTTTTCCGACGTCACGAAAAAACAGTCGCGCGAAGCACTGCCATAATTGGAACACATTATCCTTGATCAATTCTACAACTTTCCCAAAAATTGTAAGGTTAGGACATCTCAGGTCGGGTCACCAGTGCAGGTTAAATGACCTCACCTCCAAAATTGTTTAAGATGGCAAAAATAAGAAATGGGTGAATCTGTCGGATTGAAAATTATACCACATAATGGTCACACCGAGAAATCCAAGCCATATTTCGGGATCTTGAATATCGGTGACCTAGGGTCAGGAACGGATCATGACCTCTCCATTGGAAATGTATGGGAAAAGAGGAATTGGGCTGTATTTGTGTAGATACAGCTGCGAATACCTCCATATTCTCCATGTCGTAGTATCCTGGGTCCCTTTCTAGGTTCTTCAGGAAATTTTTGACCTGCAACCTTTGAGAGGTCATCTGGGGCTACTTAAGCAGGTTTCAGACTTGGGTCAATAACTTTGTAGGAAATGATGATACAACTTTTATTTTGATACCATTACTTTTGGATTGCTATTGCAAGTCGATTGATATGCATATTGGCTATGATAGGTTTGAAAGTGACCTTGACCTGACCTTAGGTCAGGCAATTTTTATATTTTGACATAGTATAGTCATATTATACATCATCCGATTCGCCGTAATGAGAGAAAGCGAATGGCGTCTAAACAATTATTCTAACCGCACTCTGTCAGACGCTAGAGCCCGGAAATTATTCTCTAATATGCCACCTTCTTTGATCTGTCATAACCACAATATTGACCTGAGCCAAAAAGTAACCTGTGTACTTTCTTCATAAATTTGCATGCGCTATCCAACAGCCTTCGCGTTTTTTCTCTATTCCACATAGGAGCCGAGTTCGGGGGAGGTGTTAAAACACCTCCTCACCAGGGTGAATGAGGCGCGGAGGCCCACCAGTGCGGGTGTTAAATGGAAATAAACATTTATTCTATCATGGTTACCTCAGAAGTAATCATGTGCTCCTTACGGCTAGCCTGGATTCTCTGAAGGACGATGGGTCAAACTGTGTGAATACATTTGGGTTTTTATCGATGTAAATTGTCGGTTCCTGACGGCAACCAGAGCCTGCTGCAGAAGTAGTCGTTATGAATGCGATGGGCGCGAGCTCACCCTCTATGGACACACCTACCTCCGCCGGTGCTCGGTCACGTGCCAGGGACCTGGCGAGGGACCCAGCATAGCGTTTCCGCTGAGGTCATTGGTATCCGGCGGCCTAGCGGGAGAAACGGGTGGGAGGGGGCAGGCGTGAAGAAATCGAGTCGACTAGGACGCATGTGGACGTGGCTAGTGGACTGGCATGAGCAGATGAGCTACTGTGTTGGTTTAGTGCAAGAATACAAATGGTGCGTCTATCAAAAGCAGTCTTTGAATCGCGCTTGTATTAGCTCGCACAAAATGGCAGACACCCCCGGGGCGGATCCAATAGAGGGGAAGAGGTGGGGGGCGGTGGTACGGGCGGCCCACCCCCCACATTGGGCTAAGTTTAAGCACTGAAAAGGGCCCTACGCACGGGTCACCCAGTGATGTCTGAAGGGCTTTCCGAAAGTTGATTTGGAAAACCCCAAACTTCAACCGAATGATGGTTTCGGGGGTCCCAAAGAATTATTTTGGGGGCTTAAGTGATGTTTTGTGGCGGGGAAGCCCAAAATTGTCTCGGGAAGCTCCCAAGTGTAGAAGTGTAGATCTCGGGGGTGGGGCAATAGCTAGTCTCAGGGGACTTCCAAGAGTTAGGTTTTAGGGGCCGCCAAGAGATGGTTTTGGGGCCCCATAGTGTTGTCTCGTGTTCATAGGGGAGGGGTAAGTCGGTTTCGGGTGTCCTAAAGAGCTGGTCTCGGTTACCTCAAAAATATTGAATTTTATTGGCACACTAAGAATAGGTGCCCACAAATCATTCACTTTGCAATGATTTCTCGTTCAATAAATCACGAAGGCTCAAGGCTCCTCTGATTTGTCTGATGTTCATTGATAATTTAGCCAGGCACCACCTGAGCTATTCTAACACACACACCACTGCCTAGGGGTCCGATTGGACACCGCTCTCCCCACACCTCCGATCTCGGGAACCGGAAGTGATCCGGAAAAAGTTGAAAAGGCCCTACTTTGAGCCCGATTTCAACCACATTAATTGATTATTGACGTCACAGTGGGCCAAAGTGTGCCAAATGTAGACCCCTTATAATCCCTAATAATCGGGACATTCCTTATAACTCGGGAACCATCAATGTTCGTCTTGAATATAAGACTGTATCTTGTTTCGTTCAAAAGTTATAGAGAATACAGACACAATTTCAAAGACCGTGACCTTTGGTGACCTCTGGTCTGGTAACCTTGGTATTTACCTGACCTCAAAACGGATAACAGCACGCAAATTTTTCATTTCAAGAGCTTTCAAATGATGTCTAGAAACTTGATCTAGCTTTTCTAGAAGCATAGTTACACCCTGGTTTTGCCAGCCTTCATAAAGAAGAACAGGATCGCCTTATATGGGTTTAGAAATGACATAGTAGCTCGTTGACCTGACCTGATGCAAACTTTTGGTCATAAATTTTCAAATTGACCACCTCAAACGAATGCAAAGCGATGCATTTCCCATGCAAACCGGTCCGGAATCACTTGCGAAAAACTGAGGGCGGTTCGATCGAACTTCCAGACGGTGAATGGTTCACTCCATCCATGGGTTAACCCTCGCCCCACCGGGGCCATCGATGGCCCCCTAAGTTTTTTCCGGGGTAGCTGAAAAACGAAGAGGCGCAGCACCGCGGTTGAGGGCTCTACCTCTTACTGCATCATTTTCCCACCATCCCTGAAATTTTTTACCCCGGGTCACCCAAGGTCAGGTCACTAGACGAGGTCAACTAAGGTCACCTCACTTCAACTTTAGAGCTCTGTAAGAGCTACATTTCGAATTCGATCAATTTGAAACTTCCTACACTTTATGGCTCCTCCAGGGTCTACAAGGTATATATCCGGGATTTTTCGATTTCGTGCCCTGAGGTCAGGTCACGAGGTGACCTCTCCCATTGAAAAAGCATGGAGAAAACCTGTCTTATGATCTAAAAGTCACAAAAGCGATTGAAAATGCTCAGCTTGATCAGAAAAGCGTTCTTGGACACCCTTTCATGGATTACTGGGGCAATATTTGCCCTTTGACCTCTCCAAGGTCATTCAAGGTCACCAGGGGTCAAAAAGCAGTATTTTGACAATAATTTTTGACCTAATTAAGCTAGAGCGCTGAAACAAACACCATCGTGTTTGTCTTGTCACTGGCTTTCATTTGATATACGGCAAGGTCACTTTCTGATCTTTCGTGACCTCAGGTCATCTTAGGTCACGAGGTGACCTCTGGAGGTCAAACCAATGGCAGGAGGTCTTTACGTTCCAAATAGCGGAAAAAGGACTGACAATTTCCTATTAAATGTACTTCACCAGACTTCAACAGCTCTAAAGGCATGAGAGGTATGCCCAGTTTGCTTAAGCATTGCATATTTGAGTGAAAATAGCCGATCTTGATCTAATTTGACCTCTGGAGGTCAAACCATTGACCTGAACACTAAAACATGTGAAGTAATTTCTTACTGAATTCACGCGAGCTTTCTATTGCACTTTGCAGATTTGCGCTAACGCTCATATTGTCGGAGTTAGAGGGGGCCATCGATGGCCCCCCGGTGGGGCGAAGGTGGCGCTGGACCACCGGTGGGGCGCGGGTTAACAGCAGCTAAGCCGAGCTCGCGAGGGGTTCTTAAATGTGGCGAGAGCGGCTGCATTTCGGCCACTCTGAACAGATTTTAGTAAATTTACGAGTACAAACATTTTTTACTCTTCTAATTTAGTTGCCCCTTCCTTTCATGCTCGGTTTGGATTTCCCACAAACCAAATATGCCCAAAAGGCGATATAAACTAAGTTATAAGGATTTTTAAAAGTTCCCTTAAAGGAAATGTGGCACCTTCATAACGCAATTTTAACTGAGATATCCAAGTTGTAAAGCAAGTCGGAAAACCCGGTACTCCATATATCATCTTGTCTTGGAACTCGATATTTCCGTAGAAAAAAACTAAAACCTACCTGACACCAACCCCTCATCAACCCCTCGCCGGGCGACCATTGTTGTGAGCTGCTGGTGTGACGACATATGCTGACGTCACGATCAGCATCAGCCAATCGAAGCCCTTGAAGCATTTCAAGTATGGTAGTGGTTGTCAGATCATGATATCATCCACAGGCAGATATGTATTTATTTTCCTAGAGGAGTATTTTTAAAAACAAAATATTGAGCTTATTGAACATTTTTCAGAGAAATTATGCGTGGTTTCATTATTTTCGGCTAAAAGTACGCCTAATTACACTAAATTCCAGGATTCGACCAAGGTGCTACATTCCCTTTAAACATGTCATTTTTCCCCAGAGTGGTCATTCGGAGGTGGTGTTAGCAGCCTGAGGAGCAGTCTACGTAGGCAGATTAGTCGACTGCCCGACGTTCTGAGTCTTTGGTGCTCGAACTGATGAGCAAAACGGCTGGCTCACTATCAGTATATGTACACAACTCTAGAAAAATCCTTGGCGGCCCCAGAACTTCACTCAAAGCCTTGGTATAATCATTGAGAACGATGGTGAGGATGGAATCACAAAGTTTCCAGATGAGTGAGCTTTTCAACCTCTGACTGGAGCACAGGATCGCTGAAGAGCATTTCGCAGACCGCGCTTTGCGCTTGAGCTGTTGCTTAAGAAATTGTTAGAGGTGTGCTGAGAGCTTTAACACGCGCAGTGGAAAGTGGGACATAAAGTACCCCCAAACCTATTTTTCCAAAGTGGCCAGAGAACCGCTCACGACTGGAAACGCTGCTTAGTCATTTTTGAGAGAATTCATGAGCGCGTCGATTGGTGAAGGAATTTTGAAAATCGGTCGATATTCTTTTTTTACTTATAGGCTTTCAAAGTCAGACCTGTATTTTGAGACCGTCGCAATTGCGCGGCCGCACCAGTTCGCCTGCACTGTCACCACTTTTTCCGAGTGGTGACATCATAACGTCATATAATCAGGTTATATGTCAAGGCAAACCCACAAGAAGGTCAAAGGTTACGGACATTGACCGCAGCATCCCGGTCAGATGGGATTATTCACTATGACATGTTTTGCTATCACCTCTAGTTAAAGCTATTCAGGGTCAAGGGCAAGGTCACAGATCAAAAGCCTTCTTCAAAGTCAAACCCTCATTTTGCACCCAAAGGCTTCTATGGTGCCAGTTACATTGTATGTACGTTATTGGGAATATGTGATATTTTTACGCCATAGGTCATTGACTTTGAGTGACCTTGAAAGGAAAATTTCAGAGAGCATTTTAAGGGACCTTTCCTTTATGACTTTAGTCCACTCTTGGTGTACTCCCGGTTTTTCGCATGATCACAGCACTTCCCAAGAGGTGTCAGCACGGCCCAGACTAGACGTTTACGACCTCGCTTGACTTTGGAGATATTGACCTAGGTCTATGAAACTTTGCCATAAGGTAGATCACCACCGCTCCCTGACAACCCTGAAAATGGGATAGACGGCTCTATTTGGCGGAGCCTGATGTTAAAGGTCAGGGCTTTTTGGCTTCCAAAAACGTGGGGAGCCCGTGACTCGTCCCCCGACACTTTTCGGGTAGATACATTCCTCGCCCTCGGTACGCGGGGTCATAAGTTCTCTTGGCGCGTCTTGTATCACGATTCATGTTCGCCTTAGGCCTTCAAACTTATTCCAAATAGCGAAAACTTCTAATGTTAGGTTAGATCCACACTGATAAGTCTTTTCCGATGAATAATACCCGGAGGAGCTGCTAGCAGTACTATGAGGCCCCGGCCTGTCCGCTTCACTTCCCTGCTTCACTGCGCAGTTCGGGTCCCGATATTACAGTGTTTACATTCTTCCTTCAATGTTTTTGCTCCCATGACTGAAACCATGTTATGGGGTTACTACGATCCTTACTATACTGTTTGGAGCTTAACCTCATAGCAAAAAGCCCGTCTGTTTACGCACGCCACCGCCCCATTAATCTGATCAGACGTTAGCAAAGCACTGAACAGCGAGCGTGAAAAGGACCTAACAGCCCCCCAAAGTTGTTACTACAATTCTACTACTGGGCGTACAAATTGATCGCAGGGGGAGTCCAGGATAGATCGACCAAGGCTTGACATCACCATGTCTATAAAAAATCTGAAACTTTGTCTCCGGGGTAGTTTTGGGCCATAAACACGCCTGTGAGAATCTTAGCTCTCTCCGACCAACGGTGACCGAGATATAGCCCGAGGCATTTTCGGGAGGTCACCTTGTAGACTCATCTTTGATGCTTCATAACTCTTAAACGCATTGCTTGATTAACAAGTTTTGTATATCATTGAACTCCTCTTGAACTATGCATTATTTTGAAAAAGGAAAATTTCAAAATTCTACAATTTTGACTTTTAATTCGTTTGACATTTTCTTTTTGACCCAGCTTGACCTTTTCGCCGTTGAAATTGCCCTTTTAGACTCTTAAAAAACTTGGCTTTATAGTATATATTTCGATAAAGAAAAGATTTAAAAAATGCGTTCTTGCTATAAATTCCAAATTTTTAGCACCTAAGGTATGCAGACAGTTTTTTACCACTGCGGTAGTACAGCCTCATGTTTAACACCGCAAACAAAGCGATAAGGGATAAGCGTTAAGACAACAGAATACCTTTTCTGGACGTAGAGATTCTGAGGACTGACAACGGAGTGAAATTCAAAGTATACAGAAAGCCAACCAACTCTGAGGATTTCATACATTATTTTTCTGCCCATAGTGAGCGAGTAAAATCCGGAGTAATCATTGGGTTTTTCCTCCGTGCACTCCGTGTGTGCAGCAACGAATACCTCGAAGAGGAGATCAATCACATTTTCTCGTCGTTTCTAAAACTAAAATACCCTAAAGCATTTATCGTGAGATGTCTTTTGAAGGCAAAAAGATTAGAAACTCAAGAAAAACAAGAGCAACGCCACTGGGAACTATTGTAGGACCGAAAACATCTCAACACGGAATACTAGAAAGGACACTGAAACAAGCAGAGATTAGGTTTATTGCAAGCACAGGCTTGAAAATTGGAGACCTTATCAAAAAGAAGCAAGATTCGAAAAACAGCAATGAGAACAGCATCGTCTACAAAATTCCATGTCAAAACTGCACAAGATTCTACTACGGGGAGACGTATCGCGGCCTGCAAAAACGAATTTACGAACACAAATCAGACCTTAGAAATCATAAAACCACGAGTTCATTTGTAATACACTCCGAACAATTTGACCACTTACCAAACTGGAAAAATGCAGAAATTCTCCACAGAGGTCTACCAAAAAACAGAAGAAAGTTTTTGGAGTCGGCCCTAATTGAACAAAAAGAAAATCTAAATTCCAAGAGAGGAGAATTCGCAATATCAAAAATATTGGCAAATATTATCCACGTTTAGCCCACGTGAGTTCACAGAAACCTTCATGCGTCAACGGATAATTCTACCCTTCAAACACACGCTGAAGAAGCTACGAAACGCGTCCGTGTGCTTGCTTTTGAATATATATTTAATATCCAACTTATCAGTGTGTTCCTTTACCTTTATCATTGTCGGTAGTGTTTAAAAGTAGCTATTTAGCGGTGTCGCTCCCAGTGCACTGTTCATTCTACATGGTTTACTGAACAGCAGAGATAATCCACAATTAGGCCACGGAACTTGTGTGATATAACATGCCTCCAAACACAACACTGCGACGGCTCGTTTTTTCAAAACTTGCCTCATGCCTGGAGCATGAAAGCGAGAGAAATGACTGAAGAATGTATGTACATCTCCTGACGGAGAGCTGTACTGCACAATGCAAAAATATTCTTAACTTCATCAAATGGTGCTCCCATGCACACGATTCCAAAGCAATGCAAATGTTTAATTCCAGTACAAAAGTTATACCGAAGCAAAATTGAATGATGTAAATTAAGTCTTTTCACTGCGTCTCACAGCAAGGGCGCCTGCGACTATATCGAGAGCACTGCGAAGCCGGTAGCCTATCACAATTGTTTAAAAAGTCCAGTGAAAGATCAAATACGTGATGCCTTAATACATGATGGTAATACATGATGGCTTAAGTAATGAGTGATCTGATGGCCATCATCATAGGCGTAGGAACCGGGGGGCCAGGGGGCCACTGGCCCCCCTCCCCCCCACTTTTCTGTGATGGGCCCCCCGCAAAGGAGATAAGAATATCATCAACTGTAATATCAAGCAAGAAACTCAAACTGGCCTGATACCTTGCCCCGGAACCCCGTTAAACTTACCTGTACCCCTAAACTAAGTTGAGGTCCTATGAGTTGATTTTAACGTCCCCTGAGCTTCTCAGGGCCCCTGAAATGGCCTCTGATGCTATACGAGCTAATCTGGGCCCTTTGAGCTGAACTGAGCGCCCCTGAAATGGTTTGGGCAGCATGAACTGTTCTAGGATGCCTAAACTGAGCTAAGAGCCGTAACCTTGAACAGGGCCCCGTGAGTTGGCCAGAACCTGCATCCACCGACCTGGGGGGCCACTGAGCTGAGCTGGGACCGTAAAGTTAATTTTTTCCCTTGAGCTAATCTGGATCCCCTGTGATGCACAGAAGACCCTAAACTTATCTGAGACCCCTGTACAGGAATAGGGCCCCTGCTCTGAAATTGGGTTATAAGCTTTAATTGAAACCCTGAACTGTTCTGAAACCCCAAATATGCCGACAAGGGGCCCCTGGATGATCCGGGCCCTTAAGCTTATCTGGTCATCAGAGCTAATATGGGCCTCTGTGTTGAACTGAGGGCCCCTGAGATGGTCTGGGACCCCATTGGGTTAAACTTATGCACTAAAAACACAAAAATTGATCTCGGGGCCCCTGAGCTTGGTCTCGGGGGGGGGGGCTCCCGAGCTTGGTCTCAGGAGGCCCCCGATAATCGGTACCGAGGGCTCCGGAGTACCGAATATTGATCTTGGGGGACCTCTGTGCTCAGTCTCAGGGGGTCCCGAGCTTGGCCTCAGGACCCCCGAGCTTGGTCTCAGGGCCCCTCCCCCTAGCTCGGTCTCACGGGCCTTTCGATCTTGGTCTCACGGGCCTTTCGATTTTGGTCTCAGGGGCCCCCGACCTTGGTCTCAGGGGCCCCGAGCTTGGTGTCTGGGGGGCCCTCCGAGCTTGGTCTCAGGGAGTTCCCGAGCTTGGTCTCAGGGTGCCCTTCGAGTTTGGTCTCAAGGCCTACGAGCTTGGTCTCAGGGGCCCCCGAGCTTGGTGTCAAGGAGCCCTCCGAGCTTGGTCTCAGATAACCCCCCGAGTTTGGTCTCAGGGCCCCGATCTTTGTCTCAGGGAATCCCAGAGCTTGGTCTCAGGGATGCCCCCAAACTTGGTTTCAGGCCCCCTCTCCCCGAGCTTAGTGTCAGGGGCCCTCGAGCTTGGTCTCAGGGGGGCATCCGAGGGCATCTGATGCATAAGGCTGACCGTATGCACTGGAAAACACGAGCATTGGTTTCGGGGGCCTGGCCTTGGTCTCAGGGGACCCCCGAGCTTGGTCTCAGGGGTTCAGGGCCCCCCTCGGGGTGCCCCCGACTATTGATATCGAGGGACTCATGAGTGAGGCACGAGCATTGGCCTCATGAGACTAGTTTGGTCCCAGGGGCCCCAGGCCTAGGTTCAGGACCCCCTAGCATTGGCAACGAGGGGTTCCAGAGTACCGAGCATTCGTCTCGGGGGAGGGGGCTCGAAATATTGATCTTGAGGGCCCCGGAACATCGGTGTCGAGTTACTCCTGGGAAAAGCGCGAGCATGGGTCTAAGGGTGCCCCTGAGCCTGATCTAAGTGGGACCCCGAGCTTGGTCTTAGGACCCCCCGGGCGTTAGTATCAAGGGGCTCCGGAGTATTGGTCTATGGGGAGCAATTATTTTAGGGGCCTCCAAATGGTGATTTCGGAGGGCCCCCGAAAGTGTGGCTGCAGTGGTGTAGCCAAGGGGGCCCTAGTAGACCGTTTCATAATGCACGACTTGTCAAGATTTAAGTAGCTGAGCAGTTTGCCTGGTTCAGTTTTTCGTGCTGATTTCGAATCTGAAAACTGTTTTTGTCTACCATGTACCTAAGTATTAGACCATTTGACATTTATGCGCCGTATTTGGCGAATTTTCTCAATCTTTCAGTTTTTGACAAAGTTATCTAATTTTGATAGAATCAAATAACCTTAAGCCGAGAGAAGGTCAAAACAAGGCTATTTGGGCAGCCATTTGATTGAAACAACAATCTTCATAAATAAGGAAACAGCCAGTGACGTCATTTCTTTACGTCATCGATACTTTTTTTGCCTATATTTCTCTCAGTTTCTAAGTGGAAGCAGCAGAATGCAAGGTAAACTAATTCATGTTTCCTTGCTGCAGAGGTACCGCAAAAAAGAACAGAAACCTTAAAATTTGCATCTTTTCTAAAGACAATCATGCTTGGCAGTCAGTTCAGTACCTATGTCGGGACCAATGGCGGTGGGTGGGGGCAACAGGGCAATTTTCTCCCCAAACCAATCGATTTTCGCCGATTTTCTTTCAAAAATCTCTCACGATTTTGAGCCCCATTGCCCCACCCCCAGTTGAAAAGAAAGTCTGTTGTCAAAGACACAGCTCTTACAGCAAAACGCTTCCATGGAGGTACTTCAGGTCATGCTGCACTTCTGGCAAACCTCATCCACGTAGGAGGGGAAAATGTGCAGGAACTACCACTCTCAAAGGCGACTGTGTGGCGCCAGGGAAGGAGCGCAATTGCAGAGTCAGCGCAGCAGGCAAAGAAAGAGTTCCAGCAGAAAACCAAGGGACCTCTAACTGTTCACTTCGACAGTAAAATCATCGAGGAGATCACCAACAACCAGAAGTTAAAACAAGATCGCCTTGCAATCTTGGTGACTTCATCAAACCCTCCGCTCGAGCAGATTCTTGGAGTTCCACTAATTGCGAACTCCTCAGGAATGAATCAGACGGAAGCAACCGTAGCTTTGCTTGAAGAGTGGGGTATCCAAGATGACATCGTAGCCATGTCCTGTGATACAACGAGCAGCAACACTGGTATCATGGGGCCTGCTCTCTCATCGAACAGAATCTTGGCCGGGCCCTGCTGTGGCTTTGCTGTCGACGGCATATATACGAGGTCCACATCAAGCGGATCTCCAGATGTGTAATAGGTAGAACATGCGGACCGGAAGAGCCTTTGTTCAAAACGCTTCAGCAAAAGTGGTTGGAAGTGACGGCAGATGAAAACCTTGCAATGAACCTCAACAAGTTTGACTGGCCAGAAAGCACCAGCTTTATCCAGGAGCAGGCCCTGGAGACCAAATCCCAGGCAGAGAAGCTGCTCATGGCGGGAAATTTTCCACGAGCTGACTATCGGGAGCTTAATGAGCCACTCGTGATCTGGCTGGGGGGAGAGGTGAAAAGCTTTTTTTAAAGTTTCGCTGGACAAGAGCCTGCCACAGAGCCAGGTGCATGATGGAAGCCATCTACGCCCTGAAAATGGAGCTTCTGAAAAATCAGCTGGAATTTCTGACAGAGGACGATCGTGAGCGAATTTCAGTCATGGCGGAATTTGTTGAACTATTCTATGGCATCTGGTTTCTGCATTGTGCTGTGGCAGCTACTACTCCACATCAGGACCTGAACGCCTTTGAACAGATGCGAAAGTACAGAGCGGAGGGAGGGGAAAGGACTCAAGTGGCAGACGCTTGCCTGGAATCACTGAGCAGACTTCAGTGGTACCTTGACCCTTCTCTGGTCGTGTTTGCCCTGGTAGACAAGGGAACGTTCCACGAAGGGCGGCAGGCTCTGCCCTGACTGTAGCGGACGCTCCAAGGACGCAGAGATGGAAGCAAGAGAAGCCTAAAAACAGTGGAGTTGTCCACGCGAAAATTCAGTCAACTGTCGAGCTCCTGCCCAGTCTAGTCCAGCTCGCTAGACCTAGGTTCTGGCTTCTCTTCTTCGAGGTTGGAAATGACTGAAGCTGACCTGTGCTGGCTTCGAGAGGACATAGAAGTGTGGCACCTCAGGGAAAGTTTCAAGACCCTCAACGCATTCGTAAATGGGCTGTCTGTCGTGAATGGCCCAGCGGAACGAGCCATCAAGCTCATTCAAGACTTCATCAGTGAGTCTCACGACGAAAAGCGGCGCCAGGAGGACATGTTGGCGATAAGCGCCACCAGAAAAGCGTGCAGCAACAGCTCATCAGAGAAGTAAGGTAACAAATGAGCCGGCACTAGTGATAGCATGCTGAAATAAACCAAACAACCATGGTTGATTGTGGTTCTGATCCAATGTGCTGAGTTCACGGTCGAGCATGGGTGTCTAAATAAAATGGTGAGTTTCCGGTTGGAGTCGTCTTTATTCCATTCTCCCATTTTCAAGTGAAGACTGGCGAGAAAAGCGGGCAAATGGGCATCGATAACGTAAAAATGACGTCGCCGGCTGTATGCTTGTTTCATAAATCCGTGATATGCAATTTGTGTCTGCCCAGATGGCGTTCTACTACCTTCTCTCGACTTTGATGTTATTTTTGTCAACAAAATTGGGAGTTCCTGTGTCAAAAACAAGAAAATTGCGAAAATTTACCAAATACGGCGCATAGATGCCAAATGGTCTAATACTTACGTACATGATAGACAAAAACGGTTTTCGGATTCTGAATCAGCACGAAAAACTGAACCAGGATAACTGCTCAGCTACTTAAAACCTGACAACTCATGCATTATGAAACGGTCTAGGCCCTAGGCGGCCGCAGACCCCCACCCCTTGGGCCAATCTGAACCACTGCAAAGGATTCTCTAATCACGGGGCCCCCAGAGTCAGTCTCAGGGGCCCCTGAAGATTCGTTCTCAGGGCGTCCCGAGTCGGCCTCACGGCCCCCGCCCAGAGAGTCGGTCTCAGGGCCCCCGGAAAGTAGATTTCGGGGGCAACAGAGGATTGGTCTCAGGGGCCCCAAAAGTCGGTATCAGGGTCCCCGGGGGGCTGAGCTAGTCTCAGGGGCCCCCAGAGAGTGGTTCTCATGGCCCTACAACAGTCTATTTCAGGGGGCCCCTGAGAGTCAGTCTCAGAGAACCCCAAGAGTCGGTCAAGGGGACCCCAAGAGTCTGTCTTAGGGGACCCCGAGATTCGGTCTCGGGGTCCCCCTGAGAGTCTGTCTTAGAGAACCCCAAGAGTCAGTCTCAGAGCACCATAAGAGTCGGTCTCAGGGGCCCTCATAGTCTCACAGGCTTCTCTCTCAGGAGTCAATAATTAGTTTCAGGTGGCCCCAAGAGTTATCCGGGGCTCCGAGAGTTAGTCTGATTTGATTCGTCTCAGAATTGCCAGGTGAAAATGAGACGCTTGGGATATTCGGGAATTGGGCAAAAATCCCAAGGAATTTGAGCTGACGCCCTAGGAACCCAGGGAAATCTCGAGCAATTTAGGAAAAGGCGTACTCAGGTTAGGGAATGGAGAGGAGGGAGATGGGGGTACAGAGGCATACCCAGGGAAAGGGGAAAGCGGTGTTCTGAGGCAGCGGGGAGAAGTGTAGTAAGTGCAGAGGCGTGAGGGATATGGAGGAAAGTGCAGAAGCGTACCCGGACAGTGGAGGGAAGGGGAGGAAAGTACAGTGGCGTACTCAGGGAGCGGAGGGAGGAGAGGAAACTGCAGAGTCGCACCCAGGCAATTGAGGCCAGGGGAGTGTCGCTTAGGATATCCTGGAATTGGGGAAAACCCAAGGAGAGGCGCACTCAGGCAGCAGGGGGAAAGGAAAGGCACAGAGGCGTCGTCAGGCATCTAGGAAAAAGAGATTAGGATGTAAAGGCGCGCTCAGGTGACGGGCTAGGGAAGAAGGTACAGAAGCGTGCTCAGGCTGCCGGGAAAGAGGGAAAGACAAAGAGGCGTCCTCAGGCATTTAGAGAAAGAAAGCAAGGTGCAGAGGCGTGCTCAGGCAGCCGGGGAAGAGGAAAGGAAGTGCAGTGGTGTGCTCAGGCAATCAATAAGGGAGCGTAAGGCACAGAGGCGTACTCAAGAGTTGGGGATCGGGAGTATGTGCTGATTCGTACTCAGACAGCTGGGGAAGGGGAGAAGAGTGTAGAGGCATAATCAGGCATCCTGGGAAGGCACAGGAAAGTGCAGAGGCGTACTCAGGCAGAGGGTGAAGAGAGAGGAAAGCTCAGAGGCGTGCTCAGGCGGCTGGAGAACGGAGAAAAAGTGCAGAGGCGTACTCAGACAGCTGGGGAAGGGGGACGTGTCGTGGCGTAATTAGGCAACCGGGGAAGAAAGAGGAAGTCATATAAACATGCGAAAGAAGTTAGGGAACGGGGTTAGCTGCAGAGGCGTACTTAGGCAGCCGGGGAAGGGGAGAAAGGCGCATTCAGGCAGTAAGGAGAGGGAGGAATGTTCAGAGCCGTTTTCAGGCACCCAGGGAAAGCGAAAAAAGCAGAGGGGTACTGAGACAGCTGGGGAAGGGAGATGAAGGCACATATGCGTACTAAGGGAGTTTGGGAACGGGGGTAAGTGCCGAGTCGTTCTCAGACAGCTGGGGAAGGGGAGAAGAGTGCAAAGGCGTACTCAGGCAGCGAGGGAAGAGAGAGGAAAGCGGACAGGCGTGCCAAGGCAGACGGAGAACGGGAAGGAAAGTGCAGAGGCCTGCCTACTCAGGGAGTTAGGGAACCGGGGTATGTGCCGAATCGTGCTCGAAGGGGGAAATGCAGGGGCGTACTCAGGCACCCGGGAAGATAGCGGAAGACACGTAAGTATGCTTTAGGGAGTTGGGGAACACGGCTAAATGCTTACTCGTGCTCAAACAGCTAATGAAAGAAGTACAACCCTGCAGAGGCGTGCTAAAGCAAATGGGAAAAATTGAAAGGCACAGAAGCGTTATCAAGCATCTAAGGAAGGGAGCAAGGTGCAGAGGCGCACTGAAGCAGCTGGGGTTAGGGGGAAGAAAAACTGGTTACGCCTCTGCACTTTCCTCCCCTTCCCTCCACTGCATGGGTAAGCCTCCGTGCTTTCCCTCCGCTGCGTGGATACGCTTCTGCATTTTAAGCTCCTTTCCTACGCTCCCTGGGTACGCCCCTGCGCTTTCTCTTCCTTCCCTCCAATGCCTTGGTACGATTCTGACTTTCCTCTCCTTTCCTCTGCTCTCTGAGTACGCCCCTGCACTTTCCTCCTCTTCCCCCGCTGCCTGGGTACGCGTCTGCACTTTCATCCCTTCCCTCCACTGCCTGGGTACACCTCTGCCAGGGGCGTAGCCAAGGGAGGGGCGGAAGGGACAGCTGCCCCCCTGAGGGTCTGAAGGGCCCCCTGAGGACACGATTATTTAACAAGCAGGGCTCTTTTTACCCATCAGGGCCCTCTTGGCGCTGTCGCACGGGTCCTTTTCGGGGCGCCCCCCCTGAGCGAAATCCTGGCTACGCCCCTGGCCTCTGAATTTTCCTCTCCTTCCCTCCGCTGCCTGGGTACGCCTCTGCACTTTCCTCCACTTCTGGATACGCTTCTGCACTTTCCTCCACTTTCCCTCCTCCGGCTGCCTAAGCACACCACTTTCACTTCCCCCCGGTACGCCTCTGCACTTCCCTCTCCTTCCCTCCGATGTCCGGCTGCACCTCTGCACTTTCCTCCCCTTCCCTCCGCTGCCTGGATATGCCTCTGTACTCTCCTTCTCTTCCCTCTGGCAGCATAAGCACACCACTTTCCCTTCCCCTGGGTGCGCCTCTGCACTTTCCTCCCCTTACCTGGGTACGCCTCTACACTTTTCTCCCTTTCCCTCCGCTGCCTTGGTATGACTATGACTTTCCTCTTCTTCCCTCTGCTCTCTGGGTATGCCACTGCATTTTCCTCCCCCTTCCCTCCGCTTCCTGGGTACGCCTCTGCACTTTCCTCTACTTCCCCCCGGCTGCATAAGCACACCACTTCCCCCTTTCATTGGGTGCGCCTCTGCACTTTCCTCCCCTTCCTTCCCTTACCTGGGTACGCCTCTGCACTTTCCTCCCTTTTCCTCCGCTGCCTGAGTATGCCTCTGCGCTTTCCTCTCCTTCCCTCCACTGCCTGGGTACGCCACTGCAGTTTCCTCCCCTTCCCTCCGCTGTCTGGCTGAGCCTCTCCACTTTCCTCCCCCTCCCTCCGCTGCCTGGGTACGCCTCTGCACTTTTCCCACTTACTCCGGCTGCAAAAACACGCCACTTTCCCTTCCCCTGGGTGCGCCACTGTACTTTCCTCCCCTTCCTTCCGTTGCCTGGGTGCGCCTCTGCAGATGTTATTTTCCTCCGCTCCCTGTGTACGCCATTGCACTTCCCTCCCCTTCTCTCCGCTCGAGTACGCCTCCGCGCTGTCTTCTCCTTCCGGCCGCAGCCTGAGTACGCCACTGTACTTTCCTCTCTTTCCCTCCAATACCTGGGTACGCCTCTGCATTTTCCTCCCCTTCCCTCTGCTGCCTGGCCGAGCCTCTCCACTTTCCTCCACTTCTCGCGGCTGCAAAACACAATTTACCTCTCCCCCTGGATACGCCTCTGCACTTTCCTCCCCTGCCTGAGCACGCCTCTGCACTTCCCTTTGCTCCCTGGATACGCCTCTGCGCTTTTCTCTCCTTCCCTCCGCTGCCTGAGTACGCCACTGTACTTCCCTTTCCTTCCCTCCACTGCCCAGGTACGCCTCTGCACTTTCCTCCACATCCCTCCGCTACGCCTCTGCACTTACTACACTTCTCCCTGCTGCCTCAGAACACCACTCTCCCCTTTCCCTGGGTATGCCTCTGTACCCTCTCTGCTTCCCTCTCTCCTTCCTCTCCATTCCCTAACCTGAGTACGCCTTTTCCTAAATTGCTCGGGATTTCCCTGGTTTCCTCAGGCGTCTGCTCAAATTCCTTGGGTTGTTTGCCCAATTCCCGAATATCCCAAGCGTCTCATTTTTACCTGGCAATGCTGAGACGCCTCCACTTGCAATACCAAATGAGATAGGTATGGTCAGTAACATCTGAATATTACTCCTTGACTCGAAAAGAGGGTTGTCATTTTAAATACTTACATACAGTTTCGTACACACAGGATGTTATTGTCGTAGTCACTGATGGTTTGTACCACTAATTGTTATTTGTCTTGTTGCATACATCACCTGAATTATTTCTGAATCCAGTAATTCTAGTGGAGACGCGGAGATATTGCTTGTTATCGATATATAGCTGAAATTGTATGCTTATTTAATTTTCTTGTATGCTTTACACTTTATCTTACATCTATTTTTCCTAGATTTACATTTGCAACAAATATAAACAAATACATGATTCATAGACCCACAACCGATCACTGTCCCTCTTACCTATAGAGTGATTGATTTGATACATTTTTAAAAGTATTGTTTGCGTTTAATATGTCGCGATAAAAATGATGCCATATTTGCTGCCACGTGATGACGTCGACTGGGGCACCTAAAATTCTCTAATTGACTAACCTTATAAAGTAAAGGAATCTTGGCATGTATGTACATGAAAACATTTTTCTCTAGTTAAATGAAACATCGGAAGTGTTTCTGAGGCTCTTTTTAAGGTGCTGCAAACCCTTTTATTTGTCTCTAAAATAAGGTCTAACAATTTTTCACATGGATGGACACAAAATAAAACCATTATTGATGAGAGAACAACAATGGTGCATCAATCATGGTTGTATCCTGCTTGGTATAGAAGTGATGGGCGAAAATGTTAATGCCCAGGGGCGCTGCCACGGAATTTTTACAGGGGCACGGACCCGGGCTGGTGCTGACCGGGGCAGGGGAATTGTGAGCATATTCGGTACCTGACAGCATTAATGATGATGAACCGAAAATTTTGGGGAGACGTCCCCCCTGGTTGGCCAACAGGAAGATGCGTAGGTACCCCGTCCCACCGCTTTCGGCGCCCATTTAATTGCCCTTGTGTACGGGCAGTGTATCATAATTGACCTCGATTGACCTCCAAACAGACTTAGCCTAAAATTAGTGGGCACTATCGATACGTATTCATTACTGCGTAGTGCGTATAAATGACTGATCACTATCCAACATTGGCTTTTAGGTCCGACATATCACGCCCAATGCGAGCGTTCTTCCTATTATAACTTGAAGCTACCTGATAACATCCTCAATATTCAGTGTCCTGTTGCGCCCTAGCCTTTGAACCGATTTGAAAATCGATGTTGCCTTAGTGAAAGAGCTGGTCCGGCTCTGTCGAATAGCGTTGAGAAAGTGGTTCCGGCTATTTTGCGTACGGAGATAAGCAAGGTTTTATAGAGCACTGCATTTGATACATTTTGACGTATATGAAGTATTCCCCTCTGGTGACCACAGTATTGACCTTCCGCAAAAATTCCGGGAGTAACGCCGATTGCATTTCCGACGACCTTTCGATCGCCTTTTCCGCTTCTATCTTTCTTTGTTTCCGAGATCGAGGGTGTCATTTTTAACCCCCTCCCACCAGGGAGGGGGGTTCATGGTGATTCATGCTGGTCACCGGGGCAAGGGTTAAGGGCCAGCATGTATAATTTTGTTGCTTTCAGATCATAACTTTGATTTTAATACTGAATTATAATCTCATGAAATCACTTAGGTAATGACTTGATTCTGGCTTAGGTCATCGATATCGAGAAACCCGATCTATATTTTATAGGTTTTTATATCTATATTTTATCGGAACCTTCCCATTGCACTCGCCAGTGCTTCCCTATAGCCATATTTATACCACTTTTAAGACAGATTTTGTAATACATGTAGTATTAGGTTCGGAGACCATCGAAGAAGCTTGGATTTTAGTCGGCGACCACAAGCTCACTTTTTAGACCCCTGACCCAAAACAATAAGTGAAAGATGTCTGTACCTACACGCATTTCATCATGGGTGCTAACAAAATAGTGACGTCTCAAATGCATTTTTCAGTCACCGTGCCCTTATTTTGAAGATATCCGGTCGCATACTGCATTAGAAGTATTAGGTACATTGAATATACTTCCGGTCAGGAATACGCCAAACAACGCCTACTGAGTTCTGAAATTTGGCTGGATTATCACAAAATTATGTTGGCAATTCTGCTCTGCATCCTCTCGTGTTTGTCTTTTGTACAGACCTGTGTGTTTTGCTACATCCATGAAGCCTCCCATTTCGGCTACCATGCAATGTTTATTGATTTATTATTAGCCTGTAAACAAATGGCAATGCATTCATGTACTGTATATATATATCTATATCTATATATTTATATTGTACCATATGCTTAAAATTCAGTGGTAAATGTCTTTGATCAATGACTACATCAGAAAAGGACAAAGGTAAGTGCGGATATTGGACCACCCTAGGCCATTAACTTCAGCAGATTATACATCAGAAAAGGACAAAGGTAAGTGCTAGGAACCCATTTCAACGCACTGGGCCCAAATGCGTATCATTTTCTCTTCATAGTATCGGGCATATTGATATGAGGTCGACGGGGTCATCAAAGGTCATCTGTGGTCACGAGCCAAATGTCATTCTCAATAGGTCAAAAGCCATCCAGACTAACTAGTGTCTTTTTTCAGCAAGCAATACAATAGTCTGACTCTTGATGCGTTTTTGGGTGACGAAACCGGTATCGGAAAGCAGGAAGCATATGTTTTTACAAAACACTTGAAACATCCGGATCTATTCGACACACTTAAAAAGTCAATTGATACAAAATTGCAGCTTTTAATGTACTCGGGGTCACGCCAGGTCACCTTAGAATTTAGAAATTTCCCCGAAATTCCAAAATTCCTCTGTAACTGTCCCACCGATTCAGCTAAAACATTCAGACTTGCCTCTACGCACCATATAACCCCTGATACCAATTTTGGTGCAAATCTGGGAGATGTTTGCGTCATGCCTTGATTGATCTGTCGTTGCCCCCACTGTAAATGTCGCAAATGGGGTTTGGGAACTTGTCGCTGCTGTTGGCGCCGAGCCGGTGCGGCCCGTAACCTGTCTGACAGTCCTTCCACAGATTCCATCAAAGAGCCCAAAGTTTGCTTTTTCTCGCACCAATGTTTGTGCCACGCTGTGTGAGGTCAAAGCCGGGATTGAGAGTGTGCTTTTGCTCTTCGTTGGAGTCTTGAAATGGAAAAGAGGAGGACCCAAAACGCAGCCTTGAGCACACCAGTTATTCGTTCTGTTGTCAATCCCAGGTTCCCGGATAGCACTGGCAGTCAGCCCCTTTGGTTTCAATAAGCTTTGAAAGCTCGCTGGTGAGGTAAAGCGTAAATTCATTGGCGTTTACAAGAAGCATCGCCTGGCCTGAATTTACTTTGGCTCAGATGTACGGATTGTGGGAGCTCCGGTAGAATTCTCTCCTAGTTTTGAAGCAATCTGACAAATGCAAGG
Source organism: Lepas anatifera (assembly GCA_034440635.1). NCBI lineage: Eukaryota > Metazoa > Arthropoda > Thecostraca > Lepadidae > Lepas > Lepas anatifera. The sequence continues at coordinate 287,298 of JAOTON010000492.1, read as the reverse complement.
GTTTTGTCCTCCTGACCAAGGCAGATTTGTACGGAAGATGGAGGTCATCACGTCGGCGTATGAAGGCGTGAATAAATTGAAGAAACCCTGTCAATCAAATTGAAGCCTAAGCACCTTACGCACGCTATTTTGGACAACATCCTGAGAGCACTAATTCCACAATGTTCCCGCACAGCCGGCCTGTATGGGTTACCAAAGGACCACAAGCTAGAAATATTCTTCGTCCTATTGCCTCTGCCTGTGGAGATCCTTTCAGACAAGCTAACCTGGCTTCTGGAGTGAATCACAACGCAACTTCTCCCGTTTGTTTCGGCACATCTGAAAAACACAGATGAGTACCTTGACCGCCATCCCACTGTTTCCCTCGGGCTTCCCAGCAGGTACAATCGTCTTTAGCGTGGATGTCACCAACTTCACGGAAACATTCCTGTTGGGGAGGCTTTGGATGCGGTTGAGAGTCTTGAGAGACAAAGGAGCATCAATACATGCGGCCAACATCCGTGTTTTGCTTGACCATTGTCTCACCAATAACTACCTGAGGTTTGGTGATAGCTTTTATAGGCGGACGCAAGGCATCGCTATGGGAAGCAAAGCAGCTCCCCCACCGGCCATCATATTCATGCACTGGCTGGAATTCCTTGTTTTAGCTAGCCCACGTGATCAGTCAGTCGTCTATATGCGATATAGCGACGGTGTGTTGGTGTTTGAACGCATGGCGAGGACTCTCTGGGCTCGTACTTGTGATTTTCTAAAGTCCTTTAATACCAGCATAAAATTCACCATCGTGATCACCGGTACGTCTGGTTCCATCCTTTCTTTGTATACGCTTATCACGGTCCGACACAACTGAACTATTCCTCAAACCGATAATAATCAATAATAATTATTGGGGTTCAACGGCGTCGCCAACTCTCACCCTGTTGGAGGGACTTGGGGGATCAGATCGACTTATTCAGAGGCTCCGCCGGCACTTGAACCCGGGACCGGTGGCTTAGAAGACAAGGCTGCTATCCACTAAGCCACCTCTTCCCCTTCTTAGAACCAATGGCAGCTCAAATCCCCGTCCTTTTTTGACGCTAAAAAATGTACGCATTGTCCGAACAAACTGAGACCGGATATCATCATCCGAAAGCCAACCTAAGAAAGCTAACCTAGTCTCAAAAATGTTTTCCATTTCTTCACAAAAATCGGTGCACAATATCCTAAAAATGCTGCAGGTCGAAGCTCAATCCACGCCCCAGACCACCAAGCCGTGGAAATGATGCCCCTCTGGTTGTACTTTTCGTTGATGACGCTCTCGGTGATCAGGTCCAGCGGATTGCGAGACTCAAGCGGCACGTCTCTGAAGGATCTTTTGGTCATATCGACGCTGGAACCAATACGGTGCCCTGGGGGAGGTTGCTTCTGCCTAGACTTTCATGCGGGTATCAATGGAAAGTGGCATACCAAAAAATGTAACTTATAGAATTAATTGTAAGCTTCGTGAATCAGGCAAGCCATTTTATATCGGTGAGAGCCAGAGACTCAGATTTAACGAGCACTTGGGTGACGCTAGAAATAAGAGGCCAGGAAACACCTGTCGAACAGCGTAGATTAGGCACGCATCGGAATAACATAACATAACATATATTTCATCATTACATCGCAGTGAAATAAAACAAATGTTCGGCTCGATTGAGGCAAAGTGCCAACGGCATAATTCCAGGCCCTCTCGAGCTCTAGTATAAAACTAGTTATCTATAATGACGCTGCATTTCTAACACTCGTGCACAGCACACACACATACACCCACACACACAAACATGTTTGGAAATTGTTTTACAAAAACACAAATCATGAACACATGAATAAATAACTTTGATCTGTACCTCCCGTCTAGCCACGGCGCCACGCCCCTCGCCAACTCCACCCTCAGTAAATCCTTCCTGGTATTGTTGCTTCCCGAGTGAATCTAGAGGCAGCTAGGATTTGATAATTTTACCCTACCATGAATTGAACGAATCTAAAGTCTGTTGGTTTTTATTAGGAACTTTGTACAACTGTTGCGGTGGTCTTGCAAAGTTTTTGTCTACAGGTCCGAGAACTATGGTGCTGATTTGTGGGTAATAGGCAGGTCATTGAAATTTATGTGGAGAATACCGGAGAGTTCGAGAAATAGCTCAGCCCTGAGCCCACGTAGTGAGGGCAAGCTAGGAAAAAGTGTTTAATATCCTCTCTTGGGTGACCACAGTCACAGGCTGGGGAGTCAGACCTACCAAGGGCATGTCTGGACCATTCAGTGCCGACGATTCAAGCCTGATCTGTGTGTGGAGTCTGTTGCCCAGTCTCGTACCAAAGGAAAAATAAGATTTCGGAGTTACAGGGACGCGAGTTCTTAATATCTGTTTTTTAAGTGTAAAATGTTGTTTGTTTGCCGCAGCTCTTGCGGAAGACTATTCCACACTCTTGTGACTCGGGGAACAAAAGAGTTAGAGTAGGAGGATGTCTGGATTCTGGATATGAAAGATAGTTGTTAAGCGTATTTCTAAGGACTCTGGAAGTATCAAGATGTCGGGATTCGGTATTAAGTCTTTAATATACTGGGGTACTCTGTCATCAAACATGATACGGTGGAAGAGAAGAATGCCATTTGTCTCCCGTCGTTTTTCAAGTGTATACCACCCAAGCTCTTCAGCAGTTTGTTCTCGACGTCCTTCGCGGCACTCCTGTTATTAATCTGGCAGCTCGGTCTGGGCCTTTCAAGACGGCCCTTGTCGTACTCTGTCAGGTGACCGTCATATACTGTGTCACAGTAGTCTAGATATGGCTGTACATAAGTTTTGTAGATACTTAATAGTGTTTGTCTGGGGAGTAAGTCTGCTATAGGATACAGGGGCTTAGCGCTGTTGAATTTCAGGAGAACTTCGCTGACATGCGACTTGAACCTCAGGTCAGTTGAAAGTGTCAGTCCTAGGTGCTATGTGATTGTTTTGGGGGATTCGAATGCTGTTGAAATTGAGCAAAGGTGCGCTTACTCGCTTTGTGAGAAAACGTTTGTTGTGGGTCTTAGAGGCATGAAGGTGGTAACCCACTTATGGCCATAAGCCAAAATTGAGTCTAGGTCTTTTTGAAGCTTACCCTGCACTTCAGTAACATTATGTGGAGTGTGGCTGGCATGAAGGGAGCTGTAATCAGCAAAGAACATAATATCACTTTCTGTATGGCCAATTAGACCATTCAAGTACATAACTGCCAAGAGGGCCCTAGGACTGACCCCTGAGGAACACCTGCCTTCAATGCCTTGGGTGATGAATTACTTTCACCTATCTGCACGATTTGGGTTCTTCCACTTAAGTACGACTTGAGCCACTGCAGAAGTGTCCCGTCTATCCCAAATTCAATGCTACATTTAGCTAATAAACCATCATGCCAGATTTTCTCAAAATATCTCGAGATGTCTAGGTATACTACAGTGAAATCTGAACCCTCATTTAGTGACTTGAAAAGTTTGTCAACCAGGTAGGTGAGTTGAATCTGTGTGTTATGTCCTGGGCGATAGCCACTCTGCTTTGGTGTTAGAAGAGAATGCAGCATTATATGTTGATATATGCGTGAGAACACAAGTTTTTCGAATATTTTCGACACGCAAGGAAGAAGGCTAATCGGTCTATAATTCTTAACCTCAGAGGGAGAGCCCTTACCTTTGAAAATTGGTTTGACGGTCGCAAGTTTCCATGGCGTAGGAAATTTTCCGAGGTTGATGGACTTGTTAAAAATTTTTGCTAATGGCTCTGCTATGAATGCCCCCGTCATTTTCAAAATTTTTACTGGAAGGTTGTCTGGCCCACTCGCCTTGGAACAGTCAAGTTTATTTATGATGTGCAAGACCTCTTCTCGACCAATTTCGTCAAATTCAAGGCTGTGAGGGACTGTCAAAGAATCAGATACGTATTTTTGTAGCTGATCTTCATGGCTCGTGGTGATATTAATATCCGTTTGCGTACAGAAGTAAGAGTTAAGAGCGTTTGCTTTTTGGTGATCGTCGTTCATGATATTGTCTTCAATAATGAGGGGAGGAATCACGTCATAACGTTTGAATCCGGTGATACTTTTGAGGATGGTATGATATTTGAAGGGATCTTTTTACATTTAAGTAGCTGGTTAACCTTTCGAGTAATATTCTCGTTCTTAAGTTTTCTGTTTATACTTGTGACCAGATTACGCTGGCGACGCCAACGGTCCCAGGATTGCATTGTTTGGCTGCACTTAGCAGCAGAATAATGCTCAGGTCGTATGCTCTCAGCTCATCACAATTCTAAAATACGCCAGAGATGGCCCAGACAAAAAAACGTAGAATCAGTCCTCATTCGGAGATACAAACTAACTTTCAACACTCAAACATCATCCTGGTCACCCCTGCGGTAAAGTCGATATGCACGGGCACCCATACATACGCACGCTCACAGGCATACACACACCACACGCTGTTCTCACTCGGTAAGGGGATGCTGGGACTGTCAGCACTTTTCGCTTCAACCAAAAGTTTACCTTAGGCCTCCAGTCACTCGGTGTTTGGAAAAAGTTTACCTCAGGCCTCCAGCCACCTCTACTTTGCACTCCTCGCCTGACGACGGTCAAGGGCCGAAACGCTCCGTTTACTTTATCCTGCGCTTTTTATCTTTACTTTGTCTTAGCATTTTAGTTCCTGGACTTATGTATTTTTTGCCTCATCTTTTAGCGCCATTACTGTCTTCTGTTCTACCAACGTTTTAGGATCCTATGCCATTCACAAACAAATCATTACAACGCGTGACTTTTTTGCTTGTCCCCAAACCTACCGGCTATATGCACCACTGACTTTTGATACGAAGGACGTTGTTTGCACCCTCTTTGCCAAAATAGGATGGTTATACCTGCATGATTTCTCCGTCTACCAGGGCAAACGTACCCCATTGGTAAATATTATTCATTGTCTACTTAAGGGATGTTACATCGGCCCTATGCAGTTTACCGCATCGCTTGGCTACGTTCTTTATTAATTCTCCTTTGTAAATTCTGCCTGATTTTGTCTCATTTGAAGTATTTCAGAAGTTTTACCGAATGGGCGTTAAAAAAGCAAACTAAGCGAATAACTTAGGGTGCTTCGCAACGTGACGGGCGCGCCCAGCGGAGGATCCGCTTCGAGTTTGGCCGGCCGGGGACACTAGAGGGCGCAAACATATCGTGGGACGCTGCCTAAGAATAAAATGGGGATCAATACACCATACAGCTATTGTCACATTCTAATATTCCCGGACTCTGTCTCTCCAGATCTTACTGCCACACGATTGTTTTCCCAAGATGGTTAACTCGGTACCTAAATAGGTATTATATTATCGTAAATAGCCTTTTCTGTAAATAATACTTGAAATATTACAAAACTATGCTTCAAAATTTATACGTTGTGAAATGCTTACTGATTTGGCGTGTTTATATACACAAAAGGTAGGCATTAACCGTCATGCACATTCAGAGTTCTCTTAGTTTATTATACACCATGATATGCCGACATTTGCATCAAGAAATGACAAGAATGCCGTAGAATAACACGTACCAAGGCCTGGAACAGGTATGAGCGATGAACAGTGATTCCGAGCGCAATCACGATACCCGTTTAAATTACAGCTACTGTAGCCCGGCTGACCAAAGGACAAGTCACTACCTGAAAATAAACTACGAAATATTTCATTGGTCATTAAAGTAGCGCTCGAGAACAAGGCAAAATAAAACAAACAAACCAATACACGCGCACACACACATATTTTGCAGCCATAAGACCATGAAAAACATACAGTAAGTTCCTCGATCTCTCCCGGCTTCACTTTCCCAGGCCAGCAGGCGTCCAGCTAGTCCTGATGCAGCAGCTCCAGAGTGAAGCGCAGGTCCGTGGCTCGGAGCTCGTCCTCCAACCAGCGATCGAAGCGATCACTCATCTCCTGGGTCATGTGGTTCTTCCAGTCTCCCACCTTGCCTCTCCGGATGAACTCTCCCTCGTTCTCGTTTATGACGCCGCGGTTCTTACCGAAGTCCTGGGACCGCCAAGGATTTTGCTTGAAATTGTCTATGTGGAGGTAATCAGCCAGTCGGTCTACTTCTCTGTCTGAGTATTGTCTACCCAGAAAGGCGGAGAGCCGGCGAATCTGCCCACGCAGGTCACTCTTCAGGTCCTCGTAGAAGATGAAGCACATGTTGGGATGATGACGGATATTCCAAGCCTCAATCATGTGTGGGATGACTGGTGTAGCTGGGATTGTACCCGCCAAGAAATGCTCGGCAAACACATCCAACCCTTGGCGGAAGTTCAGCATCTTATACCTCCTTGCATGATTGTAAAGCGACACGCACAGGTCTTTGGGATTGCGGGCGACATAGATGACTCTGCACGTGTCAAGCAACCCTGGTGGCCACAGTGACACTGGCATGTGCGACTTGATAAACCTAGGGCTCTGGGATGAAGCATTCTCTTCTTGATCGTCAGCTTTGTTTTCTGGTACGGAGGAAGCAGAAGATGGGCTAGTTTCGGCAGACGACGCGTGTTCTTCAGCAAGCCGATGTCGCTGCTGGAGGTCTGCCACAAATGAGGATTCGTTGAAGTGCCACCGGTGGTACAGCATGGCTTGACAGCTCTGGAAGTCCAGATCGTGCTCGAGCAGCCACACCAGTTCCTGAGTCCACATAGAACCGCATTTAGGTGGAGAGCACATCCAGATGTCTCCCTCCCGCAGCGGCTGGTTGTAAAACTTCTGGAAGTCCTCATCCGTGGCCGTAGCAGCCACGGTGAACCAGTTCACCCGCTGTACGCCGCTTAGAAGTCCAGGGAAATCAGAGATGACTCGTTGTTGCCGCTCGGCTGGAAGCTTGATCAGGTGATACGGGAATTTGAGTGGGCTGCGAGTGCAAGAACTGGCAGGTGCAGAATCCCCAATGGTATTTGCAATGCAGACAGATTTTCCCTCTGTCATAGTCTCTGGTCTTGTCTTTGCCGGAGCTGTTTGTGATGCTCCAGATGCTGATAATTTATATTTGGTGACCGTTTTTCCCCAGTTATGTGATATTTTTGCGTCCGAACCTGATTCTGAGATCGGCGCTGCTTCATTGGCAGGGTGCTGTCCAGGAGAAACTGATAGACATTCCCACGGTGGATGGGCGGGAAAATCCACACTGGTGCTGCACTCTACTCTGCCGCTGCTCTCAAACTGCTGAGCCGCGCTCTGACCAGCCCGCTGCATCACTCTAGTTTCAACAGAGCACTTATTTGTCAAGTCAGCTGCTGACTCCAGCGGACAGGCTTCGGTTGTGCTTTTTGCCTGCGGCTGAGTGCTGCTGCCTGAGCGCCCCATCCAGACTTCTTCGGGCAGAGGAGCTGCCGGCAGCACCATCACCTACGTCTGTCACTCGATCTCAGTGACGTGACCGCTCCCTGTCGCAGCGTGAAACCTGATCACAGCGGTACCCACCGACGTTACGCTGCCGCAACAGATCCGCTGAAGCTGGAATATGACCCAGTCGGCGGGCTGTCTACAACAGTACACCACTGTGTTGACGCGGCTACTTTATATACAGCCGTCGGCGGCCACTTGGGCAGCATCGCTCCCAGGCGCCCCGGTCTGGCCTGATCTCCGCCCCCGCCCCCTCCTATCCGCCCGCCCTCCCCAAAGCTAAGCTTTCGCGGCGCCTCTCTGCTGCTCTGGTCGGGTGTCCTGCGCAATGATGGCGGAGCCCAGTTGGCGCCTGGTCATCTAGCTTGCACCAGATTACAGCCAGCAATACGCCACCGCGATAAATTGTGTTGCATGCATGAATAGAGCTTCGAGCTGGTTTATGACAAGAATCAGTTCATTGTTTACGACCGTATTAGGATGTCCGCAAAAGATTACCGGCGCCTTCGAGATAGGCCTAAAGAAGTCATCGTGGTTTTTCATTCTGTAAGGATTTGTTTTGAAATCGGTGAAGTTTTGAAGACCCTCATTTTTATAGGTTATCCATTTATAGAATTTGTATTGTGATGGGTACATAACTTGCTAAACATGTTCTTACCTTAACACGATGAGTGTCCCTAAATAGCATAACAACGCTACTTGAGTATATTTGTGCAATTTGGTCAACACGTCGCTCTAGAAATAACTTTAAAAATCGGATCTGTGTGTCTGTACGTGTATTTGTCGCCAACAGGTTCGAATACCCAATTGTGGGCGAAGTCATCGATAGCATTTAAACACATGCGTGCACACACACACATGGTCAATACAACACAAAGTATAAGAATAAAAGGAGCATACAAATAACGAACGGACAGAATTACCAGACCATGCCCTCTGAGTGGGCACTGCCAGTTGTTTTTTTATCCGCCCAATGGGGTCGGTAAGCAAATCGCTACTCGGGGAGAACCTAAGGAATTCGTTCGCTTTCCTGAGCATTCGTATAAACAAACCTCACTTAACAGTATTTATCCTCCCGAAGGGCACATTAAAAACTGTCATTGGAGCATTCCCCGTCAGTCTTGGTGGCACATATATGGTTAAACTATTCAACAGCTAAGGTGATGCAATAAAACCCCTCTACAGCTTGTGTAAAAATAAAACATCTGACTGGTCACGTCTGGCCCGTAGATGTCTGACAGAACGGCAGCAGCCGGTCGCAGTCGAGCGACGCACAATGTGGTCTCGTGTGGTGCGACAGCCACATCGAAAACTAAAGCTGGATTCTTTCAACACGCACAAGGTGTCACTCAGTTATGGAACAGTACTCGAGGACCGACCTGACATCCTGCTTATTCAGCTCGCAGCGGGGAGAGGCCGACTGGAGGCTTCGGATTTTTCTGCATTTGTTATTTAGTTCATCGCCCACGGGATGACCCCAATACAAGGCAAAGTGGAGGAGATAAACAATGGTAAATCGGTGTAGAAGACAATCAACATTATACACATACATGAAAAGACTACAAACACTGTGCAACTGAGGTAAAATACCCAAAAGGGCACACGCGTATAAATTGCTAAAATGATGAACGTGATGAATAAAAACAAATGCGACAAATAAACAACCCCGAAGATACTGAGGAGCTGATATGGTTGGAAAATCTTAACTGTTGGTCGAGAAGGACTGCCAGGTCTCTGATAGTGTTGACTTTCTAAAATGGTTCCGTTGATGCTCTAGGCCGAAACAATGGGATGTGATGTTGCTTTTGCATTTTTGTGCGTTTAGTTTCAACCTCCAGTCGCCTGTCCATCGCGCTGCTTGGTCACTCCGCAGTTTGAGAACATCACTGAGATTTCACAGGTCAGAAAAGAAAAAAAGTTTGTTCTTGGATGTATAACCTCTTAACTAATAGGCTTTGAAAATTAAGCGTCTATTTTGAGGTCGCACCAGTTCACTTGCATTGGAATCGAGTGGTGATGATCTGGTTTAAAGTAGTGTGTCAAGAAACCACTTTTGGCATATTTCATTCATTGACGGATCTAGGAGAAACTTTTGGAGGGGACCAAACGAACGTTTTGGGGAAACTGAATTGAAAAATCAGGAGAACCGTAATATCTTAAGAAAAATTGCTAAAATTTTGTTAGTTTGGGGACCAAAGTATAGTATTTCAGGCTTTGGAGGGGGTCACGGCCCTTTTGCCCCCTGGATCCGCCAGTGATTGAAAGAAACCCTTTCCATCTGGCAAAGCTGCCAGATTCGTGATTACTCGAGATGCCTGAGTTGACCCAACGTAGTAAGACAAGAGGTGATATCTTTGTTTTTAGCGATTGGAAGTTGAAACACAATATGATTTTCTGATTCTCCTATTTGTTTTGCTAATGTATTTCACTAACACCAAAGCAAAATTTCATTGACCGAAGTTAAGTCTTAAATGGGAGGTCCCACACAATGTTTTTTTGTGAAAGTTGACCTTTTGCTAAATACCATTATGGTCATCTAACAACGTTTAATGTTGCATTGGCTGCGTCTCACACCACGGCTGCGTTCCTGCCGGCTTTTGCCTCCGTTCTTTACCTTTAACATGCCTGATTTGAAAATAGTGTGTAGTTGTGGTTGAGTGACAGTGGGATCGCGGTTGAGCGACTCTGTGAGTGATTGTGTGGATGCGACTCAGTGCGTCTATCTACTCAAACCTTTGCTCAGCTTACGGACCCCTCGGTGTACGCGTTTCCGACCAGGTAGAAGCTGTTTCACCCCGTCGTGGATCGCGAGGTTTTGAGGTGTTTCTCATTAAATTTGTCTTCACTGCAGTTGCACCAGTGCACTGGTGCAACTGCAGTGCTCTTCTCTGGCCTGCACTGCGCTCCGCTGCCCTGTGTGACCTTGAACTCTCCCGCGCCACACACCGGCCGTGACCTTGAGGCCGGGTCGAGTCCGGTTTGGCCACACCCCAACAGCAGCGGGCCACTCAGCTGAGCCCGGCGACCCGCCGCCAGGTGACGGGAGGCGGCCCAGGCAGCGCAAGCGGGGAGCAGAGGCGGCGTCAGGTGGGAACCTCTGAGCAGTTCTCAATTTCTAGTCTCTCAAACCTTGCTTGTTTCACTGCGGTTTTCACACGAACTGCAGGATTTCGGCTATCATTTTTGTGTGGAATATGCAAGACATGGCTCCGCCGTTACCTGCCCCAGGGAATCTGCTGTCCGGCTACACGGTGTATTCCACAGTGTCCCTATTGCTGTTATTTATTCCACACTGCGGCCGGATGACAGCGGGTACGGAGGAGAAGCTCTCGCTGTCAGAGAGCGAATGGCAGCGAAACAGCTCAAGACGACACGCGTTATGAAACCCCGCGAGCAGTCGGCCCGAAACTCTGGATTTCCATCAAACTGGACGAAACGGCGGATGGTGCTTTCATCCTCTTACTCACCACCTCGTCACGGTGATGGCGGTACGCGTGCCGATTTTGAAATCTTGGAATCGGAATATCAGAATATAACGCATAAAGAACAGTTATGCACTAGAGGGCGATCAAAAGTGGAAGAGTAGGTTTTTTGCCGTGGGCCGACGTAGGGCTAAAAAGGGGTGGTCAATCATGAAATAGGCGCGGCCAGATTAACGATTAGCAGAGATTAATGATGGCGGCGGATGTTGACCTGGGGTGCCCTAAGGCTACAAAAGGGCGGCCAATGGTGGAGAATGTGCGCGGAATCATACAGAAAGAGAGTGGTCGAAAGTTCATAGTACGTAGCACCGGAGGTGGCAGTTGTATCCAGAAACCCGAATTCTCTGCCCCGACTCTGAAACATATTCAACATCAACCAGCATCTTTTGCCAGTTTCACATATATTTTATCTTAATGCTAAAGGAACAATAATTCTGGGGTAGAAGATCCCATCCACCCGCCAAATGTGATCATGACAAACCTAGGGTACCGAAGCGTGCGACAGGAATTCTACGAAAATCGGAATTCAGGCAGACAGAAAATAGAAGGTAGCCCCCAGAGAGCCGCACGCTTCCTCAGCTAAGTACCTCAGTAGACGGTCCTACCCCTCACCCACGCCCCCGGGATAAAATCTCCTACGATTCCGAAAAATTATCACTTCCCACTGTTTCAGCCACTTTACCCTCCTTCTCATTCACGTTGTAGTAGATCTACCATTGTCCTAGCTTTACTTCCCTCTCACTTTTGATGTTCCAAATCTCCGACAGAACTAAGAGACAAAACTGTTTGACAAATCAGCAATTGTCTAGTTGTCGCATCCATGTTCTACTCTTGCAATGCTAACCGGCCGCGACAGACTCTGAGGGCGGCAGACCACAGTCGCCGGCGTAGCTCAGTGCAGGACCCTGCAACAATTCCTGACGATTAAAGACAGTGTTGCTGACCATCATCGAATGCTTCTGTACAATTGCTTACACACACGAAAACTCTCGGTCTGATTCGTATGCTGTGCGATTCATACACGGGTTCAGCCGCGGTCTGAAAGCTATTTGGCTAGCACCTCTCGTAGGTAGCTAATGGCCAGAACTTTAGCAGGGTCTTCTCAGTCCCCCTACGCACCCGGATTCTTTTCGTTTTGTTAGCTCAGTCAGTACACTGCTCGGCTTGAGGTTGAAGAGTACCGGGCTCGAGCCCGGGGTAAGTCAGATTTTTGTTTTTCGTCGTCGTTGCTACGTGGTGTTTGGGGCAGCGTTTACAACGGAGACACTGTTATGAATAAGTAGATGGTGTTGACTAATCCACAGTGCAAGGTCCGAAAAATGATTGCCATGCCTTAATTTTAAGCGGTGGGGGGGGGTATTAATGCTGCGCTCTTTGCACAGTATGTGAGTGGCGGCAGCTTCCGGTATTTGACATTTGGTTCGAGACAGGTTCGAGCTTTTTCTTCTCCAGAACAACATCTTCAGCCCTGTCACTTTTTATTCTCAGGATCATTCTCCAGTAGTCCTAAGCTATGAATTCCTGTACTAGCAGTGCCTGATCTAGGCCGATGGCTTTGGGGGCTATGGGCCCAAAATCGTGAAAAACATATGATTTTTAAGAATATCAGTGAAGATCCTAGGAGGTCTTGTGAAACGCCTTTATGCATAAAGTGAAATGACTTCTAGCAACATGGGCCGGCATAAGGCCGCTTCATGGGCATGGAAAGCGGGGTTGGGGGATTCGGGGACGCGTTACCCCAGCCCCCTCCAAGCGAAGATCACCGGATGTGACGTCACACTTTGTATCATATATCATGGGAAAATTAAATTATTATATACCCAAATTTTTGCCTGAAGAGGCCCAGAATCGAAACAAAAAAAGTTTATTTCTTGCATATGGGAAAAACTTGATTACCATGCATTCTCACACGTTCGTAAGATTGCAGTGCCATTATTAGCAGTTTGACACACGGCCCAAAGGTGAAGGGATTCCTCCACGCCCGTGTGACGTCCTTGGGCGTGGAGGAATTCCTCTTGAACGTACCATTAAGTAAAGTTATCTTGGCGTTACCCAACTCAGGGGAACAGGGGCGTAGCCAGGATTTCGCTCAGGGAGGGGCGGCGCGCCGAAAAGGGCCCCTACGACAGCACCAAAAGGGCCCTGGTGGGTAAAAGGGCTCTGCTTGTTACATAATAGAGCGCTGAAGAGAGCCCTGTCTAGTATGAAACGCCAAATTTGGCCACAGCATAGTGCGGGCGAGCCGCGCTTCGCGCGGCTCGTGTCCTCAGGGGGCCCTTCGGGCCCTCAGGGAGGGGCGGCTGTCCCTGCCGCCCCCCTTGGCTACCCCCTGTAGGGAAACGTCTCCCAAAATTTTAGGAACTGAGCAAGGATTTCCGCATTTTCGTTTTCTTACCTGCGTGAAGTTAGGTAAATGTTTGAGTAAAGTGCATCGTCGTTAGCGCTTTCAGATGATGCTAAAAATTCTAGATTGAGAAATAAAGTAAATCGATCAAAGAAGGCAAAAAAACTTCTGCTATATCATTCATGACTGAATGAAGAAGTTGAGAAATGAAAATAGACAATTGACTACGGTTGTCGCGATCTTGCGAAATTTATCGGTTTCCGCCTGTTCATTCCAGCGCGGGCTTTCAGACAACCAACACTCCCGTACATCCCACACGCACGCGTAAATACCATGAAAGACAGTTTGTTCATGCGGCTTCCGGGGTTAGTAAACGCGTTTCTGTACCCGGATGCCGACCTATTTATCGACTCCCTGACCTTGTAGCGTCTATATGTCATTATCTATGGTCCATCATTGTAGAGACTTAGATTGTGGTATCGTTTAACACGCGCATTGACGGGGGTCTGAGCCACCTTCGGATTGACGAGGGGGGCGGGTACCCGCCCCCCTAAGATCTCGAGAACCACGGTAGGTAGCAAAAAACGGTAACGGCGTTGGGTAGCCCATCCGCTTCTCCATCGAAAATATTTGAACCATTTTTTTGTCAGGTCACATTTAAGGTCACCAGAGGTCAAAAACATGCCGTCATAGGGATAACATGTAAATTAAGTTTTTCGGCCATTACATCTGAACAAGTAAAGATAGAGCAAAACGACTTGAACTCTATGAATGCTCGCAGCAAGCCGAATCGAATGATATATGATTTGACCTGCTAGGTCAAATCAAAGATTTGACCTGACCTGAGGTCAGGTCAGGGTCAAATTATATAAAATGCATATCATTAGAACTGCAAAGCCAAGGCGAGTCTAATGAAGCTAAAATAAACGCTCTATCACTATCTGTTACTGAGTTATTCAGTAAAAACCATATTTCCCATGTATTACCAATGGAGAGGTCATGCTTCGTACCTGACCTCAGGTCATCGATATCAAAAATACCGGAACATATTTTAGAGAACTCGGTGAGCCCATTATGTGATATGAGTTTCAATTGGATAAGTTCACCCTGCTCCTACTTATGCTATCTTAAACTTTTTTTGAGGTTGGGTCACTTGACCTGTACTGGTGACCTGACCTGAGATGACCTATCCTTAAAATTTTCACAGAAGTTGCAAAAATGATGAGGGAAAAGTTATACCAAGTACGCCGGCGCTGCGCGCCGCCGTTTTTCTGCTGTCTTCGAAGAACCCGAGGGGCGGGTACCCGCCCCCCGTCAATGCGCGTGTTAAGGTGCTTAAGCTGCTTTGCTGTGTTCTTATTCATACATTATGTTTTATGGCATTTTACTTTGTCCGTAAATGACGTGTCCGGTAAACAATCGACTAGAAAAATGAGATAAAATTAATAACTATATTACAAAAGAGCTCAACATAATTGAAGTTTAGGTTCTTATTCATATTTTTAGCCGTATAAATAAATTCAAAACCAACAGACTCAACATCATCATAGTTGGGGTGTTCGGACGCACCGACAGCCAGGTCATATGGTGTCCATAAACCAACAGCCCGTATCAGAATGTGTGCATCGAACGAAATAATGTCTGGCATGGAAGAGTCCACCCCTCCCATCCCCCTATTCCTGCTTGAGGGGCTGCCAGTAAAGGGGCTGGCTACCAGCTAGGACATGGGTAGAGATCTCCAGCATGTTCAGCGCCCTCGAACCAAAAACGTCAGACCAGTGTTTGCCCTGGAGTGCCTGCATTCACTGCTTGGGAAAATCCCGCTACCCAGGCTGGGATTGCGAAATTCGCCTGTCCGAGCCATTTCTGTACATTTCCGCTTTTATTTAAGCCGACTTGAGTACTACATTATTGGGCCCAACGACTGCTGTTATTGAAATTAACATAAAATGAACACCATGCCAATAACGGAATAATTAGCCGTGACATTGTTTTCTAAACTCACTGTCGGGATCTGTTCTAAGACAAGTGATAGTGAAAATATACGAAGAAGTATAACTACGAAATATTTTTGGAAAATCAATGGCATTAAGCGCACACCAGCTCAGGCAGGCGAAGACTGGCACCAGTATGGCCTCGGGGCATGGGCATAACTCAGTGTGTAGCGCTTCACGGATGCAAAATTCGCCACGGCGTTCCATCCTCCTCCTTCTATGAACTCCCAGGCCACGCGCGAGAAATCGGAATTACTCAGCCGCCTGATGCGTTGAAGCATATACCCCAGCCGCTGCGTGTGGCATCTTAGTAAAATTCCACCGCACACATCCTGGTCTACCTCTTTTCCAGTGAAAAGATCCGCGAATTCACAGGCTACTGGGTACACCTGGGCGGGTGAGTATGGGTAGTCCGAGAGAACAGCTGGCTCACCAGCGCGGGTATGCAAGTACTGACCGTGGACACCTGCGCTGGTACCCGCCAACTGAGCATTACTGAACGTTTGAAAGTAAAATATAGGGACAACAACCGAACTTTTCAGTTGACAAGTAGTTGATTGGCCTATCCCTTCGCATCCTGGATGCGCAATATAGTAAATTCACCTTGATTATATATTCAGGCACAGCTCTTCCCTCTGACCTTGAATTCGAGGCCTGCGTTCACACTATGACCAATAATTTTCCGGGGTATCGATTGTCCACATGATGATTCTGAGGAATGGCTGTGCGAATATATAACCACCGTATTTTGCTTTATTGCGCATCGAGGACTCGAGGAGAAGGGTCAATTAACACCTTATCAGCCTATAATCATACTCTCGCTGCAGCATTTCGAAATATATGAACTGAAGATTTCAATTTGTCTACGTTAACACAAACTTGGGCTCGGTGAATACAGAACTGTGCCACACTTGCACATCAATAAAGAAGAGATCTGAAGCAATCATTTCAGCATAGAAAAGCGTGGGTAAATTATTGATTTTACTGTCCAGTGATTCTTGAAAGTCTTGCTCTCGGTATAATGATGCACTACTTCTGCCCATTGATCCGATGACGTCCTTCCAGTCTCTCCACTTTTTAGATCCGTAGATTCGCACACCTCAGTTCCTGGGATTCAGAGGTTTAAAACAACAGAGATCACTGACTGGGGCCGGGTGGCCGTAGCTTGGTTGCTTGTCTTCAGATCAGACGCCATGGATTAACGTGGGTTCAATCCCCACGACGGGAAACCGCCTTCCGTGTCCGATCTGACCCGGATCCTAAAACACCCGTGCCGATACTCCCTGTAATCGGGCAAGTGCGCCTGCTGGAAGTGGCCCTAGTAAAAAAAATCGATAACTAATTCAACAGCTGTCACTAAATTACAGATGATGCTTCAGGCTAGTGTCACAGATAGAATAATTAGACATGGATTGACTGCGAGATTAGAAATTGTGCCCCTTCCGATCTCATGTCTGAGTTGGGTGTTCAAAGTCTCAGTCATGAGGGATCTGGAAACGACTGCAAAAAATAGTCAGCGTTGACTAGACTTTCTTCTGGTTCACGAAACAAAACATGAATAGTATAATTTGTTAGGTCCGACGTGGTTTATTGTTCTCCCGGAACACAACTCGCGGGCCGGTCCACAGCATGGCCGACCCAGACAGGTCACGTGACCCGTCCAGAGCTCTGCACGGACTAGGGCTGATAATCCCGGGACATTTTTGCAATCCCGGGATCCCGGGATTCATCGACCCTCAATCCCGGGATATCCCGGGATCCCGGGCTTGGGCAATTTTTTCAATAAACATGTCGAAAACAAGTGTCTGCTTTAGATAACGTATGTGGCGTATTCTTAACAGCATAGTAAATATTTCCCGTTAAATATAACCCATAGCATACTATTTACACCATGCGGAAAGTACATGAAAATTCATATGGACATTAAGCAGAATAAAATGCTCTGCTCCCCAAACAAATAAAGACATATGAATGATATTGACAATACATATCTCTTGGTTATATTTCTAGTCATATTACAATAGAGGTATTTACCTATTGTGACCCGGCCTATTGTATCCTGGTCACACAAGTCACCTGCCACGATAGTACAACTTGATGAAGCAAAGGGCATCAACGGCTTCGTCGCCGAGACTCGACCGTTCTTTAGTGACGATATTCCCGACAGTTGAAAACACACGTTCCGAGTCAACACTCGTAGGGACTATGTCCTTGAGCCAGCTGTAGGACAGAGCTATAATAACCGTTCTTCCAGAGGCAGGCAGGTTTTCCAACTCTTTCCTAATGGCCTTGGTCATAAGCGAAGGATTGGAGAGACTTAGCCTGGACGCGCTTGAACTGTGATCTGGCTCTGGAACTGTTGTCTTATCTAGAACCTGTTGAAGCATCGATTGAAGCGACTGTGCTGGCTGAGGATCATCAACGTCCATCGCTTCTGCATCTACAACTACTTCGGAAGCATGCATCTGTCCCAGGTCATTTTTAACATGTTAACTGGGGGCCAATTGCCCCCCCCGTCGGCCGAAATGCCCCCCCCACCCCAATGCCGGGAAATTGGCCCCCAGTAAAAAGACAAGTCTTGCTTAAAACTTAATAAAAAACTGACCTAACGATAATAAAACAGAATACCACCCGTTAATAATAAGTTTGTTGTATTGCTCGTCCCAAACCGACAATCCAGAAAAATTGTATTAAAAAACTACCATCAGTAGCCGTCTACTCCATCGTGAAAAAACGTAACAAAGCAAGTAGTTGCGGGAAATCCCGGCTAAGTGGCCTCAGCATTAATTTAACTAACCACAACGCAGGAAATAGCCTAAAACCAATCAAACATCGTTTTCTATCCGACCAGAAGCCCCCGCCAGCCAGTACCGTGGCACTTCATGATGCTCTCATTTCAGACATGGTCGGTTGTCAGCGCTCAGAGCTCGTTCGTGGATTAGGTGGGACACAGTGTAGTCAAAGCGCGACAGACTGGTTACTGGTGTGCCGGTGTGAAGTGCTTAGCCCATTTATTATTATTGTGTTGGTAGCATATGTGAAATTTGGAGTGAGATCGTTGCATTACTTTTTCTGTAAAGTTGATAGGGAGACCGGGGTCAACTGTCACGATTCTTACTTTTCTGCTTCAGGAAGGGCAATGCTTTGTGCCAGAAATCTTTTCATCAGCCTTTTTCAGCAGCCTTGACATTTTGGCTATCTGGCAGATGTAGCACTATACCAAAATAAAAACATTGATTGGTCTTTGCTTGGCTAGTACATAGCTACATAACTTGGCTTTGAAATACTTCCTTCAAATGTTACATTTGACCCCATCAAGGGTCAGTTGTGACACCCCAGGGGTCAATTGTAATATATTAAAGCCATGCGTCTGGTTCTTTTCGATCGCGATGCATGTCTCGTTAGGGTCGTTAAAAAAATTGTTTACTTTTCAGACTCGAGCTCGAACAGACAAACTGACACAGTGTGAACTGTGAAGCGATGCCAGGTATAATCTACCTACATGCAGAAGGGAGAGCCTGGCTTTTGCTTGTGTTTGAAAATTTCAGGTAGGTAAAATATTAAGCATAAAACAACGCTGTAGCATGTTGTTGGATTCTATAATGTTTTTTATTACTATCAACGACCCTTTCCACGTTACTTTTATTGTTGGAAAATATCGGGATCCCGGGATTCAGAAATAAGTAATCCCGGGATTCGGGATTAACACAATCCCGGGATCCCGATCCCGGGATTATCAGCCTTAGCACGGACAGAGCCCTGAACGGGCACCCAACATCTCCCCTTCCGGCCCCCTTTCCCAGCATACAAATGCGGCAAAAATAAAACACAAATGCTGACAGGAAAACGCTACCAGCGTCTCAGGCCACTGCTGAAACAACTCAAAAAAGACAAGAACGAAAACACAGCACTTCTGACCACAGCCAATGATCTTTTCAAACATACGACTTATCAACACTTAAACCAACACAGCAGGTAGATGAACGCGTTTCGACAAAAATTGTCTTCTTCAGCATCTATGGTAGGAGGGATAAGGAACCCGTCATCAAGACATTCAGCAGTTTCATCGTTTGGATTTTTGTGCAAAATTATCGTGCGATAGAAATATAAAGACACCGTTTTTGAGGATATTCCAATAATGCTTCTTGAATTATTCTAAAATGTATATAAGCAAGCTTCGATATGAGACAATCTAGCCTTATCACTGTTTTAAATAATGTTCTATGTTTTATCATCATTATTGTTTTTGTTATTATTATATAAAACTTTTTCTCTCTTTGCTTAACCAACTCCTAATACAGCCGCAGATTTTGCCCATTTCATGAAGCCTGGCCTAAGATTAAAAGTATCATTTTTAGCTATATGTGCTGCTTCTGTAGCTTTCCTATTATCTTTGTTTTTACAAACTGCTATAATTTTAGCTCTATCCCAGTTTGGTAGATGATTTGTCTTCATGGAATGTATGACAAATGCACTGAATTCTGAGTTGTTTCGAAGGTCTCTTCTATGTTCTTTTAATCTTGTTTTTAGACCCCGTCCTGTTTCACCTATGTACGATTTCGTACACGACCCGCACGGCACCTGGTACACTACACTTTTTGGATCTAAGTCATCTGATCTTTCTTTTTTCGCTAAGATGCTACTAAGTTTTTTACCGGAACAAAATGCTACTTTGCAACCCGTTTCTTCAAGTTTGTTTGCAATAATTTCAGCTGGTTTGGAGTAAGGTATCGTAACACATCGTATCTGCTCCTTTTGTTGGATTTCGCGGATCGTTTTCTTATATCTAGAGCTTTCTTTTTCATATTTATCAGAAATCCTCTCGGATATTTTAGCTTCGTAAACGAGGTCATAATATGTTCTATCTCTTCTTGCAGGTATTCATCACTACAAATACGGAAGGCCCTAAGAAAAATCCTAATACTACTCCTCGCTTCACCCTATCACTGTGACCTGAGTAATAATGTACATAGCATTCCTTGTTCGTTGGCTTTCGATATACTTTGAATTTAACTTCGGCACTCCTAACAATCTCTGTGTCAAGGAAAGCTAGAGTTCTCTGATGTTCTTTTTCAATGGTGAACTGGATTTTCGGATCAACTGAGTTTAGTTGATTGAGTTTAGTTTCTAAGTCCATATCATTGGGGACTACAACTAATATGTCATCGACATATCGAGCCCAGATCACATTTGACCCCATTATCTCTAGGTAATGATGTTTTTCAAGCCATTCCATGTATAGGCATGCAGCAACTGGGCTTAACGGTGAACCCATCGCAAGACCACTGTGTTGAAAGTACTCGTCCGAGTTGAAAGTGAAACCACCAAAATTCATGCACATTTTTAGCAATTTTAAATAGTCTTGTTTTGGTAAGGGCAGATGGTCAGGGTTCATGTTCTTTGTTACGGATTCGATAGCTTTCATTGCCCCCTCTACTGAAACGTTCGTAAATAATGATTTAACATCAAAACTGGCTAGAAACTTAGCTGAGAAGTCGATGTCCTTAATTTTCATCATGAGGTCATCAGTATTCCGGAGGTGTGCGTCGCCGACGGCACCCAACGAGCTTGATAGGGGTCTTGCTAATACTTTGGCGATACGATGAGGAGCACTGCCAATCCCTGACGTAATGGGACGCATCGGTATATTTGTTTTGTGCAGCTTTGGAAGACCGCGCATTCGTGGTGCGGTAGGAGCCTCTTCCAGAAGGTGAAGGAGTTGTTTTCCCTTTTCATACTTTTGTAACAGTTTTCTTGTTTCTTGGTTGAATTTCTTACTGAGTTTTCAATAAATCCAGAAGCTTTTTCTCATAGGTATCTGTGTCTTGTAAGAGATTCTTCATTTTATTTATGTATGCAGCCTTATCCAATATCACAACTCCTCCCCCTTTATCCGCTTGAGTAATGATTATTGACGGGTCATTGGCAAGGCTCTTCAACGCGTTCATGTATCTTCTAGGTAATTTATCAGGTTCTTTGTCCGTTAGAGCCTTACAGCATAACAGAATGCCTTGTATAAATCCCTTCTCTACATCATCCTCGTAATATTTGTAGTTCCTACGGACATGATCTACATAATGATCTTTGTCTCTGCCTGTATCAAACTTGAAACCAAGAGATAACGCTTCTTTTTCATAATTACTGAGTGACCGTGTTGATAAATTTGTAACTATGTCAACGTTCCCGGCTTCTTTCCATGGACTAGCATCGCACAGATTCTTCAGTTTTTGTTTGAGTTTCGCTTTTTGTTTATCTTTGAATTTGTTGAGCTTTGTTCGTAATGATATCGACAATTGTATTCCCTTTAGTTCGTCTTTTAGAACATATATCTTGTCTTTTATCTCAGCACATGCTTCTTCGAGGAAAGAACGCCAGAAGCACTAAAGGGATGATCTTTTCTTTTAAGTTGTTGAGGAGCTGATTTTGGTAAAACTTGTTCAATGATACAGTCTTGAATTTGTTGTCTTGAAACAACTCAGAATTCAGTGCATTTGTCATACATTCCATGAAGACAAATCATCTACCAAACTGGGATAGAGCTAAAATTATAGCAGTTTGTAAAAACAAAGATAATAGGAAAGCTACAGAAGCAGCACATATAGCTAAAAATGATACTTTTAATCTTAGGCCAGGCTTCATGAAATGGGCAAAATCTGCGGCTGTATTAGGAGTTGGTTAAGCAAAGAGAAAAAAAGTTGTATATAATAATAACAAAAACAATAATGATGATAAAACATAGAACATTATTTAAAACAGTGATAAGGCTAGATTGTCTCATATCGAAGCTTGCTTATATACATTTTAGAATAATTCAAGAAGCATTATTGGAATATCCTCAAAAACGGTGTCTTTATATTTCTATTGCACGATAATTTTGCACAAAAATCCAAACGATGAAACTGCTGAATGTCTTGATGACGGGTTCCTTATCCCTCCTACCATAGATGCTGAAGAAGACAATTTTTGTCGAAACGCGTTCATCTACCTGCTGTGTTGGTTTAAGTGTTAATATCTGTCAACCACTGTTATACAATTGTCTGACATGAACATCGAAACCAACATCACAGAGAACAAGAATTCGTCACCAGAAAAAAGATATCCAGCAGTTTCAATCGTTTAAAATTCCTTCAAGACTGTATCATTGAACAAGTTTTACCAAAATCAGCTCCTCAACAACTTAAAAGAAAAGATCATCCCTTTAGTGCTTCTGCGCGTTCTTTCCTCGAAGAAGCATGTGCTGAGATAAAAGACAAGATATATGTTCTAAAAGACGAACTAAAGGGAATACAATTGTCGATATCATTACGAACAAAGCTCAACAAATTCAAAGATAAACAAAAAGCGAAACTCAAACAAAAACTGAAGAATCTGTGCGATGCTAGTCCATGGAAAGAGCCGGGAACGTTGACATAGTTACAAATTTATCAACACGGTCACTCAGTAATTATGAAAAAGAAGCGTTATCTCTTGGTTTCAAGTTTGATACAGGCAGAGACAAAGATCATTATGTAGATCATGTCCGTAGGAACTACAAATATTACGAGGATGATGTAGAGAAGGGATTTATACAAGGCATTCTGTTATGCTGTAAGGCTCTAACGGACAAAGAGCCTGATAAATTACCTAGAAGATACATGAACGCGTTGAAGAGCCTTGCCAATGACCCGTCAATAATCATTACTCAAGCGGATAAAGGGGAGGAGTTGTGATATTGGATAAGGCTGCATACATAAATAAAATGAAGAATCTCTTACAAGACACAGATACCTATGAGAAAAAGCTTCTGGATTTATTGAAAAACTCAGTAAGAAATTCAACCAAGAAACAAGAAAACTGTTACAAAAGTATGAAAAGGAAAACAACTCCTTCACCTTCTGGAAGAGGCTCCTACCGCACCACGAATGCGCGGTCTTCCAAAGCTGCACAAAACAAATATACCGATGCGTCCCATTACGTCAGGGATTGGCAGTGCTCCTCATCGTATCGCCAAAGTATTAGCAAGACCCCTATCAAGCTCGTTGGGTGCCGTCGGCGACCACACCTCCGGAATACTGATGACCTCATGATGAAAATTAAGGACATCGACTTCTCAGCTAAGTTTCTAGCCAGTTTTGATGTTAAATCATTATTTACGAACGTTTCAGTAGAGGGGCAATGAAAGCTATCGAATCCGTAACAAAGAACATGAACCCTGACCATCTGCCCTTACCAAAACAAGACTATTTAAAATTGCTAAAAATGTGCATGAATTTTGGTGGTTTCACTTTCAACTCGGATGAGTACTTTCAACACAGTGGTCTTGCGATGGGTTCACCTTTAAGCCCAGTTGCTGCATGCCTATACATGGAATGGCTTGAAAAACATCATTACCTAGAGATAATGGGGTCAAATGTGATCTGGGCTCGATATGTCGATGACATATTAGTTGTAGTCCCCAATGATATGGACTTAGAAACTAAACTCAATCAACTAAACTCAGTTGATCCGAAAATCCAGTTCACCATTGAAAAAGAACATCAGAGAACTCTAGCTTTCCTTGACACAGAGATTGTTAGGAGTGCCAAGTTAAATTCAAAGTATATCGAAAGCCAACGAACAAGGAATGCTATGTACATTATTACTCAGGTCACAGTGATAGGGTGAAGCGAGGAGTAGTATTAGGATTTTTCTTAGGGCCTTCCGTATTTGTAGTGATGAATACCTGCAAGAAGAGATAGAACATATTATGACCTCGTTCACGAAGCTAAAATATCCGAGAGGATTTCTGATAAATATGAAAAAGAAAGCTCTAGATATAAGAAAACGATCCGCGAAATCCAACAAAAGGAGCAGATACGATGTGTTACGATACCTTACTCCAAACCAGCTGAAATTATTGCAAACAAACTTGAAGAAACGGGTTGCAAAGTAGCATTTTGTTCCGGTAAAAAACTTAGTAGCATCTTAGCGAAAAAGAAAGATCAGATGACTTAGATCCAAAAAGTGTAGTGTACCAGGTGCCGTGCGGGTCGTGTACGAAATCGTACATAGGTGAAACAGGACGGGGTCTAAAAACAAGATTAAAAGAACATAGAAGAGACCTTCGAAACAACTCAGAATTCAGTGCATTTGTCATACATTCCATGAAGACAAATCATCTACCAAACTGGGATAGAGCTAAAATTATAGCAGTTTGTAAAAACAAAGATAATAGGAAAGCTACAGAAGCAGCACATATAGCTAAAAATGATACTTTTAATCTTAGGCCAGGCTTCATGAAATGGGCAAAATCTGCGGCTGTATTAGGAGTTGGTTAAGCAAAGAGAGAAAAAAAGTTTTATATAATAATAACAAAAACAATAATGATGATAAAACATAGAACATTATTTAAAAACAGTGATAAGGCTAGATTGTCTCATATCGAAGCTTGCTTATATACATTTTAGAATAATTCAAGAAGCATTATTGGAATATCCTCAAAAACGGTGTCTTTATATTTCTATCGCACGATAATTTTGCACAAAAATCCAAACGATGAAACTGCTGAATGTCTTGATGACGGGTTCCTTATCCCTCCTACCATAGATGCTGAAGAAGACAATTTTTGTCGAAACGCGTTCATCTACCTGCTGTGTTGGTTTAAGTGTTAATATCTGTCAACCACTGTTATACAATACGACTTATCGTATGGCAGAACCGTGATTCTGCTTGGTTTGCGGCGGATGCGTTCACTGCGTCGAGGCGCGAGCGGCTGCGGGGCTTCATCCGCAAACGTGACGCAGCGCTTGGATGGTGGTGCTGTACCAGGTGCGCCTGCAGACGGTGATGCCTCTTCCGACCGCTTGGGAGCGGATGGAGTGCGCTGGGGCACCGGGGACGACTGAGGTGAGCAGCTCATCAGACGCGGAGGCACGCGGCGGAGTGGCGTCGTCTCGATATCATGACTCTCGTCGAAAACGACGTGCTGATCGGAAGAGTGCTCAGACAGCGGGGAAAGAGGGCGCTGAAGCCGCAGGAAACGCCGATTGCGCCAGAATATGCGCCCAGACGGCATTTTAACCATGTAGTCGCGACGATTTCCACGGGCCACGACGACTCCCACGCGATCCCACAGGCCCGAAATGGCGTCCTGAACCACGACATGCGAGCCGACATTAATGGATGACAGCGTCTTGGCGTGCTGATCGTAGCGCTCCTGGCTTAGCTTTGCAGCGCGGGCCGCTCGGGCGTCGCACTCATCCGCAGCAGCTTGCCACTCAGAAGAAATGCGCGGAAGTGAGCCGGCACGGTCGAACGAATCGGTCTGCCAAATACCACCTGAGCTGGTGATCTTCCGTCGGAGCGGGGGTGTTTCGAATCTCGAGCAGTCCTTCCGCGAACTCGTCTGTGTCCAGGTCTCCGTTGGGAGCCGACTTCTGCACGAGCCTTTTTACGAGACGGACGCCGGCCTCGGCGTGTCCGTTGCTCTGTGCAAAGTACGGCGTTGTGATGTCATGCTGAACTCCCCATCGCTTGAAGAATTGGCGAGTGATGCGAGCCGTGAATGCCTTCCCACCGTCACTACGGAACCGGCATGGTACTCCAAAGCTGGCAAAAATGGCGCGGAGCTCACGCACCAACGTGCGCGCAGTGGCATCACTGTGACAAGCAGCCACCACCGGCCAGCCGCTCAGCCGGTCTATGTACACCAGAAACGCTTTCCCGGCGTGAGAGAAAAAATCGGCTGACACCGTTTCAAATACACGAGACGGAGTCGGGTGCTGGCACAGTTCTTCTTTTTGTTGGCTCGGTAAATATTTGCGGCATTCAGGGCACGCCGAAATTATGTTCTGGACGTCGTTGTTGATAGTCGGCCAAAACACGGTCTGTCGTGCCCGCATTTTGGTGCGTCGGATCCCTTGATGTGAGGCGTGCAGCTTCTTCAGCGTGTCCTTGCGCATGGCCTTCGGGATGACGAGGCGTGGGCCGCAAACAATCAGATCACCGTCCACAACGAGGTCTTCACGCTTTTCCCAGTAAGGACAGAGCGCATGGGGTAAATCCGATTTGCGGGCTGGAAAACCGGTGTTTATGACAGCACGGAGATCGATGTACTCGTCGTCACTCTGGCCGGCTTCTAATATCTGACTCAGGATGACGTCACACCCAGCGGATGATTCGAAGAGGGGCGAATCGGCAGCAGAGCTGAGGAGCACGCTTCGGATCTGATGCGTGATTTCCGATTCCGCTTCCATGTCTGTTGACGTCGGATAGTCGACGGGAGCACGGGAGAGCGCGTCGGGGATGGCGTGACTTTTTCCCGACTTCCAGACGACTTGAAAGCTGTAGGGAAGAAGTTTTTCCCGGAGACGCTGCAGTCTTGGATTCGTGATGTCTGACAGAGGTTTGCTGTTTATCAGTGTGACGAGGGGGCGATGGTCTGTCACAATGTCAAACATGGGCAATCCAGCCAGAAATACGTGCAGTTTGCGGACACTCCAGGTGATAGCCAGCATTTCTAGCTCAATCGCAGCATAACGTGATTCAGTTTCTGTCACAAACCTGGATCCACACTCGACCAGTTTCCATTCCACCCCATGAAGCTGGAGAAGAGCAAACGCGAGTCCCTTTCGCGCTGCATCGGTGTGCAGTGCGGTTGGTAACGCAGGGTTGAAGTAGGCCAGCACAGGAGGTGACGTGAGAGCCTGTTTGACAGCGTTGAAGGCCGCCTTGTGCACATCTGACCAGATCCACTCTCGAGACGGGCGGAGCAGGTCCCGCAGAGGCTCAGCCGCCTCAGATGTGTCTGAGGAGAACCCGCTCAGCTGATTCACCAGACCCATAAAACTGCGCAAGTCTGTGATGTTCTGCGGTCGTGGAAACTCAGCGATGGCGCGCACCTTCCGCTCTTCTGGAGAATATCCGTGTTCAGTGACGTTGTATCCACAGAAGGACACTGACGGTTCAGCGAAAGCGATTTTGTGGGGTTTAGAGTGATGCCACTGTCATCGCACCGCTGTAGAACTTGAATCACGTGCTTGGGGTGACTTCCATATTCACTGTCGAACAAGAGGACGTCGTCCACGACCTTCCTGGTGTTGGGGATGCCAGCCAGCGCTGCGATTGCACTCATCGCCGCTGGAGCAGAGACCCATCACAGCACGCCGGAACATGTAACGGCCCCAGGGCGTCAGGAAGCATGTCAGGGGTTGATGTTTCTCCAAAATTTTGATCTGAAAATATCCAGATTTGGCATCAAGTTTGGTGAAGAACCGAGAGCCCTTCTCGATGCTGGCTACCGCGTCCTGAGGGGTAGCCACCGGATGTGTACCCCGGCGCACATATTTATTCAGCGCCGTAAGATCTACGGTGAGCCGCACACCGGCCGGGGACCCGGAACCATCTGGTGACTGCTTGGGAACTGGATGAATGGGGTGAACCCACTCAGTTGGTACGTCCACTGGAAAGATGACATCCTGAGCAACCAGTTCATCGAGTTGCTGTTTGATCTCGTCCCTCCATGCATGGGGAATGACACGAGGAGCTGAAATAGCTCGAGGCTTGGCATTCTCTGTCAGTTCGATTGTCATCGGTCCTCCCGACATCTCACGGAGGGGACCGCCACTGTAAAAGACGCGAGGGAAGGCTGCCCTCAGCTGCTCCATGTGAGTGGCCCGCTCCTCAGGTGTCGGGTCGCGACTGTGATTCCAGACGGGCAGTCGACAACCCACGCCATCTGTTGGCGGTGGGGTGAACGAGTGAGTGACTCGCTGCGCCGCTGTTGACGGCCCGGCGCCACCAGCGCACAGCATCTGGGCCGGGAAGTTTGGAGGCAGCAGCCCCAGGCGCATGCAGTCCGTCCACGACAGGAGTGTTCCATTGATTTGTTCCACCACCGCAATGCATGACGATGTGACCCGGTCGCCCATCTCCAAGGTGCACCACACGGTTCCCATGCAGTTTAGCTGGCGGCTGTCAGCTGTGTGGAGGTGACGTGTTGGCGGCGACAGGTCACTGACTTTGATGCCGAGGCTTTTAGCTGCGGCTGGGCTAAGCACCGTTTGTTCTGCACCTGTGTCGGGAACAAAACGCAGAACTCCATCGGTGCTGCGATGGCAGACGCGGACCTGCACTCTGGGTGTTGTCTGAGGATTGAAGCCGCGTAAAAACACGCTGGCGAGCGACGTCCGGCCGACGCTTTTACCTCGAGGGCTCTGACGTCGGGGAGTTTGTTCTCGGCGAGGACTGTAATGGCGTGGCTCTTGCCGTGAATCTCGCCGCGGGGAGACCTGCCTGTAGGGTCTCGAACGGTTCTGACTGCCGAACTGACGCCTCTCGCGTTGGTCAGATCGGCTCCTCCTATCACACACAACCTCAAAGTGGCCTTCAAAATCACATATAGTGCAGTTGTAGTTGCGAGCAGGGCACGCAGTGACGTCATCAGAAGTGTGGCGTTCGCTACTGCAGCGAGAACATGCACGCCGCTGCTTTGGTCGCTCCTGCCTGCCGCGTCGATATGATGACACGGGACAGATGTCAGCAGCGCGGAGACGTGCTGAGTCTTGCCGGGAGTTTTCCTGTGCTCGGCACACGTCAATCGCTGTCTGCATGGAGATCGCGACGGCTGAGTAGGATTCTGACTGTTTCCTCGTCCCTGATGCCAGTAACGATCCGGTCCCGAAGTTGATCATGAAAACACTTGTCACAGAAGTCACAAAACTGTGCAATGTCCTTCAACGTCATGATATAGTCATCGAAACGCTCACCCTCCTCTTGGTTACGCAGATAGAATTCTCGCCTGTCAAGAATTACACTGCGCTGACGGCGGAGGTAGGCTTCCATAGCTGCGATAATGGTAGTAACGTCAGCCTCGGCGGGAATGTTTAAACTGAAGCTGACGATTCTTGCCCACTCATCGTCGAGCAGATTGTAAAGGGCTGAGCGTTGGTCCACGACAGCCATGTCACAGATACCGGTTAGACGAGCGAAACCTTCGTACTTCTGCTTCCAGGTCGCGAATTCGCGCAAGCTGGTCGTGGACGCAAGTCGGGGCGCAGGCGTGGCCAGAGCAGGTAAACGAGTCTTCACAGCGGCTGCAGGTGCACCCGTCTCAGCCGTCGACGTCTCGTCGAGGTTCACTGACGGGCGTTGAAGCGCCGATTCCAACATCAAGCAGAGTCTTTCCTCCCTTTGGGCCGCCTGTTCTGACTGTCGAGCCGACTGCTCGATTTGAGCCTTCATCAAGGCCGTAAGGCCTGCGATGGCGTCCTTGGTCTCACTATCCATTTCAATAGACACTGATGAGCAATAAAGATTTCACGTGGCGGTAAAAAGTTACACCTACGCAAATTCAACTGCCGGCTGCGCCATGTTGAGGTCCGATGTGGTTTATTGTTCCCCCAGAACACAACTCGCGGGCCGGTCCACAGCATGACCGACCCAGACAGGTCACGTGACCCGTCCAGAGCTCTGCACGGACAGAGCCCTGGAACTCCCAACAGATAGGTATAAAATGCGAAAGAGTAGATGGAAACCGTGCATGCAGGTGGATGCCCTGTGTTCCAATTTACATGAGCTTGTAACATCTGCAGTTCTTGGTGCAATCTTTTCATTCCCGTAACAGACCGGAATTATATAATCCATCAGATTTGTCTTCTCCTTCAGCATACTTCCATTTCCGAGGCATAGTCGAAACAAATTATCTCCAAATATGTTTATCGTATCGCGCAGTTCGCACCGGGCAAACAGAGTCCGCCGTCCACGCCGATATTTATCGGACAGATTACTGACCGTGACGGAGAGGACGCCGAGGCAGGAAATGTGTGTGAGACCTTCCAGGGAGTCTGTTGATACTTCATCCTCTGTACACGTTCTTCCGGAGCGATGCCAAGTAGAAGACGCATGCACAGCTCTGGCCTGGATATGACCTGTTACCACCTCGCATTATTATTTCTCGGCCGGGTCTGGTATGGATTGGTACAGAGCCATGGGATCTATACCAGTGTAAGTTCACAAGTGATAAACGTGCATCGCTAGCTGCAGAATGATGTGTGCAGAGAACCGTCGCACCTATACCAGAGAAGGGGTCTGCCACAAATGGTGCTCGCACATACATCACTAGCTGCAGAATGATGTGTGCAGAGAGCCGTGGGATATATATATATATATATATATATATATATATATATATATATACCAGTGTGAATTCACCACGAGTGATACACATACATCACTAGCTGCAGAATGATGTGTGCAGAGAGCTGTGGGATCTATACCAGTGTGAATTCACCACGAGCGATACACATACATCACTAGCTGCAGAATGATATGTGCAGAGAGCCGTGGGATATATACCGGTGTGAATTCACCACGAGCGATACACATACATCACTAGCTGCAGAATGATGTGTGCAGAGAGCCGTGGGATATATACCAGTGTGAATTCACCACGAGCGATACACATACATCACTAGCTGCAGAATGATGTGTGCAGAGAGCCGTGGGATATATATATATATATATATATATATATATATATATATATATATATATACCAGTGTGAATTCACCACGAGCGATACACATACATCACTAGCTGTAGAATGATGTGTGCAGGGAGCTGTGGGATCTATACCAGTGTGAATTCACCACGAGTGATACACATACATCACTAGCTGCAGAATGATGTGTGCAGAGCGCCGTCGGACCTATACCAGTGTGAATTCACCACGAGTGATACACATACATCACTAGCTGTAGAATGATGTGTGCAGGGAGCTGTGAGATCTATACCAGTGTGAATTCACCACGAGTGATACACATACATCACTAGCTGTAGAATGATGTGTGCAGAGCGCCGTCGGAACTATACCAGTGTGAATTCACCACGAGCGATACACATACATCACTAGCTGCAGAGTTTAACCATCTGCGTCACTGCCATCGCATGTCAAGTCTTTTTTCTATTTCAGACGATGGGACACAATTTGATTTAATATTGAAGCGTAATACACTTAAAGGAAGAACAAACACATCTTTTTACTCCCATCTTTCTGGTTGTACATACCTGCTAGAGCAGCAAGGCGGCTATATTTGATTAACCCTTGCCCCGGTGGCGGGTACGAGCCACCTTCGCCTTGGCGAGCGGTCAAAAATAGTCCCCCACTATATAACAAAGTAAGAGAGCTAGAAAGAAGGGGGAGCTACCCATGTTCATTGGAGTTTCCTTTTTCACTAATAAATTCCAAACCGAGCAATATAAAGCCATAGTTGATGCACCATTGCAATTTTCTTGTCCATACAAATCGAATGATATATGCCATTGCTATGGTAGGTCCAATTCAAACTTTGCTCTGACCGGGTCAATGGTTTGACCCAACTTGACCAACTTGACCTAGTATATTCATAGTGTATGTCATTTGACTTGCAGTGACCATAGAAACACTAAGATAAGTAGATCACTATCGCCCCCACACCCCCCTCCAACGGGCGTTTTTCTAACCCTCTTGGTTTCCGAGATCTCAGGGTGGATTCTGGGACACCCTCTATTGCGCGTTGACGCCAGACCGCTCTCCACTGCGCTTGTTAATGTACCACAAGCAGGTATGAACAGCATCGTTAACCCTATTTCCGGCAGGGGGGCTAATATTGCCCCCCCTTCAGGTTTTTCGAGAATATCTCCGAAACGGCTTGCGATAGAACTTTGAAACTTCCTGAATTTTCCTAAAACTAGTACAGGCAGGTTTTCTGAAATTTTCAAGATTATATATTTACCAGGGGCGGAGCTATGGCTGGAGTTTTTGGGGAGGTTCTATCCACAAACCAAGTATTATCGTATGCGATGGGTTTTTTGTAAAAGGAAGCCGTCTCTGCTGATCCTGATACCAGTTAGATGGTTTTATTATATCATTTTTATGTGAGATGATAGTGCATTCACAATTGTCACTATTTGTATTCATCAGGGGCGGTTACAGCAGTTCAAAATGGGGGGAATGTTATCAAGAAGGACTAAACGTTAGTAAGTGAGAAGACTGCTTACAGCCGTGCCAGGGCGAATACAATTGGGTATATGAAAATTCAAAATAGTTATAACCCAATTCTAGATTACCAGAGGCGTGTCCAGTCACTACACATTTTCAAAATGTATATTCCCAGCCAGTATCACCGCCGCGACTCAATATCGTTGTATATTGAAAATGTGTTTCCAATCACCCCCACCCCCACGACGAGTCCTTGATCCGCCTATGTCACCCCCTTTCCCAGAGCTGCCATGGGAGGGTAAAAATTATCAGAAATTAAATTTCAACTAGTCGAGGGACTAATATACTCATGCATACCATTCGCATATTGTTGGTATGTATTTTACCCCACTGTTTTACCTTACTGCATCCGCCCCTGATGAGTTTTTCACTTTTTTCTCATTTATTTATGTGTCAAAGATGCCAAGCAGTATATGACGGCTTCTAATCCGCGTAACAAAAACTTTTTAGGTTGTATATATTTCCCCTCATAGTCCTGGTCCTGGAACTGCCATTGAATTTCGAATTTTTGCGTAACTCGAGTATATGAAAATTTTGGGTCAATTATTTGTAAGTCTGAACTAGTTTTGTGAAAATCGTACAACAGAGACAAGGGTTATGGAAAATCTAAAAAATACACAAAAATTGTATATTTTACACGACCTTCTCCTAAAAAATAAAAATTTTGAAATTTTCTTTTTTCAAAATAAAGTTTAGCAGCAGAGGAATCTATGGCACTTTGAATTTTCAAAATCGGCCGGTTAGATTACGAGATCTTAGGGGGGCCAATATTGCCCCCCTTGCCGGAAATAGGGGTAGCCGGGAGCCTGACGGAAATAGGGTTAAGGAAGGACTATTTGTCGGGCTGCTCCGAGAAATGGACACATTTCTAAGTCTTCGTTGAGCTTTGTCCATTTAAGTCCATGGGGGGTTGGGGGTGGGGATTGGGTTATGGTGATATACGTTATAACCATTTTTTTACCTGGATCAATATCTTCAATGTGAAACGAGATCGTGAAGGTCAACTTTCGGCCTTGCTGGAGACCTATTGGGAAGCGCCGTGATTGAGCAGAAAAGTCAGAAAAACAAAACAGAGGGGGTCTAAAAAGACTCGGGCGAAGGTTAAGGGGGTTTCACAGATGTGCAAGCATATTCTAGAATGCTAAGTAAGTTCAACGTCATTGAACTTACTGATTGAACTTTCTATCATTCATTGACAATCAATGGTACAAACGTCCAAAACTGAATAGAGAAAAAACATCCTTAGTCGGATCAAGGTGACAAGATCATTCAGAATGCCATCCGGGTAATCTCATGGGCAGATCAATTTTGGGGAATATGGGAACTATCAATAGCCGAGTGATGTATGTATTTGCCTTTAGGCATTGGAAGCGTACATCTTGCCGCACTATTTGGATCCCTGCATACACCTCTGTTTTGTTTTTACATTTTATGATTGGTCTGCACGTGAAGAATGTCACGTAGTATCGGAAGTTTGTTATTCTATGCAACAACAAAAAACTGGTAGATATATATATATATATATATATATATATATATATAT
Source organism: Lepas anatifera (assembly GCA_034440635.1). NCBI lineage: Eukaryota > Metazoa > Arthropoda > Thecostraca > Lepadidae > Lepas > Lepas anatifera. The sequence continues at coordinate 253,542 of JAOTON010000492.1, read as the reverse complement.
ATATATATATGTACTTCACCGTATAGTTCTGGCCTTGGATCCGCCATGGAATTGTGAATTTTCACGTAGCATGAAAATATGGCAATTGCACATCAACTATCCGTCAATGCGTACTAGTTTTATAAAATCATAGAATACGGATAAGAGTTATGGAGAGTCTAAAAAGGTGAACAAAATGCATGCTTTGCTCACCCTTGCCCACAACTTTCAAAATTTTGAATTTGTCTTGGTTTGGGAAATGGATTTGAGCGCGATACAAATCGATCTCAATTTTTAATCGAAAGAATAGATTTTGAGATCATAGGGGGGGCTAAATTCTCCCCCAGCCCTTCCCCACCAGGAAAAGGGGTAGCCGGGAGCCTGAGTCCTAAATGTGTCGCCCGGCGACTGCGCTCGTTTGCTTGCTGCCGCTCGTAAGTAAGCTCTCTTTGTCAGAGTAAGTTTGCAGTTCGCGTGCTTCCAACTGTACCAAATCCGTTAAGTGCCATGCTAAGGTCATTTTCTATGCCCCCTCACTAGGTTAGTGGGTTGAAAATGTCAACCCTTTCAATAAACTCCCGTTTAGATGCACAGTGCGTTGCTGACATTGCATTCCAGTACCAGGTTAGGTCCGAGAACGGCGCAACAGAAGCATCTGCGACGAGCGGGGCGTCTCGTGTCGGCGCTGGGGCGAATGACCGCACCTCAGCGGTCACGAGCGTTGGCACGTGTTAGCTGGACGACACTCACTACAGCTGGATGGTGGCACTACTGACATAGACCCTGGATACATACGAAGTCTCGGAACGTATTATCCGGGCGTCTGGTACGTATTTTTTAGTCTTTCTCAAGAAAAAACTAGAAATTCGTTTGTATGTATGTACGTCCGTTCCTTGAACGGACTACCTGCTCATGTATCCCAGTCAGTGCTCCAGCGAGGGGAGGCCATCCCTAACTGGGCCGCCCCCGCCGCCCCCCCCTTACACTCCTGCCCCCCGTGGCCCCCACCACCCAAACTGGCGAGACTAAACTGAAATTGATGAACACCGAAAGAGACTATGATCAGAGACAGAAACACTCCAAATGAGGTAACAGTCTGCTGCTAAAAAATTGTTTGGACCCATGGTGATGGGCACCTTGTTTAAAGTATCACCGTGACCTGTCTGTCCAGGACCGCTACATTTCCGCCCACAGCAACACTGCAGAATTGATTTACAACATGGGTCCTGTTGACAAATGTCAACAGAACAATTCTGTAGCCTGTATACTATGTTTGAATCTCTTGTGCTTAAGCATCATTTTTTTGTCATAATTAGTCACCTGTCGGCAGGAAAACATAGCTTTATAACAGCTGGATATGTTTCTATGTGAAGAGTTTGCCCGAACGATGATATGGGGGTTTGCAAATAACCCGTTTTTCAATTATCTAAAACAAATGGTAGTCGGATGTATGTCTTCATGCAGGTTAACCATATCAATGTCGGAAGGCATGTTTTCTCAAGCAGTGGATAAACCGTAAAAGATAACGCTTTTGAGCTAGTTGACTTTGCAGCAATGTAACGAATGATGCTAAAACAAAAATCGTAGCTGGCCCTTCAGCGGTTCCAGATACATTTTTATAGGGCATTTTGACTCCCGCACTAGTCCAGGTATAGCTTAGACCGGTTATTGGCTCCAGGACGCTGCGTAACCGGGATTAGAGTCAAGTCACACTAAGGTCGCAGGCAAGGTCAAAGGTCAAGATTATATCATCATCTTCAAGGCCATTGGCGTTATTGCTTCTGATCAGATGACTTCACCCAGTATGAAACATTATTCTATGGCGTCATAGTGAAGGTTATTTATTGTCACAGGTCAAGGTCAAAGTTCATGGGTTAGCACCAGCACTGGGGAGGGGTCTGGCACTACTGCACACTGAAGGGTAATGGCTAGTAGGCTCCCCTGAGGTTTTGGAAACTAAGACGCTTAGAAAAACGCCGGTAGGGGGTCGGTAGGTGCTATGGTGATGTTTTTTTAAATGTTTTAAACCTTTTTTTAAATGATAATATTATTTATGATACTATAATCAATTTTCACTGATCTAGGCCAATATCCTCAAGGTAAAACCAAGTCAGAAAGTCAGATATTTGTCTTGCTGGGGACTCATCAGGAAATGCCGTGATTAAGCGCAAACAAGTCCGTAATGTGATAAAAATTTACCAAGACTATAGCGAGAAGGTTACAAAAATGTTTAACAAAATTTTGGGATTAATGTTGGTTGTTCAAGGTTATCGACCTATGACGATACACTGTTATATATTCCCTATAAATTACACTATGACTACTAGAACCATAGCAACCGTTGGGCGGGAAATGAAGATTAACCTTTGACCTTGATCTGTGACTTTGACTTTTTCATTGAGTTGTCTTATTTGACATTATAGCATAATATACGTCATACTAGGTAATGCCATCTGACGGAAGCACAGGAGCCAATGACTTTGAGAACGCTGGTATGACTTTGACCTGTGACCTTTGAACTGGCATTGACCTTAATTTGGGTTAACCTTGATATATAATCTGTTTGTATTGCGTTATAACGTCACCAGTCGGTCTCCGATGCAGGCGAACTGGTGCGACCGCGGGATTGCGGCGACCTCAAAATAATGGCTTTGACTTTGAAAGCCTAAAAGTAAAATAAAGTAAGCGATTTTTTTTAATTATTTCACCAATCGATGCACCGTTAAAATTATCTAGAGAAGGTAGCCAAGTAACGTTTTCCGGCTGCGAACCGTTCTTCGGCTACCTAGGAAAATATCGGGGGGGTTCCCCGATGCTCCCTCTCAAGTGCGCCTGTCAGGTGCGGACTTCATTTTCAGCTCAACGGCTGTTGCAATGTTAGTAGAAGCTTCACTATGAGGAATATAGTATATTGTGAGAGCATAGACGTGTCAATGATCTTGAATGACCTTGGCTCTCAATTTTCAGAGAGCACTGCAGGAGACATTTCCTTTATACTCTGAGCTGATTTGGAGTGTATTTGTGAGTTCTTCCTGCCTAATCGTGGCGTTTCCTAAAAGACTCCCACATGACCAAGATTCGACTGTTATGACATTATCTGACCTTGAAGATATTGGCCTAGGTCAATAAAAAATGTCAAAATTTAGATCACTATAGCCCGCATTGTCTCCAAATGGATATTTCCCCAGATTTTTGGGTTTCTTATATCTAAAGAGCGGGAGGGGGCGAATAGACCCGCCACCGATTCTGAAATTTTACAGGGGTGGCATAATAGGTTTAAAAACGACTACCGTGCTTTGTTATGGAAAAATCTCGAAAACCGCATCAAATTTCCAATTGATCGTCGCTTATGTGTGAAAGGTCGTTAAAATGAGAGAAGTCACGTGCAGCGACTTTTTATGATTCCTGTTTGTCCAAACCATAGAGATCAACTAGGACTATCTCAGAGTTCTAGGGACTTATGTATCCTGTTCATCTGGATTATATGACTTTATTACGCCGCCGCTCGTTCTGCAATGCAGGCAAACTGGTGTGAAAAAACGGTGTAATCAATATAATCAATCAAATTAATCAGTTTGATATATAACACTATAATATTGAATAAGCTAATTAATTTTTCATAAAACCATCATTTTAAGAATACACTGTAAAAAAGTTTACACTTTTTGGAATTTGATACCTGCCTTAAGCGATTCCAATTATATCCAAACGAATTTATTGGCAAGATCTATTCGGGTTAATTTTCTTGTATCTGGTCAGTTGAACTAATCATCCACATTTCGCGTCATTTTTTGCTTGAAAATCGATTCACTGCAAACCAATTTCAAAAGCAGTCGCTAAAATCCGAATTGTGTTTCCTTACACCCCTGGATCATCTTACACAAACTCAGTCTTTGTTCTCCATCCAAGGATCATAAAACACAAAACATATAATGGTTAATCAAAACCATATAGTACTAGACTTTTCATGTCATTGTTTGGGAAAACGGCATCACTTAACACCATCTATTTATTAAATGAGTTTTGATACACTATTGCTAGAACCAACATTTTCAAATTCGAATAACGCATAACAACATCAGCTCCAATACGGTGTAAGTTTACGCAAAACAATTTCATGAATTCATAAAGGACCGAAAATAGCATCCAATGACATGAAATTGATTTCCGGACTCGATTTTGCCTTACATTTGGATTGAGCCGCTCATTTTTCAGATGAGCCCGATTCAGTTGACACGCTTATCACTATATTTAGCATGAAAATCCTTGAGAAATAAGCGAAGTGCCTGGTTTTTTCATGCAAAGGAACACGTTTGCATCAAGTATTTATTCCCGACGGCCATTGCGCGCGAAACTGTGAGCTTGCGTGTGGCCGGAGTTTTTGGTCTCTTCAAATGGTAAGTTCCTTTAGTTTCTTTGTACCTTTTCACCGTGATTTATTGTGTTGAAATGCGTTAGTGGGACTTACCATACATGACAAATGTGACACATTATACTATCTTTTTGGGAACCAGCCCTTTCAAGTAGATACTGTTCCTCAGCTGTTAGCTACTGAGTCCAACGACGCGCTAGGATATCTCTGTGTAGCACAAACCTGTCCATGTTATATCGTTGAAAAATAGCACACAATTGCCATCATTCCAAATTCGAAGGCAAAGCTCATCCAGTGTCTAAATAACTCGCAATGTACAATACTGGACCATACATAGTTTATGGTCTGTAAACAGACAAATATGCTGCCTGATGCACATGCCGAAAATATATAAACCAATTTGCCCAAAGGTAGTCCAAAAATTAATCGCTACATTTTACAGTTACGGGTGGGCGCCTAGGATATTTTTTGTGCCCGAAAGCTCAAATACCTAATTAAAAACTGTTGACATTTTTCGCTACGGAAAATCAAATGAGGTATGGCACGAGTTTAGCAGGTCAAATTGTAAAACAAAACTGACTTAAGGTCATGCCAAGGTCACTATCCGCTCTAAAATAGAAAACAAGAAAAACATAGAAAAGATCACAGAAAATTATGGAAAACAGAAAACATGGTTATATAAAAATGTGAATTTTTAATTTGATTTCATATCACCTGTTAAATGTTACAGGGCACAAATTCTTGATTTCAAGCCTAGGAATGGACCACGAAAACATGATGTTGAAATTTGAAATTAATCTGGGACGTATTTACTGAGAAACCCGCATTTCACAAATTTCACGCAGACATTCAGTAATGAAGTCATTGGCCGTACATAACCTTAGGTCATTGATATCAGTGTCGTTACCACATATTGTGGCCCTTTGTTGCCTTATGTGCTACAAATTTCAGATCAATAGATTAAACATACTTTCACTGCGGTTACTTTGAATATTTTTGGACCTTGGCCAGGCCTGGCGACGTGACTGTGCATGAGCTGGACTTGAAATGTTCAGGAAAAACATGCATTGGGTCAGGAAAAGCTTACACAAAGAACGTTGGCGCTGTGCACTGCCGTTTTCAGCCACATTGGCTAAACCTTAGGGGGTATGGGGGTGCAAACAGGGGTGGATCCAGGATTTTTCGCTAGGGGCCGCAGCGCTGGGGGGGCGCCACTTTCATGGCCAGGGGGCGCCATGTTTAGGCCGGCTGGGGGCGCCAAATTTTATGTTCTTTACCCTTTTAAAGTATCTTTGCGAACTGAATCAGTTAACCCGCGCCCCGGTGGGCCTCCGAGTCACCTTCGCCCTGGTGAGGGTGTTTGAACACCGCCTCTCGAACTATCCGGCCCCTATGCAGGATAGCGAAAAAACGCGAACCCTGGTGGATAGCTCATACAAATTCATGAAGACACTATATCGGTCACTTTTTGGCTCAAGTCAACATTGAGGTCATGACGGGTCAAAGAAGTTGGCATTTTGAGCAAAGCTGTTGGACTCTAGCGTGTGACAGCGTTGAGTTAGAATAATTTTGTAGGCACTGTTTGCTCTCGAACGGCGTCACGGCGAATCGAATGATGTATAATATGAGCATACTAGGTCAAAACACAAATCACCTGACCTCAGGTCAGGTCAAGGTCTCTTTTTAACTTAGCATAGTCCATATGACTATCAATCGACTGGCAATAGCAATCCAAACGCAATGGTATAAACATAAAAGCTGTATCATTATTTCATGCAAAGTTATTGACCCCTAAGTCTGAAAACTGCTTAAGTATCCTCGGATGACCTCTCAGAGGTCACAGGTCAAAAATTGCAACATGAATCCAAAAAGGGGCCTAGGATACTTCGATTTAGAGAATATGAAGGTATCATCACCTTTATCTACACAAATACAGTCCATTTTCTGTTTTCCTCTGTATTTCCAATGGAGAAGTCATGGTCCGTATTTGACCTTATGTCATCGATATGAAAAATCCCGGAACTTTTTGGAGAACTCTGTGGGGCCATTATGTGTTATAAGTTTCAATCCGATACATTCACCCATTTCCTACTTATGCCACCTTCAACATGTTTTGAGGTAAGGTTACTTAACCTGCAACGGTAAGGTAACTTGACCTGAGATGACCCAAACTTAAAAGTTTGGGGGAACTTGCGGAATCAATCAAGAATAAGGTGTGCCAAGTACGACGGCGCTTCGCGTCGCCGTTTTTTCTTGCCGCCAGAAAAATCGGAGGGGGTGTTCAAACAGCCCCCACTGGGGCGGGGTCAAGGAGGTAATTAGTTTCATATCTTCTTTAGAAAAAATTGGGAAACATCATTGCTTTGAATGTATCTAAAATACATCTCAGCAGTGGTAAAAAGTGAATGTATCTCTTTGGCGTTTATGTTATTGATGCACTGGAACCCACGGTTAGTAAAGACACTTTGGGACCCGGGGAGACTGCATGGGGACTATTTTCCCTCCAATCGGTGAGCAAAATTATCTTCAGAAGCCGTAAACAGATTGTAGAAGACCAACGAATATTTAGAATAGGCCCGTCTCGTTCAATGGTCCTATGTTTGTCATTGGGGATTAGGTTTCTACAGGACATGTCAGATCAAATCCAGATACACTTTGGGAAGCCCCATTATGGTTACATGGACTGCTGGTTTTGCTTATATGATGATGATTAGCACACAGGGCCTTAACTAGCCATAAGGGTCTAATAAACCACTAGGTCAGAGCAATGATCCCAGTTCCCTTTAATCTGAGCAAGCCAGCCACGAAGGATCTATGCCTTAAGTTCATGCACTTTGGCTTACTTCAAGACCCCAGTTATTGTAAACCTTTCTAAGGCTATATTCCAATATTATGCCCTCCTAAGACTTGACTGAGACAAGTAACTTGCCGTATTTCAATGCGGTACTTTGACCTCCTTCCGTGCGTAGCCACGCTCGACGTAGGACAAGCGTACCCTGGATGCAAAGGGACCAGTACCGACCTAGCCTACGCAGAATATCAGAATACCGATCTAAGGTGCGCTGTACCATCACAATGCTGATTTGGCCCCACCTGCGCAGTGTGGGTGCAGGCTGGAAATCAGAATAAAATATCGACGTGCGTGCGCCCATTCTTATGTACTCTTGGCATCATGATACGGCCCCTGGCGACCCTAAGGCAAGCAAAGGCCCAGTTTATGGATACTCCATATCAGTGATCAACTCGGAAAAATGTGTTTGTGTCTCCTTTCAGCGGAATCTGCCTGAAATTTTTCAGGAACTATAACTAGCTATAACCAGATTTTGGCCCTTGTCCTGTCTTCGCTGTGCTCTGGCAGCGACATAGGACCCTCGACTGACCAAAGTGAACTCGAAGTCGTTCACAGTGTACAATTGCACACTTTCCGGATTTCTCCAGGGGTTTGCTAACTGGCAAATTAGATCCTAATGGATTTAAGGGTCCCACCAGTCCCACTCACAGCAGTCAAAGACCGTCATGGATGGTTCCCCGCCTGGATGCAGGGGGCCCAGCGACTTCCCGATTAGACCTCAGGTCACCTCATGACCTTCCACAAGAATATGGCAGGCCTTAATGGTCACGGAAAGACCTGTTGGTCCCAGAGTACCCTTTTTATAGACTGTGCGTTCAGTTCCAAATATATATTTACGATACAGAGTGCTCTTATGGCCACCGAGGGTATCGCCCTGTCCGACAAAAAAAACACATGCTGGCAAGACATGGCCCGGACTGCGACCGAAAGATCTGTTAGTTACAGAGATCCCTGTTGACCTAAGATTGCCCTATTGATAACGAGGAGACTCCTGGTCCTAAAGGACCTGCTGACCGTAGAGGGCCCTACACTGTAAACCAAATCGACGATGATGCAATATATGAACAGTTTTTTAAATCGTAGTCGTCATGAGTTTACAGCTTCACTATAGAGCCAGTGATTTGGAAATGGTTGGAAAGTGGTAGCCACGCTCAAGGGCAGTTCAGTCACGGTGTGGGGAAAATAAAAATTTGCCCCCGTTGCTCTTCTTACTTTTGAAATGTAGAACAATGATGAACAATTTCCATACCAGCTCCCGATTTTACTACGGAAAAATCAGCCAGACGGAAACTGGAAGGTCTTCCATTCACTAGATGATGCCTCGTCATGTTGTTCAACGTGCTATACAAACGGGGTAACAATATTTATAAGGTTTGATATTATTTCATCCCTCTCAATATATTGCCTTACGAGCCCCTGGATCGCTTACGTGCCTTCAAGGGAAAAAGTATGCTTGAGATGAAAACCTGTCTCGTATTGTCGCCTTTGTCACAAAGTACAATAATTGCGGGCTGGGCCATAAGCGATCATCGCCATTATTCGCAATAAAGATGTGCGCAATAGAGATGTTCAAATGTGCACATTCACTTAAGAGGATTGAACGTGATGCATGCGTTCACGATTTGCTCTTTTTTCTCAGCAATGAGAGCAGGTATACTAGCAAAACTTTTGGAATGGTGCCAACAGGTAAAAAAAGTTTAATAGGATATCAATCACAGCATTATTCAGTAATACAGCCTTAAAAGTAAATGTGGCGATTAAGCTAATCAAAATGTACCTACGTTTGTTTCAGAGGATCAAATGGTGGACACGTTGCTTCAAATAGTGTCAAACGCAGACATCAGTTCTGGAGTTCGCAGCTGTACGAACATGAAGGGGAGCTGCACGTCGGAACAGTGTACGTGTGTTTCCAAGACAGTAGCTCCCTAGAGCAGCTACTGCTGTGGGCGCTGGGCTTCGTAGCCTTCCAGCTGTCGTTTCCAAATCTGAGGAACGGCATGGACGGCAAAGAAGAGGGGCAGCAGTGGACACTATAGCGACCAGTGTGCTGCGGTATATGCTGGGTATGAATGGGGTGCCCTCGCTGCCGATGTAGGCTACCAAGTTTATGGCCAGACTGCATCTGTGGGAAGGCAAGTGTAGTGTAGGGAAGGCAACTCAAGTGAAGTGAAAGGAATGGAAGTTAAGTGTATACGTGTGTCGTAAGTAGTACGCCCGCTTGATTAACACCAACACGATTTTACTTCTGCTTGCCTGCGTTCAACCCTGAGTAAGTTATACTTGAGAAAGTATTGCGCTCAATGTTTGATTGGCCTTAGACGGTCAAAATGTAATGTTACTACCCACCCTTTCCTATAGGTGTGGTAACAATGTGGCCCAAAACTTACACGAGCTTTAAAGTTGGTCTTAAACCTGACACCAGCATGTTGAACACGCATCACTTGTATTGTTTTTACGGATGTAATTCATAAGAGCAATGATATCGACGTTATTTTTATGGCTTTTCAGATGTGTCTCGTTTTCCTCCTCCAGCTTAAGTGATAAGGCTCATTAATAAATACATTCCTAAAGCTGGAGAAGTAAAAAAACGAGATGCTTCCGTTGCTTATCTTAAGATGGTATGAATATAGCATGTGTTACATTATATATTACCTACATATTGCATCATTTGATATGTGTGTATATTAAATCAATACATCATATGCTTATAGCTCAAGTACTATGCTGAAGAACTAACAATACGCATGGCTCATACGCCTATGAATCGGACTTGAATATATGGGTATAGTGCGCGTCCTCCTAGTGGTATAGCCCATCCTCGTAGCATCACGAGGCAGATCTGTGAGTGATCGCCGTACGAGGCACTCGCAACCCAACAAGCTGCTACGTTTTAAAACCACGATAGTGCGGACAACTCGTAGGACTTCTGGCATCTTGCTGACCCTAATGGAATGCTGTACGGTTCGGCTTACTCATAGGTGTATACCATTGTTTAGCCTCTTGGTCAGGAAGTCTCCCACACTCCCTCAGTGCATCTCTTCCTTACTTCCTTCCACCCTCTCTCCCTGCTCCTCCTTAATTCCTTCCATCTTCTTCCTCCCTGCTTCTCTCCCCCTCTCTCTCGCGCGCTCTCTCCCCCTTCCCTTCTAAACTCCCTTTCTCCCTTGCCTCCTTCTTTCTTTCTTGCTCTTTATGATAAATTATAGATATTTTTGTGACAACCAGCCTCAAATGTTTTTGTGTGTGTGAAATATTGGTTGATATCTAGGCCAAGATTATATTTATGTAAACTTGACCATAAAAATTGTTCTTATGTCAGTTTAGGAGGCGGGTGCGCCACCTTGAATTTTTGCGGGATAGGGACAGAAGAAATGGTGTTATGGTACATGTGTTATCACCTTCATTTTGATACAAGTAACATTACCAGCAAGCATCAGTGGTTGTTCGAGGAAAAAAGGTCTTCATGTGAAACTGTTTTCTCTCTTTTGTTTTGCCCTGGCTGCTTATTGGGGGCTGGCGCCGCCGCGGCTTGCCGGCGGCTGGCCGTCCGGCCTTGGGCGGGTGACGTCCGCTCTGCGGTTGCGTGGTTTCGTAGCCGCCGGTCGCTGTACTGGGACGGCCTCCCGCCGCCCGCCGCGGCGGCCACTCTGCGGCTCCGGGTCTTCGGTCGCCGCGGTCGAGTAGCCGCGGCGACCGAATCTTCGCGTTTAATCTTACCTTTATCTTAGTATTTAATAATTCTTTCTAGTATTATTAGTATTTATAGTATTGTTCTAGATTCCCCAGATGTGGGACAGAAAAAGCTTAAGGTATATCTAGTAGTTTTTTTTCAGTTTGTACGTATGAATCTTAGACAGGATGTCGTTGCTCCTTATCAAGCGTTGGTCGTTCGGGGTTGCCTTAACTGTATTTTCAATTCTGATAAAACTGAACACCAAACAAAGCATATAACAAGCGAACATGACAGGTGCAAGCCAAGACCAGAAAAGTCGATGCTCGAAATGTTTGAGAATCCTTTAAAGATATAGTACTTGAAGAACTCGATTTAAACCAGCAATTTATTGAAATAACAAATAAATGTGAATACATGTACCCCCATTAAAATGAATATATCAAATAGTTTTCAAATATCCATACAAATGCGCGATCAATCAAAAACAAGTTTGATGAAATCAAAACCTTCTATCACAATCTGGCATAACTTGGTCTATTATTTGCATCGCGGAGACATGGCTAAAAAGAAATCGAAAAATATTTATATAGATGAATATGAACTATATTCATCGAGTCGGAAAAATAATCAGGGGAGGAAGAGCAATATATGTGAACAAAAAATACCTCTAGAAGAAGGCAGATCTCGAGTTTGAACAAATAGAATCCACTTTTGTAGAAGTAGAGAACGCAGGAGATAAACATGGAAACATTTCGTGGTTGGTGAGGTTTATAAACCTCCAAACCAGGATAGCAATAGCTTTCTGGAACATTTTGAAAAGGTTTTGGACTCAATAAATCCGTGTAAAAATGACTATGCATTGGCAGGGGACTTCAACTATGATTTAATAAAGACTAAAGATGACAAAAACGCACATACCTAAGTTTCTAACCCTGATGTTATCATACAACCTTTTGCCTCTGGTCTCAAGGGCAACTAGGTTTGCATCAAATTCTCATACCTTATTGGATAACTTTTTTGTCAGTAATACAGATCAAGTTGCACATTCAGGTATAATTGTAACTGATATATCTGATCATTTACCTATATATATAACTTTAAAAAAAGATTAGTTAATACAAAAACGGCAATTATGATAAAGACTTTAGACGGGTCCAAAGAACTCAATCATTATATTGTTTCGGAATTAGCCAATTTTCAAAACATTAATGATCCTGATGAGGCTTGTGAAGTTCTTATAAATACCTATAAAACTGGAATTGATAAATTTTCGAAATCATTTAAACCATGTAGAAGGAAAACCCCAGTTAAACCATGGATTTCTCCAGGGATACTAGCGTCTATAAATTAGAAGAACAAACTGTATCATAGGAATATTTCACACAAAAATAGGAAAAAAACAAATAGTGAAAATGATCCTGTGCTGAGACAACATGAAAATAAATATAAACTTTATAGAAACTACCTGACTAAAATTATTAAGGAAAGTAAGAGGAAATACTATATGTCTGAGTTTGAAGCTCATAAGGGGGATGGAAAACAAACGTGGAAACTTTTGGATGAAATTATGAATCGAAACACTGTGAAAAGTACATCATATCCCTCTGTGATTTTTGATAATAGTTCCGGGGAGCACAAAGATGATGACATAGCGAATGGATTTAACTATTTTTTTGCTACAATTGGATCAACACTTGAAAAAGACATTCCTGTTTCGAACATAAATCCTATAGAATATCTCGAAGATTACTCACACCCACCATTTACGGCTGAACTTTCAACAAACCAACAACAGATAGAAAATATCATCAAATCACTAAAACAAGTGGGTGGTGGCATTGATGGAATTAGCACAAAGATTCTGCATCGTACATATAAAAGTCGTCTTTGTAATTTGACTTATTTTTTCAACCTATGTCTTAAGATAGGTATATTCCCAAAGATGTTAAAAGAAGCAGTAGTGGTCCCTATATTTAAATCAGGTGAAAAAGATAGATTCACGAACTATAGACCCATTTCATTGTTACCCATCTTCTCCAAAATTTTGGAACGGGTACTATACCAATATATCTCTGATTATTTGATCGAAAATAACATCTTATATTCATTTCAGTTCAGCTTTAGGAAAAAGCATAGTACGTATATGCCTCTGGTACATCTTTACGAGAGCGTAACAAAATCTTTAGAAAAGGGTAACACATCATGTGGAATTTATTTAGACTTGAAAAAAGCATTCGATACGGTTAGTCTAGGCATATTATTGCAAAAATTAAATCACATTGGTATTAAGGGTAAATTGTATAATATTATTTCTTCATATCTAACTAGCAGATTTCAGAGGACTAAAATTAAGGGGGTCATCTCTCATGCAAAACAATTAAAGACGGGAGTACCACAGGGATAAATACTAGGACCACTATTATTTATTATATAAACTAATGACCTGTATCGAGTGTCCATTGAAACTAGATTTTACTTATTTGCAGATGATACTGCTATTATAATCTCGGGGATGATGTGAGAAGTGTACAGTCAAAAATCCATAAAGTTCTTCCAGAAGTGTCAAAATGGTTTCAGTCTAATCGTTTATCTCTAAATGCTTCAAAATCTCATTACCAGCTTTATTCTAGCGCTAAGATTAGAAATTTTGATGTAAGACTAAATGGAATGCAGCTTAAACGTGAAGAAACTGTAAAGTATCTTGGCGTTTATATTGACGAAAAGCTTAAGTGGAATTCGCACATCCTTCATGTGTCTTCGATTATAAGTAGAAATTTAGGAATCATGAGCAGAGCCAAGTATTTCCTATCATCGCACGAACTCACTCATTTGTATAACGCCTTTATATTGCCCCATCTAAATTATTGTGCAATGGTTTGGGGTAGTAATTACGAATCCACTCTCGATAAGATCATCAAATTACAGAAACGTGCTATTCGAATCATCGACAAAAAACCCTATTATTACCACACAAATGAACTGTTTCTAAAATTAAAAATACTTAAATTCCCCGAACTAGTCTCAGAACAAAAAGTTATTATATTGTCGAAAGTATTGGGTGGTACAATGCCAGATGTGATATCGTCTCTTTTTCAGAAATACAGAACTAATACGAGATTGATCAGACACTTTGAAATACCTCAGGCTACAACAAATTATAGGAAATTTGCTCTGGCATGCTCTGCACCTGAAATTTGGAACAAAACTATATGTCCAACCTTTAAATGTATAACGGAAGTTCCTCTAAACAAACATGTGCTTAAAAAATATATCAGAGAAGTATTATTTTGCAATTATAGAATTCTTAATAATGAGCCTCGATGACCGGCGCTGATGGTGGTAATGATGTACCAGAGCACAATGTGTGTGGGTGTGGGCGTGCGTGTATGTGAGTGGGATAGTGTGCTTGTAGGTGGGCGAGAGGGAGTACTTGTGGGTGGGAAGGTGGATGTCTGCCGTGCGTGGGTGGGTGACTGCGGTACTCGGTGTGTGTGGGTGTGTACGTGCGCGTGTGTGTGGATGTGTAGGCAGGCGTGCGTGCGTGGATTCGGATGTGTGTGTGTGTGTGTGTGTGTGTGTGTGTGTGTGTGTGTGTGTGTGTGTGTGTGTGTGTGTGTGTGTGTGTGTGTGTGTGTGTGTGTGTGTGTGTGTGCGTGCGTGCGTGCGTGCGTGCGTGCGTGCGTGCGTGCGTGCGTGCGTCCGGGTGAGCGTGCGTGCGTGTGTGTGTCTGACTCCCTGCTGCGCTTGCTTGCTAATATGCCTGCTTGCTGGCCTCCTATGCCTGCATGTCTGCCCTAATTTGCTTACTGTCTTCCGAGTTCTCCTGCGAATGTTGCTAGGCCTCTATCTTTTCGCCAGAATCTCGGAGGGGCTAACACGAATCTCCAGTTTTGGTTAAAAACAGCAAAAACAGCAATTAATATTACGAGGCATTGATAAGATGATGATGATACCGGAGTTCGCGTATCCCATTTCATTACGAGGTATTGGTGAGAGGAAGAAGTTAAAGCAAGTCATTTCACCTGGGGAACATAGGACTTTTCAGGACCACGGTTCCGCAACGGGGACCATATTTTCTTTCACATCCTCGTAACATAACTGGGGTTTGGGCATCTCAGAAAAGAACGAGGCATTGGTAAGTGCAAGGGGTATAAACAAGTTATTTCACAAGGGGAAACATCGGACTTTTTGGTACCATGAATCCGCTACCAGGACCACGTTTTGTTTCAAAACCTCGTAATATAACCGGGGCTTAGGCATCTCAGAAAAGTACGAGGCATTGGTAAGCGCAAGGGTATAAACAAGTTATTTCACAAGGGAAACATCGGACTTTTTGGTACCATGGATCGGCTACGAGGACCTCGTCAATTTGGTTTACAGTATACTTGTCACAGCATCCCCCCGCTGGCCACAGAGGGCATTGTTGGTGGCAGACAGAAGGCTCTTCTGACTGCATTGGGCCCTGCCGACCACGGGATGATGTGCTGGTCATGCTTGTCACAGAGGGCCCGGTTGAAAACAGGTGACCCACCTAATTAAAGAGTGTTCTTCTGCCCCTAGGGGACCCTGAAGGTCACATATAGGGCGTCGCTTGCCGCAGAGAGTCACGCTTGTAACAGCAAGTCATGCTGGTCTCCGAGGTTTACTGTTTGTCATAAGCCGTGTTCCAGCTGTCAGCAAAGTTTTGTCAGCACCAATCAGCGGGCCGCGTTGCGCCTACGTCACCGGACTGTAGCCTCTCCCCGGGAACTAGTTCTAGAGGTTTTACGGGCTGACGGCCTGCTGTTTGTGCTGATGAAAAACCGTAAGTGCACGGAGTGGCAGCCTAATATTTTTAATGGTATAAAGGTTTGAGTTCCCTTTGCTTAGCACAAGCAAGAGGGGATTATGGCGCTGATGTTACTTTTCTGGAGGAGAGGTTAGAGGTCCTGCTGACAAAACTGTGCTGACAGCTGGAACAGGGCTATAGACTGGCGTGGACCGGCTGCCCTTCGCGCGATCTTTTCCCTTCGGGTGCCTTTCATGCGACTGCGCTAGCCGCCCTACCCCTTTGCTACGTTTCTGTTCCTCCCTACTATAGTTTCATCACCCAATCAACTCTCCTTCCCCGATCACCAAGGCATTTTCCAGCTCCATCAAACCGGCCGCAAACTCAACCTATCCAAGGTGATGATGTTAGAGATCGCACCTGACCAACACTGACCGAGCTTATCTATCACTGATCAACAACCGAGAGGACTGGGTACATGGACGATCCAGGATTTCGATAAGGGGAAGCCAAGTCTCCGGGGGCGGTCAGACTACCATTTGGGGTCAGCCTTTGGTATCATGGATCTTTGTGATGCTAATTTTGCGTATTTGTGATGCCATTTGAAAAAGTTCCGATTAAAAAAAAAACACGTTGCCAAGAAAAGGCAGAATTTCTCAAAGTGCCTGTAGTTAAACAAGCAACAACGAAACAGGGCACCTTCTACCTGGATTACGTTTTGAAGCAGACTTTGCGTAGAGACGGCCTTTGGGGATTTTGCGAACCAGTCGTTGCAGTTTACCCTGTCTGCGCAGAGCGGATAGTGATAAATCCATAATATTCTACATAAGGCTAAACTTTTTGCTGTTTACAAACTTGTGGGAGAGGACGCAACCGAAAGCAGGTGCCTCTTGCCGAGCTCTCAATGTTTTTCTTACTCAGATGACGTGGGAATTTCGCATTGCTGTCTGGACACAGCCTTTCATTAGTGGCACTGCGAAAAAAACACCTCGGCAAAATAAGTAAATGATCGAAGTCAACAGCTTATAGGGCTATCAGTAGATCCGGAATGTTTTTTTTAAATACATTTAAGGGATATTGGTATATGTGCTCAAAATTTGCTTCACAAGAAACATTATTTTTACCAGTCCCCTATATTCCATCGTAGCATGTTCTTGTCGCAAAAGACAGCACAACCACATATCGGACGGGCACACGACCACACATCGGATGGGCATGAATGCGCCCTGGGGGATCCTGCGTGGTAACGGAGCAAAATGACACCGATCGATACCCAAAGCAAAAATTAAAAGAACTCGAAGCAATTGTTACCACTCAAAGCTCTGAGAGCTGTCCATGTGCCATGGGAGTGCCATGTTACAGTGGGATGCCCTAAGGCTGAAAAAGAGTGGTTAATCGTGAAATTGGGGCACCCCAACACAAAGTAGAGGACATCCAAAGTTGAAGGCGGTACACGTAAAAGTGGGCCGCCCCAAGGTCAAGAAAGAACAGACAATTGTGGAAAATGGGAGCGCAATCATGCTCTAGAGGGCAGTCAAAAGTGTATGAGAGCGATCAATTTTACTGTTGGCCGCTTTAGAGCTAAAAGGGACGGTCAATCATGATATAAGGGTTCTGAACCACAAAGCGGAGGGCGGCCAGAGGTGAATGAGGGCAGTCCACGGTGAAATGGGGTGCTCTAAGGCTGCACAAGACCGGCCAGCAGTGGAGACGGTGCGCACAATCATAAAGAAGAGAGTGGCTAAAAATGGATGAGGGCAGTCCATGTTGCAGTGGGGCACCCTAGGGCTGAAAAGCGGGCCAATTGTGAAAACGGGGAGCCCAGTCACAAAGTTAAGGGCGCATGTAGGTAAATGACGGTGGTCCACGTCGCAGAGGTCCGCCAAGCCCTGAAAAAGGGTGGCCAAATGTGAAATATGGGGTTCCTACCATAAAATAGAGGGCGTCCGGAGGTGAGTAAGGGGTCCACATTGAAGTGAGGCGCCCTAGATCTGCAGAGGAGCGACCAATAGTGGAGAACCAGTGGCGGATCCAGGGGGGCAAAAAAGGCAATTGCCCCCCCAAACGGAAAAGCTCGGGGCAAAACTATGTTTTTGCCCCCCCAAAGCGATCGACCTACTTTTTCCCCCGACTCCTTTTTAGCTTGTAAGCAAAATTTTGGTGCTTCAACTCTCAACTTCAAACAGAATTAGAGAAGTTCAGTGGAAATATTGGGGCTTGGATAGAAAAAAATGTATCTTGAGCCCATATTTTTCACCCCGTGACGTTTTTTTTTTGCTTTTCGTCTCCAGTTCCCAAAATCCTACCGAAAAGGCATATTGTAGCGCAATTTGTCACTGCGCGACGTTTTTTTTTTGCTTTTCGACTTTGGTTTGCCCCTCCCAAACCAACCGGCTAGATCCGCCACTGTGGAGAACAGGAGAAAAATCATGCAGAAGAGGGCGGCCAAAGGTAGGAACGGGCGGTCCATGTTGCAGCGGGGCGCCCTGGAGCTGAAAAGGGCGGCCAATCGTGAAATATGGGTGCCTAACCATAAAGAAGAGGGCGTCAAAAAATCGATGAGGGTGGTCCACGTTGAAGTGTGACGCCTATAAGTGACCCGGGGGCATGACATATGAGGGGGTGCTTAGGTTTATAAATGAGTCCAGCGGTGATGCAGCATAGGAGTGCCAAAAGTTCTGTGTGGTACAATGGTACACCCTGTGGGACGCCGGTGGTCTATAGCCGGGGAAAGTGTGGTGAGTTAGTCAGTTAGTTATTTGGGCTTTCCGGGCGAGGGATGGTAATGGTGATAGTGCATCGGGGGGGACGCTGATACTTCACCGAGGCGATACCGAGACTGGAGTTATGGATACCGGTGCTGTAGGCAAGGGGCGCCTGCGGTACATAGGCGTGGAACCGTCAGTTGAGCGTCTGTGGGAGCAAATAATCCATCATAGGGACACTGGTAGGGTAACAACAGAGTAGAAGGGGGGGTACACGAATAGGGCACTGGTTGGGCAACAGGGAGGAGAAGACGGTGCATGGGAAGAGCGCTGACGGCGCAATTTGGTCATCAAGGAGAAACCGAAGCTGAAGTTAGGAGCTTCCGGTGATACAGCTTGGGGGTACTTACATTCAGTGAAATTTGTGGGAGCTGTCAAGGGGAGGCGCTGGTAAGACAACGGGCCACGTTTGGGATGCAAGAAATGCAAAGTAAAGAGAAGCTGCATGGGGTTTCTGGCAGGGATGTGTTTGGGAGGGGGTGCGTTCATGGAGCTAACGATAGGCACCCATCATGCACCATGGAGGCGGTTGAGGCACAGGGCATGCTGTCAAAAAATGGGGCGCCCATAGTGCCGCTTGGCGGGGATAGAGGAGGGGGGTGATGGGGTCGGTAGAGCAAAAGTAAGATACCAATGATGCATCAACTAATCAGCAGAAATGTGTAGGCGCCTATAGTGAAGTGTGGGGGCACCAATGGAGCGAAAAAAGCACCAATGTGTACCATGGGGGCCGCCAGACCGAGCGGTTTGTCGAAATTTGGGGGCGCTCCCGATGAGTCCACGGCGGGAGATGAAGGCGCCAGTGGAGCATAGCACAGGCACCAATGATTCATTATGGGGGCGCCATTGATACAGACCGATGTGTCAAAAGATGATGGAAAGAGGCGGGGGGAGGGCGACCATAAAGCTAAAAGCAGACAACAATAATGCATAATAAGAGTGGGGCTCGAGTGGTATAGGAGGTGTTGTTGAAAGGTGAAGACCCCCTCAATGGGGCATGGGGGCGCCGTTTGAGATTGAAAAGAAATGCACCAATTATGCACCATGGGGGAGCCAGAGGTAAGAAGCGGGTCCAAAAAGCAGGGTGCGCCCACAGTGAAGCGTGGGGGCGCTGGTGGAGTGTACAGAAGACACCAATGATGCCCAATGGGGATGCCGGTGGTACATGCGGGGTTTCAGCACACGGGACGCCCACAGTGACACGTGGCGGGCGCCGTTGAAGTACAAACGAGACATCAATGCTGCGCCATGGAGGCGCCAGTGGTATAGAGCGGATTTTCCGAAGGTGGTGGCGCCCGTAGTGAGGATTGGGGCGCCAATAGTTCATAGAGGGATGCCAAGAAGTGGGAGAGCCCTCGATGAGGCTTGGGGGCGCCGGTGGAGTCAAACGAAGGCATCAATGATGCCCAATTGGGGCGCCGGTGGTACATGCAGGGTTCCAAAAGATGGGGCGCCCACAGTGACCCGTGGGGGTGCCCTTGGAGCAAAAAACGAGACATCAATGCTGCACCATGGAGGCGCCAGTGATATAGAGCGGATTTTTTGAAGATGGGGGCGCCCGTAGTGAAGAGTGGGGCGCCGGTAGTATATAGCGGGATGTCAAGAGGTGGAAAAGGCTTGGGGGCGCCAGTGGAGTGAAACAAAGGCACCAATGATGCCCAATGGGGGCACCAGTGGTACATGCGGGGTTCCAAAAGATGGGACGCCCACAGTGACGCATGGGGACGCCGTTGGAGCAAAAACGAGACATCAATGCTGCACCATGGAGGCGCCAGTGGTATAGAGCGGATTGTTAGAAGGAGGTGGCGCCCGTAGTGGGGAGTGGGGACCCAGTAGTACCTAGCGGGGAGACAGAGTGCGGGCTCCACTGGTATAAAACGGGCTGGTAAAGGGTGAAGACCCCCTCAGTGAGGCATGGGGGCGCCATTTGAGCAAAAAGGCACCAGTGATGTACCACGGGGGTGCCAATGGTAAAGAGCGGCTCTAAAAGCAGAGGCGCCCACGGTGAAGCGTGCGGGGCGCCGGTGGAGTGCACAGAAAACATCAATGCAGCACCATGGAGGCGCCAGAAGTATAGAGCAAATTTTCCGAAGGTGGGGGCGCCCGTAGTAAGGATTGGGGCACCAAAAGTTTATAGCGGGATGCCAAAAAGCGGGAGAGCCCACGTTGAGGCTTGGGGGGCGTTGGTGGAGTGAAACGAAGGCACCAATGACGCCCAATGGGGGCGCCAGTGGTACATGCGGGGTTCCAAAGATGGGGCGCCCACAGTGACGCGTGGGGGCGCCGCTGGAGCAAAAACGAGACATCAATGCTGCACCATAGAGGCGCCAGTGATATAGAGCGGATTTTTAGAAGATGGGGGCGCTTGTAGTGGAAAGTGGGGCGCCGTTGGTATATACCGAGATGTCAAGAGGTGAAAGAGGCTTGGGGGCGTCGGTGGAGTGAAACAAGGGCACCAATGATGCATCATGGGGGCGCTAGTGATACAGGGTGGGTTGTCAAAATGTGGTATTTGCATGCAGCAGAATTACCACGGGGCGCCAGTATTTCCGTTAGGCATACAAATGTGGAGCAAATGGAGGCGGCCCCCGAGGGTGCCTTAGTGCCGAGGGGGCGCCTTACCAGCGAGGGGGAGGGACGCGGCCCCCGCGGCCCCACCCCTGGGTCCGCCCCTGGGTGCAAAATGGTCTTCCAACAGAGCGAAGAATAAATAAGTTCCACCCGATTTGAAAACAAAAAAAACTCCCGAGAGGGGAAATCTAGCAACGCCGTATGACCTGGTGGTAGTTCAAGAGTTATTACACCACAACAATTATTATTCGCTTCCGTTAATGCATTGTAACCAGATATAAGTACTGTCATTTTCACATTGTCGAGTAACACCGGCGGAAGCGTTATGAAGAACCTGACTCCGATCAACCATTGCTATTTTGCATGCTCTTGGTTGATATAAAGCTTTATGCTTTATTAAACCGAAATGGTTTAGTGTCATGGCTTATCATCTGACTTGTAAAATCTTTCCTTACAGAAACAGATGAGGAAAAACTCGCAATTCTCTTGAGTATATCCAGCTGGACAGTGCCAAAGAGTTTAAAGATGACTTGTCAGCCACCACCCAGAAAAATCAATTCTTTAAGTGTGGCACCCTCCACGTTGAGGGCGTTAACGTTGTGAACTCGGAGGGGCTGCCGAAAAGTGTGTAGCTGCTGGTGCGGGCAGCAAGCTTACCCCTACTACATCATAAATATCCGGACCCGCATCATGAGGAAGCCCAGCTGCGCAAATAAGCAGGAAAATATTAAAAAAGGGTCGCCGTTACCGATCCGCACCCACCAGCGACTAGTACGCATGAAGAATGCCACTGGCCTGGAGTGAGTCTGTGGTTGTGACGTGGAGTTGTTTTGTTTATGGAGTGGTTTTATGGTTCAGGGTGTCTGATAAATCCATGAAAATTAGGCACATTTTTCAATGTAAAATAACAATTTAGTTAGCATGTCCAATGAATTTTCAGGTACTAGGCTGTGGAAGATTTGATAATCAGTGACTTTTCAGTCCTCAGTCACTCCTCTGTGGATTGCTTGCCTTCTTTCAACCTGTGCTCGAGAGGGACTGTGCAGTGCGCAGTCCCTCTCCTGTTCAGACGTGCTCAGTGTGCACGTCTGAACAGGCTTAAGGCGCAGGCCTGTGCAGGGGCGCAGGCAGGGGAGGGCACAGGGGGCACGTGCCCCCCCATCGGTGCCCTTTTGATTGCCACGTGCCGGGGTGCCCTTTTGATTGCCAGGTGGTGTACCCTCTTTGGGCCGTGCCGCTCGAAACTTAGTGCCCTACGCCGTTGAACCTAGATGTAACTGGACCGCATGTAGCGATTGAAACTATTGTTGGACAACTTAATACCTTTTTCGGTCAGCTAGGGCATTCTGTCGTCTTTCCAAGCACCCGGGAAGAGTATGGGCACCTAGTATGTGTCCACCTAATGCCTCATCGTCGCCAATAATCGTACGGGTGAAGCTAATCTGGTGCTCCTTGAGCTCATCTCGTGGACTCTGAGCTGGTCTTGGCCCCTTGAGCTGATTACTTGCCCTCTAAGCTGATCTGGTGCGCCTGAGTCAATCGAGTGCCCCACTGAGCAAATAATCGTGCCTCCTGAACCTATATAATGCCCTCTGAGTTAGTCTAATGCCTTCGAGCTTGCTTGGTGCCCTAATAGCTGATTTCGTGCCCCTTGAGCTGATTCGGGCCCCCGAGCTGATCTTATGCCTCCCCAAGTTGATTCTTTCTCCTCTTCAGCTGATTAGGTGCCCCCTCAGCTGATTATTGATGTCTCCTTAGATGGCCTGGTGCCCCCTGAGCTGGTTTGGTGGGCCCTGAGCCCACCTTGTGTCCCCTGAGCTGTTATGTTGCTCCCTGAGCTGATTTAGGCTCCTGCCTTAGTCCGGGGGCTGGGAGCTGATCTGGCCCCCAAGCGGATCGATCTGGTGCCACCTGATCTGCACTAATGCCCCTGAGTCGATCTGGTGCCTCCTGAGCCCATCTGATGCCCTCTGAGCTAGCCTGGTGCCCCCTGAGCTAATCTGGTGCCCTTTAAGCTGATCTGAGCCTCCTTACGTGATTTCATGAGCAGCTCGAAAGCCCTGAGCTGAGCTGGGCCCACAGAGGCTGATGAGGGCCCCTGAGATGGTATGGGGCTCCTGAGCTGATTAAGTGCCTCCTGACTTGATCTGGTATTCCCGAGATGATCTGGACCCCGAGCTGGTCGGGGACCACAGATCTGATTGTTTGTCCCCGAGGCTGATCTGGTGCCCTCTGGGCCGATCTGGTGTCCCCTGAGCAGCTCTGGGGCTTTTGAACTGATTGAGCCCCGAGCTGGTGAGGGATTCCTGAGCTGATTTAATGCCCCTGACCTGAGGCCCCTGAACTGATCTGGGGCCCCAAGAGCGGATCTGGGACCCAAGAGCGGATCTAGGTTCTGAGGGTATCCTGAGCTGGTCTGGGCGCTGAGCTTGTGAGAGCCCCTTAAGTTGGCTTGAGGCCCCCTGAGGTGATCTGGCGCCTTAAACTGTTCTGGGGCTTCTTGAACTGGTTTAAGGCCCTATGAGCCTATCTGTGGCCCATTGAGCTAGTCTGAGGACCTCATCTCTGGGATCAATGAGCTAGTCTGGTTCCTGGGTAAAGCATGATCAGCTCTGTGGCCCTGATCTACATCAGGGGCCCCTGAGGTGGTCTTGAATAGACAGATAATAAGAACACAAGGCCAACTCCCATCATCTCGGGGCGGGGTCACTGAGCTAGTCTAGTCCCTGGAGGCACAACTGGGGGGGATGGGGGAAGCTGCTCTGGAGGCCTCTGATCCACACTTGGGGGCCCCAGAGCTGGTCTTCATTAGATAGGGAATAAGAACACAATGGAAATTCCCCTTGTAAAACGGAGCTAACGAGGAATGAGGAATCTCTAAAACGGCTTGTGATACCTAGGCACCCCTGGTTATATAAATTGCGTATTATACTGGTGGATTCTGAGAAGAAATGATAAAAAGGCATGTGCCCCTGAGCTCAGAGCACAGTCCCCTAAACCAGGATCCTACTTATTAATTTAAATGAAGAACTAGTTTTCACAACTTTCAGCCTTGTCACACCCTCCCCATCCAAACCACCGGTCTGTTCACCTTTTATTTACTCTTAACTGGGACTGATCCTTGAGAATATGGAACTTAATAAACGCGTTCAAAAGGTATCTCCCAAATTTCTCCGGCAGTAAAAATGTGTTCTTCCAAAGACACTACGCCACTCCTCGTCCCACGGCGTTTGTGGGAGGAAAGGAACTTACGCCAGGTTCAGCCAGGGCTCACTCGTCACGACAAAACCAGTGGGCATAACAAAAGAATTTTCGACTCAAATATGCCTTAACCTGCACATTGTAACAGATATCACATGCTCCGCTGATTTCTCTGATGTTCAGTACTTGCATGAGTTGGCTGATTTGTCCTTAAATCTATCCAAAACAGTCGTGTTTTGGCTTCTTCCATGACATTTTGATGATATTTTTTTCCTTTTTATCGGTTTTAATCTCGTTTTCCTTCTCCGTCAATGATTTATTTGCATTTTCATTGAAACCAAAGATACCCAAAAAATGATATAAACAAAGATATAGCAAGTTTTTTAGGTTACGCTAAAAAGTGCCCTTTTTTCCCAGGGGTGCCCCTCAAAGTTGGTGTGCCCCCCATACCAAAGCTCTGGCTGCGCCCCTGGGCCTGTGCACGCCTAAACAGGCATGCGCCTTGCGCAGGATGCTCTTGTAGGCTCTCCTGACCTCCTGCTCCTCGATGGCCTCCTTGAAGTCCTCCACAGTCATTTGCAGCTCCTCCAGGGTGGCGGGGAGGGGCTCCTCATCAACTCCGCCAGATACACGGCCCAGAACCAGTAGTCCAGGGGCGCATAGGCGGTGGAACTAACGGTCACCAGATCACCGTGCCCCCTCCCCCTTCTTCAATGGTGCTTCTAAAACTAACCCTATGACGCTGCCTGGAAATAAATTGGTTTAAAAGTTCATGGTGCTTTCCCCTTAACCCGCGCCCCACCGGGGGTCCGGCGCCACCTTCGCCCCACCGGGGGCCATCGATGGCCCCCTCTAACTCCGAAAATATTGGCGTTAGCGCAAATCTGCAAAGTGCAATAGAAAGCTCGCGTGAATTCAGTAAGAAATTACTTCACATGTTTTAGTGCTCAGGTCAATGGTTTGACCTCCAGAGGTCAAATTAGGTCAAGATCGGCTATTTTCACTCAAATATGCAATGATTAAGCAAACTGGGCATAACTCTTATGTCATTAGAGCTATTGAGGCCTGGTAAAGTAAATTTGATAGCAAATTGCCAGAACTTTTTCCGCTATGTGGAACAAAAAGACCTCCCGCCAGTGGTTTGACCTCCAGAAGTCACCTCGTGACCTAATATGACCTGAGGTCACGAAAGGTCAAAAAGTGACCTTGCCGTATATCAAATGAAAGCCAGTGACAAGACAAACACGATGGTGTTTGTTTCACCGCTCTACCTTAATTAGGTTAAACGTTATTGTCAAAATACTGTTTTTGACCTCTGGTGACCTTGGATGAACTTGGAAAAGTCAAAGGGCAAATATGACCCCTGGGATCCGTGAAAGGGTGTCCAAAAACGCTATTCTGAGCAGTCTGAGTATTTGCAATCATTCTTGTGGCTTTTATATCATGAAACAGCTTTTCCCCATGCTTTTCCAATGGGAGAGGTCGCCTCGTGACCTGACCTCAGGGCACGAAATCGAAAAATCCCGGACATACACCTAGTAGACCCTGGAGGGGTCATGAAGTGTAGGAAGTTTCAAATCGATCGACTTTGAAATGTAGCTCTTACAGAGCTCTAAAGTTGAAGTGAGGTAACCTTGGTTGACCTCGTCTGGTGACCTGACCTTGGGTGACCCGGGGTAAAAAATTTCAGAGATGATGGGAAAATGATACAGCGAGAGGTAGAGCCCTCAACCGCGGTGCTGCGCCTCCTTGTTTTTCTGCTATCCCGGAAAAACCTTAGGGGGCCATCGATGGCCCCCGGTGGGGCGAGGGTTAAGTCCGGACCCTCCACCGCCACTGCAGAGGCGACATGTCGGGACTACAGGAGGCTCACACAACACCCCTGGGCCTCCTGCACCCCTGACATGTCGCCCCCGGACTACTGGTTCTGGTCCGTGTGTCTGACGGAATTGATGAGGAGCCCCCGCCACCCTAAAGGAGCTGAAAATGACTGCAGAGGACTTCAAGGGGTCCATCGAGGAGCTGTATGAGAGGGGAGCCTGCAAGAACATCCTGCGTAGGGCGCAGGCCTGTATAGATACAGAGAGTGGGCTTTCTAACACAGCTTCAAAGATGTCAAGCTTCCTACATACGAGGAGGGGTGATTGAGGACTGAAAAGTCACTCTGATTATCAAATTTACCTTAGTCTAGTGTCAGAAAATTCATGAGAGAAGTTTGATACCTTATGATTTTACATTGAAAACTTCGATTACGTTTAATCATGTATATATGGAGCACCCTGTAGTTTGTGTTATTTATCTCAGACACATGGGAACACTTTCGTATCCACCACGGAAACGGACTTAACTCATGTACCCAGGGTTCGGTCTTCCGAGTCCCAGTTACACGAGTAAATAAGTCCTTACCGCGGTCAATGCGTAAATAGAGCGTTCTGGAGGTGCCCACTGCCAATGCATACGGGGTAAATGAGGGGCAACCGCTACCCATTGTAACTCTGTGCCCATCAGCGACTGTCCCATAGATCATAGGCAAGTAGTTTGGAGCGAGGGCTAGTTTTGTGTTGGTTCACAATCATCGGCCTCCCCCACTCCTTTTTATTTGGGTGCTCGTTAGCTGTGTTATGGAAAATAGAGTATGTCGTGTTGAAGCATCATTCCTTCTCCATCCTCCGTCGGTGCCGGTTGTGCGAGGCTGCGTCTCCGTGATAGTGTGTGGATTGGCTTGGTTTGCCGACTTCTTCATTACGGGTGACTATAAAAGCTGGTGCATGCATTGATAGGACACTCTTTAAATATAA
Source organism: Lepas anatifera (assembly GCA_034440635.1). Taxonomy (NCBI): domain Eukaryota; kingdom Metazoa; phylum Arthropoda; class Thecostraca; family Lepadidae; genus Lepas; species Lepas anatifera. The sequence continues at coordinate 226,564 of JAOTON010000492.1, read as the reverse complement.
TTTTAGTTTACCCTGGCATTTTGAAACCTAGTTTTTTTCCAAAATAATAGGGGCCCCTTCTTTTGTATCGGTCCAGATTTGCCTTTTTTGTTTACTTCGCGCCGGCTTAGTAAACGAGAGCCAGCTGATAGGCCAGCTGATCTCTAAACAGCTGATTCGTGTTAGGCTCAGCAGATCCGAGTACGGATCCAAGTACTTGCGTCGGAGAAGCATACCCTCACTATAGTTGGCCAGTTATATGCGTTTAGTTGCGTCCGGTAGTCCCCAAGTACTAACTGAGTACTTGCACGAAACCAACGATCCTACACTAAAGTGCGGAGGGGTGCGGGGTGTGGCCTTCACGCGCCATCTGCCATTTGAACTCTGTTGGTGTTGGTGTTGGCACGGGTGGGAGTGTCTGCGGCGCCGGGTAGGTACCTGCCCCCCTTGTGGATAGTTATTTGGTGTCTGGTTGGGGCACATTGAGCGTATTACTTCAACCTGTGGCTCTTCTGTTCCACACAGGGAGGTTTTAGTAGACCTTGTGGTCTTTGAAAGTTGTTTAAATAGGTAGATCTCAGGGCTTAGAAATGTTGTAAAATATCCCGGGGTGGACCAACTATTGTAATTCTGTATTGAGATTGGGGTAGACCATAGAGGCAACCAAAGTCTGGTTTAGTTTGGTATACCTGTGTAGGTAGGTTAGATCTATCAAGAGATGAAACTTACTGTGAAGTATCTTGAAACTTCCATTGAAGAAGTTAGGGAGGAACTTGAAGGTGTAAGGGAGGAGAATGAGAAATTAAGGGCTGAGGTAGGAGAGGTTCGCTCCGAGCTTCTCCAGCTACAACTAGTTGTGTCTAAGAATATGGAGGGAAGGGAGGTTTCTGAGACAAAGCTGGGAGAGCTAACTCAGAAAAGCTCTTCACTTAAAAATGAGCAAAAAGACTCAGCGCGGCGCTAGAGGAGCAGAATCAGTATGGGCGAAAAACTACCCTGCTACTCTCTGGAAAAGTAGTGCCCCCTCCCGCCTTAGGTGAGAATACCCGTGCTATCGCGGTAGAACTTATGGGACGTTACCTTGGAGTCCAGGTGCAGTCTGGGGGCATCATTGCCTGCCACCGGCTCCAGAACAAAAAAGTAATCTTAGTGAGGTTTGCATATTTGGATGAGAAAAATTATGTGTACAGGCAGAGGGTTAGGCCAGCTCAACATGGACTGTCTGTGCATGAGAGCCTCACCCCAGAGCGTCTAAGTGTCATAAAAATTCTACAGCGGCTTCATTCCCCACGAGACAGGTGTCCCTTCCAATCCTTCTATACTAACTCTGGCAGGATCTTCATCCGAGTAGAAGCCCAGGCTAGACCAGTTGAACTCTATGTGGGGACCTCGGAGGAGGAGATACTGACCATCTGCCAGGAGCATAGGGGTTCTCTGAATGCTGGGAGGGGGGATGCTGCTCCCCTGCGGGCCCGAAGTGCTGCCTCTGTGGTGCGGAGTGCTGGTCAGTCGGGAGGTCGGGGTGCTGGTCAGTCGGGTGGTCAGGCGGCCCGGGGTGGTCAGGGGTCTGGTCCGTCGGGTGGTCTGTATGCTGGTCCGTCGGGTGGTCGGGGTGCTGGTCCGTCGGGTGGTCAGGGTGCTGGTTCCGTCAGGTGGTCGGGGTGCTGGTCCTTCAGGTGGTCAGGGTGCTGGTCCGTCAGGTGGTCGGGGTGCTGGTCCGTCGGGTGGTCTGGGTGCTGGTCCGTCGGGTGGTCAGGCGTCTGGCCCCGTTGGGTGGTCAGGGGTCTGGTCCGTCGGGTGGTCGGGGTGCTGGTCCATCGGGTGGTCAGGGTGCTGGTCCGTCAGGTGGTCAGGGTGCTGTTCCGTCAGGTGGTCGGGGTGCTGGTCCTTCAGATGGTCAGGGTGCTGGTCCCTCGGGTGGTCGGGGTGCTGGTCCCTCATGTGGTCGGGGTGCTGGTCCGTCGGGTGGTCAGGCATCTGGCCCGTTGGGTGGTCAGGGGTCTGGTCTGTCGGGTGGTCGGGGTGCTGGTCCATCGGGTGGTCAGGGTGCTGGTCCGTCGGGTGGTCTGGGTGCTGGTCTGTCGGGGGGTCAGGGTACTTGTCCGTCAGGTGGTCAGGGTGCTGGTCCGTCGGGAGGTCAGGGTACTTCATACTTTGCCCCTGGTGCTGCTTCACGTGGTGGGGGTGCTTTGTTGGGCGCGGGAGGTTCTGTCTTACCCTGTCCTGGGGGTGCTGGTCTGTCAAGTGCTCAGGGTGCTGCATCGCCGGGTGCCCAGGGTGCTGCATCGTCCGGTGCTGCATCGTTTGGTGCTGCTGGGGGTACTCCTCCGTCTGGTGCTTGGGATGATGGTCAGCCTAAGGGATGGGGTGCTTTCCGAGGGGGTGGGATGCTGCTGCCCCGTCCGGGGGTCAAGGTACTGCTCCCCCTGGTGACTGGCCTGCTTGTGGTGAGGACACCCCACCCAAGATTCGGGGTACCACCAAAACGGTTGCTTCCACTGGTGTGCCGACTGGTGATGCCCCTGCAGCACGGACTGCTGCTACAGTTGGGGTGGGGACTGTGCCGCTTCCTGCTGGGGGCCGACCTGCGGACCATGTGCCTGCTTTGGTGTCTGCACCTGTTGTGACCGGTGGCATCCCGCATCCTTCCCACGCGCCGTCGCCTGCTCTGACTGTTGCTCCTGGGGGGTTTCGTCCGTCGTCGCCGTTAACCACCACGGGTGCCACTCACAGTGTTTAACACAAATCAGTCATGTCTAATAATATATTGTAAAAAAATTGTTAGAAAGTATTACAACATAGGTATATAAATATTGTACCAATAATCAGCTTAAATAGGGCACTAGAGGTCTACTTCATCTTGCACTAGAATTTAAAGTTTTTAAACTCCAAAAATGGTTGGTCCACCTAAAAACTAAGTAAAACAGTAAAGGTTTGTGACAAATTGTTAAGGCTCTGTTTTCTCCACACTTTTCTCCCAAAGGATATTTGCTAATTGTAACCCCAATTGAAGCTTAGTGGCATTGGAAATACTTCATCCATTTGTTTCCTGTGTAGTCCCTGAAAATTCAGTTCGCTCTTAACCAAAATGTTAACAATAGATTTCTTCCAGTCTTTTCAACACATGTAAATGACCATGATTTAGAATTATCTGGCGTGCAAAACATTCTTGAAACCTGCAAATACTACTCAGTTTCAACTTACAATGAAAGTAGCCTTCAAGGAAGTATCCCAATAATACATATTAACATTCGGTCACTACCCAAACATTTTGATTCTCTTCAAGCATTTATCTCGCAACTCAAATACAAGCCATTAATAATAATGCTCTCAGAACTGTGGTTAACTCCCGAACTAAAAGACTCATATCACATTAAAGACTATAATTTTGAACCTTCTTCACCAACACAATGCAAAGGAAAGGGGACAGGAATTTATATTAGCAAACATCTTTCCTACAGCAGGAGGGGTGACCTAGAGTCCAGTCTGATACAACATCAATCTTGCTTCCTTGATATTCATAACCTATTTCCCTTTCACGTTTTGGTCGGATCACTCTATAGATCACCATCATATCCAACAGCAATCTTTATGGACTATCTTGAAAAAACCCTTGATAAAATTTCATCCGAAAACAAGATCTGCTTACTGGGAGGTGACTTTAATTTTGACCTTATTAAATCCAGCTGCCAAGAGCACACCTCACTTTTCTTGCATTTACTCTCCTCACAGGGGTTTCATCCCTGCATTTCCCTCCCAACAAGAATAACATCTGAATCACAAACCCTGATAGATAATTTTTTTCTAAACGATAATTCTATCATTAAGTCATCATCTATTATATTGACTGATCTAAGTGACCATCTCCCGATTACTATTGAGTTGAATTCCACTATAAGATTACCCTCCCAGTGCCCTAAACCCCAACTATCTTTTGACTTTCGGAAAATAGAGATACTCAAACAGAATTTAGCACAAAAGTTCCGAAATTTTTCTTCTATTATTGACCCTGTAACAGCAGCAAAAGTTATCCAGACTACTTTAAATGAAGAGATCACAAAATTATCAATTAAAGAGAAATCTCGCAGAATCACCCCCATTCGGCCTTGGATCTCATTTAGCCTTCTTAAATGCATCAACCATAAATCTGACCTCTACCTAAAATTTATGAAATCTCGAGATAAAGTCGATGAAACTAACTACAAAAACTACAATAATTACCTCACTAGCACGATTCGAACAGCCCGTAAGCTCTACTTTCAGAGAAAATTAAACGAGGAAAAAGACCATCCAAAAAAACTCTGGGACACTCTTCTCACCCTTAGTCGTAAAAATAAAATAAAACGGGATCTTCCAGGACAATTCAAAGTAAATGATGAATACATCACTGAACCCTCTTTGATTGCAGACAAATTCAACAATTACTTTTCCACAATAGCAACAAAACTTGATCAGGCGCTACCACAGTCCACTTCAGATCCTCTTGAATACCTGGGCAACCAAACAACGCAACGTTTTGAATTTAACCTGGTGAATACGCAATTAGTAGAACAAATCATTTCTTCTCTCAGTAACAAAGGCGCCGGTTACGATGGAGTCAGCTCAAAAATTTTGAAAGCTATTAACCCGGTAATCTCTCCACACTTAACTCATTTATTTAACATATGTCTCCGCAACGGGTTATTTCCGGATGAATTTAAAACAGCACTCATAGTACCTATATTTAAGTCAGGTAACCGCTTCACTTTTACTAACTATCGCCCAATTTCAATCTTACCGGTGCTTTCAAAGGTTTTCGAAAAAATTGTATGTGCCCAGCTCACTGAATATTTGACCGAAATTGACATGCTATACAAATACCAGTTCGGTTTTCGGAAAAAACATAGTACTTTCATGCCCATTGCCCTACTCTACGATGATATTACCTCTGCCCTTGCAACAAAAATGATTTCTGCCACAATTTACCTGGATTTCAGTAAGGAGTTTGATACCGTGAATCACAAAATTCTCCTATCAAAATTACACTTTTGGGGCATCCAAGACAATTCATTAAAATTTTTCAAATCATACCTGTCAAATCGTTCACAAACTCTGAAGTACAACTCGACTATCTCAGCTAATCCCAAAAAAGTATCCCTTGGTGTACGGCAGGGTAGTGTGCTGGGCCCCCTCCTTTTCCTAATCTATATAAATGATATATCAAGAAGCTCAAATGCCCCGAAATTCTATCTCTTCGCAGATGACACTGCACTGCTATATACCGCTAAAAATATTGATGAACTGCAATCCAAAATTGACAACAGTCTATCAGATATAACCACCTGGCTCCAATGTAACCGGCTCACCCTTAACACAAAAAAATCAACTTATCAAATATTCTCCACTCGTAGTGTACCCAATTTGGCTATCAAAATTAATAATGGCGTACTGGACAGAAAATTCACTACAAAATATCTTGGCGTCTACATCAATGAGGATCTGAAGTGGACCAACCATATACAAAGTATAGAAAACACAATATCACGTAATATAGGTCTTATACGTAGGTCACAACATATTCTGGGCTCTGGTCATCTTCTCCTGCTCTACAATGCTCTTATTCTCCCTTTCTTGAATTACTGCCTTCCAATTTGGGGGAGCACATTCAAATATCATTTAAATAAGCTGATGATGCTACAGAAAAAAATTGTCCGTTTGATAGATCAATCTGAGCCCCTTGCTCACACCAGTCCCTTATTTAAAAAATACAAAATCATGAAAATTGAAGATCTGACGGAAGTAGCCCAATTAAAACTCCTCCATAGCCATCTCAACCAGACTTTACCGTGCCCCCTCAGTGAAAGGATCAATACAACTAACCCAAATCCCCTTCTCCCTGATATAAGACGAACCCAACACTTTCAGGTCCCCTTCGCCTCAACCATGTACAGGAAATTTTCTTTATTCATTGCGGCCCCACGAACCTGGAATAATGTGATTACCCCTAAAATCAGAAGACTGGATGATATCCCACAAAGTAAAGCGTTTTTCAGGACAGTGATTACAAAACTTTACCTAGACAAATATTGAATATCGTAAACCCTCTTATTGGTATCTTTGTATCCCTAATTATATCATTGTAAACCGTTAAAATAAACATATTATGCACCAGCCTTTGTCACTATTCGTCTCTTTGCATAAGTAAAGTACAAAAAGTAATACAAGCAAGTAAAAATAAGCATGAGTAAAAAAAGCGCTGTAATCTTTGATTTGGCAGTAAGGTACCACACAGGCCTGCCTCCGGCACCTGTACACCTATCATTTCCTCGAACTTACCACGCGCCCTCAAATCTCTCCACGACATATGTAGTGCTATAAAAAAATAATATCCACTCCCTTCCCAAATTCTAACAAATAAAAAACACTATTTCAGGACCTGGCGACGGCTGATTGAGAGTGGCGCCGTGGGTGCGCCGCTGGCCCGTGGTGGGGGTGTGCGCCGGGCGGGTTGCGGCGCATTCTCCGGTCTGCGGCATCCATGGCGGCGTGCTTTTGCTACCGCGGGGCGGTGAAACCGTGGTGCTCGGTCCCGGGGAGTAGAGCGCGCCGCCAGCCCCTCCGTGGTCGCCTTGCCGGTGGGCGACATCCTCGCCTCTGGTTCGCCGGGTGAGCGGGGGCGCGACTGGTCGTTGGCGGCGGGCGGCTTCGCCCGTGCGGGAGCTGACTTCTCAGGGGGCGGCGCTGCTCCTGCTACCCCGGGGCGGTGGAACCGTTGTGCTCGGTCCCGGGGAGCTGAGCGCGCCGCCGGACTCTACTGTGGTCACCGTTGCCCGCGGACGACTTCTTCACTGCTGGCTCACCGTGTGACCTGGGGTGGCTGGTCGCTGGTGGCGGACGGCCTCGTCGCTGCGGGGCCGACTCTGGACATCACGAGGGGCGGCGCTGCTCCTGTTACCCGCGGGGCGGTGAAACCGTTGTGCTCGGTCCCGTGGAGCGGAGCGCGCCGCCTAACCAGGAAGCGCGCGCCGAGAGTGGGGCCCTGCGCTTGGCAGCTGGGGCGAGGCTATGCCGCCCCGGTGGGTCGCTGTGGGCTGTCGGTCGGGCGGGCTGAGTCTCCGTCTCGCCCGACCTCGGCCGGCGCCTCCGCTCTTCGGCCGACCTGAATTGGTGCCGTTCGGCCGCCGGTACGCGGCGGCGTCGCCCCGGTGGCCCGCTGGGGTCCGTTCGACCTACCGGGTTGTGTCCCTGACCTGCGTGGCCTCAGCCAACTGATCTGTATTTGTCTCCGTATGTGCTCTTTACCGCTGCTGCGTGTGTCTTCAATGTATTTGCCTCCATGTTTTATTTTGTGACTCGTAACCACGAGTAGCTGCCTCCCGGCGTAGCTTAGGGGCCCCGCGCCGGGGGAGCATACGGTTTTTACATGGAAGTAGGAGTGTACGATGAGGTGCCATGTTCCAAATATACGTGTATGGATCTAAGCGTCATGTCTTTCCCTGTATTCCAGAACTAGAGTACGCTGAGTGACTTTCACGTTGCTAGTAGACGTTTAGAGCATCATGCCTAAGCATACATTCTCATGGGATATCCAAGTCATGTATCCTCGCCCCCAATCCCTATAGGGTTGGCGTGGAGAGGGGGTGCAGGGTATCAGTGTAAGCTTACACGTAAAAGAAAAAGGCGCTCCAAATGTTAGTGTAACATTACACGACTGCGATCAGGTAACATGTTTTCTAGTGCACTCTGTATTCAAAATATATGTGAACGTACAGTCAGTTGCGAAAGTATCGTTCCGCTGCCGACCCACTACACTGAGAGAAATTTTTATTCCTATGTGCTCTATCTAATCCGGAATCACGGTCTGCTCGAGCATAAAATGACATGAAACCTTATTAAAGGAACATTTGAGCATGCTTGCTCTCATTAGATCCTCTTCCCAGCATAATTCCAGCACAGGAAGTGTTTTTGTAGGCCTTGACAGCTTAAAATGATTCTCGGCTTCTAAACATGGTGGGAAGAAGCTTAATATGATACCAATATGGTATTACAAGTGGGATCTTCTTTACACCACAAAGCATCATTTTACCATAGGTGCTCGACCTATTCTAGCCACGAAATTCAAAGAGCTATTAATACCCTCATCAAAGTTTCATTTTATACTTAAAATCAATATATTCTGTCACCAGAAATAACCAGGAATATGGGAGCTTTAGCTGCAGAATCATTCGAAACCCCCAGTGTATTTTGATCCCACGCCAAAGCGTATCCGGAGATTGCGTGCGCGTGCTCGACCCGCGATTGAAAAAAACTTACTCGCCGTCTCGCGCCATCTTCAGTGTTCCTGCCATTGCACGCAGAGCTGGCCACAAAGCTTTGACGTCGTGATCCGAGCAAAATTTGAGGGGAATAGCTGACCCTTTTCACTTTACGTTGACACGTGCTTCTACATCGATCCAACTCAGGTTTTACGCTGAGGGGCCTGAAAAAGCCACGCTGCATTTGGCATGGTTTACGGGAGAAGCCACATCGACAGACCTAGCGGTGATAACGGATCAAGAGGAGAAGCTTAAGCTGAGTCTGATGACCGACAGACTCCGCTGAGAGCTAGCGAGAGTGAAGAAGCATACTGGGGCTGCGAAGGTTCAGGCATTCATTGTACTGGTGGCCAAAACCAGGAGTCCATGTGTGTCAGCTAGATGACGGCAACGTGGACTGAAGCCCCAAGTTTGGCCGCGCAGAACAGCCCTTGCTATGCAAAGTTGATGAAGTAGTGAGAAGCATCTGTTACTGTTGGATACAGTCACCCACGTGTTCTAAAGATCGTTTTAAGCTCACTTTGAGCACAGATTAGGGGCGCTTAAAAAGATTGAAAGGATTTTCACAGGAGCCTCTGAACGCACGTCCATTGCTGGACAGAGGTAAGTCTCATTTTGTACAATATCGTGCACAGAATGATATTTTTCAGCCATGACGTGATACTTTGAAGCAAACATGTCTACAATTATATATATATATATATATATATATATATATATATATATATATCCAAAGTAAATGAGGGCTGCTATCTCTGACGACAGCGGCATGTGCTTGAAGTGTAAGTCTGGACCGCTCCTGGGCGATATGGAAGAGGACTGTTCATTAAAGGCATTTCATGTGTCCGAATAATGGTGAACGTGATTGTTGTTTAATGTTTGTGTCCTAATACAAAGTTACGATTATGTTATCTTTTCTCGAGGCTGGAGTGGACTGCGGCAAACAAATTAGATTACCCTCATTATCATCAGACAAAGTCAATGTAATAGCAAGGCCACAACAGCACGATAAGTAACATCTTTACAGAAAGTTTCAATTAAAAAAAACACGAATACTAACGAGGAACATCTAGTGAACCCAATGAAACTCTAAGGCACGACTCAAAGTATGCCACACAGACTACAATTATACCAGCATCAGTTTTGCTACTAGACTAATTTTATGCCAAATGCAGACTCAAAAGAGGCGGTTTCGTTTGAGGCTTGCATCGAGTTCAGTTGTGTTGAGTGGAGGGGCATGTTTTTCTAAACCATGTCTCGTGGAGAGCTGGAATATAATGATTCCATGACGATTTTGCTGATGGAATACATTGATGCCGTGGAGTTTTTCTATACCGAGCGAAGACTCATTTGAAACCAGGCATCAGACATTTGATTCCCGAGCTTACGGTGATCATTCTATGAGCTTCAGAAAACACTACGTGCTAGACTCAATTCAGTCCAAGAGATTACATTGAGTCTGCGAAGGGAATACAATTAGCCTGATTCTGCCTGATTCCAACCGAGTTTGACACCAGAATCCAGACTCGCTTTCAGCACCGACTCAGGTTAGCCAGAAGGACTCAATTTTTCTCTCAGTGTAGTTTGGAAGTCACTGTACGCTGTAGCGCTGAGCCGGTTGAGTGGGCGGGCATTGGGCGGGGACAGCTGAGGAGGGGTGGAACGCACGCCTCACACATGTTGTTTGGTCAAGTTGAGGTCAGTTATACATGGGTGCTACAACTGCGGATTCGAACTAAAATGGACGAAATGTCCACATCACATGCCACCTGACGGGGTTTCTTTATGCCTCTCTTGAGATCTATAGAATTGCGATGTTGCCAGGCGTGCACCAAGGATTTTCGTTTGGGGACCCGGCTGACGAAGGGGGCTGATGGGAGTTGGCATGTTTTACAGGGTGTGACAGGCTACTGCAGGGGAAAAATTGGCCAGAGAGGGTACTTATCAGGTAAAAAGCAATACATATTTGTCGTATGGTGTAAAACGCAAGTGAAGAGGTCATAAGCGTCGCCACTGAGCAAAAAGTGGGGGGGGCAGCCAAACTCCAACCTGATGCTGACAAAAACTTTTCCACGTCAGGACAAAAAACTGTCTGAATTAGGGCTCCTCGCTGCCTTCCGCAGCGGCTGGTTATAAGCATGTGCTGTTGTCTCCCATTTTGACTGAGATCAGGAAATTTTTGGCCAAAAAGTGGGGGACCAGGCCCCCTGGCCCCCCTTTTCCAACGCTTATGGAAGGGGATGCAATTATTATAAACCTGGCCTGTGGTTGAATCACATATTGGGTGAATAATTCGCCGCAGGGGCGACACACTGTGAGCAGCGGCGGTAAGGTGAGAGGAGAACTGGAACTAAAAGCCAGATCAAGCCTCATTTCTGCTCTTGATGGGTGCCTGCAGCGATCAATTATTACCAGAACCCACGTCGAGTGCCACGCCAGACATGGCCGAGGGCCGGCACTTTGGAGTAGAAGCGTTTGGGAGAAGGGGGCCCGGGCCCGCTGGCCCTCTCCTTGGGTGCGCTACTGGGTATTGCAGAGCGTGGCGGATTGAGGGGGTTAATCAAGGGTGACATTGACCTATCCCATTTCCACGGTTTTCTCTTATTTTCTTTGCAGACTTTTATACGATTCTTAGGTCTTTGTCATCCAGACCACCAGTTCAAACTTGCAGGTAATTGTAAATTTCTTTGGATCAAAATCTCCCCACATTCTTGATTTTTTTCCAGTTCGGGGATCAACCTAGAAACAGATATTTAGGGAAAATCGATGCTACCTGTGTATATCAAATAAACTCAATACGAATTCAGACCTAAATATATATATGCGTAATTACCGAGGGAAAGGTATCATCATCAAAAGCATCATTTAAGATGCCTAGTTTAAGTGGACATCACTGTCAAAGTTTGTCCATGGCGTATAGGGGGCACTCCATGACAGATCGATAAGTCGATAACACCCTCATATCTCAGATTTCGGTGTATTTTTTGTGAGGGGGCTATTGAAGAAGGTGATGACCATTTTTCTATTCATTTTGCTCCCTGATTTACGGTTTGAAAATTTTAGCCTCAAGCATTTTGATCATATTCACTTACATGTCTTTTTTAAAGACGACATTTTACCTGTATGATTCTAAAAATACCATGAAGACTTGATCTAGGTCTCTTAAGGACGAATTACGAATTTTGGCTCATGAGACATATAATTCAAGAAGTAAAATTTTGAATGTATTATACAGTCTTGATTTTGTTTTCAAACTCTATGAAAAATCGTTTTCCTATGCCTTATTTTAAACTTTTGCTGCTCGTGACCGTGACCCGCTCGCTCGCGATGGTGGCGACGTCGCACCCGCTCCCAGCATCACACTAAATTTTATTTGAGAGAGGTCGTGCTCGTCGCGTGCGCGGTCGGGCGGCGGGCCGAGTTGACGGTGGGCAGTGGACAAAGTCGGCTAGCTTGGCCGAGTCCTCCAGACGGGCGAGCCTGTGTCCCGACACTCCCACTCGACACCCTTGGGTTCCAGGAAGGGAATACAGCTAGTGCCGAGCTTTGTAGCCCTCCCCGGTAGCAGGGGTCCCACCCGCCTCTCGCGATTTTGGGGGCCCGTTTAACCACCCGTACGCCAAGTATTACCCGCATAGAAGCGGCACCGAAACCGTCAATCCTCTCCCCGCCCCTTTAAGTGCCCGCCATGGCCACCCGGCCGCACCAGACCACCATGCAACGCTCGATATTGCGCATCGGGCCACGCAGGCGCCTCCGACCACCAACGCACCAGTCAACGCAGTGGTACCCGACCTTCACGCTCCGCTCAACACTACGCTCCGCGCGACACTACGCTCCGCTCAACACTACGCTCCGGGCCCATTGGCTCCCGAAAGAGAGTCATGGCGGCTCTCCTCTTCCTGGGGGTCACGGAGGCGCCGAAACGTGCACTGTGATTGCCCTTGAACCGACCTTCACTCTACATCACTTTAACCGCCTGCCTCAGTAATCCGACACTATCATTCTAGCCTCCGGGCCCATTGGCTCCCGAAAGAGAGTCATGGCGGCTCTCCTCTTCCTGGGGGTCACGGAGGCGCCGAAACGTGCACTGTGATTGCCCTTGAACCGACCATCACTTTACATCACTTTAACCGCCCGCCTCAGTAACCCGGCACTATCATTCTAGCCTTCGGGCCCATTGGCTCCCGAAAGAGAGTCATGGCGGCTCTCCTCTTCCTGGGGGTCACGGAGGCGCCGAAACGTGCACTGTGATTGCCCTTGAACCGACCTTCACTCTACGTCACTTTAACCGCCCGCCTCAGTAATCCGGCACTGTCATTCTAGCCTGCGGGCCCATTGGCTCCCGAAAGAGAGTCATGGCGGCTCTCCTCTTCCTGGGGGTCACGGAGGCGCCGAAACGTGCACTGTGATTACCCTTGAACCGACCTTCACTCTACATCACTTTAACCGCCTGCCTCAGTAATCCGGCACTATCATTCTAGCCTTCGGGCCCATTGGCTCCCGAAAGAGGGTCCTGGCGGCTCTCCTCTTCCTGGGGGGTCACGGAGGCGCCGAAACGTGCACTGTGATTTCCCTTGAACCGACCGTCACTTTACATCACTCCTCCCGCCCGTCTTAGTAACCCGGTACTATCCTTCTAGCCTTCGGGCTCATTGGCTCCCGAAAGAGAGTCATGGCGGCTCTCCTCTTCCTGGGGGTCACGGAGGCGCCGAAACGTGCACTGTGATTGCCCTTGAACCGACTTTCACTCTACATCACTTCACCTGCCCGTCTTACTAACCCGGTACTATCCTTCTAGACTTCGAGCCTACGGGCTCCCTCTGGCTATGCTGTCCGCTGTCGAAACCTTCTGGTCCGAACCACGGAGCACCGATCGCATAAAAAAGGGAACGTGGGACGTCGGAGATTGCTGGCAGTCGTTTTGTTGCACACTTGCCAGGCCGAAACGATGAAGACGAGAGGATCAGGCGGGCTCCGCCGTAACGGAGGAAGTTTTTTTCGTGACGGGGGGTAAGCTGTCAATTTTTGGGATAGCCTAGCCGGAAAAGGCGTGGCAGACGTCGACTCATGGCTCTGGCTGGGCCATGGAGGAGCCGACGTGAAGGACGGGCGGTCAGTGTGGGACTCGTGGGCGGGTAGGGTCCGAGGGAGGACCGAGCCTAGGGAGGCTCCCCACGCTAGGGAGTTGTTTGTGAGTAGACTATGGCGTGAACGCCCGGAGGCTAGTAAAATTAAAAGCCGGAACTCGGTCATTCCGGTGGTCCCATGCCCGTGACCTCCAAGCCCTAGGGGCTACGGCTCAGCGACGCATCCACTAGCATGGTCCGTGCAGGCGGGATTTGGCGCAGCCAGCGTTTAGTAAGTTTCTGTTTAGGGAGAAAATGAGGCGGGAAGGAGGAGCACTGGATCATCGGGGAAGGGCGGAGCCGAGTTACCTCCTGTTGGGCTCTAGCCAAGCCCTGGGAGCTGCGGCCGCCGGTGTGGGTGCGCGTGAGTAACTGGCGGTGGGTGAGTGACAGGCCATAGAACGAGGAACGTTTGGTGCCTTAGAGCGGCCTGCAGGTAGCGGGTCGTACCGGTCTGACCGACCGGGGATCCCACCACTCGCGCCCCTCCATCGGTTGCGCCCGCAAACGGTAGCAAAGCGTAAGCATAGCCCCAGGTGAATTCGCCCACTTCTTTCTGTCGGGGGGATGTGCAGCCCGGCCTAGTTGGCTGATTGGGCTTAGGTGGGGCCGAATCGGCCATCCTCTATGCACGCCCTTTCACGAATAAATAAGACCCTACCACGATCACGGATAGGAGGAGTGTAACCTTCTACATACCGCTCGCGTTGGCCGACGGGGCTCTAGCCGTCAGATCTCGGAAACACCGGGAGGGATATGAAATTGGGGAGGGACTCAGAATTTTTAGAACAAGTGAGAGGCGCGAGAAAGAATGGCCCTAGGTCAAGGTGAATTATGAGTGCATGCTTAGCGTAAGGCCCCGGTGGTGAGAATGTTTACTGAGGGCATTCGTTCCGGATCTGACAGTGAGAACACACGCCGGAACGGATGACGTGACAAAAAAGGGGAGGAGGGTATTAAGGTAGGGGACTGGTTTAGGGGTTAACGATGCTGAAAAGTGCTGGCGTAGGCAAAACAAATCCGTTCCCAGAGAGACTGGACCCCTGGTACGTGGAAATAGCCCACCGAGATAGACGATGTTTGAGGCGAGAAGTCAGTGCAGCTCAGAGAACCACGATATGAGGGTACGAAAGGGCAAGTAGTTAAGGTAGCTATGGAAGAATCGGTTAAAAGGGGGGTGTAACTTGTGATGATAGGTCCGAGGGAAATAATAAGAGTTAGCGGGCACTTAAAGGGGCGGGGAGAGGATTGACGGTTTCGGTGCCGCTTCTATGCGGGTAATACTTGGCGTACGGGTGGTTAAACGGGCCCCCAAAATCGCGAGAGGCGGGTGGGACCCCTGCTACCGGGGAGGGCTACAAAGCTCGGCACTAGCTGTATTCCCTTCCTGGAACCCAAGGGTGTCGAGTGGGAGTGTCGGGACACAGGCTCGCCCGTCTGGAGGACTCGGCCAAGCTAGCCGACTTTGTCCACTGCCCACCGTCAACTCGGCCCGCCGCCCGACCGCGCACGCGACGAGCACGACCTCTCTCAAATAAAATTTAGTGTGATGCTGGGAGCGGGCGCGACGTCGCCACCATCGTGAGCGAGCGGGTCACGGCCAAGAGCAGCCGCCACGGCGGACCACCGAGAGGTCGGCCCGGCCCGCACCAACATCAACAGCGGCGGCGACGACGCCACAGCCCGACTCGCACCGAGCGACGAGCCCCGCGACCCCAGCGCCCCCGTCACAAGGCTCATACTACTCTTTATACTTTTCTCTATAAGATTTAGCAATAAAAAGAATGGAGTCTTTAACCAATCGCGAGTTCTGAGTTCCCAAATGTCCCGATCCCCACTTTTGTGAGGTTCGTGCGCCAGCGCGCCCCGCCGTCGCTGCGACTATCAAACGTCTCTGGTCACGAAAAATACCTTCTCTTCCATGAATCCCACCATTGACACTTGTGTCAATGGTGAGATTCGTGGGGCATGAGGGTAAGGATGTATTTAAAACAATAAATTGTAATCAATGTCCCATTCCTTAACACCCGCACTGGAGAGGGGTCTGACACTTACGCGCACTGGTGGGCCCCCTGAGCTCTCGGAAATTAAGAGACGTAGAAAAACTCCGGTTGGAGGCTGGGTGGGAGCTATTGAAATCTATACTATGACCGATTTCAATTGACCTAGGTAAGTACCGTCAAGTTCAAACGAGGTCATCAGGGTCATGTATGAGCCGTGCTGGGGATTTTTCTGGAAATGCTGTGATTAAGCGCAAAAAAGTTAAGAATGCACTAAAAACGGACCAGGGTCATAATGAGAACGTTCCAAAAAATGTAGACTTAATTTATGGGGTTAAGTCATTCAAGTTCATTGACCTATAGCGTCAAAATATGACATATTTCTTATAATTGCACCATGACTAGCACCATAGCAACCGTTGGACGGGAAATGAGGATTGGCCTTTACCCATGATATTTCACTTTGACCTGTGCCTTGACCTTTACATTGAGTTATCTTAACTTTGACGTCATAGCATGGTATACGTCATACTGGGTAACGCCATGCGATCGGAAGCACCGGACCAATGACTTTGAGAATGCGGGTATGGCGTTGAGCTGTGTGCTTGATCTTCATGTTGGGTGAACTTGACATATAATCTCATTTTATATACCACTATAACTTTGCCAGTCAGTCTTTGATGCACGCGAACTGGTACAACCGCTCGATTGCAGCGATCTCAAAATAAAGGTTTTACCCTTGAAAGTCTATAATGACAAAATTGGGGCCGATTTTCAAGATAATTTGACCAATCGACGTGCCACTGGATATTCTCAGAAGTAGGTATATAGCGTTTTTTGGCCGCGACGGGTTCTCCGGCAACTTTGAAAAAGTAGGTGGGGCTTCCGAGGCTCCCCTCCAGTGTGCTTGTTATCACGCGCTGGTATGAGGTCCAAGGCCACCTTTACTAGCATGGGGGGTACCCATCCCCTACGATCTCAGCAACCATGCTTGGAAGGGAAAAGGAAAGCAGTGTTCCATTGCTTGCCTCGATCTCTACCAAAAAATGTTTATACCACTTTTCGGTCAGGTCATTTTTGTGGTCTCGGAGGCCAAGGTATGTTTCCATAAGAATACAACGGAAACTTAAATCTTGTATCGTAATGGCTAACAAACTATAACAAGAGTAATGTTATTGCCATCGCTGAAATGTATGTGCAGAAACAAAAGTACTCAAATTAGCTACTGAGCTCAGAAAATGCTTCGATACGGCAATCACGAGAAAAGGAACATTGAAGATTCACAAGTTCGTGCTGGTTAATTCGAAGACCAATATTGTGCATGGGCTCTCGAACGACGAGGGACAGAAGGTTCAAGCTTCACATTTAATATGTGAACTTCAATTGCGCCATGGGATGGAGTGGTTCTTTCGATCCGTTTGGTCAGATCTTAATCCTCGGTCGGTGGGGGTGTTTGAACACCCCGTCGGTTTCTTTTTTCCGGCGGCAACAAAAACGGCACGCCAAGCGCCGCCGTACTTGGCACAGCTTATCCTTGATCAATTCCGCAACTTCCCGCAAAATTTTAAGGTTAAGTCATCTCAGGTCAGGTCACCAGTGCAGGTCAAGTGACCTCATCTCAAAAATGTTTAAGGTGGAATAAGTAAGAAATGGGGAATCCATCGAATTGAAACTTATACCACATAATGGGCCCACCAAGCCCTAAAACATATATTCCGGGATTTTCATATCGATGACCTAAGGTCAAGTACAGACCGTGACCTCTCCATTGGAAATGCATGGAAGAAAAGATATTGGGCTGTATTTGTGTAGATACAACTGTGAAGACCTTCATATGCTCAAAATCGTAATATCCTGTGCCCCTTTCCAGGTTCATTTTGCAATTTTTGGTCTGTGACCTCTGAGAGGTCATCTGGGTTACGTAAGTAGTTTTCAGACTTCGGTCAATAACTTTGCATGAAAGGATGGTACAAATTTTATTTTGATATCATTGCGCTTGAATTGCTATTGCAAGTCGATTGACACGCATATTGACTAGGCTTGGTAAACGTGACTTTGACCTGACCTGAAGTCAGGTCTTTTTGTTTTTTGACCTAGCATGATCATATACATCATTAGATTTTCCGTGATGAGAGGAAGCGAATAGTGCCTAGAAAATGGTTCCAAAACTCAACCCTGTCAGACGCAAGAGCCGAAAATTTACTCAAAATGCCAATTTTTTACCTGTCATGACCTCAATATTGAACTGAACCAAAAAGTGACTAATATAGTTTCTTCATGAATTTGTATGAGCTATCCACCAGCATTCGCGTTTTATCGCTATCCCGCATAGGGGACAAGCTCGAAGGGGTTGTTCAAACACCCCACCTACCGGGGCGAGGGTTAATAACAATATGACATATTTATGTCAAAAGGTACTATTTGTGTTTCGGTGTTAGTTACGTGTACTAAAAAAGCACGGTTGTCACCACAACTGTATGCAGCTAATGCCATCATTATTGACTTTCCAGTGGTTTCAAAGACCATTCAGAAGAACACGTTCTAACGTGTAATTCTGAATGAAAATAAAGTAAAGGACTTCGCTCCGCAGCCGCAACTAACGCCGTTCGGTCCCTGTAGGTTCACATATGATATCGTACTAGCAGACTAATGGTACCAAGCGGAATGGGTCTGTAATTTTTTTCAGCCAGAGGGAGAACCATTTTTTTAACCCGCGCCCCACCGGGGGTCCGGCGCCACCTTCGCCCCACCGGGGGCCATCGATGGCCCCCTCTAACTCCGAAAATATGGGCGTAAGCGCAAATCTGCAAAGTGCACTAGAAAGCTCGCGTGAATTCAGTAAGAAATTACTTCACATGTTTTAGTGCTCAGGTCAATTGTTTGACCTCCAGAGGTCAAATTAGGTCAAGATCGGCTATTTTCACTCAAATATGCAATGCTTAAGCAAACTGGGCATAACTCTTATGCCATTAGAGCTATTGAGGTCTGGTAAAGTACATTTGATAGGAAATTGCCAGTAATTTTTCCGCTATGTGCAACGTTAAGACCTCCCGCCAGTGGTTTGACCTCCAGTGACCTCGTGACCTTATATTACCTGAGGTCACAAAAGGTCAGACAGTGACCTTGCCGTATATCAAATGAAAGCCAGTGACAAGACAAGCACGATGGTGTTTGTTTCAGCGCTCTAGCTTAATTAGGTCAAAAGTTATTGTCAAAATACTGTTTTGACCCCTGGTGACCTTGGGTGACCTTGGAGAGGTCAAGGGAAAATATGGCCCCTGGAATCCGTGAAAAGGTGTCCAAGAACGCTTTTCTGATCAAGCTGAGCATTTTCAATCGCTTTTGTGACTTTTAGATCATGAGACAGCTTTTCCCCATGCTTTTTCAATGGGAGAGGTCACCTCGTGACCTGACCTCAGGGCACGAAATCGAAAAATCCCGGATATACATCTTTTAGACCCCGGAGAGGTCATGAAGAGTAGGAAGTTTCAAATCAATCGACTTTGAAATGTAGCTCTTACAGAGCTCTAAAGTTGAAGTGAGGTGACCTTGGTTGACCTCGTCTGGTGACCTGACCTTGGATCACCCGGGGTAAAAAATGTCAGGGATGGTGGGAAAATGATCCAGTGAGAGGTAGAGCCCTCAACCGCGGTGCTGCACCTCATCGTTTTTCTGCTATCCCGGAAAAACATTAGGGGGCCATCGATGGCCCCCCGGTGGGGCGAGGGTTAATGGGCTGGATCGTGGCTTGCGTTTCCACAGTTATGGACATTTCTCCTCATTAAGGGAATTGTTGGAAAGAGCGGTAAGTGGTTTGTGTTTCAGTATCGCCGTTAGCTTCAAAATACGAGGGGGAATTGAGTCGGGACCTAGGGATTTATTGAAATTGTGTGAGTTTAGTTGGTTCAACACTTCTCGCTTGGTGATAACGATGTTGTTTAAAGGAAGGCTGATTTCTCTGTTTGTGTCCATGTGAGGCTGGGATTGATCATCGATGTGTGACCTGAATAACGAAGCGTAATATTTGTTTAGCAAGCTTGCTTTCTCTGTGTCCTCGGAGACTAAATCGCCAGAGTCATAGACCAAAGGGGTTGTGCTAGAAAGTTTCTGCCGTCCTATAATGGTTTTTAATCTATTGTAATATTGATAGGTTTTGGAGTGCTGCGGCGAGGAGCATGATCATAAGTAGATATGGTGTTGGCTGGCCTGTCTCCTCGAATCCTAATCCTCGAATAATCTAAGTGTTTTTTTTTACATCCGGATTCGAGGAGACAGGCCAGCCGACGCCTACCTACTGTGATATTGAGATGGATTTTGCTTAAACTGGACATGCGTCGCAAATTTTTTTACATCGTCCATCTTTCCCAGCCTTCCCCCTGTCATGCTTCTTAGCCAATTTGAGTTGCAATTACATTTGCGAATACTTTTTAAAACCTCCGATGTCACTCATGGGTTTCTCCCGCTGTTAATTTTTAATTGCCTTTTCATCTATCACCACTGATCACCATGCTTACCGATCTCTATCCGTCTCTATTAATCCCGACCTCTTCTGTATGGACGCAACAAACCCAGTAGCATGCACCTGTCCGAGTTAGTCAAGGGTACGCTCAGTACGGCTCCTCGCGCAGGCAAACCACATTTTAAAGGGGCAGCAGTTTGAAAAACAATACAGCACGCCCCGTGTTGAGGAATTAGGTGCCTTGCATTTGTGCATCCCCAGCTATACAATGGTACAGTTGCTGTGCAATTGGCTCTCTTATCACCCCTAAACGGCGCGCTTTCCAGCACCTGCTACCTCTTCGCCGGGTCACAAGGTCACATTCTCCGCAATCCCATGCCGGCTCAGCTCGCGCCGGCACCACCCGCTCAGGTCACGCAACAGTGAGGGTCGTCTCCACAGACCACTCAGCTCCTGTTCAGGTCACGTGACAGTGAGGGTTGTCTCCGCAAACCACTCAGCTCTGTGGCAGCAGGGACGGCAGCATACAGAGACAACGGTAGGCAAACATACAATATAAAAGTATGAAAGACAGGTCCCCCAGTTAGATATAACGCGGCACATACTCTAATAATGACGATGGCGGACAGGCCAGGCCTGTGGCTCATCTTAGCGTGGACGCGGTGCTGCATATGGCGCCGGGGTGACTTAATGCTCTCCCGAAATACGGCCCTTGAATGTGCAAAATGGAGCTCGGATAATTTAGCACCAAGGTTTCACAAACGTGCTAAATTTGGCATCAAATCTTTTAAAGTCGCGCATCCCTTAACGTATACAAAGGCTCTATCACAATGCAACTGGGTCTCAACTATCGCCCCTGAACGATGCGCTGCGTGACATCTGCTACGCCTTCGTTGGGTCACAAGGTTACATTGCCCGCATTCCCATGTCGGCCCAGCTCCAACCCCTCAGGTCACGTAACGGCGAGGGTCGTCTCCGACATGACAAAGTGTGGAAAGCTGAACATACCTGCTCCTACAATCATCATTTGATAGGTTGGCATCAGCATTCAGTTTTGGAAAAAAACTGCCAAGCTGTGCACAGCCAACCCGGGTTCGAACCAGCATGCTCTGTAAGAGAGCGGAACATCCTACCTACTACACCACGGCTCGGCACGCTGCCGCCACCCCACTATTCCGGACAGGCGACCCGTTTGGAGGTCACTTGACTCTGCCGCCAGTACCTCCGACTGATCGAGGACACTCGCAGTGACGGAATCTGGCGTTGAACGCTGTAGTGGGCCAGAAAGTAATTTCAAGAGAAGCGCTGGCATCCCAAAATGTTATTGAAATCAATGTTTCGGAACAGTTAAGATACAACAATCCGCTATAACCACTGTTACATTCCTGTCATAGGTAAGATGGTGGTGCAAAGTGTCAAGAGACCGATCATATTAAGGGGCTGGCTCATCAGTCATTAATTAGTTTGAGTTCTGCATCCATTGCACCTCATGGGTGAATTCAGGAAGGCAAGTGAGGGCACTTGCACCATTCCCTAGATTGAGCCTCAACGCCCCTTAAATGGTCGCGGCTTCTCCTAAAATGTCAGTGGCGTCATGATAAACTTTCGCTTGCCACCCGTTTACTCTTTCCCTCAGGATGCAAATGAGCATCCCACGATAGGTTTTGGTTTATCACCCCTCCCCCTTCTGGCTTGGATGGCGACCCGCTTTCAATCATGCGTCCTCACATAAGAAATCCTGTATTTGCCCATTCTGCACCCCCCGGCAACCATGTTATCCCCGCTCCTGCCAACTTTCTGGCAATAAGGTGACCTCTGCTCCCCCCTCCGCCTCCTGGCAGTAATAATACTACCCTAAAACACACGGTCCTGCCTCCAATGGTATTTGGGGTTCAGCTCTCAATAGTGGGGAGGGATACTCGGTGGCCCACCGCAGCGGAACCGAGAAATTACCATTATGGTGCTTCGCCTCTGTGTCGGGGAGGCTCAAATACAGGAGGTTCCACGACTGAAAGTGAAAACACTGGGTCACCCCACCCTCCCCAGCTGACCCCAGCCTCATCGGTCCGACCCGCTAACCGCTGGGGAGGTCGACCCCGAACAGGCCACGCCCTCAGACGTGTAGTTCCCAAACTTCATATTTCCGCCTGGTCGGACACCCCTAGAACGGAACGATACTTTCGCAACAGACTACATCTTTGAGATTTATGCACATCGTGCGAAAGTGTAAAATAATCCCTACGTTTGTACGGTTACTCGATTCACACACGAAAATGACACCGTGGGGGAGTGCAGCGGATACAATTACACTGTTTTACTGAGTACTAGTACACGGTTTTGCGATTCCCCACACGTTATCGTCCTGCAAATCAGTGTAAGATGAGACGATTTAAAAATGTAAAATTACACCGCGCACGCTTTGCAAGCGTGAAATGACACCAATTTCTGTGTCATACACGATGTAAGATAACTCAGTGCTTTATTCAACCGAGTAGAATTACAACTAACACGTTTAAAAAAAAAAAAAATGAGGCGTGAACAGCTACACAAAATAGATAGCATTACTCAATGACCGAGTCAATCGTATTAGGGTAAGGGCGGGTAAGAGTACGCAGGAGATAAGAGTACGCAGCAGCTGTTTTGGTTACTTAGCAACCACGAGATGGTGGATACCCTGGTATAAAAAGCAAGGTCAGTGCCTAGGCTGCACACCAAAATTCAACGTGCTCCGTTCTTTCCGCGGGAGTACAGAGCAAAATAAGTTTCTGGGCACCCTTGAAGTAATATTTCTTAACTGGGAAAACTTGTAGACCATGCTTCTATTATCACAAGTATTGTATTACGGTGTGTCATCAGTAAAAGGCTGAGCTAGGACTGTGCTGCAGGATTGGAGCTCACGCTAAAACGCCTGCCAACATGTTTATGAAGACTTTCTTCCCAAGAAAGCATGTCCGGCAAGAGTACGCAGTAGACCATTGGGCAAGAGTGCGCATGCTTAAGAGATAGGAAAATTAATTTTCGCTCGGGATAGAGTCCGTAATTCATATTTTGAAAACCAACGCTGCAACATAGTTCTTGTATATTCAGAACGATATAAAATCATACAATCGCCTAGTTTGGCGACAAAAAACTTCGCGACATGGCCTATGCACCTAAAGCACAGCGGGGCATCAATGCGTACTCAGCCTCTCCCTTGCGTACTCTTACCGACCCAATCCGGCAAGAGTACGCACGTATTTTATTTTTGATGGGCTCGTGGCGAGTTCCTTTCAGAGACATCGAGTTGAAACATGGAACATACATAGACAATTTTTCAGGCTAAACAACCACATACAAATTTTAGCTGTTAGACTTACAGGAGAAAAGTGAAAGCCTTTAGAAAGTTAAGTGCGTACTCTGCACGGTCTTCCCCTACATTACATGTTAAATTCGCGTTCTTAAATCCAACTGCTGTTTTAGAGTGGTGGTTTAGCACATGAATAAAGGGTGTCAACCTACGTTTGAAAAAGGTGTAAAAGTTGCTGTGTGTAAAGAAATAAAAAAATTTAAACTTTTTTACAGTGTAGGAGCTTTTGCCCGAAAATTCAATGTACGAGTTATTATCACAGACATAATGTGATATAGGTGAACACAGAGAATGTTATTTAAGTTATATTTATTTTACAGACGTTTCACTGTTGTACAGCTTCATCAGTGTAGGTACATGTGTCCTGCTGTGAGCTGAACTTTGTAATTTTGTATTGATATTTTTTGTAATTATGTACCTACACTGATGAAGCTGTACAACAGTGAAACGTCTGTAAAATAAATATAACTTAAATAACTTTCTCTGTGTTCACCTATATCACAGTACGAGTTATTTTATGAAAGTTTTTACACAGATAAAAATGAATCGAACCTAAATTTTCATGCATGAATTATCCAAAATATCAAGTTCACGAGCGATCACGGCTCATTTTTCTGACTCGAAAAAACCAGGTTTCAGCTTCAATCGGTCACAACATTTGAATAGGTAGTTATTGCTGCTAGTTGCTCAAAAAGTCAACTGTGCAATAGACTAGTTTAATAAAGATTAAGTTAACGAGGGAAAAAATAAAAACAAAGACATACAGCTGCATAGGCATCTCCAATATAAGCTGCTATTTGTGAGGATTGGGCAGTGTGCAGAATGATAAAGGTAAAGGAACACACTGACAAGTTGGATATTAAATATATTCAAAAGCAGGCAGTTCCTCTCTAGTATTAATATTCCTCCACACCCGAGTGACGTCACATGGGCGTGGAGGAATTCCTTCACCTTTGGGCCGTGTGTCAAACTGCTGCTAATGGCACTGCCCACTTCCCTGGCATAGGGACTGGGGGCATTCGGCTGAAAAGGGCACAAAGTCCCACCAAAAGGGCATTCCTAGAGCAGCTATTGACTGGTTGCTGGTGGGCACTGGGCCGCTCAGAGCCGCTCACGGGTGAACATAGCATGGGGGACTGGTGGACAAAATGCCCACCACTTTGTAGCTTAAAATATGCACTGCTGGCCGGTGCACTTGCAATTTTACCGATGTTTATTCGGCACTTTTTAGCATTATTGATCACATCACTTACAAGGAATAAAACTGTCGCAAACTACTCTTGGGCACTGCGCCAGGGCCAAAACTGGTTTTGGCCGGCATTTAACCACTCCTAGCACAGGAACACGTCACTAAGCAATGACCTACCTAAAAGTGACAGCAGTAGTCGATTCAGAGCGGAGATCAGACGCGGGACTGTTTCCTTGAGAGTTCTGCTGGTTCGCCTCGTACCGCACGACCCGCCGTTGTTTTCTCTACGCGCCGGGGTGTTAGGTACGTACAGACCCAGCAATGGTGAATGCTAACGTCGTCATGTGAGAAGCCACGTGACGGCAAAAGCCGCGTATAGTCATATGGGTCAGTCCATATCTACAGTGCCACCAGCTACTTAACCTATCATTATGATTATGAGACAAGCATATCATTATGTATGATTATGAGACAAGCATATCATTATGATTATGAGACAAGCATATCATTATGGTTGAGATTAATTAAGGCTAGCCACGGATATCTTTCAAAATTCATGGTCCAGATGTAATTGTTTGTTTAGAATTAAGTAGCAGATAATTATTTCCCTGGGAGGAGGGATGAGCAGACACTGATGAATGACATGCAGAAGGGAATAAAGGCACCGCTAAAACGACTTTAACAAGCAGAAACAACATTGGATGCTTAAACCACAATGGCTGACATAGGCCCCCCGCCCCTTCATCTCGGGTTTTCCGTATGTAGCGTCGAAACTGTCTCCCAGCGCTATCTAAACCGGCTTGGAGTGCTCTGTTTACTTCCGCCTCGTTTCTGAAAGCTCCGACTTTGGGTCAGCTAAGGTCAGGCCGGCCGGGTTAAATAGTCTCACCGAACACACAAGAACTCGCACCCCTCTAAATTGTGCTGCTTTAGTACTACACTTGGTAGCATTGACCACCCCGGTAGCTCAGCTGGTAGAGTGGTGGTCTCCAGCCCGCTCAGAAAACCGTGCAGTGGCAGTGCATCGTTGAAAGCTTGAGATCGATTCCCCTGAGACGCTCCGGCGCTCAACTGGCGGAAGGGTGGCTTGAGTGGGGCAAAAGGTTAAAATTTCGATTCTAAATTGACACCTTATCTCGGGCATGGCTGGTTCGGATGATGGGGTCGAAGTTTCCGTGACAATTTTCTTTGAATGCTTAAGTGCGCCGTTGATCCCAAAAGCCGAACCTTCAATAATTTGGACAAAGTTAATAAAACATGAAATAAAAACGTCCCCGGACTTAACAAATGCCGGCGCTGCCTGGGCTTTTCTCTTACCTACCACCGCCTGGGGGGGTCGGTACGGAACACTCTCCGATCTCGTGAGCCCAAAGGTTACATGAGAAAAAACAAAACGGTGCTGAAAGTGCCCTACCGTCCTTTACTCTTGGACCAGGTTTGAACTATATCCCTTGAACTGTGACGTTAGAAGGGGCCCACATGAGAGAAAGTTAGGCCGATTTTGGACACATATTGTAATTCGAGAACAATTAAGCTAAGAAAATAGCTAAGGGCACCAATGTGATCGTCTTGACTCAAGGATACAAACAATATGCAGTGGGATATTGGTGTATCAAAATATTATATCAATCTTGACCTGGGGTGAAGATAAAATAAGAAATCTGAAAGATCAAATGTTATATCATTCGAATCCAAATATTATCCTCACCACTATGACATTAAATTTATTGCTGTATCTTGTCTTTATATTAAAGAGACAGCGATTCTAAAAGAGTGCCCTAATGACCTGGCCATATTGAACTGACCTCAGAACGGTTAATATATCAGCAATTTTTATTTGAAAGAGGTTTTTAAAAACAACTAGCAACTTTATCTTGACCTTCTAGGAGCCGAGTTATACACAGACTTGTTGATGGCTCAAAACGAGCAGACTCAACTGTGACTCATGACTTAATCGCTGACTCTGATTCTGACTCAGCTCAACGAGTTTATCCGGTGAGTCGTATCTGACTCAAACCACATCCAGAAGTAAGTCGACTCAGTTCTGACTAAAGAAACATTGAGTCGACTCAGAACCGAATATGGTACTGAGTCACGAGTCAATAAATCACAATTGGCTTTTATGGCTAAATGAATTCTGCTTAGGTTTATATTTGGAAATTGATGTATACAATTATTTTCCGCAGAGGTGCATTGCAAAAATATACAAGTTTATGTATGTACCCAAGCACATATTGTTATGAAACTGTAGATCTTAACATACAAATATCTTATTGCATCGCGGGAGGATGGGGATTTTCTGCGTTTCATATCTGTTCGTCACATTGTTTTCAGTTCAGAGCGTCCCTTTCGGAATTTTGGTGATCTCACGTGTCTAAGGTTTTGAACTCTCTTTGTATCTGCCACAGTATGAGCAGACTAGCTGGCTAGGTACCAGGTGCCGGAAAAGGTCATGCGAAATTTACTTTACCTGTAGACAATGGCAGTGCTGGATGACCCATCACATGAAGGTAGGCATTATCTGTCATTCTCTGCTCACTCACTGGGCCTAGTGTGAACATGAAACCATAACTTATCGTGCATATTATCATGGCAATATAAAAAATTCTAAGATAGTCATCAAGTTTAAAACAACAGCAAACAAATCACATCAGGACAGCAAAACAAAATACAAAAGACAAATCCTCCCGGAGAAGCATACAGTTTTCCTCAAACATAGTTATTTTCCATTTGAGCATAGGTGTCTAAGAAATTTGGATGCTAAGTCGCCTCAAATCTGACTCACGGCTTGGAGACAGACAGATTCTGATCAACAGAGACAGAGACAGAGACAGATTCTGATCGAAATCATATATTGGAGCGAACTTGTTTCGGGATTTTTATATCAGTGATCTTAGGTTGTGTACATTACAAATGCATGGGGAAATCACAAAATGAGCTTTTTCAGTCGGTATGGGTGCAATCAACTTCGAATATCGGTTAGGACTTGCTCTTAGCCTATTTCTGAAGCTGATACCAAAAAATTTCACCTCTGACATTTGAAGGTCATTTAAGGTTAAATAAACATTTGTTAGTGCCTTACTCAATAAATTTTGAATAAACAAAACTAGGACTTTATTTTTGCCACTGAAGTGTCACATCGTCACTGCAAGTCGAATCGTATGCATCATGACTACATCAGGTCAAGGTGGGTCAAATCGTTGGCCTGAGGCCAGGTCAATCTCTGAATTTGACCTGGCATAGCATTATCATGTAGGTCATTTGATTCGTATTGACGAGAGAATTGCAATAGGGCATCAATTATGGCTGTATCGTGCTTGCTCTGGAAATTATTCGCGAGAAAGGAAACGCCCTTATAGGTACATGGGCAGCTATGGACATCCCCAGAACACTCTCAATATTCAGTGGCCTGTCTTTTGACCTGACATGAAAATAAATTGCACTGCAATGAAAGAACTGTTCAAGAACTGTTCCCTGTTCCAGTTGGGCAATTCCAGCACCAATCGACCAAGGCCTACACGGTACCTCTTCGATTTTCTTTAAAATGGGCATATAGGGTTCTCATGGGCCCCAAAGCCTAATCTGAGAGTTTTAGCTCGATCGGAGTAAAACTTTAAAAGTTATTGCCTCAGGCATTTTTTGAAAATCTGCTTACGGTGCATTTTTAAGGTAAGCACAAAACCCTCAAAAGCTTATGAATTATGCATTAAAGATACAAAATGAGCCGAAAAACTAGAATCTGAAGTCCGTTTGACCCTAGGTCACTTGTGAAAAATTTATGGTTTGACCTTGACTTAAGGTTATGTCCCAAATTTGCTGGTACACCTTTTTCAAAATGGAATGTCACATATTGAAGATAAAACTTTTTTTGTCCAATGAAATAGGTTAGAACATCCGTTTTTTATATCTACTTGTGTTTTTAACACGCACAGTGGAGGGTGGTCTGGCGTCAACACGTAATGAAGGGGGTCCCGAAATGCCTCCCCTGAGATCTCGCCAATTTGGAGGGTTAGGAAAACGCATTTTCCGGGATTTGTGAGGTCTGTTAACTGTTTTATTTGAGCTCAATTGTATGAACTTATATCGATATCTTTAAGGTGAAATCAGGTCATAAATGTCAAATTTACGTCATAACGGATACCTTAAGCGAAGCGCCGTGATTATACGGAAAAAGTCGCAAAACGTTTTAAGCATATAATAGTGATATATTGAAAGATATAACAGTACGGTGACAGTGGATAACCTCACGTCAACGGAGCCCTGGAGAGGAGGAGGTTATGGAGTATTTATACTCTTTTGACTCCGTGCTAATGGCTTCTGAAGAAATTAAGTTTAAAGAATGGTCAAAATCAGAGAGAGAATCGACGCTTTCGGATTGCGTGGACAGTATAGAGCGATTTGTTGATTCCCTGAGTGAGAAGGTATGTAACCTAACCAGTCACCACTACATCTCTAAGGCTCAAGATCATTATATAGCAAAGTGGAAGGAAAAGGCACCAAAGGGGGAAGCTGTAGTCATCGATGACTTATCAGAAAATTATACATGTACTGCGCAAAATGCTGCTCACTGTTATGCAAAGCAGGTGACTGCACACCCTTTTGTTCCATACTAGACTGAGGATGGAGTCCGGTGCAGAAGCTTTTTAAGTGACGACTTACTTCCACACATGTATTCAGGAATGCCACATCCCATACACAACACACCAAAGGGAACACTGGAATCAGGGGTGTAATTTTCCCAGAATCTTTGGGGGTGCTCAGCCGGTAGGGGGCGGCACCCCATAGGGGCGGCGGCGTTGCGGGGGCGGCACCCCTTCATTGCACAACATATGCTATTCATCGCCTTTTTGCACCTTTTATAGCTCAGGGGACATTTTATTTTAATGTTGAGCAGGTATTCTACAGCTTTTGCCAAACATGTTTGTTCTTTAGGCGACATCTCAAAGCTACATACACGTCTTAAAAGCATCCAATCTGAGTGGTAAATCTATCAACGATTGAAGAACAGCTTTGCGGAGTTGGATTTTTCTTCGAATGGCAGAGTGGACGGAAATTGAAACGAAAGCAAATGACATAACCTTCGCCCGGGTGGCAGTCTTTAGATCCCCTCGGGTTTTTCCAAAGTGACCGGAACACGATGGCGTGCAGCGCCGCCAAACTTAGTCTAGCCGTTCCTTTATCATTTTTACATCTTTCCTGAAAATTTAGCTCAAGGTCATATCAGGTCAGGTCGCCAAGTCAGGTGAAGAGACTTCACCTCAAAAAATGCTTAAGACTGCATAGTTAAAAAGAGGGTTAATCGATCAAGTTGAAACTCATACCACATAGTGGGTCCACCAGTAGCTACAACATGTGTTCCCGGATTTTCCATATTGGTGACCTAAGGTCATGTACTGGACTTGACCTTCCCATTGCAAATGCATGGAGGAAATCACGAAATGAGCGTTTTCAGTAAGTATGGATGGAACAAACTTCAAATGTCGGTTAGGACTTGCTCTTAACCCATTTCTGAAGCTGATACCAAAAATGTTTACCTGTGACCTTTGAGGGGCCACCTAAGGTCAAATAAGAATCTTTCGGTGTTTTTTCTCTATAAACATTGAATAAACAGAGATGGGACTTTTATTTTATCACCGAAGTCTTTGTATGGTCACTGCAAGGCAAATGATATACATCATGACTATACCAGGTCAAGTTGTTGGGTCAAACAGTTTGGCTGAGTCAGGTCAATTTGGAATTGGACCTAGCGTAGGAATATCATATATCATTCGATTTGTATTGACGAGAAAATTGCAATGGTGCATCAACTATTGCTCTATCTTGATTGGTTTGGAAGTTATTAGCGAAAAAAGAAACGCCCTTATGCATGGACAGCTATGGACATTTCCAAGAATATTCCCAATGTTCAGTGGCCTGAAGCTCCCTAAGCTTAGACCTGACCGAAAATTAATGGCATTGCAATGAGAGAGCAGCAAAAGAGCTTTCAAATTGTGTTCAAAAAATGTTTCTAGTTATCTTAGTTTCTGAGATAAAGGAGATTTTCTTAGTACACCTCATTTTAGCAATTTTTTGCCTTTTTTGACCTCTGGTGACATTGATGCTGATCTGACGAGAAAAATGACCAAATTATCTTTGATATCATTCTTTGAAGAGCTTTCGATTCCTGTTTTACGTTTTTTCAAACTTCCCTAGTTTTTAGCAAGTGGGGTCTTTTGTTACCCCCCACCCCCCCACCAGGGCGAAAGTGGCTCGTACCCGCCACCGGGGCAAAGGTTAATTACTACGTGAAGGAGATAAAAACACCGATAACGCTCCAAGCAACGCGTGTATTGTTCTGTAAATATTAACAAAGATGGCACTCCACTGCACCCATGCATCCCCACACGCCCTTTATTTTTACTTTAACACACGGGGGGGGTAATGACACTGGTCAACAGCCAAAATGGATCCGGCACGTGAGGACCTGTTTCTACTTATTTCGATACCACTGATTACAAATTTAGAAACCGTTGTTTTGCCATAGGACCTGGTTTCTTCCCCAGAGCATACCTGGTGTAGAGCCCCTACAGTTTACACACACTGTCATCAGCCTAGCCTTTTGTGAAAAATATCGATCAAGGATGTCGAGAACCCGGATTATCTGCATCCAGACAATGCAGCTTCTCAATATACATGTGAATTTATTGCAAACGGAAAACTACCTCGCATTCAAGTGCATGAACATTTTACATTGAACAATGCTTGCGCTCGGTCGCACAAGCTCGCCGGTATTGTAGACCGAGTGGTGACGTTGCAACATTATATGATGAGGATTTTATATCAGAGTCACATGATGCCATAGGCTAGGTTACTCGATCTTGAGCTCGATGTCGCAGATTCAAGTCAAAGGCCATAGGTCAAGGTCAAACCTGATTTCTCGCCCGACGGTTGCCATAGTGCTAGTTGTAGTATATGTTATAGGCAAAATGTAATATGCTGACGTCAAAGGTCAATGGCCTTGAACGACATTGACCTAAAAGTGTCAGAGAACCTTGCCTCAGACCTTTCCGCCGTTACTTTAGGTCACTTTCTCTCCACATCCGGCTTCTCATCACATAATCACGGCATTTCCCAATGGCTACCCTGCACAGACAGAATTTAACCTATATGGCCTCGTTTAACCTTGAATATGTTGACCTAGGTCTATGAAAATTGGGTTTAGGGTAGAATACCCTAGCCTCCACAAACACCCAAGCGTTCATTTTTCTAGAACTCTAGGGGGTTTGCACTGTCAATATCACGGATGCCAAGTAGGCTTGCGCAAAGACGTGTATCTCAAAATTCTGATCTGATACGTCATTTCTGCTGCCAGATTCGTGTTGATCGCCACAAATTACTCCTGAAAAGAACTATTTTGCATTGGATCCATGACAAAAGTTAAATTTTGTTGGCCAGTGTGATCAGTGCTGCAGTGATAAGCCCAGGGCGACATTTATGGACTACGAACGGCCCAAATTAGCTTGGAAGTGGTAAGCTGGGAGCGAGAGTGATTGGCCGGCGCGGCAACAAACAGAACAGTCATAAGTCGAGGGCGGAAGGGATGAGCCAGGGGCAATAGCTGTGAACTAGGAGCGGGGCGAATCAGAGTGGAAGTGATAAGAGGAGGGTGGCAGTGAGGACTCGGGAGCGGCAGTTATGGACTAGGGGTGGCAAGAACCAGGGCGGAAGTGATAAGGTAGGGAGGGAGCGGCATTGATTAGCCGGAGGCGGCACGAATCAAGACAACGGGGAAAAACCGAGGACGGGAATGGTGAGCCATAGGTAGAAGTTATAAACTACGGGTAGCACTCATCAGGGTGGAAGAGATAAGCTAGGGCAGGGACGGTTGATTCCGGATGGCATGGTGTGCAGATGCACACCCTAAAAAAATGAGGGTGCGTAAAAGTATATTTTTGCACGACCGGTTTTGGCTTACTCCGGGTGGCGCCCCCAGCCAGCCAATAGAAAATGAGACCTAAACACTGCCTACCTAAATAGGTAGGAACCTTTGTGCAAAATAAAAATAGTTTCACATATGAATGGTGCCCCTGTCATCAAAGCTGTCCCATGGTGAGCAAAAAGCCCAATTTATCTACTAAACGCTGGGAAATTATGTCAGCGCCCCCCCTGAGTGGGAACCCCTTGGGAGCCAAAGGCACCCCCTGGGGATGGAGGCGCTCCCTTCCTCTGGGGAGGAAGGCGCCAATCCCGAAAATCTTGAACACCGGCCCCAAAATGGAATCTGCTGTCCCTGGGATGGGAGCGGCAGTCGTGAGCCCGAGTGGCACGAATTAGAGCAGAAGTGATGAGCCAGGGGCGGCATTCATTAGCCGAGCTGGTAGCGATGAGCTGGAGGCGGCATGGAACAGGGTGACAGTGATAATCCGAGGATATTACTGGTGGGCCACTGTCAGCAGTGATGAGCCAGGTGATGTTTGAATCAGGGCGGCAGTGATAAGTCAGGGCTAGCACGAATCAGGGTGGCAGTGATAGGCAGGAGGCGGCAGTGATGAACCATGGCGGCATAAATCAGGGTGCTAGTAATGAACCGGGGGCGGCATTAATCAGGGCAGCAATCCTGAGCCGGGGGCGGCGCATGTATTAGGGGTACTCAAATTATGATAGGGTGTGCTCGCTCACCCTAAAGAGATAGAAAATTTCACCCCTGGCTGACACTAAAACAGTAAAAGCATGGCAGCAGCAGTCCACCATTTACTCGGTTTGGAGAATTCCTCCTATAGGCAAACAGATAACGATTAGACGATATTGGGCTGCTGTTTGCTTTCTGGAGGGGTGTTACAGATTCTTGCTGACAAAACTGTGCTGATAGCAGGATTTAAGTTTGACTGGTTTTGGGGGCCATGGCTGGATTGGTCTAATCGGCAGTGATAAACCAGGGACGGCAGTGATCAGCCGGAGGGGGGGCAGCGAGGATTCGAGGGAGGAAGTGTCTAACCAGGGGCGGCTCATAATATATGGGTTGATTAAAAAACGGGGACTGTATTGATTAGCCAGGGGCGGCGTAAATCAGGGCAATAGTGATTAATCAGGGCGGCACTAATGAACCAGGGGAGACACTGATCAGCCAGTGGGCGGCAGTGATGAACCAGGGGCGGCAGTGATGAACCAGGGGCGGCAGCGATAAGTCGGGGCGGCACGCGTTTGGGTCAAAATATGCCGGGGACAGCATTGGTGAGCCAGAGGCGGCATGAATTAGGGCGACAGTGATGAACCAGGGGCGGCAGTGATCAGCCAGGAGAAGGTCCATCATCATATTGGTGTTTTTGGGCGCGCCGATATCCAGGGTCCTACGGCGCCCATAACACTAAATTAAATACGTAAATAGGGCATTTCCGCACAAGCTTCCACAAGTCAGGTGGTAAAACAGGTCAGGTTGTGAACATTGTATCAGAAGATTATATAAAAACAAATTAAATAGATAAATAAAACAAAATATAAATACTGAAAAAGAGAGCTCCTAGAAAGGTCACCGACTAGGTAAAATCAAATTTGACGTCATGTAAAACCTGAAATACCACTAGAATGAATATAGGACATTAAAACTAACGCTCCTCAGATATGACATGACGCTAGTAATATTCACAGAAGCATTCACCCCCACAACGCTCACTGCCCAGATATCCCCAGGATGCTCACTGCCCCGGGAGACGGCAGTGAGGAACCAGGGGCGGCAGTGATCAGCCAGGGGCGGCAGTTATCAGTCAGGGGGCGGCAGTTATCCGTCAGGGGGCGGCAGTGATCAGCCAGGGGCGGTGGTGATCAGCCAGGGGCGGTAGTTATCCGTCAGGGGCGGAAGTTATCCGTCAGGGGGCGGCAGTGATCAGCCAGGTGGCGGCAGTGACCAGCCAGAGGCGGCAGTTATCCGCCAGGGGGCGGCAGTTATCAGTTAGGGGCGGCAGTGATCTGCCAGGGGCGGCAGTTATCACCCAGGGGGTGGCAGTTATCAGTCAGGAGCGGCAATGATCAGCCGGGGGCGGCATTTATCAGTCAAACGGCGGAAATTATCAGCCAGGGGTTGGCAGCGATCAGCTAGGGGGCGGCAGCGATAAACCAGGGACGGCATTATCCGCCAGGGGCGGAATTTATCAGTCTGGGGGCGGACGTGATCAGCCAGGGGCAACAGTTATCCGCCGGGAGGTGGCAGTGATCATCCAAGGGGCGGCATTTATCAGCTAGGGGCGGCAGTTATCAGTCAGAGGGCAGCAGTAATCAGCCAGGTGCGGCAGTGCTAGGCATAGGCGGCAGTTATCAGCCAGGGGGCGAAACTTACCAGTCAGGGGCCGGCAGTGATCAGCCAGGGGCGGCATTATCCGCCAGGGGGCGACACTTATCAGTCAGGGGGCGGCAGTTATAAGTCAGATGACGGCGGTGATCAGCCAGGGGGCGGCAGTGGTAAGCTAGGTGCAGCATTTATCAGTCAGGGGACGGCACTTATCCGTCAGGGGCGGCAGTGATCAGCCAGGGGCGGCAGTGATCAGGCAGGGTCGGCAGTTATCAGCCAGGGGCCGGCAGTTATCAGTCAGGGGGCGGCAGTTATAAGTCAGATGACGGCGGTGATCAGCCAGGGGCGGCAGCTATCAGTCAGGGGGCGGTAGTGATCAGCCAGGGGCGGCAGTGGTAAGCTAGGTGCAGTATTTATCCGTCAGGGGGCGGCACTTATCCGTCAGGGGCGGCAGTGATCAGCCCAGGGGTGTAATTTTCCCAAAATCTTTGGGGGTGCTCAGCCCGTGGGGGCGGCATCCCATAGGGGCGGCGGCGTTGCAAGGGCGGCACCCCTTCATTGTACCAAATATGTTATTAATCGCTTTTTAGCGCCTTTTATAGCACAGGGCACATTCTAAGTTAATTTTGGACAGGTATTATACAGCGTTTGTCAAACATGTTTGCTTTTTGGCGACATCCCAACAGTGGCAGATCCAAGGGGAGGCAGAAAAAGCATTTACCCCCCAACGGAAAAGCTCGGGGCAAAACTATCTTTTGCCCCCCCAAAGTGATCGATCTCCTTTTTCCCCCGACTTCTTTTAAGTTTATAAGCAAGATTTTGGTGCTTCAGTTCTCAACTCCAAACAGAACCAGTTAAGTTCAGTGTAAATATTAGGCCGTGGACTGGAAAAAGTATTGCGAGCCCATCTTTTCCATCCCGTGACGTTTTTTTTTGCCTTTTACCTTAAATACCCTAAATTAGACCGGCAAGTGATAATGTAGCGTAGCTTTCACGGCATGACTTTTTTGCTTTTCCACTTTTGACTTTGGTTTGCCCCTCCCAAACCGACCGGCTAGATCCGTCACTGCATCCCAAAGCTACATATACGTCTTAAAAGAATCCAAATGAGTTGTAAATTTATTCACAATTGAACTATATCAGTTTTGCGGGGTCAAATTTTACCTTCGGAATGGCAGAGTAGATGGAAATTGAAACGAAAGCAAAGGACTTAATCACTATGGGAAAAGAAAGCAAAACACCGACAGCGCTCCAAACAATGCGTGTATTATTCTGTAAATTCTGTAAATCACAATAAATTTACGGATTTGCTGCCCTAAGGCAATTTAAATTCTATGGAAGGTGATTTTTTTGTCTGGATGTGTACATGATGTATGCTTTTTACTGTGAAATATATGTGTATGGACTGAAATATTAATAAATACGCTAACTCCGCTGTACCCGTGCATGCCCTTTATTTTTTCCTTCGCCCCCTTTATTGTTTACCCTAACACACAGCGGCGGTAAGAATCAGTGCTGCATAACTGCCCAGGGCGGCAGTAATGGACCAGGAACGGCACAAATTAGAGTGAAAGGGATAATCTGGGGGCGACAGCGATTGGCCGGGTCGGCAAGAAACAGGGCAAAGTCATAAGTCGAGGGCGGCAGTGATAAGACAGAGGCATTAGCTTGAACTAGGAGCAGCGCGAATCAGAGTGGAAGTGATAAGGCGAGGGCAGCAGTGAGATACATACAGGGTGTTTCAGAAAGAATGATATTTTTTAAATGGTCAATAAAGTACTAAAAATCCATCAAATCCGTCCACAAAACACTCATTTAAATGGTAAATT
Source organism: Lepas anatifera (assembly GCA_034440635.1). NCBI lineage: Eukaryota > Metazoa > Arthropoda > Thecostraca > Lepadidae > Lepas > Lepas anatifera. The sequence goes on along the minus strand of JAOTON010000492.1, from coordinate 190,078 downwards.
GTAGGAAATTTTTATATAAATATGTTTCATTTGCATCACATGTTTTCTGTCGTCTTAAATGTACTCGGAAAATGGTGCAAGAAACATCATATATGCCCGCTTATATTTGAGAAAACGGAACTTGCAGCACTCTAAAAAGGCTTCAGCACACACAAATGGCACGTGAGCATGCACATCAAAAGCAAAAGTCTCAGTAATATTACAAGTTAAAAGTTTTTGGCTCAAGCTCCGTATGGCTCATTGGTTTACCTTCCATATGAATGACTGGATGCGGCGGACACAGCGCAAGAGACCCCACTGTTCACCGCAGAACAAGGGACATGGACCATTTGGGGATTGCTTGCTTGGACCCGAGCTTTCCCAAGCTTGAGAGGTGTTTTTTTAAATTAATTTCCAGAGGCAATGTGCATGTGGACTGAGACGTACCATAGTGACGATATCATGTTTGCAGTGCCATTGGCGTGATACTTGTCACGTGATACGCACGTGATTTCTACGAACATTTTCGATAAAGGCAAGATAGACAGTATTTTTTCAAGTCATTTTTAAGACTACTTCTTACTAGCAAAAATATCAAAACAGCTATCAAAATACGAATAATCGTAAATGTCCCAAAATCATCTTTCGATTGATATGTAAATCATACCACAGCAACCAATTTATAACCGCATTATGATCAATTCAAAAATATCATTCTTTATGAAACACCCTGTAGATATATAGATAGATATTGAGCTCTCCATAATGCATGACTTTTCAGCCCTCAATCACAAGCACACATAGGAGTAAACACCTTCGCAAACCAGGCAACACTTTACACAGCATGACCGTTGTAGATAAAAACAATTTCAACAAGTCAGTACATTTCTAGCCTATCCTCTTTCCCAAATGCCTGCTATACATATCCTACCGTTCCATGCTTCTACCCCCCGCCCTCCTTGAAACGAAAACTTTGGCTTTTTCCGTTCTCATCCTTGGGAATTCTAGCATATCGAGGTCGGTCCCGCGTGTGCTCCAGCTAGAGATTTTGGAGCGACGCGGAACTGATCGCGACAGTGCACTGCCAGAGTCGTCTGAGAGCAGTCTTTTTATCATTGTATGTCACGTTTCTTCAGCAGATCAGGAAACGTCGGCTAACCCAGGGATTGGAGGACTGGGGTCACGTGCTCACGTTTGCTCAGTCCCTTTGCGATGCGTGCGCCAAAATTCAAAACTTTCTGGATGCGATGTTTTTGAGTGATATTGCAGCCTCCCCATACAGTCATGCAACACTATATATGTGGGAACACGAGGCTTGAACTAGTGGTTTTCTGGTCTCTGGTGTGATTTTGCAGCTTAAGCGAGGTGAGGGTGCCGTAACAGCTACGAGTTACTTGTGAGACTTGTTTTTCCCAGGCCAGGGCTGAGTCGTCGAAGACACCAAGGATCATAACATATGATGTTGTTTTGACAAGGCTGTTACTGAACTGAATGGTGAGTTTCGGGTCACACCGGTTCCAACTTGACTTTAAAATGAGAAGCTGTGTTTGCTTGGGTTTACTTTGAGCCGATTTTGAGTGAACCAGTCGTGAGCTAGTCTTCGAGTACTTTCCACTCGCAGTTTTAGGTGGCAGATGTTCCCAGTATCTGAGTCTAGGAACTGTGCATCATCCGCGTACATGGTGAGCTTTACCGAAGGCGGGTGAGATGCCAGGTCATTTGTAAAGATAAAAAACAACTTTGGTCCCAGGAGTGAGCCCTAGACCACGCCGTGCGTCACTGGCGGTGACTCAGCTCTGCCTCCATGGATCTTTTGAGTCCTATTTGACAGCCAGTACTTGAACCAATGCTGGTCTATACCATACTACCCTAGCTTCTGGAGTAAGTGCGAGTGTTGCATGCTATCAAACGCGCGTGATATGCCAGCCGTTGAAAAAGTAGTGACGTGTCCTTGGTCCATGCTGTCAGAGATGAAATTAACAGTTTCTAGCATTGCTGTTTCAGTTGAATGTCCCGAACTGAAACCGTGCTGGTTTTCGCACTGTATGTGGCTTTTCTCGAGATAGGACGATGGTTAGAGACATACCACCCTCTCGCACGGTTTGCTACGGATGAAAATTGGCCTGAAGTTCCCGAGATCACTGCGGTTTCCTTTGTAGAGTGGGATCAGTGAGGCCTTTTTCCACTGTGGATGTACCTCTCCAGTACGCAGTGAACAGCTGATGACGTTATGAAGATGCGGACCAGTAACTGCGAAAGTTGATCTTAGCATCTGGATTGTAATGCCATCATTTCCACATGCACGTGAGCTGCCCATGCGTTTCAGTGCATTCCATAATTCGGGAAGAGTGACAAGCTGCACTCCGAAGGCGTCAGAGCAAACTCTCGGAGGTCGTCTCTTAGCTTCACCCCTTGAGGCACAACGGAAAGTGCTACTGCGACATCCGTGCCAGTTTCGACAAAATGATGGTTGAGTTTGTTTGCCCAATGACGGTCACTGAGATTGAGTGTCTCAGTCTTTGGCTCTGGTTTCTTAGATGCCAGGAAGCATCTTCTTATATCGCTCCATGTTTTGGAGGAGTCGTTTCGGAAGTTGGCGAAATGCTCGGAGCTGGCCTGGAGCAGAGCTTTTTATGGCATTTCTGCACTCACGATAGGCTTTCAGTTTCTCTACGTCTCAACGGTCTCGGTCTCTCGCCTCTCTGGCATGGTCCAGCCGCGTCATGCACTCCCTCAGAGCTGTTCATTGTTGTTAAGCCAGGGAGCAGGTGTCTTAACCGCATGGTTTTAAGAGGCATGTTCTTGTCAATTCGGGGCTGCCATACTTCGTACCAGGCGTTCCATTTCTCAGTGATAGTTTCATCCTGGTAAACTTGGCTCCAGTCTGCCTCAAGAAGGTCCAGACAGTGGGTGAGGACTCGTGGCTGGTAGTTATGGACTAAGGGCGGTACGAATCAGGGCGGAAGTGATAAGTTGGGGAAGGGGTGGTATTGGTTAGCCGAGGGCGGCACGAATCAAGGCAAAGTGGATAAGCCGAGGACGGGAATGGTGAGTCGTAGGTAGTAGTTATAATCTACGGGGGGACACGTATCAGGGCGGAACAGATAAGCTGGGGCAGGTACGGCGGATTCCGAGGGGCAGGGTGTGCAGTTGCACACCCTGAAAAAAATGAGTGTGTGCAAAAGTATCTCTTTGCACACCCGGTTTTGACTTGGTTTGGAGAAGAGCCCCCGAATTTGGGCGGCGCCCCTGGCCTGCCACGAAAAAAATCTGACCTAAACACCGCCTATATGAAGAGGTAGGACCCTCTGTGCGAAATAAAAACAGTTTCAAATATGAATGGTTCCCCCTGTCATCAAAACCGTCCAATGGAGAGAGCAAATAGACCCAATTTATCCACTCAACTTGGGGAAATGATGTCGGTGCCCCCCCCTGAGTGGGCGCCCTACAGAGCCAAAGGCGCCCCCCCTGGGTAGGAAGGCGCCCCCTCCCGAAAATCTTGCACACCCGCCCGAAAATGGAATCCACCATCTCTGAGCTGGGGGCGGCAGTCATGAGCCCAGGGCGGCACGAATTAGAGCGGAAGTGATAAGTCAGAGGCGGCATTCATTGGCCGAGGCGGTAGTGATGTGCTGGGGGCGGCATGAAACAGGGTAGCAGTGGTAAGCTAGGGATAGCACTGGTGAGCCACTGGCAGCAGTGATGAGCGGGATGCTGTTTGAATCAGGGCGGCAGTGATAAGTCAGGACTGGCATGAATCAGGGTGGCAGTGATAGGCAGGAGTCGGCAGTGATGAACCATGGCGACATAACTCAGGGTGGTAGTGATTAACCGGGGGCGGCATGAATCACAGTGGTAAGACGGAGGCGGCATGAATCAGGGCAGCAATGCTGAGCCAGGGTGCGACACATAAATTGGGGGTGCTCAAATCATGATGGGGTTGCTCGCACACCCGAAAGAGATAATAATTTCACCCCTGGCTGACACTAAAACAGTAAAAGCACGACAGCAACAGGCTACCATTTACTCGGTTTGGAGAATTCCTCCAATACGCAAACATATAACGATTAGACGATAGTGGGCTGCTGTTTACTCTCTGGAAGGGTGTTAGAGATTCCTGCTGACAAAACTGCTGACAGCAGGTCCTTAGTTTGACCAGTTTTAGGGGCTATGGCCGGATTGGTCTCCTCGGCAGTGATAAGCCAGGGGCGGCAGTGATCAGCCGGGGGCGGCAGTGAGTATTCGTGAGAGGAAGTGTCTAACCAGGGGCCGCTCATACATGGGTTAATAAAAAAAACAGGGAGAGCATTCATTAGCCGAAGGCGGCGTGAACCAGAGCATCAGTGATTAATAATGGCGGCAGTGATGAACCAGGGGAGACAGTGATCAGCCTGAGTGCGGCAATGATGAACCAAGGGAGGTAGCAATGAGTCGGGGCGGTGGGCATTTGGGTTAAAATATGCCGGGAACAGCATCGATGAGCCAGAGGCAGCATGGATTAGGGCGGCAATGATAAACCAGGGGCAGCAGTGATCAGCCGGGAGACGGTCCATCATCATATTTGGGCTTTAGGGTGCGTCGATATCTAGGATCATACGGCGCCCATAACACTAAATAAATTACGTAAATAGGGCATTTCCGCCCAAGTTTCAACAAGTCAGGTGGCAAAACAGGTCATGCTGCGAACATTGTATCAGGAGATTATATAAAAGCATATATAAAATAAGTAAATACAATAAAATGAAATATAGACTCTGAAAAATTGCAGTCAGTTTCATACGACACACTTGGGTCAGTGACAAGGTAACATGAAACTCGACGTTATGTAAAATTTGAAAGACTACTACGATGAATATATGGCACTAAAACTAACGCTCCTTGGGTATGACTTGATGCCAGTTATATCCAAAGAAGGATGCTCCCCCAGAACGTTCACTGCCCAGATATCCCCAGGATACTAACTGCCCCGGAAGACGTCAGTGATGAACCATGGGCGGCAGTTTACAGTCAGGGGTGTCAGTGATCAAACAGGGGTGTCATTTATCAGTCAGGGGGCGACAGTTATCAGTCAGGAGGCTGCAGTTAACAGCCGGGGGCGTCAGTATCAGTCAGGGGCGGCAGTGATCAGTCAGGGGGCGGCAGCGATCTGCCAGGGGGCGGCAGTGATCTACCATGGGTCGGCAATGATCAGCCAGGGGCGAGTGATCAGTCAGGGGATGCAGTTAGCAGCCAAGGGGCGCAGTTATCCGTCAGGTGGCGGAAATTATCAGCCAGAAGGCGGCAATGATCAGACAGGGTGGAAATTATCAGCCAGGGCAGTAGTTATCATTCAGGGGCGGCAATGATTAGCCAGGGCGGCAGACCAGCCAGGGGCGCAGTTACCACGCAGGGGCGGAAATGATCAGTCAGGGGCGGCAGTGAACATCCAGGGGGCGGCAGGGATCAGCCAGGGGGACAGTGATCATCCAAGGGGCGGCAGTTATCGGTCAGGGGCGGAATTTATCAGTGAGGGCGGCAGTGATCAGCCAGGGGCGGCAGTGATCAGTCAGGGGGGCAGGTATCAGCCAGGGGTGACAGTGATCAGCCAGGGGGCGGTAGTGATGATTCGGGGAGTGGCAGTGACTAACCAGGAGGAGCACGTATGTATATGGGTGGAGAAATATACCGGGGACAGTTTTGATTAGCCGGAGCCGGCATGAATCAAGGCCGCAGTGATAAACCAGGGGTGTTAGTGCTGATCAGTGATGAACCAAAGGAGGCAATAGTCATTCAGGGAGGGGGCGGCAGTGATTTACTGTTGGCGGCAGTGATCAGGCGGGAGTGGCAGTGATGTGGCGTCTCAAATCAGGGCGAAACTGATAGGCCACGCGGAATTGATGAGGCAGAGTTTGAATCAATCAGGGTGGAAATAATAAACCTCGGGACGGGAAAACTTGTCAGGGGCGGAATGAATCAGGACGGCAGTGATGAGATAGCGTGACACCGTTCTGGGCGGTGGTGGTAAGCCAGGGGTGGCACATGTATTGGGGGTGCTCAGCACATGATTGGGGGTGCTCAAATTAGGATTGGGGGTGCTCGGGCACCCCCAAAGAGATAGAAAATTACACCCCTGGATCAGCCAGGGGCGGCAGTGATCAGGCAGGGTGGGCAGTTTCAGCCAGGGGCCGGAAGTTATCAGTCAGGGGGCGGCAGTTATAAGCCAGATGACGGCGGTGATCAGCCAGGAGGTGGAAGTTAATATGACCCACGGGCGACAGCGATCAGCCAGGGGGCGGCTGTGACGAACCACGGGCGGCAGAGATCAGCCGGGGGCGGCAGTGGTGACCAGGGGCGGCAGTGATCAGCCAGCTGATCAGTGGTGAGCCAAAGGCGGCAGTAATCACCCGGGGGGGGGTGCGGCAGTGATTAACTTTTGGTTGCAGTGGCGGCACGAATCAGGGCGGTAGTAATGAGATATGGATGGCACTGTTCAGAGCAGCGATGATAAGCCAGGGGCGGCACATGTATTGGGGGTGCTCAACACATGATTGGGGGTGCTCAAATTAGGATTGGGGATGCTCGGGGACCCCCAAAGAGATAGAAAATTACACCCCTGACTGGAATACAAAAAACAGGGGAGTGAGAACTACATGAAGATTTGAGAGAGAAGAAAAACTTCAGGTGTTTATGGACAGGGTGCGCCAAGATGAACGGGACGGTAGCTGCCAGGGAGGATGGGCGCACAACAGACTAGCGAGCCACAGAAAGAGCTCAGGAGGCCAACAACCAATGCACGGGGGACAAGCGAGACACGGACAGAGCGCAGGAGGCCAGCGACCGATGTGTACATATTGATATCAGAGCTCGTAGGAGCTTATAAGTTTCTTTGACTAATGTTTTTTAGATACATGGTGGTGGATGGTTAAACCTGGTCAGGGGCGCAGCCAGAGCTTTCGTATGGGGGGGGCACACCAACTCTGAGGGGCACCCCGGGGAAAAAGGGCACTTTTTAGCGTAACCTAAAAAACTTACTACATCTTTGTTTATATCATTTTTGGGCATCTTTGGTTCAATAAAAATGCAAATAAATCATTGACGGAGAAGGAAAACTCAATTAAAACCGAAAAAAGGAAAAAATATCACCAAAATGCCATGGAAGTAGCCAAAACACCACTTTTTTGGATAGATTTAAGGACAGCCAACTCATGCAAGTACTTAACATCAGAGAAATCAGCGGAGCATGTGATATCTGTTACAATGTGCAGGTTAAGGCATCTTGGAGTCGAAAATTCTTTTGTTATGCTCACTGGTTTTGTCGTGACGAGTGAGCCCTGGCTGAATGCGGATTAAGTTCCTTGCTTCCCACAATCGCCGTGGGACGAGGAGTAGCATAGTGTCTTTGGAAGAACACATTTTTTCTGCCGCAAAAATTTGGGAGATACCTTTCGAACGCGTTTATTAAGTTCCATATTCTCAAGGCTCGGTCCCAGTTAAGAGTAAATAAAAGGTAAACAGGCCGGTGGTTCTGATGGGGATGGTGTGACAGGGCTGAAAATTGTGAAAACTATTTCTTCATTTAAATTAATTAGTAGAAATCCTGGTTTAGGGGACTGTGCTCTGAGCTTAGGGGTACATGCCTTTTTAACATCCCTTCCCAGAATCCACCAGTATAATAAGCAATTTATATAACCAGGGGTGCCTAGGTATCACAAGCCGTTTTAGAGATTCCTCATTCCTCGTTAGCTCCATTTTACAAGGGGAGTTTCCATTGTGTTCTTATTCCCCATCTATTCAATACCAGCTCTGGGGCCCCCAAGTGTGGATCAGAGGCCTCCAGAACAGCTTCCCCATCCCCCCAGTTGTGCCTCCAGGGATTAGACCAGCTCAGTGACCCCGCCCCAACATGATGGGAGTTGGCCTTGTGGTCTTATTATCTATCTATTCAAGACCACCTCAGGGGCCCCTGATGTGGATCAGGGCCACAGAGCAGCTCATGCTTCACCCAGGAACTAGGCTAGCTCATTGGTCCCAGAGATGAGGTCATCAGACTAGCTCAATGGGCCACTCTGGGGCTCATAGGGCCTTAAACCAGTTCAAGAAGCCCCAAAACAGTTTAAGGCGCCAGATCACTTCAGGGGGCCTCAAGCCAACTCAACACGCGCATTGACGGGGGGCGGGTACCCGCCCCCCTCGGGTTTTTCGGAGATAGTAGAAAAACGGCGGCGCGTAGCGCCGCCGTACTTGGTATACCTTTTCCCTCATCATTTTTACAACTTCTGTGAAAATTTTAAGGTTAGGTCATCTCAGGTCAGGTCACCAGTACAGGTCAAGTGACCCAACCTCAAAAAAATTTAAGATAGCATAAGTCGGAGCAGGGTGAACTTATCCGATTGAAACTCATATCACATAATGGGCCCACCGAGTTCTCTAACATATGTTCCGGTATTTTTGATATCGATGACCTAAGGTCAGGTACGAGGCATGACCTCTCCATTGGAAATACATGGGAAAAATGGTTTTTACGGAATAACTCAGTAACGGATGGTGATGGAGCATTTATTTAGCTGCATTAGACTCGCCTGGGCTTTGCGGTTCTAATGATATGCATTCTATATAATTTGACCCTGACCTGACCTCAGGTCAGGTCAAATCCTTGATTTGACCTAGAAAGGTCAAATTATATATCATTCGATTCGGCTTGCTAAGAGGATTCATATAGTTAAAGTCGTTTTGCTCTATCTTTACTTGTTCAGATGCAATGCCCGAAAAACTGAATTTTACATGTTATCCCTATGACGGGCATGTTTTGACCTCTCGTGACCTTAAATGTGACCTGACAAAAAAATGGTTCCAAATGTTTTCGATGGAGAAGTGGATGGGCAGCCCAACGCCGTTTACCGTTTTTCGCTACCTACCGTGGTTCTCGAGATCTTAGGGGGGGCGGGTACCCGCCCCCCGTCAATGCGAATGGCTCAGACCCCCGTCAATGCGCGTGTTAAGGGACTTTCACAAGCTCAGCGCCCAGACCAGCTCAGGGCACCCTCAGAACCTAGATCCGCTCTTGGGACCTAGATCAGCTCTTGGGGCCCCAGATCAGTTCAGGGACCTCAAGTCAGGTCAGGGGGCAAGATCAAGTCAGGGCACTAATTCAGCTCAGGAATTCCTCACCAGCTCGGGGCCCAAGCAGTTCAAAAGCCCCAGAGCTGCTCAGGGGACACCAGATCGGCCCATAGGGCACCAGATCAGCCTAGGGGACAAACAATCAGATCAGTGGTCCCCGACCAGCTCGGGAATACCAGATCAAGTCAGGAGGCACTTAATCAGCTCAAGAGCCCCATACCATCTCAGGGGCCTTCATCAGATTCTGTGGGCCCAGCTCAGCTCAGGGCTTTAGAGCTGCTCATGAAATCACGTAAGGAGGACCAGATCAGCTTAAATGGCACCAGATTACTCAGGGGGCACCAGACTAGCTCAGAGGGCATCAGATGGGCTCAGGTGGCACCAGATCGATCGCTCGGGGGCCAGATCAGCTCCCAGCCCCCCAGACTATGGCAGGAGCCTAAATCAGCTCAGGGAACAACATAACAGCTCAGGGGACACAAGATGGGCTCAGGGCCCACCAAACCAGCTCAGGGGGGGCACCAGGCCATCTAAGGAGACATCAATAATCAACTGACGGGGCACCTAATCAGCTGAAGAGGCACCATATTGACTTAGGAGACAGAATCAACTTGGGGAGGCATGAGATCAGCTCGGGGGCCCGAATCAGCTCAAGGGGCACTAAATCGGCTATTAGGGCACTAAGCAAGCTCGGAGGCATTATGCTAACTTAGAGGGCATTATATAGGTTCAGGAGGCACAATTATTTGCTCAGTGGGGCACTCGATTGACTCAGGGGCACCAGATCAGCTTAGAGGGCAAGTAATCAGCTCAAGGGGCCAAGACCAGCTGAGAGGCCACGAGATGAGCTCAAGGAGCACCAGATTAGCTTCACCCGTACGATTATTGGCGACGATGAGGCATTAGGTGGGCACATTCTAGGTGCCCATACTCTTCCCGGGTGCTTGGAAAGGCGACAGAATGCCCTAACTGACCGAAAAAAGTATTAAGTGGTCCAACAATAGTTTCAATCGTTACATGCAGTCCAGTTACATCTAGGTTCAACGGTGTAGGGCACTAAATTTCGAGCCGCACGGCCCAAATTGGGTACACCACTTGGCAATCAAAAGGGCGCCCCGGCAGTGATGGGGGTGCATGCCCCCTGTGCATTCCTGGCTACACCCCTGGACAGTAGATCAACTCCGGGAGGCATTAAATAAGCTCAGGGGGCCCGGATCAGCTCAAGGGGCACTAAAACAGCTAAAAGGACACCAGGCAAGCTCGGAGGCCTCAAACTAACTCAGACAGTATTTTATAGGCTCAGAAGACACACATATTTTCTCAGGAGGACACCAGATTGACTACGAGGGCACCAGATTAGCTCAGAAGGCACATGATCACCTCCAGGGGACACCAGATGAGCTCCACCCGTACGATTATTGGCGACGATGAGGCATTATCTGGAAACGGATTACGTGCCTATACTCTTCCCGGGTGCTTGGAAAGGCGACAGAATGTTCTAGCTGACCAAAAAGGCACTTAATTGTCAAACAATAGTTGAAATTACTAAATGCGGTCTAGTTCCATCTAGGTTCAACGGCGTAGGGCACTAAATTTCGAGCGGCACGGCCCAAAGGGGGTACACGCCTGGCAATCAAAAGGGCACCCGGCACCGATGGGGGCACGTGCCCCTGTGCCCCTGACTGCGGGCCTGGACAGTAAATAAACTACGGGAGGCATTAAATAAGTTCAGGGGGCCGGATCAGCTCAAGGAGCACTAAATAGCTAATAGGGCACCAGGCAAGCTTGGAGGCATCAGACTAACTCAGAGAGCATTATATAGATTCAGAAGGCACAATTATTTTCTCAGGGGGGGCACCAGATTCATTACGAGGGAATCCTATCAGCTCAGAGGGCACATGATCAACTTCCGGGGTTCAAGACCAGCGCTCAGGGGGCACCAGACGAGCTCAAGGGGCACCAGATTAGCTCTGCCCATACGATTATTGGCGACGATGAGGCATTATCTGGAAACGGATTACGTGCCTATACTCTTCCCGGGTGCTTGGAAAGGCGACAGAATGTCCTAACTGACCAAAAAGGCACTTAATTGTCAAACAATAGTTTAAATCGCTAAATGCAGTCTAGTTCCATCTAGGCTTAACGGCGTAGGGCACTAAATTTCGAGCGGCACGGCCCAAAGAGGGCACACCACCTGGCAATCAAAAGGGCACCCCGGCACCGATGGGGGGCACGTGCCCCCTGTGCCCCCCCTGGCTGCGCCCCTGAACCTGGTGGTAGATTTATGGCTCCGCAGGTAGCCTAATGCCAACTCGAGCAGGAGCACCACCAGCGTCCGTCAGCGCGGCCGATGGCACGACGGATCCAGCCGTGCCACCTACCAGCGCACGCTCGACCGCTAGGCGGCGCCAGCGAGCGGGCATCAGCACCGCAAACGGCCAGCAATCTCGCCAACACACAGGAAACAGTAAGCACTCTAACGTCATGGTTCATACCTTGCAGCACAAACTCGTACCTTAGCTACGCACCCACATGCCAAGTTTGAAGAAAATACATTACGTATCAGACGGGTGCGGTGGCCAATACAAAAACAATTTTCACTTTATCAATGCTTGCTATCATCCAGATAGACTTTCAAATACCACGTGAATGGCACTTCTTTGCTACCAGCCACGGGAAGAACGCCTGTGACGGAGTTGGAGGCAAAATTCGAAGAAGAACAGCCCAGGTAAGCTTAAGGAGAGAAGAAAACGATCAGATCCTGGATCCTTTATTGACGTTCTCTTTTCTGACGCAATACTTCGACACCACAATCCATTTCGAGTTTGTCAGTAGAGAGGTCTTTGAAATGTCAAAACGACTGATACAGCGGTACAGCTCGGTGTTGAAGACCAAGGGCACCCAACGGTTTTATCGTTTCACACCCATAAACCTGAACATCATGCAGGTGCGAGAGCTCTCTGAAGACATCGACGTAACCAGTGGCAGATCTAGCCGGTCGGTTTGGGAGGAGCAAACCAAAGTCGAAAAGGAAAAAAAGAGAAAAAACGTCACGCAGTGAAAAATTGTGCTACAATGATATGACTTGACAGTAGGACTTGGGATATTTGAGCCAAAAGGCAAAAAAACGTCACGGGGTGAAAAAGTATGGGCTCAACATACTTCTTTCCATACGCGTCGGAAAAGGGGGCCAGGGGGCCTGGCCCCCACTTTTTGGCCAAAAATTTCCTGATCTCAGTCAAAATGAGAGAAAACCGGACATTCTTATATCCAGACGCTGCGGGAGGCAACGAAGAGCCCAAATTCGAACAGTTTTTGGTTCTGACGTTGAAAGTTTTCTGTCAGCATCAGGTTGAAGTTTGGCTGCCCCCCCACTTTTTTGCCGGTGGCGACACTTATGCTTCTTTCTATCCAAGATCCAATATTTACACTGTACTTAACTGGTTTTGTTGGAAGTTGACAGTTGAAGCACCGAAATCTTGTTTCTAAATTAAAAAGGAGTCGGGGCATAAAGGAGGTCGACCGCTTGGGGGAGGGGGGCAAAACATAGTTTTGCCCCTAGTTTTCCATTTGGGGGGCATAGCGATCAGGATTGCCGATCGGGGGCACCTCCCGGGGCGCCATCCGGACGGGGGCGCCATCTGACCAGGGGCGCCACTAGACCGCAAAAGCTATCAGGTGGGCGCCAAACCATCGGTGGGCGCCGACTTCCATCCTGGGGGAAGCGACATTTCAGGGGCGCCATCGACCTTTCAGGGGGCGCCGAGGGCGATCGGGGCCGTGCCCCGTCCCCCCTGATCCGCCTATGGGGGCATATCGTTTTTGTTTCCCCCTGGATCCGCCACTGGACGGAACAGAGGTACCTACTGCGACAGCGTAAGGTCAGCTCAGCACAAAGCTCACGGAGGCGCCAGCTCCCGTATTTCGGTGCATTGTTGCAAACCGGTGTCCGGTGTACTGTATGTACATACATATATATTTTGCACGTGCTGACAAATGCTTGCTTCCTTTAACTTCAAGGAGAGTAAAATCGCGCGAAGATATCGTCAAGGAGAGAGTATTGCTATAGTTCTAACTCGCAAGTGAGAAATGTTTGCTTCGGTCCGATGCAAAAAAACTTACCGATTTACTTTATTTGGCTTTCACCAGACTTCTAGCACTGTTCGTATTGTATCACCATTTTGTCCCACTACAAGTCCAGTATGCTGTCGAAGTCTCAGCGAAGAGTCATTGTGATCCTTTAAAACACTGTGATGAGCATTAACACGCAGTCGGACAGGGCTTAAGCATAATTGCCCGAGGTGGCCGGAAACCCTTCATGGCAGAAAAACGACATCGATGAGCGAGTTAATTTTGGAAAGAACTTGGAAAATCTGTCCTCTATGTTTACGCACTGACTAACCTATAGGCTTACAAAAGCAGACATATATTCCTAAATAGCCATAATCTGCGGTCACATAAGCATCGCCACCGGAAAAAGTGGGGGGGGGGGCAGTCAAACTCCAACCTGATGCTGACAAAAACCTTTCCACGATAGGACCAAAAATTGTTCAAATTTTGGCTCCTCGTTGCCTTCTGCAGCGGCTGTTTATGCAAATTTCAGGTTTTCTCCCATTTTGACTGATATACGGAAATTCTGGACCAAAAAGTGGGGGGAGGGGCCAGGCCCCTGGCCCCCTTTTCCGACGCCCATGTGCGGTCACACCAGTTCAAATGCATTGCAGACCTAGATCTGCAATGAAAACGTAGTATCATCAGGGTTGTATGAAGATCACTTCACTAGATCATATGTCACAGACCAAGGTCATACAAACATTATCACAATTGTTGATCCCAGAACTTACGGTCAGATGACGTTCCCTGGCAATACGTATATGATATTTTGATGTTACAGCTGAGGTTACTGAATGCTAAGTTCCAGGTCAAATGCCAAAGACTGTGGGTCAAGGTCAAACTCATTGATTGCCTAATGGTTGCTTCTTTGCAAGATTCAACGTATGTGCATCCATTATGGAAAAATCTCACATTGTGGTGTCATTGGTCAATTACCTTGACTGACCTCGACCTAAATATTCCAGAGAACAATTTATATCTTCTCTGTGAAATGTGCTCGCTCAAAGTGTATTCGCGACTTTGTTTCGCACAATCACGGCATTTCGCTAAGCGTCGGGTACGGGCTACATTTGACCTCTATGATCTCATTTGACGTTGACGATACTGGTATAGGTTCATAAAATCTAGCATAAAAACACATTCTACAGCCTTCACAAAACCCGCAACACAGGGGGGCCAGGGGCCCGGCCTCCCCCCTTAGCTCCGAAGCGCCTCAGCATAGCTTAGCTCATATCGGGCGCCGAAGGCTCCCGAAATGAGCGGCGTGCCTGTACCCATTTCGTGCGCCAAGGTGGTAGACGCCACTTATTCCACTTAAATTAACACATAGTCCTTAAAACCATGGCAAAGCGCCCCTGCTCAAACACTAGACGCCTTTACTGGTCTTTTGCGCCCCAGTAAAATGTTGAAGATGAAATTTAGAAAGCTAACAAAAGCGCCCCGGCAAAGAAAAGGCGTCACTAGATAGCAGGATTGCGCCATGGGACCTAATGCACCCCTGATTAGCCTAGGCGCCCCCTGGATGAAGCGCCCCTGGGTAGCCTAGGCGCCCCCTGGATGAAGTGCCCTGCGGATATCATATGCGCCCTTGGCTAGGAAAGGCGCCCCTGGGCAGCAAAGGCAAATCTTGGTAACATAGGTGCCCTGGACAGCATAAGCGCCCCTTAGATAGAAATAGGCGCTTTAGGAAAATAAAATGCTCACCTTGGGTAGAAAAAGGCGCCCTTTGATAGCCTAGGCGCCCACTGGAAAAAGCGCCCTACGGATGTCATATGCACCCTTGAATAGCAAAGGCGCCCCTGGACAGCAAAGACCACCCTGGATAACACAAGTGCTGTGGACAGCAAAGGCGCCCCTGGGTAGCAAAGGCGCCCCTTAGGAAGGCACCCCGTCGATAGAAAAGGCGCCCTTTGGATAGCCTAGGCGCCCCCTGGATGAAGCGCCCTACGGATATCATATGCGCCCTTGGCTAGGAAAGGCGCCCCTGGGCAGCAAAGGCAAATCTTGGTAACATAGGTGCCCTGGACAGCATAAGCGCCCCTTAGATAGAAATAGGCGCTTTAGGAAAATAAAATGCTCACCTTGGGTAGAAAAAGGTGCCCTTTGATAGCCTAGCCGCCCACTGGAAAAGCGCCCTACGGATGTCGTATGCACCCTTGGATAGCAAAGGCGCCCCTGGACAGCAAAGTTAACCCTTCTTGAAATAGATGATCTGGACAGCATAGGCGGCCATGGATAAACTAGGCGCCTGGGAAAGAAAACAAGCGCCTCACCTGAGAGTACAGGCGCCCCCAGGATGTCATAGGTGTCCCTTTCCATCTTCAGCTGCCCTACTGTCTATGGTTTGGCACACCTGTCCGACAGTCGCGCGCTCTGTTACAGGGCTTGAGCGCTCAATTTGAGCATGGACTGCCTTTAACCACATTTCATTAACCTATAACTGAAGGCTTAGTGCTCCATCGCTGCAACCGGGTGCCTTTTTCAGTATGTGCGCCCCGTTTCCGAGAACGCTGCCCTCACCAACCAGCGGTCCTCCCCGCTCAGCAGATGAGCGCCTCTTTCAGATAACTAGGCACTTTATTTCAGTGTTCGAGCGCCTTATTTCAGAATTTTTATTCTCCATCTATTTTGCTTTTAGTTTCTCCGCTTATCCTGACATTTGGTCAGGATAAGCGCCAAATTCAATGAATTTCAATTTATCATAACCAAAAAATCAGTATAAATTTAACCCTATGTTATTTGATGCGAAAAGTCCAGATCCGAGTTTATTCTGACATCGGAGCATGTCAGGATAAACCCTTTTATCCTGACTTGCCGAATTCTACGTTTTCGCAATGAGATTTGAATTCGCCTTTGCCCGCCATTGGTCTCCTTCGAACAAGCCGAGTTTTCTTCTTTGATAGAGAATTTCTTACAATATTTGGCAGCAGTTAGTGGCTTATACCTTTGGGAGCAAGCATGATGCTTTTTTTACAAACATGGCGCAGCATTATTGTGCTTGGTCATGAATAAGAGACACCTGGATCGGAGACTCGCCGCCTCCGACCGACAGCGCCGATCACTCCGTACTGCGCATGCGCGAAACGACGTACAGGGCGCATCACTTCCGAATGCATTAGTTCGAATGAGGCGGGCGGGGAGACTGTGTTGAAATCAGTGGCGTAACCAAGGAGGTGGGTCCTAGGGGTCTGCGGACCCCTTTGGGCCGATCAGGGGCCCCAGCGTCAGACTCTGGAGGTCTCCGAGATGCATTCTCAGAGGCCCCGAATCGGCCGCAGGGCTCCCTTCCAAGAGAGTTTATCTCAGGCGGGCCTCAAGAGTTGTTCTCAGGGCCCCCGAAGGCTGTCTCAGGGGCACCGCGAGGGTTGGTCTTAGAGCCTGCGAGAGACGGTCTCAGGGCTCCCCGAAAGTCGGTTCAGGGCACCCCGTTAGTCGGTCTCAGGGCTCCCCGAAAGTCGGTTCAGGGCCCCCCGTTAGTCGGTCTCAGGGGCCCCAAGGACCATTTCCGGACCTTTTTCGTTACATGACTACCTTTTTCTACCAACTTGATTATCGCGCATATGTGCGATGTGGAACCATGGGGTAGCCCCCATCGAATACTTATCACAACCGGGTGTCTTAACTCATATTGACCACAATCCCCCGAAATGAAAGGTCCATCGGCGGACCGTTATTTTAGGTCCATGGGGCACTCATATAAGGCTATTTTTTGGCCCCTCTCCCCTACTTTAGAGGCGGGCAAAGGTGCTTTGCACAGAACGTCTTATAAAAAGCCCTTAACTAACTAACCCCTCCCCCGTTGAGCTCCTAGGGGATCCCGGAGACTGGCTCTGGGGCTCCCTGAGACCAACACTTGGTGGCACTCAATAAGGCTCATTTCGGCCGCTCCACCGATTAGCTCTCAGGAAACTCAGACTGATTCCTGGGGGCCTCTTAGAAGAAAACTGAGGGGGCCCAGTTCTCGGCAGCACCTCTGGGACTATATATCGCGACCCCAGATTTGCTCCAAGTGGGGCGAGGGGGCTGATACTTACTGTCAGGGGCATCCAGATTAGCCCGGGGTCCCCTGAGGCTGACTCTCGGTGGGTGGGGATGGAAATGATTTCCGACAGCCCTCCGAGACTAATCCTGGGGCGCCTCCTGAGACTAACATTCGAGTGGGGAGCACTGCTGATACTGAATCTTTGGTGCTCCTGAGACTAAATCTCGAAGGCCCAGATTAGCCCTCAGGGGCCACGGCTAACTCGGGACCCCCTGAGACGGACTCTCGAGCCACTTATACCGAAATTAGGGAGCTCCTCTGGGGATTGCTCCGGTCCACAGGCTTAGCTCTCGGATGCCCGAGACTGACTCCCGGCGGTCCCCTGGGACTAACTTTTGGCTGCTCCCCTGGACTGACTCTCGGGGCCCCTTAGATCAAAATTGGGGGCAAAACCTGGGGCTAACTCTCAAGGGCTCCCAAGATTACCTCTCGGCCCCCGAAACCAACCGGATATTCATGAGACTAATTCTGGGTCCCAAGACTAGCTTTCAGGGCCCCTTGAAAGGAACTCTTGACTCCTGAGAAAGACGTCCTTGAGACATGGGGCCCATGAAACTAACACTTGGCAGCACCTATGATAATAATTCTCGGATCCCCATATTAGCTTTCGGAACCCCTGAGAGGAGGTCCCCATAGACCAAAACGGATGGGCCCTGATAATAACTTGGGTCTCTCGTGATTAAATCCTGGCCTTTGGAGCTCCCTGAAAATGACTCGAGGGACTCCTGAGGCCAACTCTCGAGGGGAGGGTGCTCCTGAGACTAATTTTCGGGGTCCCCTGACTGACTCTCGGGGACCCTGATACCGGCTCTCGGGGGCTCCTGACACCGGCTCTCGAGTGGGGGGCTGGGGGAGCACTACCCCCAGTCCGAAAGTTATGGGGCAGCCGAATCCGCCCCTTCCCCTGCTGTTTCGCCTCTGACCTGATGTCATC
Source organism: Lepas anatifera (assembly GCA_034440635.1). NCBI lineage: Eukaryota > Metazoa > Arthropoda > Thecostraca > Lepadidae > Lepas > Lepas anatifera. Next base: position 171,911 of record JAOTON010000492.1, on the reverse strand, counting down.
GTGTAATGCAGGGAAAATTTGTCTTTTGGAGGGGTTTAGTTTGCCATCCTCTCCCCTTTCCCTGACCCCTGTTAATGGCAATGTCCTGGAAAATGAAAAGCGTGGTACAGAACATGCTCATCGGTCAGATGGAACCACGCTGTCTGCAGAGATGTGCTAAATGTGGCCTCAATTTTGACGAGTCGTGGATGTTTTCCCCATTTGACGCGCCTGCGTCCGAGACGTCCGGCGGCCGGCGCCCTGTATGTCGAAGCTTCCCACTTTTCCCGCTAGGCGGACGACCGCTGTCGCTCACATCAAAGGCGCCGACAGGGAGTCTCCGATCCAGGTATCTCTTATTCATGGCTTGGTACACAAACTTCTTCCATGAATAATGCCACATTTTATCAGGAAGCATCCTGCTTTTAAAGGTTCTTTCGCAGCTTGCGTTTGACATTTCTCCAAATAGACAAATCAGCATTCGGCTTTCTCGCTATGCTGATCAGTGATTGGTTGGTTTTTTCGATCGCTTGGAGGATGTCCAGCTTCGTACAAGTCGCTTACATTGGATATTTTTTAGGGCCGTGGTTAAAGACACGCATAGAGTCAGTTTTATCAAAGGTATCTTGGTTTTTATCAATATCTGATTACATCTATTTACAGGCGTTTACTGCAATTTTGGATGCGGTGTAGGAGCAGAATGAAAATGTCATGCTTCGATGTTAAGAAACATGTTGGCAGGTGTTTTTTTGTGCAAGGCAGGAACATGGGTAACATGGCTTTCCTTATAAAGATCCGTACCAGTAAACCTCAACCTAAGGTAACCTATGGTAATGTAAAGTGTCAATCAGAGTATGTATCTGGCTGCGGGGCAGATTTTTCTTTCCACTGTGGCATATATTTTGCCTATATACTGTAGCAAGACCACTAAAAAATACTAATAATAATTTCTTTATAAATGTGTTCTTTTTGGTGCTGCTATGTCCGCCTCTGCGTCAGTGCTGCCTTAAGTGTCACTTTCTGCCCAAGGTTTCCTTTCTTGCCCCAATGATGGACAAAAGCTGCCCCAAACCAATAGGTCTTCCCTGAGGCTGCCCCAACAAGATCTTGGTAAAAGCTACCGCCTTCTGGAAACTGGCCTGGAAATGTCCCTAAATGTGGTGGTGTGGCAAAACTCTATACATTTCTCCTTAAAGGTATTAATATGGACAGCAACATTCTATTCAGTTTTGATATCAGTTAGGCGACTAAAATGTATTCCGTGCTCATGTCGGCTTCATAGATTATTGAGTAGGTTTAGCTTTGACTTTTTAATTTTGCTTTATTATTTGCTGCTGTATGCTCTTAAGCTTAAACAAGAAAATACTTGGCTCCAATTGGTAGCCATAAACAATTAATGTTATTCTTGTATCTTTTCAACTCTTGAGCTAGCATTAATGTGTACGCACACCTACTTTTTGCCATAGATTTTTTGTGAGCAAAGCAGGCACATGGGCGACAAGACTTGCCTTATAAAGACTTGTACCAGCACACCTAATGCAACTTAAGGTATTGTTAAGTATCAATCAGTGTCTACATTTGGTTGCGGGAGCAGGCTTTTCTTTCCGCTGGGGAATATATCTTGCCCTTATACTGTAGCAGGACCACTAAAAAACAACAATTTCCTTTATAAATGTATTCTTTTTTGGTGCTGCTATGTCCGCCTCTGTGTCAGTGCTGCCCTAAGTGTCACTTTCTGGCCCAAGGTTTCCTTTCTTGCCCCAATGATGGGCAAAAGCTGCCCCAAACCAATAGGTATTCCCTGAGGCTGCCCCAACAAGATATTTTTAAAAGCTGCAACGTTCTGAAAACTGGCCTGGAGATGCCCCTAAATATGGTGGTGTGGCAAACTATATATTTTTTCTTAAAAATATTAATATGGCCAGAAACATTCTACTCAGTTTTAATATCAGTTAGCCGACTACTATGTATTCGATGCTCATGTCGCCTTCATATATTATTGTGTTTAGCTTTGACTTCTTGAATTTTGCTTTGTTGTATGGTGTTGGATGCTCTTAAGCTTGACAACATTTTTGGCTCCAATTAGTAGTCACCAAAAATTAATGATATTTCTTATACCTTTTTCAACTCTTGACCCGCCATGGATATCTACACGTACCTACTTTCTGCCAATGTGCAAGAATATCTGGAATAGTGGAGGGCCAAGTTGTATTTTGAAGTGATTTCTTTCCAGTTAAAGGGATTTTCCAACTTTTAAAAAGGGTTGTTTTTAACTGAGATAGCAGCTTTGGAGAGCATGGTGATAAAACATAGTTGGCATATTTAATTACACTCAAAGCTCTTTGTATGCAATTCTGCAAGCTCAATTCAGTTCCATATATTCACATCATCCTCAACAATGTGAGGTGTCATGAATGCACGTCAATGAAAGGTTAAAATAGTCAATACAAGGGTGAAAACACAATCATAAAGCCATTTTAAAGCCGATCATTTTAAAGTTCAAAGTAAAGTAGCTGACTACCCTGGTTTTTAGCATGAACTACACTTTATCTGGTAGTGCTTGTCATGTGAAAGCTGCCACCAAATAGTGTGGCCATGCAACCCTATGTGTCACAAGTTGCCAGAAGCTGTCAGGTTCATGATCACATGTGATGCTTGGGTTAACCCAGCATAGTTAGTCAATAGGTCATATATTTGCTTTAAGTAAATTGAGGTGAACAAAAAATTTGTTTTCCTGATTTTCAAGGATTTTTTCCATAAATTGTTCCTTTTAGAATTACAACAAAGTTGTCTATTCCCTGTAACATCGTAGGGCTAATATTACCAACTTTGAGGATTAGGGAGCCATGGACTCCCTGGTTCACTCTGTTCCTATGCACATTATGTCTACAGTGACACATTGTCTTGCAAGGTGGACCTAAAATATTTGTGTAGTACATATCCAGGTGAGTGCCAATTGTCAGTGTTCTGAATATGACAAGGTTCTCAATAAGATGAGGTGTCTATAAAGTATCAGCACATATATTGTGATTTTGTACTCTCCTCCTCCATGCAATGTCTTTAAATGTCCGTTTTTACATTTGTACGTTCAGTAAGGCTGAGTCTTGCATTGTACATCACCCAGGTTTGTGTTGCATAATGTAACTGATTTTACACTAGGGAACGTGGGGTGATTCTAATTTTTGTAATCTTAAGATTTCTTGCACTCCTCCCCATGCAATGTCTTTGAATTTTGGTTGTACTTTTTTACATGCTTAGCATCCAATAAGGCTGAAGCTTCCATTGTCCATCAACCTGGTTTGCATTGCATCCCAAAACTGATTTTGCATTAGGAAGCATAGGGTGAAATTCACCCTGCAAAAAGGTAGAAATGCCATTAGTTACAACATTGCAAAAGTAAAGTAAATCCTTACTCAAACGCTTGTGATCGTTATTCTAAGCTTAACACAAATATCATCAAAATATTTTCCCTGTCATGGTTCAAAGACTTCATACTCATCGGGATAATTGGTTTTAAGAGAAATAATCCACAGTAAAGTGGCTAGAAGATTGTGAAGAACGGCACAGAAGTAAGTGTGGTTGCTTTCAGGCTGCTTAGGTGTTGCTCTCCACCCATAAGCCTGGGATTTGGTACACTGCCTGAGGGTATATAATTTATGGAAGACACTAAGACCCTTCCGACAACACAAATCATGGCTCGATGGGGGCAGAAATTAATATTTAAATGCGGGCGACGTTTCCACAGCATCCGTCACCATCTGTGGCCCGGATTGTGCTCGATACTTCTCCGTGAAGACAGACGACACTACAATCAAGACAAGTTGCTTATTACAAAAAATGCATTAGGAGAAGCAGTTGGAAAGTGCCCGTATTGCACACACCGTACAAAACATTTCAATAGCGTTGGAACGGGTCCACACCTGATGATAAAACTTTGTTAGGTCATTCCATTCTCTACTTTGTCCACCTGCCGGCAGATATCTGTATGCAGGTAAAAGATCTAGCCATCGTGATGGGGCCCATTGCACAGCACGTGCTGCTCTGAGACGCAGGTGACGCTGCGGTCGTCACAGTGGAAATGACGCTGCATGCCCAGGCTGTAGACGTCTGCCACATAGTGTCCGGCCTGGGTGGCGCCGCCGTAGTGGAGGCCGACTAGACTAGGCTGACTAGGACACCAGCCGGTAGCTATGGGCACCGGTGTATTCACTGTTTGACCCTCAGCCGCTGAGTTGTCGCCCTTCTTCTTTTCCGCCAGCTCTTCGGGGAGGGTCCTGGACGACCCTCCCCACCTCCAGAAGGAACAACCATATGCATTTGGCTTCTTGTGTGAAAATAGTGTGTAGGGAGGGCAATGGGCCCCACCTCCTCTGGTGAGGGCCCTGGTAGAGCGGGCAGTCTGTGAGGAGGTGTTCTACTGAGTCCGGGTCCCCGCAATCCGGACACGCGGCGCTATCCGCCCGACCAAATCTGTGAAGCGTGTCGTATGTGGCGATTGAGGACCCCACTCTCAGTTGGGCCAGGATGGTTTGCTCTCGTCTAGATAGTGAGTCTGTCCCCGGCGTGGGCTTCGGGTGTGCTGGTGGGCATCCTGATTCTGCTGGTCCTGAAAAACGATGCGGCGCGCGCCACCGCCGCTCGGGCCGACTCTTAGTCGATGGGGATGTCCCGCTGATCCTCCCGTGCTCCTCGGTGGGCTAATTCGTCTGTCTCCTCGTTCCCGGGAATGCCCGGGTGTCCCGGGATCCATTGAAACACAATTTTGTGTCCTAGAGAAGATAGCAAGTTAATATGTTGCCAGGGGGCTTCTACTTTTAGTGTCTTGGAATTTGTCTGGTCTGCTACGGGTTGGATGGATGCCCTGGGATCGCATAATATAAAGGAAATGGCCTCCTCCAGGGCCACTTCCTCCACTCGAGTGCTAATGCACAAACTCCCCGCCGCTCTGGTGGTTTTGGTGGCGGGACCCCCGGGTCGGTGGATAAGTATCCCGGCTCCTCCTGGTAATACCTAAGGAGGCCGATCCGTCAGTCCACGCCTCCACAGGGATATATTTCCAGGGTCCTCTCAGCTGCTTCTCGGCGTTTATCTGGGGGTCTTTCCTTCCGACGGGTTCCTGGAGGTGCAGGTTGAAGGAGGCGGCTGGTGGATCGGGCAGCAATACTGGCGGGACCAGGCTCTGCGTCTCTGCGGGGAGACCACGTGGGTCGCTCTTCTCTTCCATCCAGATGCCTTTCTTGCGGAAGGTTGGCTTGGTGGTCATTTCCATGTCCTCGTCTGTCTTCCTGTGCCCTTGCCCTCGCCCCCGAATGACCGTCTGCTCTTGTCTTCTTAATCCAAGCTTCCCTTGCTTGGTAGTGTAAGTCTTGGGGATGTCGTTTTCTAGGACTCTTCTTGTCGGATCTGGCAGGCGGCGTATTCTTTGGTCTTCTCTGCCCGCTAGTTTCCACGTATTGATATTTCCAGGTCTGCTTTAGCTTCTAGGATCCCTTTCTTGTCTCTCGGGTGCATCTAGTGATAATGCGGGTGCAAGCGCGCTGTTCGACTTCTAGTAGGTCTCTTGAAGAGCGGGGCTGCGTGATTCATATAAACTGCCGCTCCGTAGACCGCCTTGGCGCGGATGTAAGCCGTGTAGGCCGTACGGAGGACTCGCTTGCATGCTCCGTAATTGAGTTCAGACAGCGCCGCCAGTTTCTTCTTTGGGCCATCGATTTCTTCAGTCTCTTGATGTGCTCTGCGAATGAAAGTGTGCCGTCCCAGGTGAGGCCAAGGAAGGTGGGGTGGGTTATCTGGGGAATCTCCTGTCCCCTGAGATGGAGCCTGATCTTGACTTTGTCCCTCGCTTCGCTGGGGCATAGGGAGAAGGTAGTCACTGAGCATTTTAAGAGGGAGGGCAGGACCTTCCACTGGTCGCACCAGTTGGATATCTCGTCGAGTGAGGGTCGTAGGCGGTCCGCGCAGTACAGCAGTTAGCGATCCGATGCCCAGATGGCGAAGTCGTCGTCGCCCTCCGCGCAGAGCTGGGACCGCCGTGCCGGATCGGCGGCGATGTCGCCCGGCTCGTCCTCCTGCAGCGAGCGTCGGTTGGCCTCCTGCAGCTGATATTCCTCGTTTTCAACAGCGCGCGTTGGCCACTCCTTGGCTCCGTCCTGCTCCGCCAATTCCTCCAGACCGGCGTCAGACACCTGCGGAGGATCGAACGCCCACGGCGCCGCCGATCGCTCCGGCTCAGCCGAGTCCTTCCACTTTGACTCCTCAGGCGGGCACTGCGAGCCGTACCTGGTGGCGTCCCTAGCTGGGGGACGGACGGCGTCGTCCACCACACAATCCTGCAGCGTCACGAACTTGGAGATCTTTACGTTGGCGTAGATCTTCTTCGACTCCTTTCCAACAAACAGGTGACGATTCAGCTGTATAATCAGCGTCCTGGGTAATTTGGAGATCTGGACGGTGATGTTGAACTTGTCGTGCTGACACTTCTCGCAGTGCAGCTCACGTCGGTCGGCCACATGGAGAGGTGCAGCGCGTCCTGCAAGGTGGGTGCTGCGCCGCTTCCTTGGCGCCGCGGCACGTTAACGAATCAGCTATGTTTTCCTGCTGCTTCAGCACCGCCTCCTGGCACTTCATGCACGTGTATCATTCCATAGTCTAGTACAGGAATTTATCTCTAACTGGATTAGCGGCAGTGGTCGGCCGGCTGCTTGGGGGAGACCGGTTGACTTCCGTTCTCCTCATCCTTGATGATATCCAGTAGCCTGAGCAGCCTGCATCTCAGTGTTGTGGAACGCCGGGCCTATCCGAGTAAACGCGCATCGCAGGTAGTTGAGGTGGCTGTAGACGGGGGTGCCGCACGCGCTCTAGCGCAGCTCCATAAGGCAGGTGACGGCGCGCAGGTGCGACATCGTTCAGGGTCCAGAGCCGGCCCCAGGGCCACAATCTCGCTGAGGAACGGCCACAGTCCCAGCAGCGACTGCAGCGTAGCGTTCTGGTAGCACGAGTTGCCTAAGTTGGGCAGACCGATAAAGAGCGGAGCCGGGCTGTGCTTGTGCTAGTCGCGATTGCTTGCAAGCACCAGCTCCAGGATCGGTGTCTGCACCTGAGCGCCGTTCAGCAGCAGGGCATTCTCCGTCTCGCCTGTCTTGCGCGGAGATGCCGAGGTCCGGGCTGATGGCGTCTGGTGATGTTTCTGTGTACAACGGGGACTGGCCGTAGCAAGGGCTGCTGCGGAGTTTCCTCGAACAACAAAGATGGAAACTCCTTGTCGCAGTCAGGCCGTCTCTCGGTGATCGCCGCTGACAGCTGTGATGAGCCGTCCCATCTCTCTCAACAGGGCTGAAGCGGCGGGCCCCAGTACATCCGTTATTTCGACTGCCAGCGGCTGGAAACGGCACCTGGAGGTCAAGCTGGCGTAGCGATGCCATTTCCTCTCCCCTGCCGCACGCACAGCCGTTCCCGGTTCTAGGGCGGACTGAATAACTGTGAAAGTAAAGGTGTCTACGCAGGTTGCGTCCCACGTTAAACACTTCCCACTGGTGACCGGGAACAATGTATAACTCTTTCGGCCGTTTGCCGGCTCACAAACAGTGACTCCCAGCCGAAGAGTGGTTGCGACGCAAATAGTTTCCCTGTCGAGATCCAGGTAACAAGACATTATACTTGTTCTGATACATTTGTACTCAATTCGTGACGATAACTCAAACTTCCTCAACCATTCGGCGATCCATCACTCAATCCGCCGTCTCACAGGCCCTGACGTGTGTATGCCCCCCTCCCCCCCCCACCCAGCTCAATCGCGTTCCTTCGGGGGAGACAAGAGCTGGCTCAATGGCGCCTAGAGCAAAGGCTTGGGATGCGCTTTCATCCATCCAAGTCTTCCAGATCCGCCACCTGATCTCTAATGTTACCTGCATCTTCAAATGCATCATGAAATGCTTGGCAAAAGAGATTAAGGAACGGGACACAGACAAGCAGTACAACATGTTGCACACCCTTATCAAGTACTTTAAAGTGGTAAATGGTATAGTAGAACAGGCATTGATATACTGAAAGATTTTACCAGCAGAGAAAAATATGAACAGCAGTTTCAATGGCTTCTGCAGGAGGTGGAAAATCACAGAATTAAATCTCCTTGGTTCCAGGGAAGCTTTAAAGCATGTTTAGGAGAGAATGTACACTTCCTTAAGTGGCTACAACGTCATGCGCCCGCACTTCCCGACCACTAAGGCGCGTGACCTGACGGGATGCACACAGAATGAAAACAGTTGTGACACTCCGAAAATTGTTCCACGATCAGCACATGCAAATGCAATATTACAATGGCGTCCAGCCAGGATCTGTTCTTTATGCATTTTACCACCTAAAGCATTTTTAGAAGTGAGCTAAAAAAGGGCTGGTCAAGGCATCATAAACGAGAATTGCCCTCTTTATCATAGCTTACCGAGACCTTGTTCCCTTGGTTAATGGCATTCTATGGCTTCTATCATGCCTTTATGAACATTTTGCAAATAGTGGGATTAAAAGAACACGTTTGAAATGATCCTCACCATTAGTGTCAGCTGCAGTTGTCTCCAGTATAGTTATTTTAACGGTAACTCGATGTCTTTAGGTCCCATGAGGGAGACCAAAATAGTGTCCAATTTTGATATAACTGGCACCGAACGACTTCACTTGGACCATAGAACGGAAGAAATCACGAAACCTGACAACAATAAGCCAAATTGAAAAATGAAATGGCGAAATGAGCAGTCAATCATGAAATAGGGATGCAAAACCACAAAGTCGGAGGTGAGAGCATTCGGAGGTGAATAAGGGCGGTCCACGTTGAAGCGGGACTGCTCAAGAGCGGCCAGTGGTAGAGAAGGTACGCCCAGTCCGGGGTGGAGATCTCTTCAAACCTCCGGAATTGAAACTTTCAAACTGGAATCTCTTCATGGTTCCGGTCTGATCGGCGCTGCAGGAGTGGATTTTTTGTTTGAAAAATATATATTAAAATTCCGGCAATGCCTATAAATACTGTAGTTGGTGCGCCCTTAAGCCCCAATAATCAATCAATCAAGCCTATAAATACTGTGCAACTATAGGTCAGCATTTTTACACGGACTGGATCATAAATGGCATTATTATTACTATTATTAATATTATCATAACTTCCTCGGGAGGTAAAGGCCACATGCACATTTCAACAAACTTCTAGCATTTAATTAGATTGTTCTTCGTCAACTCGAAATGAGGTACAATTCCAAACCTTTGCTGTTCACTTGGTATTTGAATGGGAAGCGATTATAACGTGCCGTACGATTTTTAATCTGGTTCTCCATGAAAACGTGTTAGCAGCAGACAACATTACAACAGTGCATTCAATCAAACTACTTTTGAATGCTCAAGCCTAGCGTATCCTCCTTCTAAGATATCTTATGACACCAGCAGTAGCCCAAAACAATTATTACAATATACATATTTGGATGCTATAAACGAAACACCACAAGCTTCTAAGACATGCTACAACATGTCGATAGCTAGGTTGAGTATGCTGTTTCCACAAAATTGACACATGTCTACGCTCTTCTTCTCACTTCTCTTTCATTCAATGGTTTTATCTTCTAAAATTCCAGGACAAAAAAGAAAGAAAAAAACACTTAACCTTACTTGAAAGTGAATTAAACAATTATACCATGAAAATTTCTTCCTTGAATGTTTCGAAAATTGAATACATTTCACTTAGCCACTTTCTTGATTCTTTTTCTTGTATAAAATCATGAGTTCCGCATGGGGGAAGGGGAGACGCGTCCGCCCACTTTTGAGAGTGGGGAAGGACTGAGTATTTTGTCCCCCCCCCACTTTCACGCAGGTCGCATCACGTTGTTCCGAATACTGAAATCACGATAGCGAATAACGATGAACGGGCCTCCTGCAAACACACCAATTAAAGCCACAATTTCTGTGCGACAGCTGACTTCGGATATAGACGCCCAGTTTAGTCTCTCAGGGGGCCCTTTGCTAGCACAATGACTCCGATATCAAGTCAGAAACCTTCTGCAAAATCAAATTTCAGTGGGCTCCAGGCCAGCTAAATGGGCCCAGCACCAATTCAAGGTTGCCAGACGATCCAAGGGCTCCGAGGAGCTCAGGGGGCCTAAGATCAGCACAATGGGCCCAGACAAGCTAATTAGATCCATTCCAGTTAAACGGGCCCAATGCTAACTCAAGGCTCTTGTCATTTCAAGGGACACCGATCCAGCTAGGGGCCATAGAACCAAGTTACGAGCCTCTTACATAATCCCTCTCTGGGAGCCCAGACTAGCTCAGGGCTTCCGTTGAAATTCTACCTCAGAGGTCTTTTCAGCTCAGGAGTCCCAAAGCAGCTTTAGCACCAAGGTCAAGCCAAAAAGCTTCTATGCAATACCCTCTCCATGGCCCAGAACATCTCAGATCAATTTTGCGAAACTCCCTCTCAGGAGACCCAACGACAATTCAGGGGCCCAGGCCAACACAAGGGTTACAAGATCCGCATGGGGAGCTTAACCATCGACACGTGTCCTAAATAAGCTCAGAGGGCCAAACTCTCAGCCAGGAATTTCGCTGGGATTCCGCTGGGGCCCAGCCGGCAATTTTGCGGGGTGCCAGCTGGATGTCTCAGTGGGGCCGAGTGGGCGTATTAATTCGTTTTTTATTGGGAGCATAGCGGAATCCCGGCAGAGGACTTCGCTGGGCATCGGCAGGGCGTTAGCCGGGTCCCGGCTGCGAGGAGATCAATTTGGCCGGGCGTTGTGCCTGGCCCCAGACCGCACCCTGCTGGGACGTTGCTGTTGTGCTGGGTCCTGAGCTTAGCGTGTTTGGGCCCCCTGGGTTGCAGCTTTAACTCAGGGGGCCCAGCACGCCGATGGGGCCCAAACAAACGTAAGAGCAGCGTGGGAGGCCCAAACAAACGTAAGAGGGCCAGACCAGCGGATGCCTCGATGAACTCACGGAGCCTTCAGATAAGCACAAGAGGGCCGCAAACAAGCTAAATGGGCCCATACGTTAAACGGACCCGATACCAACCCAGGGGCGCTTGTAAGCTCAAGAGAAACTTTTCCAGATATGGGTCATATGGCCAAGTTAAAAACCTCTTATTTAATTCATTTCAGGGGCCCTTACCAGTTGAGGTGGCCCCAGACCAGCTTGTGCCGCAAGACAAAGTCAGTAAATTCATGTAAAATACCTTTTCAGGATCCCGGATCAGCCTAGGGCCCCATGAAAAACTATTTAGGAGGTCCAAACCCAACTCAGGGGGCCCAAGATCAGCTGAAAGGGTTCATACCGTTAAGAGGTTCCAGACCAGGTAAGGGGCCCCTGACGGCTCGGAGCGCCAGTCCAACACCGATATTTCAAGATCAGCGAGAGGACCCTGACCATCTAAAAGTACGTCAGATCAGTTTAGGGACCAGGCCTGTTGTGGGGGTCCAAATCGGCTCAGCGGGCTTTGAAAAAACTCAGGGGCAGACCAGCTGGCCCCGCGACGATCCCAAGGGACCTAGATCAGCGTAATAGGGTCCGGACAAGCTAGAATGCCGATACCAGTTTAAAGGGTTCCATTCTAGCTCAGGGGTCCTTGCCAGCTCAAAGGACATCAATCCAGCAAGGGGCTCAACGACCAAGCCAAGGACCTCCTCCGTAAATCCTCTTATGGGCCCTATACCAGCTCATGGCCGCCTCACTAATTCCATATAAAGGGTTCTTTCCAGCTTAGGGGGTCTCAAACCAGCGTAGGTCTAATGCCGAGCCAGTAAGTTTAAGTACAATACCCGCTCACGGCCCCTGAACAGCCCAGGGGCTACCTGAAAAACCAACTCAAGGGCCGATATCAGCTGATACCAGTTAACGGGCAGCGACAAGCTCAGGGAGCCCCAGTGCCAACACATGGGTTCTGAAATCCGTTTGGGGGCCTGGTTATATAAAGGTGCCCCAGATCGGCTGTGGGGACTCAATATAAACTCAAAGGACTCGCAAGAAAAAACTCGGGGACCCAGACATACTGATGGACTCCAAAGCCGCTCAGAAGGTCCTGAAAAAAACTCAGGGGACGATACTGGCTGGGGGCTCCAAGCCCAAGTCTAGAAACTTCTGTGCAAGTCTCTCAGGGGCCCAGATTTGCCACATGACCCTGACAGTTGGTGCGTCGATAAGCCCCCCCCCGGGCCTCAGATTTTCTCAGGGGCCCCTAGGGAAGCTCCATCTCAGTGGGCCCAAAAGCCAGCTCAGGGGTCCCCAAACCATCTGAGGAAGGCCCCATACCAATTCAGGAGGGTCAAATAAGATAAAGGGCGCCAAAGACCCCACCGGTCTCAGTGCCAACACAGGGGCTCAGCTCAGCCCATGAGTATTAATAAGCAGCCCCCAGAACGACCCAAGGGCCCCTCCGAAACACGGATCTCAGAAGGCGCAAATTTAACTCAGAGGTGCAGACCAGCTCAGGGGTCCGAAGATCACCTGGCAGACTCCATATGAGTTCAGGGGCCCCGGACCAGATAAGGGGCTCAAAATGAGCGTATAGGCCCATTTCCCAACTCGTAGAGGTCCAGTTGAGCCCAGGGGTCACAAGATCAGTGCACGGGACCCAAACATGTAAAGGACCCAGACCAGTTCAAAAGCCAGCCCAGTTCAAGGGTCAGGGGCCCACACCAGCCCAGAGCCTAGTCTATTTCAGGTACCACAGACTAGCTTAACTTCACGAGATTCCAAAACTTCTAAAGGAGCCCACTGGGGGAGGGGGGTGGGGCAATACAAACGCGGGGGCTCCACACGCCAATTTAGTGGTCCAGCTCAGCTCCGGGGCCGTGAATCAGCTCAAGGGGCGCCAAATCAACTCAGGGGTCTTAACACGCGCAGTGAAAGGGTCCTAAAGCGCCTCCACCTATTTTTCCAAGGTGGCCGGAGAACCGTTCTTTACCAGAATACGTTACTCGGTCATATTTGAGAGAATTCATAAGTGCGTCGACTGGTGAACGAATTTGGAAAACTGTTTAATAATTTACAAACATATGATCTTTGAAAATCAGACTTATATCTTGAGACCGTCGCAATTGCGCGGTAGCACCTGTTCGCCTGCACTGCAGACCGAGCGGTGACGTAATAACGTCATATAATCAGGTTATATGTTAGGGTCCCCGCGCTTGAAGTTCAAGGTCACATATTAAAGTCATTGGCCCAAGTGTTCTGGACAGATGTCATTGCTCAGTATAACGTATGATATGCTATCACTTCATAGTTAATGTTTTTGTTAGTGGCAATGCCACAGGTTGAGGTCAAAGGCCTTTTAAAGGTCCAAACTTCATTTCCCGCCAAAAAGCTGCTACAGTGCCAGTTATATTGTAAATTATTGAGAATATGTCATGTTAATCATAGGTCAGTGACCTGGAATGGCCTTGAGCTCAAACATTCGGAGGATATTATGTGGGACATTCCCTCTATGGCCTTAGTCCACTTTCAGTGTATTCCTGGCTTTTTCTGTGCAATCACAGAATTTTCCGATAGGTCTCCAGCGCGGCCCATATATGACCTTTACGACCTCGTTTGACCTTTAAGATACTGACTTAGGTCAATAAATCTTAGCCATTACGCTGATCGCCATCCCCCCCACGCACCCCCCAACGGGTGATTTTCTAACCCTCTTGGTTTCCGAGATCTCGGAAGTGCCTGAGCATCTCCTAAAGTGCCCCCTAAGGGTGGCACTTTAGGACACCCCTCCACTGCACGTTGACGCCAGACCCTTCTCCAGCGAAGGTGTTAAGGTAAGAGCATGACTCCACACTAAATCTCGTGCCCTCTGTGAAAGACCGACTTAGGGTGCTGCTTAGTTCAGCCGAAGGACCTTAGACCAGCTCGGGGACCCGGACTTTTCCTGACACAGAGCCGTTGCGCCGCCCCTGGCCTCTAGCACTCCTATTCAAAGAAGATGCAAAGGGACAGATAGTCAAATCTTGACTAAGCCGATCATAAAAATGCCGCGAATAGAACTATCATTACTTATGGGTCGGGAAAATATTTTGTGAGGGTAAAAGTGGTAGGATCCGAGCTGACCCCTCCCCCTCCCCGCCCAGTTTCTCTCAATTTCTAAATCAGGGGGTCCTGATCCCTAACCCCGGAATATCCACCCATGCGCGCAATCATGCAGAAAAGGGTGGTTTAAAGGGGTTGAGTGCGATACATGTTGCATTGGGGCATCCTAGGGCTGAAAGGGAGGGGGAATCGTCAAAACAGGGCGCCCAACCACAAAATTGAGGGCGGCCGGAGGCAAATGAGAATGGTCCATGTTGAGGTGGGGCGCCACGAGGCTGTAAAATAGCAGACACTTCTCCCCGCGATCACCGCTGCTTCTCCCGTGCTGCCTGCCGCTGACGCCCTTCGCTCCGCCCGCTGCTCGCCTCGCGCGGTTCTACCTGCGCGCCGTCGCGTTTCGGCCCGCTCTGTGGGGCTGGATGGATGGGACGTGCATCATTCTGGGCTGTCATCACTCATCCCTGTACGTTTTAAGACTTCATACGTGTACCTATTCATGTTATCCTAAGTTTGTGTACAGGCATGTTGCCCGCGAATGTGAGAACATGTATGGGTACATAAAGGCGGCCAATCGGGCACTATGGGCCAATATGCCAATAGTGGAGAAGGGGCGAACAATCATGCTGAAGAGGGCGACCAGAAGTAGACGAGGGTGGTCCATGTTGCAGTTGGGCGCCCCAGGGCTGAAAGGCGGTGGCTAATCATAAAGTATAGGCACCCAACCGCAAAGAGGGCGGTCAGTAACCAATGAGGACGGTCCATGTTCACGTGGCGCGCCCAATAGTATGCGAGAGGAAGCTGGTTCGAAATTAAGGGTGGCTAACAGTAAACAAAGTCAACTTAAAATGGTATTTTCTTTGCGTTTTGGTCTAGCATTGGTGTTTTGTACCCAAAGTGTCGCCAACTGCGGGCGCCTTCGGCGCCCGAAATCGGCTGTGTCCGTCCTTGGGTCCTAAGGGGGACGACAGCCCCTTTGCCCCCTGGATCTGTCGCTGTAGTGACCACAGGATACCTAAAAAATAATATGGGGTCGGTTGTGAATGCAGTGTCTTGAGATAATAATAAGGGGTGTCATGGCCCCCTGGCCCCTGTTCCTACGCCTATGATAGGTATCATGGAAAAAATTTTATTGGACGAGGGAACAGGGTTATGCTATTATCGGGGAGCCTGGTTGTGACCACCGGAAGCCACGACTCTGGATTGGTGGGATATTTCCGAACGTTGGCGGAGCTTGCTTGGATTCCACCAAAGATGTGGAAAGCTGCACCCATTGACAATGACGTAGCCCACCTTTTCTCTGTACACATGATTTTTGGCGCAATTGCTCATTGCTCGGGGATTTGCATGGGACTATCATTACGGGGCTAGCGTCGCTGTAGTGGCAGAAGTGGAAGCTGCTAACTGAACTTGGCAAAGTTGCTTTGTTTATTTCCCGCAACAATAGTCTCGTTGCCATAGCAATTATAACATCCCAATCGTCAGCTGGCGCGACAGTGAACGTGTACGTTTTGCAGAATAAGGGAATTTTTGCACGGAAAGCGTTTACTTTACCCTCGTTCTGTTAGAATTTATCCTGACTTCAGGAGTGTCAGGATAAAAATGTCACCATAAAAATGTCACCATAAATTCAACGTCGTAGAATCGTGTCAGGCTAAGCGGAAATATTCATTATGTGTGGGCTCCTCCTGGATTGCAGAGGCGCCCCCTCAAGTGCAAAGGCGCCCCTGGATAGAAAAGTACGCCTCATGTTTGCAAAGGCGCTCCAAGATAGCATATGCACCCCTTAGATGGAAATAGGCACTCCAGGTAAGCAAAATGCTCCCTTTGGGTAGCAAAGGTGCCCCTTAACAGCGAAGGCAGCCCTAAATAACAGAGTTTCTCTGGACAGCATAGGTGCCATTGGATAAACTGGTGCCCGGAAGAGAAAAATAGCGCCTTACCGGAGACAAAAAGCACCCCGGGATAACGTAGGGGCATGTATTTCAATCATGTCTGTGATTGAAAAATACACCTAGACAGCATATGCGCCCCTGGATAGAAAGACACCCCTGGGCAGTAACGGCACCCCTGGAAAGCAATAGTGCGCCCCTGTGGAGAAAAAAGCCGCCTCCTGAATAACCTAAGCACAGCCCCCGAAATATCAGATGCCCGTGGATAGAACAGACTGCCTTGAATAAAACAGAGGCGCTGGATAGTAAAGGCGCTCTTTGATAGCATAAGCGTTACTTAGCAACAATATGGGGGCTACATGAGCTCAAGGTTCACGCGCACCTACGCCCAATAATAGAGCAATCAATCGATGCCAAAGCACTCCTTAAAGCACGGGTGCCAAACTTCCTAAGAAGTAAAGGCGCCTCTGGGTAGCAAAGGCGACCCTCGACAGTGGTGTAGGTATTCCTGAATAACAGCAGCGTCCCTTGATAAGAATAGCCCCAAGATGGCACAGGTACCCTGCTGATAGGAAAAGCGCCGCTGAATATCAGAGGCACCCTCTGAATGAGGTGCCCATGGAGAGCATAAGAGCGCCCTTTGTATAGCAAATTGCCGCCCCCTAGATAGCCTAAGCGCCCCTTGCATAGGGTAGGCGCCACTGGGTAGTATAGGTTACCTTGAATAAAAATACGCCCCTCAATACCAATGTGAACCTGGATAAGAAAAAGCTCCCCTTGGGCACTGGGTATCAAAGGCACCCCCCGGAACAGCAATGATGCCCCTGGATAGCTAGGTTGAGTCCATTGGGGAGCGAAGGCGCCCCTGGGTGGCACAGGTGCCTCATCGAAGCAAAGGCCCCTCCAGAGAGCATAGGTGTCCCTGATGAGCACAGTCACTCCTGGACAGCCCCTAAATGACGTTGCATAATGTTACGACACCTACTATAACGTATGCTATTACATCAAAGTAAAGGTTATTCAGTGTTTAGATCAAGGTCACAGGTCAATTTTAAAGGTGACTGGCCTTGATGATCAAGGCTTGATCAAAAGTCATTGGTAAGCTTGGGCACAGCGCTAGTTATAGCGTAAATTAGGCATAATATGTTGGGTTGTGCCGTAATAGGTCAATGACCTTGAACGACCTTGACCCCAAAATTTCAGACATTGTTTAGACCCTTCCTTTTTGGCCTCAGCCCTGTTCTAGAGTATTCGCGCCCCGTTCCGGCCCGTTGGGGGGTGCTTGAACACCTCCTCGAGGTCTCCCAGTGGCACGAAAAAACGTCGGCGCGAAGCGACACAGTACTTGTCACACCTTATCATTGATCAATTCCGCAACTTTCCCTCAAAATTTAAGGTTGCGTCATCTCAGGTCAGGTCACCAGTGCAGGTCAAGTGACCTCACCCCAAAAAATGTTTAAGTTGGCGTAAGTAAGAAAAAGGTGAATCTATCGAATTCAAACTTGTATCATATAATGGGCCCAAAAAGTACTAATAAATGTATTCCGGGATTTTTCCTATCGATGACCTACGGACAGGTACGAATCATGACCTCTCCATTGAAAATGGATGGGGTAAAACGGAAATTTGCCGAAAAATTGCTCTATGTCTGCAGACGCCGCTTGAAATACCTTCGGATTCCCCAAATCATAGTATCTTAGGCCTCTTTATCGGTTCATGTTGCAAGTTTAGACATGTTACCTCTGAGAGTTCATCTGGGGCTTCCTAAGCAGGTTTTAAGACTTAGGTCAATTGCTTTGCAAGAAATATTGATAAAACCCGTATTTTGATACCATTGTTTATTGTTATTGTGAGTTGATTGATATGCATACTGACTATGCTGGGCTAGATGGTGGCCTTGACCTAGCCTTAGGTCAGGTCATTTTTATGTTTTAACCTAGTATAGTCATATTATACATTATTTGATGATTCACCGTAACGAAAGGAAGCGAATTGTGACTAAAATGATTCTAGCTCAACTCTGGCAGACGCTAGAGTATAGAGACAGAGACATGTTGTAAGCTTTGTCTCGGGGGAGGGACCCCAGCGCTGATCGCGGGAAAAATCCCCAAATGGCCCCCAGGGGCCCTCAGGGAGTCAGGAAATCTGGCGTGGGTGGAATCCGGTAGGAGGGATTTTGGGTCTCCAAAATCAGCTGATGGGCCCGTGCCAGTTAAGGGGGCCCAGATAAGGGCCCCCGACGAGCTCATTTGACCTCAGTGCCAACACAGGATTCTCAAGACCAGCGTGGGGTGCCTACCTATTGAAACGGTTTTTAAATAAGCTCAGAGACTCGAAACTAACCTAGGGGTCCAATTTTCAACTCATGGGGCCCAGACACTCTGAGGGGACCCTGCAGCAGCTCAGAAGGCCCATAAAACTAATAGGGCCAGACTAGCTGGGTGCCTCGACGAACTAGTGCCCAGATACGCACAACGGGCCCCAAACAAGCTGAAGGGATCTATCCCTCGCCCCACCGGGGGGGCCATCGATGGCCCCCCCTAAGGTTTCTCCGGGATAGCAGAAAAACGACGAGGCGCAGCACCGCAGTTGAGGACTCTACCTCTCACTGCATCATTTTCCCATCATCCCTGAAATTTTTTACCCCGGGTCACCCAAGGTCAGGTCACCAGACGAGGTCAACCAAGGTCACCTCACTTCACCTTTAGAGCTCTGTAAGAGCTACATTTCAAAGTCGATCAATTTGAAACTTCCTACACTTTATGACCCCTCCAGGGCCTACAAGGTGTATATCCGGGATTTTTCGATTTCGTGCCCTGAGGTCAGGTCACGAGGCGACCTCTCCCATTGGAAAAGCATGGGGAAAAGCTATTTCATGATATAAAAGCCACAAAAATGATTGCAAATACTCAGACTGCTCAGAACAACGTTTTTGGACACCCTTTCACGGATCCCAGGGGTCATATTTGCCCTTTGACTTTTCCAAAGTCATCCAAGGTCACCAGAGGTCAAAAACAGTATTTTGACAATAACTTTTGACCTAATTGAGCTAGAGCGGTGAAACAAACACCATCGTGTTTGTCTTGTCACTGGCTTTCATTTGATATACGGCAAGGTCACTTTTTGACCTTTCGTGACCTCAGGTCATATTAGGTCATGAGGTGACCTCTGGCGGTCAAACCACTGGCGGGAGGTCTTTACGTTCCACATAGCGGAAAAAGTACTGGCAATTTGCTATCAAATGTACTTTACCAGGCCTCAATAGCTCTAATGACATAAGAGTTATGCCCAGTTTGCTTAATCATTGCATATTTGAGTGAAAATAGCCGATCTTGACCTAATTTGACCTCTGGAGGTCAAACCATTGACCTGAGCACTAAAACATGCGAAAGTAATTTCTTACTGAATTCACGCGAGCTTTCTATTGCACTTTGCAGATTTGCGCTAACGCCCATATTTTCGGAGTTAGAGGGGGGGGCCATCGATGGCCCCCCGGTGGGGCGAAGGTGGCGCCGGACCCCCGGTGGGGCGCGGGCTATATCAGTTAAACGAAAACGGTACCAACCCAGGGGACCCTGACCAGCTTAAGGGACACTAATCCGGCTTGGGGCTCAGAGCTCAGAGCTCCACCTTTTAGCTCAGGCTTCAGCGGCGACATATAGGTTTCAAGTTCAGTGTGAGGCCCTGGTTAACTAAGGCGGTCCCAGATCAGCTGAGGGGACTCGATATAAACTCAGGGAAGTCACCAAAAACTCAGGGGCCCAGGCCCGCAGAGGTTCTGCGGCCTATGAGGCTCAGGTTAGCGTCAATCGGCTATTTCAGTTTGGAGCCGTTAGCCAGGACGACTGTGATAAGTGGAGGTGGTGGATACGACACCTCAGTTTTCGCCATGACCGAAGATAACTGTATTATTTGCTCATCGTGCTTCAGTTAGTGTCAGTGGGTGCTTTCAGCATTTTCTACCAAGGTGCCAGTCGTTAGCTGGCCCGAAATATGCTTGATGGTAAACGTGAACATGTCCTCACTAAGAGGAAGCTTTAATGAAAATAAGCATTTACAAATCCTTTTTAAACGCGTTTTTCATTGACACTGGCCGTCTTTTGGGTGGTAAATTAGCCAGTCGCAGATCCAAGGGCGGGGGCAAAAAAGGCATTCCCTCCAAACGGAAAAGCTCGGGGCAAAACTATGTTTTTGACCCCCAAAGCGATCGACCTCCTTTTTTCCCCTACTCCTTGTTAGTTTATAAGCAAGATTTTGGTGTTTCAACTCTCAGCTTCAAACAGAACATAAGATGATAAGATGTTCCCTGGCCTGTCCCCTCGAATCCGGAAATGTAAAAAACACTGAAGATTATATATTCGGGCACAGCCCTTCATCAGAATCATGGAGTAAATATCAATAATTCTCAGTTATAATATAGCCAGTCATTGTATTTCCAGCCTTGGATAGAAAGAAGCATCGCGAGCCCATAGTTTTCACCCCGTGACGTTTTTTAGCTTTTCGCCTCAAATACCCAAAATTCTACCGGCAAGTGATATTGGTAGCGCAGCTTTTTACTGCGTGACGTTTTTTTTGTTTTTCGGCTTTGATTTGCCCCTCCCAAACCGACCGGCTAGATCCGCCACTGAAATTGGCGCCCCTCAGGTTTGGTACCCTCCGAGCCTGCCCCCCTTAACGAAATCCTAGATCTGTCACTGCCCTGCACTAAGCGTGTTAAAAACACTAGTAGATATAAAAAACGGATATTTTAACCTATTTTTATGGAAGGAAAAAAGTTCAATCTTTAATTTGGAATATGCCATTTTGAACAAAAGGTGTACCAGCAAATTTTGAATGTGACCTTAGGTCAAGGTCAAATCACAACTTTTTTCACAAGTGACCTAGGATCAAACAGACTTCAGATTCGAACTCTTCGACTCATTTCAGACAGGATAATGAATCTTTAATGTACAGTTCATCAGTCTCTGTGGGTTTTATGGTCACCTAAAAATGCACTGTAAGCAGATTTCCAAAAATGCCTGAGGCAATAACTTCTAAAGTTTTACTCCAATCGAGCTAAAACTTTCAGATTCGTCTTTAGGGCCTATGAGAACCCAATAAAATTATTTTGAAGAAAATCGAAGAGGTACCGTGTAGATTTGCCATTTGCATGGTCGATTGGTGCTGGAATTGCCCAGTTCTGCCGAATAGCACTTGAAATAACCCCCATTGCGTTGCTAGACTAACGAAGCTCACCTTCACGCACAAATTCTAATCCTCCCAGACACCTTTTTAGAGGCGGGCAAAAGTGCTATGCACAGAACGCCTTATGAAAATCTTAAGCAAGTAAGAAAAAGGTTATTTTAGCTACTTCGGTGGCGGAGATATACCTACGAGGCTTTGTAAAGCACTAAATTTTACAGTTTTAACCTATTTTGACCTCTGGTAATCTCAATATTGACCTTACGCAAAAAGGGCTGAATTAACTTCGATTGCATTTCCGACGAACCTCCATCCGCGTTTTCCTCTTCTTTCTATCTTTCTTAGTTTTTTTCTATCTTTCTTCTCCATCCGCCTTTTCTACTTTTTCTATCTTTCTTAGTTTTTGATATCGTGGGGATTATCTTTTTACCCCCCCCACCAGGGTGAAGGACCCACCACTGGGGCAAATGTTAACTTGACCTAGGTGTGTCGTGTTTCCTCCCTTGTTCCTGCGTGAACTTCGCAAATGCGTCGATCAAGCATACGGCGAACCCAGGGGGCAAAGGGAAATGGGACAGGTGCTCACCCGATGGACTCTCGCTGCTCCCTGAAATGGCCACAGCGCCCCCTGAAAGGTCGATGCCCCACCCGAAGTGTGGCCTGGTTTTGATATGCCTGATAGGAGTTTTCCGACGAAAAGTGGCGCCCCCTGGTTCAGATGGTATCCTCCTAAGACGCCTCCCGATTGGCAATCCTGTATCCGCCTATGAGATGAAGTGCATGTCATTAGCACTTTCAGAGAGCCAGATATGCACGAAATTCGCCTCCAACTCCCCCCACCCTCCATGGTCTGGGGTCCTTCCCTCCAGTAAAATTTCTGTGGCAAGGCCCCTGCATGGTGGTGTACACCATAAGCATCGCCACCGGAAAAAATTACGAGGGCCAGCCAAAATAGCTTGATGCTGGCAAAACAAATTCACGATAGGACCAAAAACGGTTCAAATTTGAGCTCTTCGATCGTTGCTTTCCGCAGCGTTAACACGCGCATTGACGGGGGTCTGAGCCACCTTCGCATTGACGGGGGGGGCGGGTACCCGCCCCCCTAAGATCTCGAGAACCACGGTAGATAGCGAAAAACAATAAACGGCGTTGGGCTGCCCATCCACTTCTCCATCGAAAACATTCGAACCATTCTTTTGTCAGGTCACATTTAAGGTCACGAGAGGTCAAAACATGCCCGTCATAGGGATAACATGTAAAATTCAGTTTTTCGGGCATTACATCTGAACAAGTAAAGATAGGGCAAAACGACTTCAACTATATGAATCCTCTTAGCAAGCCGAATCGAATGATATATAATTTGACCTTGCTAGGTCAAATCAAGGATTTGACCTGACCTGAGGTCAGGTCAGGGTCAAATTATATAAAATGCATATCGTTAGAACCGCAAAGCCCAGGCGAGTCTAATGCAGCTAAAATAAATGCTCTATCACCATCCGTTACTGAGTTATTCAGTAAAAACCATTTTTCCCATGTATTTCCAATGGAGAGGTCATGCCTCGTACCTGACCTTAGGTCATCGATATCAAAAATACCGGAACATATGTTAGAGATCTCGGTGGGGCCATTATGTGATATGAGTTTCAATCGGATAAGTTCACCCTGCTCTGACTTATGCTACCTTAAACTTTTTTGAGGTCGGGTCACTTGACCTGTACTGGTGACCTGACCTGAGATGACCTAACCTTAAAATTTTCACAGAAGTTGTAAAAATGATGAGGGAAAAGGTATACTAAGTACGGCGGCGCTACGCGCCGCCGTTTTTCTACTATCTCCGAAAAACCCGAGGGGGCGGGTACCCGCCCCCCGTCAATGCGCGTGTTAAGAAAATGTCTGGTTTTCTCCCAATTTGACTGAGATCAGAAAATTTTAGGTGAAAAAGTGGGGCGCTAAGCCCCCCTGGCCCCCTTTTCTGACGCCTATGGTGCAGGGAATTTTTTAAGGAAAAGTCAGTGGGGGCATTTCTTGTGCTGGCCATTATAGTGTCTTCAAGGGGTCAGTACCCCATGCAGCACATGCGACGCCGGGTTACAGGGGAGGTGCCACATCAAAAATACAGTATACCTTATCACATGCCTACTTTGCAACATGTTTTATATAGGGGAAACAACTCACCAAATCCGTACCCGCTTCATGAAACATTTAGGACACGCTAGGAGAAAAGAAAAGGGTAAGTATCTAGGAGACCACACCATATTACATCACCCCACTACACGCATCACAGACAAGGATTTCGCAATAAAAATTATTCATGTTTGTAAAGACTCGGCAGAATGCAAAATTAAAGAATCAATAGAAATCCGAAACCGGAGACCACAAATAAACAATCAATTCTCCTCGTGGCGCCTCCTACAACTAGTACCATACACATACACTTATACCACTTAAGACCAAACCACCACGCATAAACACTCGCCACACCACCACACATCCATCGCTGAAAATTGATTTTACTCACTGTGACACCCATAGTTTTGTTGCATACTGTGCTTTTATGTGTGTTTAGTTTCTGTATCCTGTAGTTTTAAAATGTCTCTTTTTTAGGTAACTCATCACACTGTACCTTCGCGAGATGTTAAACATTGTTTTCACGTGTACCTGCCTGCTGTTCGCCCTAAATTTAAATTGAAATTAAAAATCATTGCTATCAATGACTTTCAAATTCAAAACTTGCTCCTGAAGAAGACACGCCGTCGAAATATCAATATACTATTTGGCATTTTCAATTTCGTTATACTATGAGCGATTGCCGGTTAATTTTGTCATCTGCCTATTTCACTGGGGGGGCAATTTCCGGGCACTAGGGGGAATTTCGGCCGACTGGGGGCAAATGGCCCCCAGTTAACATGTTAAAAAAATGGCCTGCTATGGTGCACACCAGGGGCGTACGCAGACCCGAGTTTTGGGGGCAAACCCATGTCTGCCTCTCCTTCTGAGGGGAGGGGGGTTGGGACGTGAAATTTGGGTGCTCGACAAACCTAGTATAAGCTACCTCTCCAAGTACATCATTGCTCTCCTGGGGGCATGGGGGCGAGGATTTAATTGTTCGACAGACCTAGTGTAAACACCAAATGATACTGTCTACAGGATGCTCATTGCAGTGGGAAAAACAGTATGGGTTTTCTATTATCTATATTGTACGTGAGGTACCGTAAAAACCTGCGTGTGGACGGAACAAAGTATGTTAGAAAATGAACGCCGAAATACGGGCTGGACAATTCACAATTCTCACATACACATCCACACACGCACACAGTAACACTTACGTGCCCAAGACCAAAATGTTAGCACGAACTGAGCAAGGGGTATTCAATGTTGATTGCAATACGAAATGCAGCGGGACAATAATTAAGAAGACATGTTACCACGTGCGTTGGAAGCGTGGCGGTTAACAAAGAAAGAGAAGAAAACAAGTCATATCTCCAGGCATGCTTACTCTTTCCGGGCATGCTGGGCAACTCAGTCAGTTGGCTGCAGTTTACTCCATGCAGTGGCTTTGCATTAGTGCTTATCACAACATTGACATTATCATTATCCACATGCGCTCTGAAAAGAAGAAAGCACGTTACATGCCGATCGCAACAACATGGCTCCCCAAATTTGTTCACAACAAATTTAACAAATCCAAACGAGTGCAAACTGTCAGAACGATGGGCACGCCTAGTGCCAAGTTACACGGATCTCAACGTTCGTGCCCATCCGGACCACCAACCAACCTCACAGTTGCTGGAGCAGCGGTTCCATTGTTCTTGTCGTCGTATGTGCTAGCTTAACACGCGCAAATAGGTGGCAACGCTACTTCTCATCGCTCTTATCCAATTATTTACAGACAGTGCGGCACTCAACAATCGCAGGCGCTTTGAATAAGGCACCCGTTAGTGTTCTCGCGTCGATTCACGCGCTTCTGAGGTCGTCATTGACGGACTACCCATAGAGTTTGAACTAACTTTTAACTGGGCTCCCTGTCTGGGAATCTCCCTTTCTACGCAGTGTCGGTATTGGAAGACTCACTGGTAAATCAAAGTTCTAGCAATCATCTCCACTTCGCAGTATGAGAATCAAACGAGTCACTGGCCTGTCAAAGTTCGAGGCGCCGATTCGCACGCACACTTTACGAACCAGTCCATCAGCTCTCGGGTAAACTTTGACGATGCGACCCAATGGCCAGCGGGAGCGCGCTTCGCCGTCATCGACGACTGTGACGACGTCTCCCGGCCTCAGGCTGGGATGGGTGCGGATCCACTTCGGTCGCTCCTGCAGCGTCGGCAGGAATTCTTTCCTCCAACGGCTCCAGAACTCGTTGGCCAGGAACAGCGTTGACGTACGTACAGATCCGATTCGGAAAAGCTACCAGGATAAGGTAATACTACTCTACTTTTGAGTGTTAGTATTTGGTTGGGACTCAGAGGCAGGAGCACGTCATCAGATGCTCCTGCAATGTAGGTGATAGGGCGACTGTTCACTATCGCCTCCGCTTCTGCTAACAGTGTACGGAACAGCTCATCGTCCATAGTGTGTCCGTGAACAGTTATGAGGGCAGTGAGAGATGATCTGGCAGCTCGGATCATCCTTTCCCAGACACCACCCATGTGGCTAGCGTGGGGCACGTTAAACCTGAACTCGAACCAGTCGCAGTTCCTTTTCAGAAGTTCACCTCTGATATACCGATGGTCCTCTTCCTTCAGGGCTTCTTCCAAAATGTTCTTGCCTCCTACGAAATTCGTTCCATTGTCACAGTACAGCCGTCTAACTGGACCTCTTCTGCTGACGAATCTTCTGAAAGCGTTCAGGAACGAGTCGGCTGATAACAAACAAGCAGACTCCAGATGAATTCCACGACATGATAAACATGTGAAGAGCACGCCCCATCTCTTCACTTCGCTTCTGCGCTCCTTAATGTAGAACGGGCCAAACATATCCACGGCGCAGCTCGTAAAGGGCTCAGCTGGCTCCGTTCTTTCAAGCGGCAAGTCGGACATCTTTTGCTGCTGAGGTTTCCCGCGCAGTTTTTTGCACTGGACGCACTTCAGAATATGGCTGCTAACGACCGACCGACCTCCAATCACCCAATAACCGGACGACCGCAGCTCATTCAGAGTTGTGCCACGGCCTGAGTGGCCTGTTTTCTCGTGGCAATCTTTCACGATCAGTTGGGTAGCATGACTGTATCTGGGAAGAACAACTGGATGCATGACCTCCTTTGGCAGCACGCTGTTTCTCATCCGCCCACCCACACAGATGAGCCCATCTTCACGTATGAAGGGGTCCAGTTTGTTCAGGGCACTGGTTTTCTTGAGGCTCTTTTGGAAATTTCGGTCACCAGGTCTGCTGCCTTTCGATGCCCTCAGTGTAGCATATTCTTCCGCAAATGCTTCTCTTTGTTCGGCTTTCAGTATTTCGGACTCTGCCTTCTGCAGATCATTCACAGTCAGGCCCTTGCTAGTCGAAGACGATTCACGCTTGTACTCTTCTTTCAGAACCTCGCTTCTGGGAACACGTGTCCTTCTCATTAACACGTGTTTGTAGCGTAAGCATATCGCTACAGACTTTTTTGCCCTGTGCCAGTTGGAAAAGTACGACACCCTCGCTGACAAGTCGGCAAAGGCACTGTCGCTGACTTCTGTTTCTGCACTGGCTGTTGATCTTGAGTCCTTCTCTGGGGTGGGGCTCTGTTTCTCCACTTCGGTTGAGGTCACTGCTGTGGTCATGAATGAAGAGGACTTCACTTCAGGATCATCGTCTTTGACATCACAGTCTTCATGTAGTCCCGGAATTTCATTTGATGAGGTCAGGAATGATGGTCCATGCCACCACAGGCTGCTGTTCAAAAGCTCACGCGCGGATACACCGCGCGATGCTAAGTCCGCGAGGTTGCTTTTCGAGTCGATGTACCGCCATTGACTGGGTTTAGTGTGATGTCGGATCTCTTGAACTCTGTTGGCCACAAACACATGAAAGCGTTTGGTTTCATTTTTAATGTAGCCAAGAACAACTCTGCTGTCTGTCCAGAAGTATTCATCATAGGTGCCTATGGACAGTTCATCCTTCAGAAAGCTGCTCACCCTGACAGACATGACGGCGGCTACGAGCTCCAGTCGGGGGATTGTGACAGCTTTCAGAGGTGTAACTTTCGCTTTTCCCATGAGCAGGGTGCTGCTGGTGGTGCCATCGTCGTAGACGGCTCTCAAATATGTACACTGACCACACCCATCGTAACTCGCGTCCGAGAAATAGTGCAGCTCGTACTTCTCCACTGAGTAGGGGTCCTTTGTCAGGTAGCAGCGGGGAATATTTAACGCTGAAAGCAGCGATAGGTCCTCCTTCCACAGCAACCAATCTTCTTTCAGACGATCTGGTAGCGGGTCATCCCATCCATACTTGTCTGAGCAGATGCTTTTGAGTATGTTCTTTGCTCGCAGAGTGCAGGGGCTGATGAGACCGAGAGGATCGTACACGCAACTTGCGGACGAAAGAACACCTCTTCTCGTGACAGGCTTTTCTGGTAGGCTTATATCGATGTGCAGTGTGTCCTTTTCTGTCTCCCACTGGATGCCTAAGACCCGCTCGCATGGCAGCGCCTTCTCCTCTGTAAGTGCGATTTGTGTGCTCTTCGAAAGGCTATACAATGGAAGAGTCCTTAGAACATTGACGTCATTGGATATGAACTTATGGAGCTTGAATCCTCCTTTCCCACAGAGGTCGGTTGCATCTTGGATCAAGCGCACTGCGTCATCGGCACTGCTTGTTGACGTAATTCCATCGTCAATGTAGAAGTCGTTTTTCACGAAGAGGCCAGCATCGGCGTCGTAGTCTCCCCCGTACATTTCCGCAGTGCTTTTTAGGGCAAACAACGACACAGCCGGTGAGGACGTTGCCCCAAAGAGGTGAGTGGTCATGCGGAACTCGACAGGTTCTGTGTTCACATTTCCACCATCCCACCATAAGAACCTTAGCAGGTTTCTATGCTCTGGGTCAACATGAACTTGGTTGAACATTCCCTCGATATCTCCTGCGAACGCCACAGGTCCCTCCCTGAATCGTGTGAGGATGCCGACCAGGTTGTTGTTCACATCAGGTCCTTGTAACAGATGACTGTTCAGACAGGTGTCCTTATAGATGGCGCTGCAGTCGAAGACCACTCTCAGTTTTCCCTTCCGTGGATGATACACTCCATGATGAGGCACGCAGTTGATCTTACCGTTCTGCAGGCCAAGTTCATCTTCGGGGACACGTTCTGCGTATCCCTTCGAGCACAGATCGCTCATAAAGCTCACGTACTCCTCATGAAGTTTGGTATCTCGCAGCAGTTTTGTCTTCATCCAACGAAGGCGGCTGACTGCTAGCTCTCGGTTGTTCGGTAGCACGACGTCCTGCTGTTTGAGAGGCAGGGGTGCTTCATAGTGGTTGTTGCTCAGCTGATGCATACCATCTTTCATAGTCTTCACAAACTTCATGTCTTCTTGTGACATGGACTTTCCACCGCTGACGTCGAAGAAGTCGCCATTGAAAACCTTTTCAATATGGTGGATGCTGGCATCTTTCACTTGCACTCTGTAGGAGAAGTGACAAATCTTCATGCGGTCCTTGTCGACGCCCACATAGAGGCAGGTCTTTGGGGCACTCTGGCTGACCATACCCACGATTCCCCAGCCAAGTGTCGTGCGCACAGCCCATGGGTCGTCGTCTTCTCCAGGGATTATGCCTCTCGGCTTGATGGCTCGCGCGCAGTTGATGCCGATAAGAAGACCAATGTCGGCGTCGGGGTAGTACTTCGGCAGATCATGCGTAATCTTCCTAAGATGACTCCACTTCTTACACGTTTCCTTTCTTGGTATAAGACTGCGATCTGCAGGGATTTCCTGGCGCGTATACATGACTGGCAGCTCCACTTGAGACTCATCCTCAATGTTCTGTATGACGAGCCCTGACACTGTTGAGCAAACCAGAGACGTTCGGCCAGCCATCGTGCTTAGTTCAAGCACTGCCTCTGTTCTATCCGAATTTAGGACATCACACGTCGCATCAGTTACGAAACTGGCGTCTGACTGCGGGTTCAGTAGAGCGTATGTGATGATCTTGTGCTCCGGATGACTTTTCTTAAACACTTTCACCGGGACAATCATCGTGTGGCAACATGATGTGCCGCTTGCTTCACCACTCTGCAACGAAGCTCGAAGTGATGTGGCTCTTGTCACCGTCGCGCTCTGTGGGGACTGACTGTTCCCTGAGTCAGGTGCATTTACGGACTCACCTAATCCCTTCGCCAGAGCTTCATCGTGCAATAATGTTGGGTGAGATCGACTGCAGATATCACACCTCTGTCTCTTCCTGCAGACTCGCCATAAGTGGCCTGGTCTCAGGCAACCACGGCACAGCCTGTTCTCTTCTACTACAGTCTTTCTTTCATTCAATGACATTCGAGTTGTTAAGATGTTCCTGGCCTCTCCCCTCGAATCCGGAAATGTAAAAAACACTGAAGATTGTATATTCGGGCACAGCCCTTCATCAGAATCGTGGAGTAAATATCAAAAATTCTCAGTCCTAGTATAGCCAGACCTCGAATTGAGCTTCACACAAAAATGCCTTTTAGAATGAATCCTTGGATGAAACGAGGAACTAAGCATTCTCTTCGGCAAGCAGTAAGGAACTCAATACGAAGAATGGTCTTGGCTAGTTTTTCGGGGTTTTTCAAACTTTCTGCCAGCACTCTTTGACGGCCAATGTTGGATTCAAACGTTGATAAGTTTTTAAGTGCTGCGGCGAGGAGCATGATGATGAGTTGTTAAGATGTTCCCTGGCCTCTCCCCTCGAATCCGGAAATGTAAAAAACACTGAAGATTGTATATTCGGGCACAGCCCTTCATCAGAATCGTGGAGTAAATATCAAAAATTCTCAGTCCTAGTATAGCCAGACCTCGAATTGAGCTTCACACAAAAATGCCTTTTAGAATGAATCCTTGGATGAAACGAGGAACTAAGCATTCTCTTCGGCAAGCAGTAAGGAACTCAATACGAAGAATGGTCTTGGCTAGTTTTTCGGGGTTTTTCAAACTTTCTGCCAGCACTCTTTGACGGCCAATGTTGGATTCAAACGTTGATAAGTTTTTAAGTGCTGCGGCGAGGAGCATGATGATGAGTTGTTAAGATGTTCCCTGGCCTCTCCCCTCGAATCCGGAAATGTAAAAAACACTGAAGATTGTATATTCGGGCACAGCCCTTCATCAGAATCGTGGAGTAAATATCAAAAATTCTCAGTCCTAGTATAGCCAGACCTCGAATTGAGCTTCACACAAAAATGCCTTTTAGAATGAATCCTTGGATGAAACGAGGAACTAAGCATTCTCTTCGGCAAGCAGTAAGGAACTCAATACGAAGAATGGTCTTGGCTAGTTTTTCGGGGTTTTTCAAACTTTCTGCCAGCACTCTTTGACGGCCAATGTTGGATTCAAACGTTGATAAGTTTTTAAGTGCTGCGGCGAGGAGCATGATGACGAGTTGTTAAGATGTTCCCTGGCCTCTCCCCTCGAATCCGGAAATGTAAAAAACACTGAAGATTGTATATTCGGGCACAGCCCTTCATCAGAATCGTGGAGTAAATATCAAAAATTCTCAGTCCTAGTATAGCCAGACCTCGAATTGAGCTTCACACAAAAATGCCTTTTAGAATGAATCCTTGGATGAAACGAGGAACTAAGCATTCTCTTCGGCAAGCAGTAAGGAACTCAATACGAAGAATGGTCTTGGCTAGTTTTTCGGGGTTTTTCAAACTTTCTGCCAGCACTCTTTGACGGCCAATGTTGGATTCAAACGTTGATAAGTTTTTAAGTGCTGCGGCGAGGAGCATGATGATGAGTTGTTAAGATGTTCCCTGGCCTCTCCCTCGAATCCGGAAATGTAAAAAACACTGAAGATTGTATATTCGGGCACAGCCCTTCATCAGAATCGTGGAGTAAATATCAAAAATTCTCAGTCCTAGTATAGCCAGACCTCGAATTGAGCTTCACACAAAAATGCCTTTTAGAATGAATCCTTGGATGAAACGAGGAACTAAGCATTCTCTTCGGCAAGCAGTAAGGAACTCAATACGAAGAATGGTCTTGGCTAGTTTTTCGGGGTTTTTCAAACTTTCTGCCAGCACTCTTTGACGGCCAATGTTGGATTCAAACGTTGATAAGTTTTTAAGTGCTGCGGCGAGGAGCATGATGATGAGTTGTTAAGATGTTCCCTGGCCTCTCCCCTCGAATCCGGAAATGTAAAAAACACTGAAGATTGTATATTCGGGCACAGCCCTTCATCAGAATCGTGGAGTAAATATCAAAAATTCTCAGTCCTAGTATAGCCAGACCTCGAATTGAGCTTCACACAAAAATGCCTTTTAGAATGAATCCTTGGATGAAACGAGGAACTAAGCATTCTCTTCGGCAAGCAGTAAGGAACTCAATACGAAGAATGGTCTTGGCTAGTTTTTCGGGGTTTTTCAAACTTTCTGCCAGCACTCTTTGACGGCCAATGTTGGATTCAAACGTTGATAAGTTTTTAAGTGCTGCGGCGAGGAGCATGATGATGAGTTGTTAAGATGTTCCCTGGCCTCTCCCCTCGAATCCGGAAATGTAAAAAACACTGAAGATTGTATATTCGGGCACAGCCCTTCATCAGAATCGTGGAGTAAATATCAAAAATTCTCAGTCCTAGTATAGCCAGACCTCGAATTGAGCTTCACACAAAAATGCCTTTTAGAATGAATCCTTGGATGAAACGAGGAACTAAGCATTCTCTTCGGCAAGCAGTAAGGAACTCAATACGAAGAATGGTCTTGGCTAGTTTTTCGGGGTTTTTCAAACTTTCTGCCAGCACTCTTTGACGGCCAATGTTGGATTCAAACGTTGATAAGTTTTTAAGTGCTGCGGCGAGGAGCATGATGATGAGTTGTTAAGATGTTCCCTGGCCTCTCCCCTCGAATCCGGAAATGTAAAAAACACTGAAGATTGTATATTCGGGCACTTATCAATGACATTCTAATGAATCTGTTACAGGCTCCGACACTGTGGCTGTAGCTGCAGATGGCGCACTTGAGTCGGCTACTTCCTGCACTGGTAGAACGAGCGATTGTTCTTGTGTTTTGCTGTGTGTTGGTCGTACCTTGCTGACACTGAAGAACGGCTGTCTTGCCTGAGCCACACACATCCGCAGTTGACTGGAATGTATGAACTTTCTTGTCCATTATAGGTCTTGTCTTCCTCCCAGACCGTTCCACATGCTCGTCAACCTGTACGCTGACAGGACCACACGCCACACGAGCTTCGGTGTTCATGAAGTCCACAAACACCGCAAACGATGGATATTGTGGTGGCGAACGTGCACTATGGTCATATATGCATGTATCGACAACCCTCTTCCACCTATCAGTTATATATCTGGGAAGCTTCTTCAGAACAGACTGGACAGTGTGCGGATCATCCAGCACCTTCATGCCTTCAATAGCTGAAGAAGCCATGTGGCAGTGCTCAAGAAAATCAGCTAGCTGTCTGAGCGCTTTACCATCTCCAGGCCTCACAACAGGCCATTCTCTCAGGCGACTGGTGTACCTGCTCGATAGAATGAAATCATTCCCGTACCGGTCTAGAAGTTTTTGCTTTGCTTTCGTGTAGGCGTCGCTTGATCTGAGGTGAAGCAGCCCCATGATGGCGTTGTGCGCCTCACCTGCCGTGTATTTCCCGAGGAAATGCAGACGCTCTATGGGAGAGGCCGTCCTGTGCTCTACATTCGTCTCAAACGCCTTGATCCAAATAGGGAAGTCTTCGACGTTTCCACTGAATACGTCTGGCTCGAGCACGGGTAGTGAGTTCAGCTTACTTTGATCGACTATCGCGTTTGCCAAACAGGAGATAATATCATTACCTGTTGCAGCTACCGTTGCACCAGTACATCCTCTTGATGTCCTTATCAGGGCAGGATCGACCACATGACTGGTATCTGCTTAACGTGGGCTTGGCTCCACTGGCCTGTAAGTAGAAGGTTTCTCTAACTCCAAGTTTTGATCCCCTTCTTCCACTTCAAATGCCTGCAATGCTTTGCTCTTTGCTTGAAGAACGTTCATTTCTGTCTCTATTTCAAGTTCTTCAATTTTCCATGCTAGCTCTTGCTGCTGTTTTTCAATGGCTAGACGCTTCTTCAGAGCCAGCGACTTTGTTTCCAATTCAGCCTTTTTCTGAGCGTCTTCAAGTTTCATCAGGCTGATCTTGGACTTCACTGAGCTCCTGTGAGATCTGGAAGATCTGGAGGGAGCAGGCTGTGGACCTGCTCCTGCTGCTGCTGCCGCACATTCGACTTCAACAACCTTTTCCATGGCAGCTTTCATTTGATTGACTTCACTCAGAGTGCACTTGTGTGCTTCATCATGTTCAGCTACGGCATCAGCTGGTAGAAGCGCACGTAGGTCACTTTCAGTCTGCACAAATGTCACATATGAGCGCTTCCATTTTGAGAAATCATAAGATACACCTACACTTTCTGCACCATCTTCCAATCTCCCAATGATGTCGTTTCCCAAGGTCTCCAGCACCTTCCTACATTGGATGTACAGCTTCTGCTTGACCCCAAGGTTGTATTCAATGACAGCTTCAGTAGGCCTGAGCTTTCTCCCACTCCTTGACCTTGCTCCTGTGTCAGCTGTCTGTGTTCATTGTTCAGTGAGGGATCAGGTCAAGTAGGTATCAGTTATTTGGTAAAGTCAACATTAGTGGGTTGATCTAGCTACAGTTGTTGGATCACTTGGGGTTTAAGCCATTTCTATGGGGCAATAGGATGTGTTACCCAAAACATATGGAAGAGTTTTTACTGATACTGTCTACAGGATGCTCATTGCAGTGGGAAAAACAGTATGGGTTTTCTATTATCTATATTGTACGTGAGGTACCGTAAAAACCTGCGTGTGGACGGAACAAAGTATGTTAGAAAATGAACGCCGAAATACGGGCTGGACAATTCACAATTCTCACATACACATCCACACACGCACACAGTAACACTTACGTGCCCAAGACCAAAATGTTAGCACGAACTGAGCAAGGGGTATTCAATGTTGATTGCAATACGAAATGCAGCAGGACAATAATTAAGAAGACATGTTATCACGTGCGTTGGAAGCGTGGCGGTTAACAAAGAAAAAGAAGAAAACAAGTCATATCTCCAGGCATGCTTACTCTTTCCAGGCATGCTGGGCAACTCTCGCCGTCCGGCGTGCCGTCCGCCTGCGGCTTCATATCTTCGGTCGCCGTGGTGGGGTGGCCTCCCGCCGCCCGCCGCGGCGCCCACTCCTCGGCTGTGCCCTGGCGATCGCTGCACCCGGGCGGCCTCTCGCCGCCCGTCGCCGTTTCGTCTCTGGTGCTGCATGTCTTCGGTCGCCGTGGTGGGGCGGCCTCCCGCCGCCCGCCGCGGCGGCCCGCTCCGCGGCTGCGCCCGGGCGGCCTGTCGCCGTCCGGCGCGGTGTTCGGCTCGCGGCTTCATGTCTCCGGTCGCCGTGCCCGGGCGGCCTCTCGCCGTCCGGCGCGGTGGCGTCTCTGCGGCTGCGGGTCTTCGGTCGTCGCGGTGGGGTGGCCTCCCGCCGCTCGCCGCGGCGGCCACTCTGCGGACTCGGCCCGGCGGTCGCCGCGTCCGGGTGGCCTCTCGTGGTGGGGTGGCCTCGCGCCGCCCGCCGCGGCGGCCGCTCGGCGCCGGCGCCCTGGCGATCGCGGCGCCCGGGCGGCCTCCCGCTGTCCGGCGCGGCGTCCGCCTGCAGATTCATATCTTCGGTCGCTGTGGTGGGGTGGCCCCCGCCGCTTGCCGCGGCGGCCGCTGCTCCCGGGCGGCCTCTTGCCGGGTGGCTTGCCCCTCGCGGCGGCTCCTCGTCTCGCGATTCGCCGCGCCCGGGCGCTCTCGTCTGGGCGCCTCCCGCTGTCCGGCGCGGCGTCCGCCTGCAGATTCATATCTTCGGTCGCTGTGGTGGGGTGGCCCCCGCCGCCTGCCGCGGCGGCCGCTGCTCCCGGGCGGCCTCTTGCCGGGTGGCTTGCCCCTCGCGGCGGCTCCTCGTCTTGCGATTCGCCGCGCCCGGGCGCTCTCGTCTGGGCGCCTCCCGCCGCCCGCCGCGGCGGCCGCTGCGCGGGGTATCGTCGCCCGTTGTGGCGGCGCGCCGTCTTTCTCTGTGGCCGGGCTCCGGCCCGGCGATTGTGTTGCGCTGTCTTAGCTCTTTATAATATTGACTAGCGTAATCATGCCGGCCGGCCTTATGATTTTAGGGTGCGCACCCATTGTATTACTCGTTTTTACCGTTGTAGTGTTTTGTCGTGTGTGCTGTGCTGTGCTGTCCCAAATACATGTATGGATGGAACTCAGTCAGTTGGCTGCAGTTTACTCCATGCAGTGGCTTTGCATTAGTGCGTATCACATTGACATTATCATTATCCACATGCGCTCTGAAAAGAAGAAAGCACGTTACATGCCGATCGCAACAACACCAAAAATCCGGCCTTTGGGGAGCAAAAATATAGTTTGGCCCCCCAGCGCTTTCGGGAGGCCATGACCGGAATGCCCCCCCCCTGTGTCTGCCAGTGGTGTACAGCACCCTGAACACGTGTTCAAATTCGTTTCGTTCTTGAGAAGCAGGGAGGGCAAAGAGGCCTTGAGACGATACTTCTGGAGATTTTTGGAGTATTCAAAGAGTTTTTGGTGAGCCAATCTACATCTGGCACGACCAAAATAAACAAAAAACAAACACCACGCGCCCGCCCAGTTATTGTGATGAGTGGTGTCTCTAGTGCTTTGGTTGTTGAGAGGAGCCGCTTACCACCGTGTTTTAGATAGAGGATCAGGTTAATCAATGTAATAAATAAAGACCGGGGTAATAAAAAGAGAATGGGTGGGATGGAGGCATTCATACATCTGTATTATATCGTTGTCTGGCCGGTATATTACGATGTTTGTTTACAAGCGCAGACTCGAGTAGGAAGTTCTCGCGCCATTTAGTCTGTGTGTTGAATTACTCAATAAATGTTTTTATGCTGCAAATTTTGGATTGAAGCAGTAGAAAATCTAGTGAGAACTGAATGGGTTTGAAAAATGTTTAGGATCTGCCATGTATATCTTATCAATGTGTAGGTGATTGAAGGATAGATATCAATGTGATATCCATACACCAACACGTTTTCTTACCAGCCAGTGCTCAAAGTTTGGCACTTTCGACGAGATCTCGTCAGTGCGAGTGCCCTTGTAGACAGAAGCAAGTGGTTTACTGTGAATATAATTATCCTGGTGTGAATTTGCAAGACTGGTGTGAGGAAGGTGACACTGAAAACCAAACAAATAATGGATGATTGGTTATAAAGACACAGGAGGATCCTTGTAAAACCAAAAAAATAATAATAAAAGAGGTAGCATTGCATTGTGTGGGTAGGGATGGGTGTTTTCCCTTGTATATTGCGGTGTGAACTTGAGGTGGCTGGTGTTGCAAAATTGTGTGAGAATTTTAGATGGCTGGTGTGGCTCATCTGGCCTGCTGCCATACTTGGCAGACTGACTTACCAGATTTCTTACGTGATTGGTTTCTTTCTGGCACAGAGAGGAATAACAGGAGGATAAAGGAAACCACCTTTTAAGGCACACTAGTCCAAGAGATCATAAGCAAAACTTTTGTCACACTAGAGGTCTAGAAGTGTGTGCCTTCCAATAAATCAGTCATAAGAGCTTGAGTTTGATACTTGCATCATATTGACTAGAAGCACATATAGCCTATCTGGTGAAACAAATAAGTGAGAATAAAAGATCAGCACATATATAATGCACTCTAATAATGCTTCTAGCCAAGGCCTCAGTATCAACTTTCTAAGGGTTGATACCTTTGGAATATTGTCCATTTAAAAAGTTAGACTCCAGAACTGTTCACATTTAATGGTATGTAATAGCTGGCATGGTACTGCATATTTTGTAGTTTGAATAATTTGGGAAAAATTCAAATATAATTATACTCAAGACTTTTTGTGATGGCCAAATAACTGCATGGCTAATCTCATACCTTTTCAGGAAATCATACTTTGTAGATTGTATGGCTTGAGATATTTATTGCCTGCACACACATTATTGCTCTTTGATTCTAAATGCAAACACCACCACTGATGGAGGAGTTGCTTGGTGCACACAATCCCTTAGTGTTGCTCATGGGCCAGCTGCACCATTGTATTTTGCACACTTGATGGCAAGATGAGTGGTTCACCTCTGAAGACTAGCTTGTTTTGAACCAGCAGCTCCTAATGGAGGGGAATATGGCCCTCAGCTCCTCTGGCAGCATCCTCTTCCTTGGTCAGCCTTTGTGTATGATTTCTCTCAGCATGGTCAGTTTACAGTTTTCCTGTGATGCTTCTCAGTCTGAGCTCAGGAGTGGCAGATGTAGTAACTAAGGCTACCACAAGTTCATCCTCTGAGGGAACTATTGGTACATTCTCACTGAAGCCCAGCCAGCTCTGGCCGACAAAAATTATGTTATCCCCCTCAGGAGGCCAATCTTGACTGAGCGGATTCTTCCGGTGGGTTAAGATTAGAGCCACAGGGAGGCACTCACCCGGGGCCCCAGTCAGCCTTGGGGGTACCGGTGTCACTGCGCCGTGGACACATTATTTCGATTACTCTGACGGCCACAGCTTCCTCCGAACTGAGGTTGTTAGGGAGTGGTGTCTGCTCGTTTGGCGCCCTGGTAGTGGATATGGCAGGGTAGGTGGCTCCCCTACCGGCCCCCTGTTACCAGGGAGGTAACAGTATTGGACCAGTGACTGGTCAGCCATGTCGTGCACCCTCCTCCCACCCCTCCCCCAAGTAGGTACCTCCGGCTGTTTTTTTCTTTTATTTTGTTGATTATTCTTCCGTGTGCACTTTTTGTGTCTTGGTTTTTGGCTCCTTAGTTACATGCCTTCTTTGGCATTATTATGGGTGTAAGGTTCCCACTGGAGACCTTTCTTGGGCCCCGGCGATGAAGTGGACGGGATCCTGGGAGTGGAGGTTCCCCTCGGGCGGGTCAGTCCCGAGGGCTCGCAACACGCCCTCGTTGGCCCAGCTATTTCGATCAAACCGGGGGTAACCCATTCGAGGGCTGCCGCGGGCGGTCTAGCAACACGGCAGTGTCTACGGGCACTCTCGCTCTGTCCAACTGGGTTCGGAGATCATGTTTCGGGCCCGTGGTGCGGCGTGCTCCTCTTCAGGGCCTGTGGGTTTTCTTCCGCCACGCGTGATGTGCCGGAGCCCCGGAAATCCTTGCAATTTAGGAGTCCCCTGTTCTGTTGCGCATTCTGGGGAGCTCCCCGCGGCCTCTGCTGTGTGAGGTTCACTGCGTCCCAAGTTGGCCCGATACGCCGGCCCTCTGGGCTGATGGCGTCGAGGGGGTGGGTGCGGTCTGATCAGAGGGGATGTGTTAGTTACCCCGGATACGTGAGTAGGCAGTTCACGGAACGAACCGTACTATCCAGCAAGGCCGTACCATCAAAAGCCGGCTACATGAGCTCAAACGGTACAAATGACGTCAAACTCGCTCTCCCCCTCCTTGTTTATGACCGGTTGGTTCATCGCAGGTCCGTCGCGCGCTCACTACCCTTGTTTGCGTTCGGCCGAGTTCGAGTAGTCTTCCCTTGTTTTGATCAAGCATCCATTCATTTCCATGCTACGCGGTACGGAAATGCCCCATGGTCCTTCTTTTCGGAGAGGACCAAGACAGGGTGGTGTAAACGTACCAGACACCCGGATACATGAGTCGATTGGGCCGTTGCCGCGGTCGGTACCGTCCTGAGGCTGCTCATGTATCCGGGGTAAGAAGCTGGGCCCGGGAGGCTGGTACAGTGACTACGGGGGCAGGCACTTCGTCACAGAGGCGAAAGAGACTTACCCCGGATACATGAGCAGCCTCAGGACGGTACCGACCGCGGGAACGGCCCAGTCGACTCATGTATGCGGGTGGTTGGTACGTTAACACCACCCTGTCTTGGTCCTCTCCGAAAAGAAGGGCCATGGGGCATCTCCGTACCGCGTAGCATGGAAATGAATGGACGGTTGATCAAAACAAGAGAAGACTACCCGAACTCGGCCGAACTTAAACAAGGGGAGTGAGCGGCCACGGACTTGGGATGGATCAGCCGATCTTAAACAAGGAGGGGGAGAGCGAGTTTGACGTCATTTGTACCGTTTGAGCTCATGTAGCCAGCTTTTGATGGTACGACCTTGCTGGATAGTACGGTTCGTTCCGTGAACTGCCTACTCATGTATCCGGGGTAACTGAGAGCTGGCAACCTAGGGGTCAGAGGGCAAATTAAATCACTATGTCGTCTTGAAATAGCATAATCCCCAACACTCCCGTCCAACCGACGGGTTCTTCATTCCTTGCGGGGGACGGATCTTCTCCTAGAGTTCTGATGGTAACTCTTGAGGGCAGCAGCAGGGCGAATCCCCTCCAGGTCATTCAGGCTCTGTCAACATTCGGAACTGCACCCCATGCTTATGGACACCCAACGCTTATGGACACCGAAGCTTGAAGTTGTCGTGTCGTGGGAAAAAGAAACATCTCATCTCTTAGCGGCAAAACAGCTCAGCTTTGTAGGGAAAATAAGAATATTTGGTATCGGTATCAGAAGCTTTGCACCCGACGAAGAACAACGCCTTGGGCGTTGTTACCTGTCGTGAGGTCGAGGGTGCAACAGAGGAGGTTTTGCTTGTTCTCGAAGAAAAGGGGTGATCAAGGTGCGTAGGATGAACAGGGGGAAAGGGGT
This sequence comes from Lepas anatifera, assembly GCA_034440635.1. Taxonomy (NCBI): domain Eukaryota; kingdom Metazoa; phylum Arthropoda; class Thecostraca; family Lepadidae; genus Lepas; species Lepas anatifera. The sequence continues at coordinate 131,989 of JAOTON010000492.1, read as the reverse complement.
TGCCACTAATACCTATATCCCCACATTCAACGGCAAGGAGCTGCCTCGAGCAGTGCGTACTGGTTGTCTCAGTGGGCGTGCGTTAGCACGTTGCGGATCCAGTACGGTGTTACCGATGTCAAGGGAACGGCCGCGTCCTTAACTCATCTAAGGCAAAAGAGCGACGCGCAAGGAGCTCGGAAGAGAGTGCCATCCCTCAGCCGTGTCTACTGTGAACAAAACAAAATACACTGTGTGCAAAGGCGACCACGAGCCATGGTCATTGGTCACGCTCGTGCTTCAGGGTTTCTTCCGAGAGAGAGAAGCTGAAGGCTAAGGTCCTGGGTACGGCTTCCGGAGAAGGTGGCGCGCCAGTAGCCAACCACCGCAAGTCTCCTGGCTCCTCCGAGCCAGTTGTTGAAGATAGGACCACAGAAAGTTGTCTTTTCCGCGACGCTTTCGCGGGGGAGTCGGGCGGAGTAAAGCGGACTCAGCGTGGTGTGGACTCAGCCATGCGAGACATTATGCACACCTCTGTCTGCGATTTCATGGGTCTACTCGGTGGTCTGACCCCACAGACTATTACCCTCACCTGCACACAGACCGTTGACGCCCAGTTGGACGTGCCAACCAGGCTCAGAGCTGAAAAGGGTACCCAAACAGACCCCACAGAGAACTTTATAGTGCATACCACATTCCCGAAGCCCGATGATCGGAGCAAGGACACAACCGATAAGGGGACTCAAACAGCAACATCCAAGAAACCCCCAATGTAAGCGCACGTCACACTATCGTCAGGTCCTTCCAAGGTCAATGCAGCAGCTGACAGAAGTAGAGCGCAGTCAGTGACTCAGACCAAGAAAGGTGGAGAACAGTGGGAAGATCCTCCTGTAGCAAAACGTGCCTGAGTCCATCCATCAGATATTGGTTCTTCAGGTACAGAGGTACATCCTGCTGCGACACGCAGTGTAGGGTCCGCATACAATGTGTCGTTGGTGAGCACGGAAAACAGAACACAACAAACTTCTCATGAGCAGAATAGGTCTGAGAATAAGAATACCACTTTATATCATTGGAACAAAAATAAAAACATCGCTTCTTACAATTTGTGACATGATGGTAACACAATTTTTCGGCATCTGAAAAAATGATGACCTTGATCGCAGGCACAAGATAGGGTTGCTTCGACTGGGAGCTAAATAGGATGTACCATCAATTCTTTAAACAAATTGATAAATTCCCATTTATTGGGTAGGCAAGAGTGCGGTTCCAAACCTATGTGGCCATCAAAAAATAATTTAATAATATTTCATGTAACCCAAAGCATTTGCTAGTTTTCTTGTGTTCTTTAGCTGCACCACGCTCTGCTAGATATCTGATTTTGTCCTGCTTGGTTGCAAAATTTTAGTTGATTTACACGCCAATGGCACCAATGGCGGATACAAGGGGCTGGCTAGGGGCTCAAGCCCCCTCGAAATGTCCGAGTGCCTGTAGTTAATACATAGGCGGAGACTGATCATAGACAAGGGTGGGGGAGGCTCGAGCCCCTAGCCCCTAGAAATGAAGTCCTGGATCCGCCGCCGTGTGATGCCACCAATGACGTAGAAACAATTGCACAGTTACCATTGACGCAGTCACAACAAAGGTTTGGTTATGGTGTTGGTGGCTTTGTCACAAGCCTTATATTCCATGTTCAATACTAATTTTCCTTGAAAGCTCAAAAGTAATGGTAAAGATGGTCTGAGAAATGAATTAAATGTTTCTTAAACATAAATGTATTTTATTTCTCCGGGGTTTACCAACATGTAAAGCTGGCAAGGTTAAAGTGCAGCAAGCATACAGTAAAGCTCACTCACGAGCATAGTATTTTCAATCAGTGTGATTGGCTTATGATTTAGACCAATCAATTATTAGGTGAAATTAAATATGCCAGAAGTGATCGTTTGGCATGCTCTACCAAATTCTTTTAAGTTAAAGGCCCATAATAAAAGTGGCACATTCTCTTAAGTAGAAATCTTGGGTTGGTAGTGGTCATAACAAGATAATAGCATAAGATACTGGCAATACAGAGCAATGAGCCAGGCAAGGTCTGCCCTCAGAACAACCAGATGATCCGCTCAAAAGGGTTTTGACCATGTAATATTTCGTACATTCTTTATCACGTTTCCCTCTTGGATAATAGGTACGCAGCATTGGAAAATTACCGAGTAGTAATTCTCATTGCACAGGATTCAGGCTTAGAGCATGCTTCATAACCTGTACTCTCTTCCAACAGGAGGCAGTCTGTAGAATAAATTACGAAATATGTTGTGCGATACATGCGCGAGAGCGGAGACAGCTGATGATGAACAGGCGGATCTGACGGAATGTAAGTAGAGCAACCATTGCTGGGTAGCTTCTTTTCTGATACGCCCTAAAGAGCCAACTGCGATGGGCTGGCTCCTCCTGGCAGTTGGCTCCTTGCATGCTTGTCGGCAGGGTCAGGTGTGTGGAACAGTGGTGGATGGTGGTAGTTATTTATTTAACCGCTTGGTAGAAGTATGAGTCAGCAATGGTTCAAACAATGGAACTGGAACGGGCCCAATTCCAAATGCTGCGATTTGCGGGCGGGGCATGTTTACTATGCCCGAGCTCTCGTCGTTACAAAAGGTGATGCTCAACTCGAGTTTCTGGAGCTATTGTGATGTATGATTTTGCTTGACAAGATCTATTTCTGTGTTGTACTAAAAACATTTCAAACATGCATCTTGGAATGGGCAGAGACAAACTGCGAAGTCCGAGGCTCATTCTGGCCGAGATAGTTTGATGCTTGGATTGACACCTGATCCTTGCTCTCTGTTATTGTAAAGATAGTCGTTGGAGGAGCGGTAGCTGAATAATTAAATGTATATATAAATTTCTGAGCCATGTGATCATTCTGCCAAGCTCCACTGATAGAAAGTAGCAGGTCTTATCGACCAATCCAATGATTCCAACAGGTCCAACAGGTCGAACCTCTTAAATAATCTTAGGTCGCGCACTTCCTGGGTGCACGAAATTTGCTCCTTCCTGGTTTTCCTGAATTGTCAAAATCGCAAAGAGGCACAGTAAAGCAACGACAGTACTCTACCTCAGATCAATTCCATCCATTTTTCTTAGGAAAGGTCCCGCCAGGGCCCAGCGAGGCGCGTGCTAATTATTTTTATACTATCGGCTGTTCCTACTGCCCTGTCCATCTGACTGCCTCCGCCAGGGGACCCGCGGCAGAAGCACAACTCCAGCACGGTGCGTGCCGTGCGGGACCTGGGTCACGCGGCGCTCGTGCTGGACTCGCTGCGGCTGCTGCGCCGCGACCGCGCCCTCTGTGACGTCACTGTGGTGGTGGGCGACTCTCACTGGCCGGCGCACAGGACCGTCCTGGCTGCCGTGTCACCGTTCTTCAGGTCAGTGCAGCGCACTAACGCCCATTTGACATCGGCGGAGGGAATTCGGAGTTTGTCACTCACTGGGCTTAGTTACTGCATTTTTAAAGGTTTGGGCAAGGATGAACGTAGGAAATGCTTATTACTCGGGGTAGCCAAAGCAACGTTCACATTTTTCCGGTGTCCAATTCAGGGTGACAAAAAACAACACATGCTTTGTGAAAAATTTATATTGGAATATATCCATAGATTGTTGACTTGTCGCCTTCATTTTGTTCTGCGATGTTCTAATTCGTGTTGTGGCTGTCATATGGCTAAAGCTGTTGGTGGGCGAAAAAGCCCTAAATATGATGCCGCCATTGTGTAAGACTTGAACAGGTCTGAGTTAGAAATGCGAAGAAAAGGGAGTTTAGCCTCCCAAAGTGGCGAAAATATTTCGCGACAGAGGAAAAGGATATTACTGCGACGCTTCCAAATGCTACCATATCTCCGTGATTTATGTTACACTGCATCTAATCCTGGTTTGAATGTGGACTGACGAGAATCGGATCGAAACGTGACAAGTGACTGCCTCCATAGGCCATTTGAATCCAGGTTAAGAGATGAATGTGGATTCATCAACTCATCCGGATGGAACTTGTGCCATGAAAACGGGGTCAATGTTGTGAACGGCCACAACTAGGTGCCATGGTCAGGCAAACTCAGGCAACAGGACGGCGAAATGAGCAGTGTCACGCCTGTGAGCGTTGTTGACCGTTCGTCTCCACGGTGCGCCTGTGTGGCAGGGACATGTTCACCAGCACCTACGGGGCCAACTTGGGAGACGAGGTGGAGCTGCAGACGTTCGACCCGGACACCTTCGACTGTGTGCTGCGCTTCATATACACGGGCGTCGTCGTGGTAAGTCTGCGGACTCGTCTGGTGAACAGCAATCAACAGTCAACCCACCGAGAAAGCATAGCCTGTAGATGATTGACCTTGTCCCACGAGGGAAGCTTCTTTATGCCATTTCTCTTGCCACACATTTTAGCCTCGCACAAACTATTCGGAATTATAAGGAGTTTAAGGGTTGTCTTTGAAGTCTTTGAAGACTCTGCCGGTTGTCTTTGAAGTGACTGGGACTGATTGAGGTGCCCTCGACTGAAAAATCCCAGACCGACTCCTACCATGGCTGATCTGTCCCAGACTGACGCTTATATGTGTACACGCCGTCCCAGACTAATGGTTACATGGGACCAAACCGCCCCGGAACTGTCACGGACTGGTGCTAGCATATGACGAACTGTCCCAGACTGACGTCGGGATGTGGTGGGTCCGTCCCAGACTTGGACCAATATGTGACCACACTGTCCCAGACTAGTTATGTGACGGGGCTGTCCCAGTCTGGTGCTGTTGTGTGGGAGGATCTTCTCAGTCTGGTGCTGTTGTGTGGGAGGATTGTCTCAGTCTGGTGCTGTTGTGTGGGAGGATTGTCTCAGTCTGGTGCTGCTGTGTGGGAGGATTGTCTCAGTCTGGTGCTGTTGTGTGGGAGGATTGTCTCAGTCTGGTGCTGTTGTGTGGGAGTATTGTCTCAGTCTGGTGCTGTTGTGTGGGAGGATTGCCTCAGTCTGGTGCTGTTGTGTGGGAGGATTGTCTCAGTCTGGTGCTGCTGTGTTGGAGGATTGTCTCAGTCTGGTGCTGTTGTGTGGGAGGATTGTCTCAATCTGGTGCTGCTGTGTGGGAGGATTGTCTCAGTCTGGTGCTGTTGTGTGGGAGGATTGTCTCAGTCTGGTGCTGCTGTGTGGGAGGATTGTCTCAGTCTGGTGCTGCTGTGTGGGAGGATTGTCTCAGTCTGGTGCTGCTGTGTGGGAGGATTGCCTCAGTCTGGTGCTGCTGTGTGGGAGGATTGTCTCAGTCTGGTGCTGTTGTGTGGGAGGATTGTCTCAGTCTGGTGCTGTTGTGTGGGAGGATTGTCTCAGTCTGGTGCTGCTGTGTGGGAGGATTGTCTCAGTCTGGTGCTGCTGTGTGGGAGGATTGTCTCAGTCTGGTGCTGCTGTGTGGGAGGATTGTCTCAGTCTGGTGCTGTTGTGTGGGAGGATTGTCTCAGTCTGGTGCTGTTGTGTGGGAGGATTGTCTCAGTCTGGTGCTGTTGTGTGGGAGGATTGTCTCAGTCTGGTGCTGCTGTGTGGGAGGATTGTCTCAGTCTGGTGCTGTTGTGTGGGAGGATTGTCTCAGTCTGGTGCTGTTGTGTGGGAGGATTGTCTCAGTCTGGTGCTGTTGTGTGGGAGGATTGTCTCAGTCTGGTGCTGTTGTGTGGGAGGACTGTCTCAGTCTGGTGCTGCTGTGTGGGAGGATTGTCTCAGTCTGGTGCTGTTGTGTGGGAGGATTGTCTCAGTCTGTTGTTGTTGTGTGGGAGGATTGTCTCAGTCTGGTGCTGTTGTGTGGGAGGATTGTCTCAGTCTGTTGTTGTTGTGTGGGAGGATTGTCTCAGTCTGGTGCTGTTGTGTGGGAGGACTGTCTCAGTCTGGTGCTGCTGTGTGGGAGGATTGTCTCAGTCTGGTGCTGTTGTGTGGGAGGATTGTCTCAGTCTGTTGTTGTTGTGTGGGAGGATTGTCTCAGTCTGGTGCTGTTGTGTGGGAGGATTGTCTCAGTCTGTTGTTGTTGTGTGGGAGGATTGTCTCAGTCTGGTGCTGTTGTGTGGGAGGATTGTCTCAGTCTGGTGCTGCTGTGTGGGAGGATTGTCTCAGTCTGGTGCTGTTGTGTGGGAGGATTGTCTCAGTCTGATGCTGATCCGGGTCCTCGCCGGCAGCTCTCGTTGGATTCAGTTTCTTCCATGCTGGACGCTGCTGAGATACTGCAGATCAGTTCGTTGCGAGAACATTGCATAGTGTTCCTGGTCCGCAACTGCACCCTGGAGAACGCGCTCTCCGTGTGGACGCTGGCGCGGCTGCACGGCGCCCCTGAGCTGGCCAGCGTAGCCTGCAGGAGCTTCCTCGAGGCCTTCCCGCTGCTGGCCAAAAAAGCCGAGTTCCTAATCCTGCCGGAGAGGGACCTGGAGACCATACTGACCGCCCCCTTCATCTCGGCCAAGGAAGACGTCATTCTCTACGTGAGTTTGCACTGATAACACGTAGTGTTGCTTCGATTGTATGTTTTCGAAATGGAAATCGTTTTCTGCGTAGGCCGTGATGTCGAATTTCGGGGGAAAAGGTCACAATTAATAAAAACAAGGTAATCCGCATCTGCAGCATCGATAGAACATCCTTGAAAACAGCTGTAGCCATTCACGCGTTCTGCTCTACCACAAGGAATCTCAGGGCATGCAAAACCTTAATTTCAAAACCTGCCTGCTTAAATTTGACGATTCAAAAAAGGTATGTTTCTGGGATGTAGAAATTAAGCAAGTCCGCGTATGGTTTTCCACATGCAATTACCAATGGCAGGTCACGGGTGAGTAGATTTTATGACAGTATCGGTGCCGTCTGTGTGTCGTTGTCCCACGGTCATTAGTGGGACAGCAGCCGTTTTACCGCAGATGCTGTGCCGATGGGTGGAGCGGGACGTAGACACTAGAATGGGCGCCTTCAAGAGACTGGTGCGCCACGTGTTCCCGAACCTGCTGGACGAGCACAAGCTGCGGACGTCCACCGAACTTCACCCCTGCCTGCAGGACCCTGGTGAGCACGGTGGACTGGTGCCAGGGGGTGGGATACCGCACAGATGGACTGGATTTGTGAAGCCACCGGTCTGGAGACGTTTCGGCGACCTTTAAAAATTGGACGGTGTCGTGTTACGTTCTTGATATGTTATGTGCTGTGATGTGATTAGTTTTGCACTCCCTCATAATTCCACCGCTGTAGACCAAGTGCGCTCCTCGTACTTGCCACTTTCTGCTCTATGGGCATGTATACTATCACTGCCGGTTCTGGCATGTGATTAGCTTTTGCCCATAACACATGCCCAGCACATGCCCAGCACATGCCCAGCACATGCCCAGCACATGCCATGTCCGCTTAGTGCGCGTTGACCCTGCCGTCGGCTTCCCTGGCAGAGGTGCGGGAGTTCCTGTCGGAGTGGAGGGAGGGTGGGCGTTGACTCTGACGCCGGCTTCCCTGGCAGAGGTGCGGGAGTTCCTGTCGGAGCGGAGGGAGGGTGGGCGTTGACTCTGACGCCGGCTTCCCTGGCAGAGGTGCGGGAGTTCCTGTCGGAGCGGAGGGAGGGTGGGCGTTGACTCTGACGCCGGCTTCCCTGGCAGAGGTGCGGGAGTTCCTGTCGGAGCGGAGGGAGGAGCACCTGTCGATGCGGGTGGTCCCTGACGACGAAGACAGTAGCTCCAACGAAATGGTGCTGAGGGGTGTTGGGCAGTGGCCCGTCCACACGCGCCGCTGCAGCACCACCCAACAGGTGACGCCTACCCACAGACTGTGCTTGCTCTGCTGTATGTATCCGATTTCAGGGTGGGTGAATACTTAACTCAGGTACAATGTTGACCGCCTCGCAATTTGGAGCCGTTGGTATATACAACTAATTTGCTCGGGGTGTGCAGAATTATATATGAAATCGTTCTAATAGTTTTATGTCGGTGAGTGCTTCTATATATCCCGTTATCATATCTATATATCAGAGTCATTGAGAAGAAAAACTGATGCTTTGACCGCGATTCACATATGTGTGAAATTTTCACATGGGGCTGCTCATGTGTTATTGCCTTCTTTAGCTTCGCTTCATCCCCAGCTATTCTAGGTAGTTCGAGGTGTACATTCCTTCATTTCTACGCTCAGACTTATTCCTTGGCTGATGGGCATACTACCCTTATTGAAAAAGAAAGTTATATGACCTTATAATGCACTTGATCTGTATTTTATGGACCTGTTTTCTTAAAAAAAACTTTCTTAAACAACATATCCTTCCTCACACGCATCCGAGAGGAGCGGCAGTGTTTGTGAGCCCTGTTCACCGTATAGCCGAGTCCCATCGACAGTTCTGAGACCTGCACCTGACTCAGTGTCCGCACCCTGTCCAGGTGATCATGGTGATATCGGGCGCCACCTGCTCGGGGTTCTCCTCGGGTATAGAGTGCCTCACGGACGGCATGGACTCGTGGCGGTACTCTGTACCCCGCATGATCAGCAGCGTGAACATGAAGGTGACTTGTACGGAGCCCATGGCGCGCCTGCTGCAGATGCGGAGCTACCACGCGGCGGCCGCCGACCACCGCTGGATCTACGTCATAGGTCAGCCCAAGCAACGCTGCCATCCTCCCCAAACAGCGTCCGAAGCTTGGTTTGCGTTAGGGTGCTGAGTATTAAGTTCATGTTGGAAAATGTATTTGGCGAGTGGAAAATTCAAGTCACAGTGTTGCTAGTTTCAATCAAAACCCTTGTTATTATTAAAGCTCTTAGGACGAAGAAGAGGTAGAGTTTGAGAAGCATTTGTCATCAAACTTTCTTTCGTACCATACTTCATGGGCTCTTATACACCAGGATTATTGAATTGCTCTAAAAAGCTTCACTTGAAAAGTGAAAGGAAAATTGCGTAAAAAATAACAGAAGTAAGAGGAAAGTTAAGCTTCCCCGGGCGTCGCTCTACACCCAGCACCCTGGGATTCAGAACACTTTCCTTAAAAGTTTATCCCACATGCTTTGCGTAGGACATGGTAGGGAATTGTGGTTTCATTTTTGGAAGTCAACCTGGTGTTCAGAAGCTTAGTACTGAACTTGGTCTTGGAGTTATAATAGAAAGAGTGCAATACGTGACTGGGGTAAACAGGTTCGTGGATGGTATTTCCACACAAGCGTTGGGTTAGAAGTCCATTAATTACTCAGAATTTCCTTAAATTGCAAATGCGGGCGGCAAATATTGTCCCAATTCCATACTCGAAATTTTGAGAACCTTTCGTGTCGGTGGCGAAAACACGGAACGTTCGAATTGTCCATTTTTCGCTTTCGAAATGAATTAAAACAATGGGGCTTGAGAGAACGTGTGCTCGGCGGAAGGAGAAGTAAAGGCCGGCTAAGTCCGCCCGAGGAATACCTAAAAATAAAAACGAAATGAGGAGCCTGTCATTCGTTCTTTGAAACACTTGGTACTTCCGAACCACAGACCACCTTTTGTTTCCTTTTGCCCTTCTGGAGTACTCATTTATGGGATACTCCCGGCTCCACCGAAGATGTACTGGTCTTTTCCCCTGAGAAAAGAGAAAATGAAAAGTCTTAAGTTGATATTAAGGGATGGAGCGGGTTTGTGCGAAAGCCTGTCGAATGGGAGGATGGAGCTAAGCCTGCCCTCTGGTTCTTTACAATCAGTGAGACTATTTTTGTCACTATATATCTTGATAGAAGAACAAGGAGTTGTTTCTTTGGACTTTTAGATCCCTAGCATGTTAAATTGTCACGCGCATTGCCTTCATTTGGTCAACCACGTCTTATTTTGAGAAATCGTAAGGCTTTTCTTCTTCAAAAGGAAAATACGGAAAAATTTTGAAAATTGCATCCTTACCTAAATCAAGCTGGGATAACACATTTTTAGAATACAATGGGGCAACACTTTTTTCTAATCGATGGTAATTTTGTGGATCTATGACTATGTTGACCGGAGTTATGAAATAGGAGATTTTTGTCGCACCCCATTTGACGGACCGTTTTGGCATCTTTCATCGTGAACGCTCCGATCCTCGCGCCGCCCTGTCCCCTCACCTTGTCCGAGTTATCATTTAGTGATACCGGTCGTCTTTGGGACGGTGTCGTCATGCTAAATCTGGCAGCTTCCCCGTTCTAATCTGGCATCTGAAGAAACACATGCTCGGGAGCGATTCGCGTTAATTGCATGCGTCTCTGAAGTGAATTGGGTTGAAAAAATGTGTTTTTCACGCGACTGATATGTGAAATGTATGTCAGAGCAACTGACCTACGTATCCACGCAACCGTTTACTGCCTGAGCAGTAAACAGTTGCTTACTTAAACAGGTCCGGCATCCTGAGCGCGGGACGCATCAGGCGGTGTTTCACTTGCCTTGCACCCCTGCTGCAGGCGGTATTCTGGAGGGGACACCGCTGCGCACGGCCGAGCGGTACGACGTGACCGCCCACCGGGTGACGTCCATGCCGGACCTGCCGGGCACGCTCCACGGCGCCACCGCCTGCATCGCCGGCGGCAGACTGTACCTGATGGGCGGCAGCTTCAACGGCAGCATCACCAACCGTGTCTGGGTGAGGCTGCGAGAGTGGCCGGAGCAGGTGCAGCCGCGGCGGCTGGTTCGCATAGTTGTTATACATTCGATTGACCCTGATAGCAAGCAACAATACTTGCTAGAGCAGATAACGCCACTCAGTAATGAGTATATCATCACTTCAGGCTTCGGTATAAATGGTTATTCACTTGAACATTGTGTGACTGTATTTAGTTTGCGTCACTGTAGTTCAATAGAACGCCATCCTTTAAAGGGAATGTGGCACCTTGGTCAAATCCTGGAATTTAGTGTAATTAGGCATACTTTTAGTCAAAAATAATGAAACCACTCATGATTTCTCTGAAAAATGTACAATAAGCTCAATATTTGGTTCTTAAAAATACTCCTCTAGAAAAAGAAATAAATATCAGCCTGTGGATGATGTCACGATCTGGCAACCACTACCATACTTGAAACGCTTCAAGGGCTTCGATTGGCTGATGCTCATCGTGACCTCGGCATATGTCGTCACACCAGTAGCTCACAACAATGGCCACCGACGACGGGGGCTGAGGGGGCTGGTGTCTGGTAGGTTTTAGCTTTTTTCTACGGAAATATCGAGTTCCAAGACAAATGAGATATGGAGTACCGGGTTTTCCGACCTGCTTTACAACTTGGCTATCTCAGTTAAAATCACGTTGTGAAGGTGCCACATTCCCTTTAACACGTTGTGTTCGGCATCGTCTGTTGTTACGGACACGCGTGACGGGCGTGACGCTGGTGCCTCAGGCGTGGTCCGAGGAGGGAGGCATGTGGGAGGAGCGTGCCAGGATGATGGAACCCCGCGCCCACCACTGCTCGGCCGTCGTCAGGGGCCACATCTACGTTGTCGGCGGAATCCGTAAGTGGTACAGGGGCTAGCTCAGCTGCACTGGCCTTTTGTAACCGGATGCACGGCTAGCCAAATGACGCAAGTAGTCGGAGTGCCCTACCCGCCCCCTTCCCTGATGTTAAGTGAACGATCGCACTATGGTGTCAAACTGATAATTTGGTCAATGTGGACAACACACATTTGATTTTCTCACCGCCCTCATGCTTAACGCTGGCTCCTGCCTGCCTGGTCCCGGGACCATACTGAAATCTGGCACAACTGCACGTCGAATTTATAGCACTTGTAAGGCGTGGGCCTATTTTCTTGCTTGATTGTCCATCTCATTTTTTACACAGTCAATATTCTGCTCTGACCGAATATAATGCAAAATACATGATTTTACCTCGTAGATTGGATTCAATATTTGTTGGGAAAGCTTACATCTCATAATGTATTGTCAATAATAATATTTGTCAATAGTATTGCCGCATTATTCGCTTCTTCTGTTTCTGGTATTCCAAAGAGGGCTGCTTGCATTGCGTTTTCGGTGACTATGCTCATTTTGTCAAAAATGGTGTCCCAAATTATTGTAACAGAGGCACATTAATATATAAAATGAATTAATGTGTCTTCATAGTTGGAGTATTCGCATACCGGGCGGTCAGGACCTCTTCTAATGAACAAATAACGGTGGGCTGGTATAAAACGAAGCGTTACCCGAAAATGTAGTCCCTGTAAGCTTGTCGATTGGGTATAGTTATAGAAAACTGTAAATATGCCTTCCCAGTACATTAGAAACCCTTTAACCCAAAACTCAGTTGTGAGCCGCAGTAGGAGACCATCTATCCTTGATAAGTAAGAATGTGAGATTTTTATTGCGGAAATTGTAATTTCTTTGCCACTAATGCATATAGTGGAGCACTCCCCGCGTACCTCTCTGCTGAGCCTGCGATACCCGTTCTCTTCTAGCCTGTCCCTCCACATTTGCGGTATGTTTCTGATGAGCCTCTCATGTGTAAGGAAATCTATCCTTTCCTGGGGATATGCGCTCTTTAACTCCGCCAATGATCTAACCTTCTCAGAATTTGTTACCAAATCATCAATCAGGTTCATGTCGACGCGATACAAGGAGTCGAGGAACTACGCTTTGCCGTCTATGAATGCTCCGGTTGTACCATATTTTATCTTTTTGTGTATTTGTGCTTCCAGGGTGTTTGTGGTGTACGTATGAAATTCCTTTTAGGTATCGCGATAAAAGGCAGGAGTTTAAAACTTTTGATATCATTGTTTTCCAGTGGAGTTGATAAAATGTCGCCAATCTGGTATTTTCCCTATTTTTCTTTCAATATTTTCCGCCAAAGTAGGTCATGATTATTATACATGCGTCGAAGCCATGACATTCTTAAGGATTTACAGAACAATTTAACGTCAACAGCCTTTAGTCCCCGTCCTTGGCCTTTTGACGCAACACCAGCTGAGCGACCTTTGGAGGTCTCCCACGCCAAGAAACTTCATGGTTTTAATTTGTATAAAGGTGATTGCTGTCTGTGGAATGTTGTCAACTGAACTAAGACATGCCAATGGGGACGAATGAAGTATCTTGCTAATAGTTAAACATCCCTTGAGAGTTGAATCCCTTTGCCCACAAATATGCAATATAATAGTATTGCATAAATGCCTCTGTTTTTTTGCAAAAAAGTTTAATATTATCTTCCTTACACGACTGCGTGGCACTTAAGAACGTACTTGAATATTTTAGCTTCTCAGCTTTTATCCCACAGATAGGACCTGTTCTATCTTGCATGGTGCCTAGCCAGATAAGTCTGTTTTTACTTTCATTCAAACAGAGGCCAGAAATGTTACTGAATTGTTTAATGATTTGTATAGGCGTCTCAACAGGCCCTTCATCAGCTACATATGGGACCATGTCATCTGCGTATAAGCTCAATGTGGCCTCGACTCCACCGACTAGAATGCCTTTGATGTTGCTATTTTCTGTGACGTGTATAGCCAAAATTTCTAATGCAAGAGTGAAAATGAGACCACTGACCGGTCACCCCTGAATCTTCTGTAATTTCAAATCACAGATCTCGCATTCACATTTTCGATACCACTGGCGGTGCCTACTGAGCTGCAGTAGTCATACCCCGCAGATAACTGTTGACACCAGTGAGCCCGGCATCTCACCGCCCGCCTGCGGGACGGACATTACCTCGCCCGGCGGGGTCAGGCGCACACTGTTCTCAGAGAACAGTTTACGGAACCAATTCACAATGTGATTTGTCCACTTTGAGTGTACTCACGAATCAAGACGGCTTTTGCATAATCGTGGCGTTTTCGAATGCATCCCCGGAATAGCCCAGACTTGACCTTTATTGCGTTGACCTGTATTCCTTTGACATGAAGATATTGACAGATCGATGAAAGTAGGCTATAATGGAGATCGTTATAGTCAAAATCCCAAAACAGAAGTTTCCGTAACCTTCCTGGCTTATAGATCTCAGGTGGGTTGTTAAGATCAGGTAAGTAAGATTAGAAAGAGAGCAAACAGCGGGGTCACTTGCCACTTCAGTCTGGGGGCGCTAATACTAGATATATATTTGTTTATTTATTTATTTTGTGGACTAGGTTTAATACATGTCATTTGGTGGCCACGTGATGGTGAGGACACTAATGATGGGTATCAAGGAATTTGTCTTGCCTCATTTTGATCTTGTTTGTTGTTGCTGAAATGAGTTGGTATTGTACTGAGTTCCACTTGTTAATGATCCTATTGTAGAAGAATCTAGACATTGCGAAGTGGACTGAACGCCTCTACAGTTTTAACTGTTGTCCTCTAGAGCTGAGTTCAGAGCATCGTTCCCGTTTCACATAAACTTTCCCAGTAAGTTCCTGCTAGGTCTATCCTGATGATGCCGTCTCTTATTGATGTGGTATTCAGGGTCGTAGCCAGGATTTCGCTCAGGGAGGGGTGGCACCCCGAAGAGGGCCCCTGCGACACCACCAAAAGGGCCCTGATGGGCAAAAGGGCCCTCCTTGTCACAGAATAGAATGCTGAAGAGGGCTTAAGAGGGCCCTGTCTGGTATAAAAT